>OX463756.1:142775620-143375620 GCA_949824845.1 Rhingia rostrata | reverse complement strand
TTGATGCGATGTGTAGGAAGTGGCGCCGTTTTGCTGAAACCAAATGTCGCAGAGATCACGAGCTTCAATTTCAGGCATCAAATAGTCGGTTATCATGGCACGATAACGGTCGCCATTGACGGTTACGTTCGCACCGGCATAATTTTTCAAGAAATATGGACGTATGATTCCACCGGCCAACAAACCACACCAAACCGTTGTTTTTTCTGGATGAAGTGGCAGTTCTTCAATCTCTTCAGGTTGCTCATCGTCCCAAATGCGGCAATTTTGTTTGTTTACATACCCATTGAGCCAGAAATGGGCTTCATCGCTAAACAAAATTTGCCTCGAAAACGTCGGATCTTCTTGGAACTTTTCAAGAGCCCATAGAGCGAAGCGATGTCGCTTGGGAAGGTCGAGCGGCTTCAGTTGTTGCACAAGCTGTATTTTGTACGCTTTCAATTTAAGATCTTGACGTAAAATGCGCCAAGTCGTTCCACACGTCAGTCCGAGTTGCTGCGAACGGCGCCGAATCGACTCTCTACGGTCTTCGTGTACACTCTCAGCTACGGCCGCTATATTTTCTTCACAGCGTGCTGGACGTGGTCTATTCGGTCAAATATTATCCAATAATAAATGCTGGGTCTCAAAATGGGTGATGGTGTTGTGAATAGTACGCTCAGTAGGCCGATTATGTTGACCATAAACACATTCCTCACAGAACGTGAATTTTCATAATAAAGTTCAACAATTTGTAAACGTTGTTCACGCTTAATTCTTTCCATTATGAAATGCCAAACGATACTAAACGAAAATAACATGACAGCATGACACGACTCACACGTGATCTGTCAAAAAAGGCTATTGAAAAAAGTATCTCTACTTGGATCACCCGTTATTTATTTGATCCATAATGCCGCACACCATACTTCACGTACAGAGTCCGCTAAACAGGAACACGTTTACCATACCTAATCATCAAGACACAAGCTTAAATTATCAGCAGACCCATTCCAAATAACGTTGCAAATAGTAGGCTCTTTTCAATTGGACAAATTATACCCCACCGCAAACAGTGCCATAATTCATCCGCGTGTGCCACACGCTTCTTCTCCAAGTCAATACGGAAGAAACCGAGAATAATTAGACCATCAGAACCGCAGAACAACAACTAATTTACCGATGACCATTATTAACATTTCCATCGCATAATTGTCCCACATTGGATGCAGCACGCTCCTCAGCTTCTGAAGGTGTCGCGCACCATTATCAGCATATACCCGTTCAAGAGCTCCTCCATGAAACTCGATGCTCCATCAGTCATGAAGTGCGGTCGCACTATAAACACAAACATCATGCAGTCATACTTGTATCTTCGAGTGGTGTACCAACAATTATTACTAACGGCTGAGTTCCCCGAAAAACCTGCTACCAGACCAAGTCGTCCGACGAAATTTTCCACCACCAGAAAATGCACTCAGCAGCCACCATAACCATTGGCGTCTTCGTCGTAGTCGACTTCGCGAATGCATCGCGAAATCTGTAACGAGCCAATCATTCGCCATTGTCGGTCTTGCCTTGAAACGTATCGCCGCGTTTGTTTTTTGTCCGCCGAGTGTTTTCTTTCGAACAGTTTTCCTTGTGTCCCCCTTTACGCCCTGCTGTTCGGAGAAAAAAGTGTTTTCTACAGTTTTAGCGAAACGAACATGGATATGTGAAAAAAATTTAAGTAGCGTGGCGTGGTTTTTATGTGAATTTTGCAACACCCTTGTGGATACTTAAGGTCACCCTGACATGGCCATGGTAAGTGATCAAAAAAAGAGTGAAGTTTATTTTTGGAATGCTCAGATATATTTTATGAATTGTAATACTTAAGTTCTATACAGTCTGAATCTAATATCTAATCAAGTCCTTAACGTCCGAATCTCATATGACCGTAGTCATCAAACTGGTCCTCGCCACCGCGTTTGCCAAATCGCATATGTCCATAGTCGTCGAATCGTTTCGTCCTTTCGGCTTCATTTTCATTATCCACCAGGAGATCTAGTTCGATGGGAATCTTCGAGCGGGATATCTGCAGCATTCTTGGACCCAATCCATAGATTGATCTGAGGTTTCTGTGTTGTCGGAATCCTCTGTTGTCACTAACATCACGGGAATCGGCTTTTGGCTGGTTTTCGTTGTATTTTTCACTGTTGACTGATAGTCCCGGCACGATTAGGACATAGCAGCAGATTAGGATGAATGTACAGAGAAACACAGGTGTTGGAGAGGACCACATTTTCTTTAGTGTTATATGTGGAAGCTAATTCTATAAACTGATGTTCGATTGGACCGACATCTTCCCTTATATAGGTGAAATCCTTGGAAAGGATTCCATGGAAAAATACATTTTTTTTAATATTCAAAGGGGATTCTTAGTCATCAAGGTATTTGCGAGCGTAATGACAGTAATTGACGTTTGAAAGGTAACTCGGTTAGGCGCATCTTAAGGGTGGATTAGGAGTTGAAGGTGTTTCTGTTTTCTACTGCGGATGGTGTTAACAAGTCAATAGCGATTGACTTTATTAATGGAAAAGTCAGGTTGTATGACAGAAAATTGATTATTTTTTGACAAGTACTGATCGATTTTTTTTCAACTCAGTGTAAGGATGTGTTACTCCATGGTAAGGACAATCAACATAATCGGAAAAATTAAATTAATAAAAAACATATGTTTCTGATTTGTTGTTAGTTCCCCACAGGATGTGAGATCTTTTTTAAATTTTAATATTTTTTTTCTCAACAAAATATTTATAGACCAATAGAGATTTGTCGCAGATGGAATCTTTTAACTTCAACCAGTGTCACAGTAAAAAAAATATCTTGTAACTATGTCGGAAATACAAAAACAAGGTCGGAAAAAGGTTTCAAAAAGTCATTTGGAAAAGAAGCAAAACTTTGTTTGCCGATTTCTCAAAGGTATGAAAAGTGAAGTTATCCACTTATGGCATAATTAGACGATGACGAAATCATCTTCGTATTGAGAATTTGTCAGGGTGATTTTATCAGTTTGTGTACTACAGTCAATTTTGAGTCCTGAAACTTGTGTACTGCAGTCAACCTTGGTAACTGCAGTTTGTGTAGAACAAATGACTTTGCCTGACTCAAAAACTTAATCCTCCATAGGTTCTTTCAGCTCCATGTTGGTTTCGCTATTTTCAATTGTGAATGGACCACCAAAATGAATAGAACTAGTAGTTGTAAGAATAATTGATGGAAAAAATGGTTGATATGTGTTCTTTGTTCTTTTTTTTGTTTTTGTAATTGCTCACCTCGGGGTCGAGACCAAAGATGTGTTTTCAATTCTTAACCTCCATGCACTGGAAACTTGTTCCTCCTTTTGTAATGGCAACAGAAGTGGTGGAACCGCATCTTCTTTTAATCGTTTTTTTTTAGAGTTAATCCATACTGTTTATACAAAGTATTAATTGGCACAAAATCACTTTTTGCGAAATGTTTTCCTTAAAGACAAATTAAACAGCAATACCGTTTTGCTTTTTATTTTATCTTTTAGGCGGCACAAAAAAATCCACTCCTTGCACATTTTTGTTTGTTTCGGGAACGAATTAAAAGAAATTTCCGCACTATATGCTTTGTTTGGATTGTTTATAGAACAACCGTAAATAGCACAACGAATTGTTAATTTTATTGCACAACTTGAACTTTTAACGAAACAAAATTTCAATAAAAAAATTTCCTTTTCCGGCACATCTGGGACCACAAATTTGCTCGGAGTATATTACCTTCTCTTCGGGTTGGGCTCATAATCCCGAAAATCCAAAAAACTTAAAAACCCAAAATTCCGAAAATCCAAAATTCCAAAAAGCCAAAACCCGGAAAAAACAATCAGAAAAATTAGTTTTCGGGATTCTGTCCAACCCTCCTTCTCTTCATATACCATGTGAACACACCTCCTAGATGAGAAACGTATAGCTTGCGGGATAATTCTGATAATTCTAAGACTTGACCTTCTTTTGTTATGTTTTATCAATATACCGCAAGATTGTATTTTTTTTGATTTTTTTGTTCCTCTAATGTAAATAATCGAGTTTTTGGACTTTCGAGATTCTGTGTTTTTGGGGATTCTGGATTTTTGGGTTTTAGATTTTCAGGATTTAGGCTTTTCAGGATTTCGGATTTTTGGGATTTTGGGTTTTCGGGATTATGGGTTTTCTGGATTTCGGTTTTCAGGATTCTGTCCGACTCCCATTCTCTTCATATACTTTGTGAACGCACCCCTTAGATGAAAGCCATATAGTTGGCGGTATAATTCTGACAGTATTATATATTTACTATACGGTTTTCTGGGAGGTGTGTTCATTCTCCCAAAACGTAGATAGTAGTAAATACATACTTCATTCGGACAATATGGACAGATTGGTGAGATGTCATGCTCGAATCTGTGCAAGTACTTCCTGAATCAGCCATATTGTGCAAGAAACTATGTGAAATAGAAATTTAGGTATTCGTCCGGAGTTCTATTTCAGGGATAAGTTGATGTGTCCCTCCTCATGTTGACTCTTTTCAATGCGTCAATGTGCACTATCCCGGCCAGAACCAGTGCCGCTTCCTTTGATACGGTTCTAAAGGCGGAAATTGTTAAGTTCTTATACGTTTGATAATAGTCTCCTGCATTCGTTTCTAGCCATTGCGTCTGCTCAGACTGATACTGCGAGCACTAAGGCTGAAATTATTTCTCTAGACAAAAGTATTTCGCGATTACCTCTGGGACCATCGATGTTTTGCAAAATTCTTGATTGCGATGATTGGAGGATCACTGATTTCTTTTCAACGAAGTCTAGGTGCGCTTGAAGTTAAGCCTGTTGTCGATCATTGCATATACGTAAAAGATTGCTGGTTTTGATTGAATTATTTCGATATCATCCCGGAAAAATGTTATAAGCGACAATTTTTCAGGAAATTACTTTTTGACTTGCCGTAATAATTTAAGCAAGCGCCACGTTTTGGTCATGGTTTCAGGTTTCTACCTTTAATACAAAATAAACTTTAGAAAAATAAAATTTACAGTACACTAAAAAATATAAAAATAATTACCTACATAGGGAATTTTTTTTGTATCCTGTAAAATTTTTAAAATGTCGCTTAATACATTTTTCCGGGAAGATATCCATTTGCAGGTATTCCATTACTTTTTGGCTTTGCATTAGGATATTGCGTCGTTTGGATTGTGATCAATCTCACGGATATGCTTTGCCAAGGTAACGATGGCGATATCATCCGCAAGGCCTACTACCTGCACCCTTCGTGGCATTGCCAGCCTCAAAGTACCATCGTAAACAATATTCCACAGAAGAAGACCCAGAACAGATCCTTGTGGAACGCCTGCTGTCACATTGTAGTACTATTTTTTTTGTCCTATATACATTTTTATTTTTATTTAATTTAAACTTACATGCTAATTAAAACTTCTTATCGACTAACTTAAACTACTTAAAACTACTTACATCTACCTAAATAAAACTTAAGAACTAGAACAGCCACAGCAAGCATTTTTTTTGATTTTTTTTTTCGCCACCACGACCGTTTACCTTAACATAAAACTAAAAAACTACGTAAGTCGGCCATATATTTTCAAGAGTCAACTAACAACAACAGGTCAACAGGTTCTCCTGTTGAAACCTACTCCGGCGGTCCCAATCGGACACACTCACACTGCTGAACCGCAGGCGCGGTCGTACAGGAGCCGCCACAGTTCGTCGGAAGACGTGGTAGATTAGCGGAACCGCCGATCTATCCTGTATCAGCCCTAGACTATCCAAATATAAGAAAGCTTCGGGTGGAATAAAGCCGCTTAAACGCGCAAATATTCATCATTGGAGTAGAAGGCTACAAAGATGAGACGAACAAAAGCCATCGTTCTTGCAGCGTGAAACCGAATGAGTTTCACCAGAAAATTGTCTATTCTGTTTATGTTGGCCCCGTTGTATAGGACCTGGTTGTATAGGACCTCAGACACTGCCTCGCAAACACCCGTGTCTTTTCCATTTGAGATGGGACAACGTTGAACCACACCGGGCACCCATAGTCAATCATCGGCCTAATGAGGGCCATGTAGCAAATCACCTTCACCCTGCTGTCAAGACGACTGCTATAAAAAAATCTTCTTGTCAGGGAAAATGCTCCCCTAGCTCTCTCCAGAGCAGCATCTACATGTCTTCCGAAATATAGATACTGATCTAACCAGATGCCAAGGTACTTTATAACACTTTTACTCACCAGTGGCTGTCCGTTTGGTCCAACGATCAACAGCTTTAGCTAGTTCTTTCTCGTATCCCTAGAGGCCCTAGATAACGGTGTCCTAAAGAGGATAGTTTTTGAATTCTGAAATTTGATTTTCAACTTCCAGTCATCACAATAGATCTTGTCGAAGTCCCAATGCCAAAGAGTTCGAATGACTTCGACAGTAGAGGCTGCTCTGTACGCGATGAGATCGTCCGCCTACGCAATTGCCTGAGTAAGACTAACTATCAAGCTTAGTCTGTCGTCGGTATTTGTTTTAATGGAAAGGAAATTTAGAGTGGACGTTTGCAATGTTCGTGGTTTAAAGTCGAATCTTTTTTTCAGCATACGCCCACATTTGTTAATACAAACCAGCTGTTTTGGCACTAAGTGAAACACAGGTGGGGGTGAATACTGACTTATCAGAATTAACCCTACCTGGATATAATTTAGTGCCTTCATTATTTTCTCACCGCGGTCTCGCCATATATATACGTAGTGACGTAGCCTACCAAATTCAACATCAATACGGCCAATGTTCCAATCCGGAATTTAATTTTATATGGCTGAAATTCCATATCCGTAGGCAGTTAATCCACTACTGTTTCATTTATAGAAGCCCAAACCTTGACAGTAATTCAACCCTTAACGAGTTTGATGCACTGTCCGACTCCATCTCTAGAATTGTATCCCTGCATCCTCACACTGAAATCGTCATTGCGGGCGATTTCAATGTACACAATTCTACGTGGCTTCAACATTCTGGACAGACAACACCCGAAGGAAGGTATGTTGAGATCTTTGCTGAGGTAAACAACCTAACCCAGCTTGTAAATGAGCCGACACGCATACCGGATATTAACAGTCAAGCCGCCAACACCCTGGACTTGTTTCTTACCTCTCACCCTGATAAATACATCATCAATGTATTATCGCCTCTAGGTTCGTCAGACCACTGTATCATATCAACAAATTTCTCGTACTCCAACCACACAGTTAAAGAGCAAATTCCCAAAAAAACCGTATGGCAATACGAGAAAGCCAATTGGGAAGCATTAAACAGTTTTTTTTAGGAATTTTAACTGGTCACTATGTTTCCTCGATAGTGACGTGGATGCTGCTGCTGATATGATATCAAATATCATTCTCTTTGGTATGAGATCTTTTATTCCCAACAGAATTAAGAGTATCAGACCAAAGGCAAAAGGGTGGTATGACTTGAGCTGCAAAGAAGCTATCAGGTTGAGAGAGACAAACTTTCCAATTCTACTTTGCCAGATTGTGTTCAGTCTCCTCCTGTACTTGAGAACGTAGATCATTCTATGGGACAAATTCACTTTCGTACTCGTACAGTTGCAAGAGTTTTATCTGATCTTGACATACATAAATCCGCTGGTCCAGATGGTATATCCCCCATCATTCTGAAGAGGTGTTCTTCTACGCTAGCAAAACCACTGCGTAAGCTTTTCTATCTATCCTACTCATCAGGACTCTTTCCGAGTAGATGGAAAACAGCATTTGTCCAGCCTGTGCCAAAAAAAGGCGAATCTTCTTCTCTCTCCAACTACCGTCCAATTGCACTTACGTCCCTTCTTTCCAAGGTCATGGAAACGCTGATAAATCGTCAGCTTATGAAATATCTCGAAACACGAAAACTTCTCAATGACCGGCAGTATGGTTTTCGCAGCAACAGGTCTACTGGTGATTTGATGACATATCTCACCGAAAAGTGGAACCAATCAATTCACCATGGTGGCGAAAGCAAGATTGTTGCGCTTGATATTTCAAAGGCATTTGACAGGATTTGGCATCAAGCCCTTTTGTCGAAAATGCGTGCATTTGGAATCGACGAAAAACTTCTTCTATGGATTAGACATTATCTTTCGAAACGTTCAATTCAAGTTGTTTTGGATGGTTTCAAGTCTGTAACTCACCAAATAAATGCTGGTGTCCCTCAAGGCTCAGTTTTGTCTCCGACTCTCTTTTTCATTTTTATAAATGATCTCCTGTCTGCAACTTCTAATCCAATTCATTCCTTCGCTGATGACAGTACCCTCAGCTTCTCATATTCGTTCACAGGTCCTCGTCCCTCACCTTCGAACGTGGACTCTAAACGCCAAAATATGTTAAGCTCATTGAATTCCGACCTTGACAGCATTATCAAATGGGGTAAATCTAATAGAGTGGAATTCAATGCTTCCAAAACACAATGCTGTCTTCTGTCATTAAAGCGAAACCAAAATCTAGAGCCATTATCCATGAATGGCACTTACGTCGAAGAAACCGAAAAGCTTTCCATGCTAGGTATGTGTGTTAGTAACGACTTACGTTGGAACGACCACATATTCGAAGTCGCTAAAAACGCAGCGAAATGTCTAGGTTTCCTAAATCGATGTAAGAAATATTTCACCCCCTCTGATCTGGCCACAATATATAAAGCGTTTATACGCCCAAAACTTGAATTCAACGCCCATGTCTGGTCAGGTGCACCAAAATCAACATTGCACCTACTAGATAGGATTCAAACACGTGCGAAAAAACTTATAGGAGACATAAGAATAGCGAACTCCATAGTTTCGCTTGAACACCGTCGAAACATCTCCTGCCTTACCTTGTTTTATCGCTATTTTAACAACCAATGTTCAAATGAAATAGCCAGCTGCATTCCTCCCATTCAACAATTCAGCCGCAATACTCGTTACGCAATGAATGCAAATCAGTTTACCCTCAAGCCTATCTTCGGACGTACTCTGAAATATAGAGATTCATACATAAACCGAACAACACGAATGTGGAATGCTCTACCAAATTCTGTTTTTCCTCTCCATTATAACTTACAGACATTTAAAACCAATGTGCATCGGTATCTCCTTTCTTCTTACCCCTAATTTCCTTAACGCCCGCACTGTGCTAAAACATATAAAGGGTATTCATAACCCCTTGAGTGCGCGCAAATTATAAAAAAAAAAAACTCGGGTAAATGCTGAAGAGAATCGGTGAGTTTACCGCTCCCTGTTGCAGACCATTCCTTATGAAAAATTCTGTGCTAGAAGTTACATTGCCACTTTTGACAACAAACGTTCTACCAGTCAGCATGTCATGAAGCATATATAGCAGTGGTTTACTTATGCCAAGTCTGGTCAGATAGAGGCCCTCTAACCATACGGTGTTAAAAGCCTTCTCTAAATCAACCAGACATGCACCCGTGCACTGTTTTTTTGCTTTGTTCCATTGTATACCAGAGAGGCGTTTGGGGGCAGCATGAATACAGTCATATCCTGCCTTGAAACCAAACTGGTTCTCTGGTATAATATTATTGTCCTCAGACCACTTGAACAGAGCTCGATTGAGAATCTTTTCGAAAACCTATGAAGGACTTACTCCATAATCCATGGGTGATGTCCGAACTAACTTCGGAGAGTCTCTGTTTTTTGCGTTCGTTAAATTCACAGAACTCTCAAGGATGGTGAATACTTTTAGAAGTAACTACCGACCTTTTATATTTCATTCAGTTAGAGTTTCGTGGATTTTGGCCGGGATTGGAAGCTTTACTCAATTGCGGCCACCCACATATTGGTAGGCTCACCGTGAAATAAGAGCTGTAATAGTTGGGTGTTTTCGTTGAGCATACTTTACATTATCTGTTGTACTCATTGCATTTTTAGATAAATTTCGTTTTGAGAAAAGTGTACGTTTCTTCAATTTCTTAAGGTTGTTCATATTCAACATGAGACGGAATAGGGTACTAAATAACCCACATAGGGAACTGTAGTCTTATTATATGCTTGTGAATACATTTGTTCATTCATTATGCATAAATCGGATGGCAACGACATGGTGCCGTTAATAAATCGATAAACCCATCCACATGCCAAAGGGCACTTGACTTCAAATGGGCTAATTAAGTTCTCTGCATTGTTAAACACCGATAAATAAAAAATATGTCAAAAACAAAAAAAGATTTTATATACATTTTTAAATGTTCTTTTAATTTTTAGTTTCATTTGTTTCTGTTCATCTCTTACTTCAACCTTTTTTATCAAAAGATGCTTGATGTTGTTTGTCAGTTAGAAAAAGTGTTTGGAATCGATTTTTTTTTTTGTAAATTATTCAGTAGGGTCGATGAATACATAATTTGTCATGTCTAGACTTTCATAGTTTTTCACAAAAGAAGGTCACATCGATGATATGAAACGATTTATAACCACGGAATTTAATTAAGTTTTGATAAAGTTGATTAGTTTTTAAAATGCGTTTTGAAAGTGTCCCCCTTTTTACTGTACCTCTGGAGAAATACGAGCTTTGACGAACTGTGTCGTTCGACAAAACGCTGTTTTCATCGTTAGCTTTTGCTGTTTTTTAAAATTGTCTGTCCATGTATGTATCTGAAGACGAAAAACAATATTTTCATCAGAATGTAAATTTCATCGACGTTAAAAAAATCTTTTGACTTTCTTTTCGATGTGAGTTCAACGAATGAATATGTATCCCACTCACATGGTGACTTTTGTCGAAATGTCGTGTCAAAGGGTTTTTTATTATTGTTGTTATGACTTTTGTGAGCTTGGGTTTGGAGCTTATGTGTGTCAGATAAACCTTACATTTGTGAGAACAAGAGTGGTATACACAGATTACAAATAGTTCTATCATACAGATAGGAGATAGGAGATAGAAGACAGGAAAAACAAAATAGAAACCAAATAAAAAGATTTAAAATATGGTGACATTTAAATTATTAGAATTCTAAATACTGTCTTTGATGGAAATCAGGGACAGCGTTCATGCAACTATACTATAAGACTGTACTATATAATGCAAAATTTTTAAATTCCGTTGAGAGAAATTCTGACTTAAACTTATTACGAGGCTACAATCGTTAGTACTAATTCAGATATTAAAATCAATTCAATGAAAAAATGTATTTTGCAAGAAAATCACAGATTTTTTCAAATTCGACTAAGTTTTAGAATTAGTTATTTGGATACTTTTGAAATAATTGGGTGGTTATGAAGTTTTTTTCAAAATCTTAATGTTCAAATTCTTGTTTAGTTTTACTAAAACTGTGGGATTCGTTTTTGATTTTACTAAAATTATTATATAAAACCATTAAGAGCAAACAATTTTGTTTTAAAAATTAAACCAAAAACTGCCCTCTTATAGCGGGAAAAGTAAAAAATATTTATATAGTGGCACCCCTCAGGGTTAGGTGTTGTTTGATAGGATGTTTACGTTGGTGCAGTAAAATAACCCCGATGGAAATAAGCCCCATTAGACTTAGTTCCCCTAAAAAAAGAAAATAGCCCCCGAAGGACTTATTTCTTTTTAGAAATAGAAATAAGTCCCGCGGCTGTTAATGCCTTTTGCTTGTGGGGCTTATTTCCTTTTCATGCATCCAAACACGCACAGATACCAAATCCAACAGTAATCGCAATCAGGGGGCAGCATGACCCCCTCTCACATTCAAACTTTGCATCCACCAAACTTGAATAGAATTCCAATTTCAAATGTCAATAAAACCCGCGGAGGTTAATGGTTTTTCGTGGCTGGTCCTATTTCCATTTCGAAAAGGAAATGATGACCTTGCGGCTATTTCCTTTTATTTGGGAAATTAGGAAATAAAATCTAAGTAGTTAACGAAGTCAAATTTATCAGAGGCTGGAGGCTTATATTCTGAACAGAGAATGGTCAAACCTTCCAACTTATCTATAAGTAAAATTAAAACGAATAAAATATAAAAAAAAAACTAATACATGACGGATGCCAAATATATAAACCTCTCATAATGTATTGGCATTCATGAATATGTAAGTAAAAAAAGTCAAACCACACATTCCAACTGTAAAGATATGTATAAACTAGTTTTGGTATTTTTGGCTATTGAGCACACGCCTAGTATCTTTGTAAATCCATTAAGACGATTGATCCGCGATGATATTGTTTGGTCAACATGTAAGATTGACCGCGTTTGGTTGCACAACTCCTGATGGTTGCTTTGCGTCATTCATAAATCGTAGCATTAGCATGGCGATGGCATTATCAAATATTTTGTCAGGTTTTAAAGGTGTCAAGCTTCCAATGGCATTTTGCATAATTGGTGGCAAATATTTGCTACTCTGGATTTTGTTTTGAGAATTAAGTGTGTGAGTAGAGGATTAGATGTATAAATATTTTTGTGTAGTTTTTGTGCTTTCTATACACAAACTACGATGAAATATTAAAATTTGTTTTGATGAATGCTTAGGCTTTGATCAGCAATTAGGACAAATTTACACTGAATATGTGCCCAGTGTATTTTCTGCTGATTAGGTAGGTACTTATACGATTACAGTATGATTCCACTTCCCCATCTTTATTGCCGTGATTTTACTATCAATGAGAACCGGCAAGCCTCCTCATTAAGAACGCTTCATCACTGACGACAAGCAAATGCCTTTTTTCTCTTCCGGTATTGTGTAGGAATGAGGATTGATAATAATAAATTAGAACTTACCCATACCATGTTTCTTTTTTTTTTTAGTTTTTTTTTTTTTAAACAATTTATTATTTGTGTATTTATATAGACTTAACAATTTTATATACGTTTCTGCGAAGCCTTGTGGCTTGTCTGCAGAAGGTTGTGTTTCTTTAGGTTTAATTATATAAGTAAGCTTGAGAGTGAAAGATGTAAATATTTTCAAACAAAAAAACTAAGAAAGTACATACAAAAACTTTATGGATAAGTTAATGACTTGAGTTTAATAAGAAATGTTTGATGTTTTTTTTTTCTGGTCTTGTAATTCTCTATGCTCACTAGTTCTCGAGGTAATTCGTTGATTGATGCTGGAACGCTGTATTGAAGTTGTCGTCTACCATAAACATTATAATTTCTTGGCAATTGAAGCATACCTTGGGCACGTCTTCTGGTGTTGATAACATGGTTTATTGGTCGAATAAAACGGTCATCGTCAAAGTACTCCAGTATTTGTTTAGAGTTTAATTGTTTCAGCGCTGAGTTTTGAAGGCTTTGTAATTTTTTGATGTGGGTTGTTGCTGCGTTGCCCCAGGCAAGTATACCATACCGTAACTTGGACTCAACTAGGGAATAGTACACTTGTTTTAAGACAAGAACCGTGGCATGGTACCGCAAATGGGCCAATGCGTATAACGCCTTCTTCAGATCCATGCGAAGCTTGTCGATGTGTTTGCTCCATAGAAAATGAGAGTAAATGATAACTCCAAGATATTTGTAGCTTTCTACCAATTCAATAGTTTCGTTTGCAGTGTTCGGACAGGCATCATTTCTTAAGTATATTCTACTCTTTGTGGGCTTGAATTGTGGACTCCGGATATGTATCATCTTGGTTTTTGATGCGTTAATAACTAGACCGTTATCGTGGCACCATTTAACTGCAGCATTCAACTCCTCCTGCATAATTCTCGTCGCTGTGTCGAGAGACCTGTGGCGTACCACAATCGCCGTGTCGTCGGCAAAGGCAAAAGGAATGCTTTGTTTAAAAACACGAAGTAGTTCATTCGTGTATAGGATGAAGAGAATTGGGCCAAGTGTTGATCCCTGAGGGACTCCATACTGCACGTCTCTTTTCTAGTTCAATCATGCTTTCGTATGGTCAGTACTACCATCATGGCCCATACTATTTGCATTTTTTTTTATCATTCCATTAATGCTTCTGTCATGATTGTTATCATATCAGAGCTTGATCACAACTTTTCAACTGTAAACTCTCCGAATTTCGGAATTAATGAATATTTGCAATAGATCGGCCCTGCTGAGAAAACAGTCTTCAAGATCAAGCAGCACTCATACCTCCAAAGTTGCAACTACTGGTTTTCCACCAAAGCCATTTTATATGTTTCTCCGAATTTTGGAATGAATGAATATTTGCAATAGATCGGCCCTGCTGAGAAAACAGTCTTCAAGATCAAGCAGCACTCATACCTCCAAAGCTGCAACTACCGGTTTTCCACCAAAGCCCTTGTATATGTTTCTTACCGCCGCGCCGGAAACTGAAAGGCTTTGTCCCGATAATTTCTGATGTTCTATGATCATACCCATGGCCAGCACTGGTATTGTCCGAAGGCCTACTGCGATAATGCTATTTAGAGATCAAATATGCGTTCGTTTCAAAGCAGGACCGTACATCTACTCGCTGTATCGGAGGAAAACCGCCTTTAGATTTCGTTAAGGCGAGAAACATAAGTTCCATTGAAGTTTCCTTAGTCTAAGATGCAAACAAGTTATCTTAACTTGTAAACACCTTCGAAACAGCTCTATCGAATCTTGAAGAAAGGATCAACAATGCACTTGACCTACAATAGTACTAAAGGCATATTGCCATCTACAAAGATGTTTTTTACATTGCGACTTTTACTAAAAGGTCTTCCAATAGAGACTTCTGAGTTTTGACATATGATAGCTGCCATATTGTTGAAGGTACATCTGTCAAATTGGCAGACCTTTAGTATTTCTGTTTTGACAAGTAACCATAGACGGACATAGGAACACGTGCAAATGATAACTTGTTTTATCAAAATGGGTGTTCTTTTTGAGTAACGCTCCCCGTTTAACGTTTTACGGTCGCCATAATCGTCCTACCAAGAGTACTATTAATGGGAAAATTTGGATGAAATTTTTGGGTGGTGGAAAATGTTGGGTCAGTTAACTATAAACCAACACCCTTTAAACTGCCGAAAAAAACTCCGCTGTCCGTGAAAGTGTGCAGGAGTATCCGAAGCAGTTGATTTCGTGTGGCTCCGTAGAACTCGGCCTTTCCCAGACCACAACTTGGCGAATTTTGCGTTGCTCAAAATTGATCTTGAGCTTGCACATCTACAAAATTTAACAGACCAAGGACCATAGACAACGACCTGTTTTTGCTGAATGGAATCTGGAGCAGTTGGAAACTAAATCTAACTTTCATCGAAAAATCATCTTCAGGGATTTGGCACATTTCTGGATGAATGGGTACCAATCCATATGAGATCCAATACCATTCAATGCATCCCGAAAAGGTGGATCGATCCATATTTTTTGAGAACGACGTTGGGCATGCCATCATTGTCAACGGCTAGGGCTATAGGTCGGCAGTGGGCTAGCGGTTGGACTACTGGGGGCGAAGTCCTTTGTTTAAATACCGAAAATTACAGCACATACAAATGAAGCGAGAATCTTCTTTTTTCCTCCTTTGTGTCTTAATCATGGGATACTCACTAAAAGTTATTTTCGATTGTGGAACAGTAGTTTCTGCAACGAAGGTCAAAGGGGATTATTGGACACTTTGTGAAGATTTCATAGAATCAGTCTTATAGATCTTGTTAGAAGCATGATTTGAGATTCGCCATTCGCAGTCGGCATAAAACAGGAGGTCTCGTCTTCGTGCAAGAAGTACACACGCAAACACTATTGGTTGTGAGAAAGCTCGGCCTTGGGCACTAACGAGCCTGTTGCACAAAACATTTGTATTTTTTATTTTAATGGTTAGGAAGGCTCTTAAAAACTTGTTTGGGCTGCACCTTTCCTCGCGTTTCTGTCATCTTTTAAGGTTTGGATGACTTGAAAGAGGGACTTCATAGAGAGTTTTAATAGAGGGGATGATATATGAATCTGATTCGTACGCAGACAGGGTTATTAATATATTTTCAGATTTGTTGCGAATCTTATACGTGTTTGAAAAGAAACTGAAAAATATTGGGTGTGGCGACCACTTACCCTCTGGCTGGTATCTGACCTACCGGCTTTTCATTTTGATTTCATTGAATTGTGATTTTACTTAACAGTCGAATGAATTACCACTGCATTGAGACCACCCTTAAGACATTGTTGTATAAAATAATGAAAAAAACTGAAAACACTTTTTGAGCTTTGCCGGAAAGCTGAAGGTATGAAAATATTTAATGAACTTGCGAACAAGGTTACGACATAATACCAACCCATGTTAGGTTTTTCTTAAGAGAGCCCGTGATATCTCCTGCGTTTATCGGGTTAACCCTGCTTGATAAAGTATTGGTAAACAAAATATTCCCGATATTTGTACAAATTTAGGGCACTCTTTCTATAAGTTGGGAGGAAATGCTGCAGACGACTTATATGAGTCAATACTAGCTAATAGTATAGAACTGCAGAGAGTGCGCATCTCATACAATGAAAATTGTCTATGTGGGGTACTGATATTGATATCCCAGTATTCACATTGCAACCCCAGCAACAAACAACAGCGTAGCCGATGCATACGACGAAATTTCCCCATCGCACTTACCGCGCTACAGTATGTTTAGCTGTGATGCGTACTCTATGCAGTTCTATACTCTTTGCTACTAGACACTCCCAAAGAACTACAATCAGGTCCAACTATGATAACTTTAAAAATAGATGCAGCAAAACACTCCTCTGATATTGGCTTTGGGGAGGTGGCCGATTTTTGACGTTTGACATGTTGAATCCTGAAACCCCACATTTTTAGTGAAAGCATGCTTGTTCATTTTATAAACAAGTCGGGCAATCACGGAAAAAGGAAGTTTCTCTCGATTGTGTAATGATGCAGAAGTAGAGTCGGGGTGTTCCAATAAATATTCTTAGAAGCTTGCATTCTTCAACAAAAAAAAACAACCAACCAATTTGTCGTCAGTAAATCAGATAAAATAATTTGAAAAGTATCTTGTTTTCACAACCTAAGGTAAATTCTCACATCGGATCATCCCATTGAACATTCCGTTCACACCTCCATAAACGGATTAACCTCAAAATAGCGAATGTCACATTAAACATGTTTCCACTGTATCTGAACCATATTCATCTCAATTTGTAAATTTCAAGTGTCAACAACTAACTCGGATTTCACTGGAAATGTATCTCATCGAGCTTGACTTAAATCTCCTTTTTCGTCAGCACTATTTTTTTACTATTTTTTTTATTAGCCTCAAAATTGTTCCACATCCATTTGAATAACGTTTTAGGAATCCCCATTTTATAAGGACGACATTTTTTTTTGGTTTAATCGCCTCGAACTGAATCTCATCGACCACCAAACAAGTTTTGTCTAGTATCTGCTGCGGTGAAGCCAAAATGTGGAACAGCATCTCAGATGTTTGGTGGAGAAACAAGTTCTATACTTGAATGCGGTCCAATCTCATCTCAAATTGAAAACAAAAATCGCATCTAAACGAGATTTTGGGAACATTTCTATGCGTTCCCATAAATGCAGGATTTTACACGGTCCATGACATTTGTATGTCACTTGGAGCGGTGGGGTGGTGTGCGTGCGGTCAAGTTTCAGATATTCGGCGCGGTGCTCGTATCATTTCATCTCTGTCTTGTTTGGTACATCGACTCCGCCGTT
Source organism: Rhingia rostrata (assembly GCA_949824845.1). NCBI lineage: Eukaryota > Metazoa > Arthropoda > Insecta > Diptera > Syrphidae > Rhingia > Rhingia rostrata. The sequence continues at coordinate 143,358,026 of OX463756.1, read as the reverse complement.
GACATTGATAGTCAAGCCAATTTTGTGAAAGTCATTGAATGGATGTTTGTCTAATCTAAAAATACATATCATCGCCGATGTGACATTTGAGAGAGTGACGCGATCGTTATCCCGTTACTTAGTTTAATCTGAAATCAACAGTTCTAATGAAATGCATATGCAAATAGTAATTGAAATTGTCACGAATAATTTCCAAATTGGATCATAAGTCATCATGAAATTAATTACGAGCGAATATGGCTGCCGGAATAATATAAATATGCAAACATAATTAGCATGCTATTAGCTGACTGGGCATGGGCTTTTCAACAGGTGGACCAACTGTTGGTTTATTTTTGAATGACATTGAATTTTGACATTAATTAGCCATTTGTGCTGAGAAAATTTATATATTTTCTATGCTCTGGATTAAAATTGACTAAAAACGAGTTAATTCGAGTTAAATGTTGAAACTAGGATAATCCCGCACTGAAAAGCCTGGCCTTATTATTTAATTTGCATGGCATACGTTTCAGGGTGTTGAACCTGAGTTTGGGTTTGTATATACGCTAAGAAAATGAGAAGGCAATGAGAGTGTGACTGATTAGGGTTGTTTTTAGAGTGGTGGCGTTATTGGTCCATTTTCATCCATATTCATCCAAAACGGAGATAGAAGAAACTTTAGTCTGCTTTTTTACGTTGACTCTTGAGTCAAGACTTTTTTCGAAGTTCTCTTTGTTAATTTTCTTTCGTGAGTCTCGCGCTTTTACACTGCGAGTTTTTCTCTTGACTCAAGTTTGACATTCCTAGTTTATTCAGCTTGACACACTGCGACTTTTGCACGAACACCAGCAACCGAACAAAACTACGTAGCGAAACCGACTCTCTAAGCAACGGAATTATACGATGGAACATAATAATGGTTATCGGGAATTATTTTTACCAAGGAATTTTTCCAATTCAGCAATGTAAATTGATTGCTGATTGGGAAAATTTTCTTGGGAAAAAGAACTCCCGATCAGAAATGTAAATTGATTGCTGAATGGGAAAAATTCCTTGAGAAAAATAACCCTATATGACAAAAAGAAGGACACAGAAAACGTCAAAAAGAGTCGCTGAAAAATTTACCCACGACAAACGGGCAAAATATTTTCACTCTCAACTATTCGAACTTTCTTTCCCTTTTGCAATCATGAGTCAAAACTCAATAGTCAGAGTGTTAAAGCAGACCTTATTCTTCTTCTTCTCTTCTTCTCTTAAGTGGCGCTACAGTCCGGAATGAACCTGGGCCTCAACCAACATGCCTCTCCAGTTAGCCCGGTCCTTAGCTAACTGCCTCCAGTTGCGCACTCCAAGTTGGTTGAGGTCGGTTTCTACTTGTGCGCACCACTTAATTCGAGGTCTTCCTCTACTGCGTCCGACGTCTGGCTGGAAATCGAAGAGTCTGCGAGCCGGAGTTTTGGTGTCCATTCGTTCTACATGTCCTATCCATCTTATGCGGAGTTTTTGGACCAGGGGCATGCCGCCGCTGTACAGCTCATATATTTCTTGGTTGAATCTTCGTCTCTATAGCCCGTCAACGCAAACGGGAGCGAAGATTTTTTGAAGAATTTTCCTCTCAAATCGACCAAGGATTTCCTTATCCGCTTTTGAGACGGTCCATGCTTCAGCGCCGTAGAGCAGGACTGGGATGATCAGGATCTTATATAGAATCTCCTTAGTAGTTCGAGTGAGGGCTTTTCTACTGAATTGCCTTCTTAGCCGAAGAAACCGCGGTCGGCAAGAGTAATTCTTCGTTTAATTTCTGACGAGATGTTGTTGTCAGAGTTAATAGCGGAGCCGAGATAGATATAGTCCCGTACTACCTCAAAGTTATATCTGTCAATGGTGACGTTCTGTCCAATTCGTCGATGTTGTGTGTCCTTTGTGGACTTTCCTGGCAGAAAACCACAATAATAAGGGTATATCAGGTTGTTGGTAAACGGTTTCAGGCGTTCACATATTACGGCAGATAGGATCTTATCGGCGAAGTTGTGGTTCCATTCTTCAGGCATACTGTCTTCCGACCGGATTTTGCTTATGAGTTGGTGGATGTTACTTACCAAGTCATCTCCGCCGGCTTTATAAAGCTCGGTGGGAAGGCCGTCATTTCCGGCAGCCTTATTAAGCTTCAGTTTAGATATTGCTATCCTCACTTCACTAATGTCGAGTAGTTGGCAGTTTTCGCTGTCGTTGCCAATATTGAGTGCTTCGTTCTGCCTGACAGCGGAATGTTGTTCGTCATCGTCGTTTTACAGTCTGCAGAAAAGGTTCATCTATATCCTCAGCATCGCCTGTGTCTCAACTGCGATATTTCCTTCTTCATCTGTTCGATTTTGTTCGAGCCTTGTATCCTTGGCTTTGACGTTTTACACTTTCGTAAAACTTGCGAACATTTTTCCTGGAGTGGCACCTCTCTATATCCTGATCAAATGGCTTGCTGGCATCGTTGCCATTGCTCTTCGAAATTCGATGCTGGTGTTATGGTGTTATTAGAGAGGCTAAGGGATACGCGTTGCGCGAAGGTCTTGGCAGTCTCTTGCGATTGCAGTCTTTTGACATTAAATTTTTTCACAGTATTTATGGGTTGTTGTGGCGTGGTGGATATCCGCATTCTTACCTTGGCTGCAACAAGGTAGTGGTCCGATTCGATGTTAGCTCCTCGGAATGTTCGGACATCCAAAATACTGGATGCGTGCCTCTTGTCTTTCGCAACCTAATCGGCACGTACCAGAGCGGCTTCCGGCCCGGCAGATCGTCTATAGAAAAGACCAACGAATTTCAAGTCAAACCTCAACACCTATTCATGGACTTTAAAGCCGCGTATGATAGCATACATCGTCAGGAGTTTTGTATGGCGATGGCCGAACTCGGAATCCTGGAAAATTTTCGGCAAGGAGACGCGCTATCATGTGACTTCTTCAATCTTGCACTGGAGCAGATAGTAGGAAGGGCAGGTGTCAATACTGAAGCCACTATTTTCAACAGGTCCGTCCAGCTGCTTGGCTATGCAGACGATATTGACATCATCGCTTGCTCCAAGCGTCCCTTGATAGAAGCATTCATGGCGATTGAAAAACAGGCGAAATCCGTTGGCCTTGAAGTAAAAGAGGACAAGACTAAGTACATGCTATCAACAAACAAACAAGCATCTGTCCACCGCCTAGGATAAAGCGTCACTATTGATAGCTGCAATTTCGAGGAAGTTTAGGAGTTCATCTACCTTGGAGTAAACATACACTCCACGAATGACACCCTAGTGGAGATTCGGCAAACAATTAGCCTAAGAAACCGTTGCTACTTCGGTTTGGCAAAACAAATGGGTTCAAAACTCATAACTCGAAGAACGAAATGTGTGCTCTACAAAACCCTTATTCTGCTTGTTCTGCTTTATGGCGCAGAGTGCTGGACGATAAGCAAGAAGGACGATAAGGCAAGAAGGGAGCAACTGGGCTCCTTCGAGACAAAAAGGCGTCGGCGGATTTTTGGTCCTGTGTGCGAGGAGGGCGAATGGAGGAGAAGATACAACCACGAACTCTATAAGCTGTACCAAAATGTGGATGTAGTCCAAAAAGCCAAAAGGCACATCGAGCAAATGGACAATAATGCTCCAGCTAACAGGATCTTCGAATCCAAGCCCCCAGGTTCGAGAAGGCAAGGAAGACCGAACCTCCGTTTCAAAGACCAAGCAATTGCGTATGCCAGAGCGTATCCATATCAAAATATATGGATCGACTCAGAATCGATAACTGAGTCGATTTAGCCATATCTTTCCGTCCGTATGTTCCCAGTTTTTGGGCCTTAAATGTTGAGCCAGTATGATGAAATTTGGTACACGTGCTTGTTGTTGCTCTCAGCAGAACAAGTGTAATCATTTTTGAAATCCACTCACTGCCACGCCTCCTTTTCAGAAAAACATAGTTTTAGGCCAAACCGTTAGAGATACTGAAAAAGTGTCTGAATAACATATCTCGACAATCATTGTGTCCATATTTTGTTTATACAAAGTAAGTAAGTAAGTAAGTAAGTAAGTATTACATGTAGTAATTCAATGTCAATTCCTTCGGACAAAAATTGACATTGTTCGCCACAGAAAAATTGATCCTCGATTTCCAACCATCGCAATATCCCTTAATGTGAATAGAGTCACATTGCCACTAGATCATCTGCGTACGCTATAGCACGTCTAAGAAAACCTACAAGATTACTAATATAAATGTTAAACAATATCGGGAGTTCACCGCCCCCTGTTTTTAATTTCAAATGCATTACTTAAAGTTACGTTGCCACATTTCAAGACGAACTTCTTTCCCGTAAATATTTCATAAATCATAAATAGCATTGAAAGTATGAAAAGCCCCTCGAAGGCCTTCTCGAAGTCAGGCAGACAGGCCCCTGTGCATTGGCCTTTGGATTTATTCCATTGGATATCGGACACTAGTTTGTTTTGTCCTTGTCCTTTTTAGGGATACGATGTACCATCGCCGTTTTCAAGTGCACTGGATAATATGCATTGTCCAGTGCATTGTTAAACAGGGTGGTGAAAATATCGACTGCTTTTATTGACAGGTGTCTCAATACGACAATTTTGGGACACCGTCCTCTCCCACCGACTTTTTATTTTTAAGTGATAAAAGATGTCCAGGAGTTCAGAATATTGGCAACTATGTCATTTGAATAATTTTCGCCATTGCATACGGTAAAACCGTGACTCTCAGATCGCCAAGCTTGTAGTTCAGTGCGTAAATGACAGTTTTTCAGAAAGGCTCTTTCCTTAACATCGCGACTTGGGTGAACAGGATTGTTCACCGTATACATGGTCTCGAAAATAGCGCCGTCGTTCGAGTCAGCACTTTCTGTACTTATACCAATAACCGTGAGTGTCTGTCTGTTCTGTGTCGTTTGGGAAATTCGGACAAATGGAATGTCGTTATGATCCTTTCGCCTGAATATTTTATTTATTTGCGGAAACATATTCGGGCTACTGGTTTTTATAGCCTGAATTTTCTTGCCCCAGTACAAACTTATGGGCTCAGACTCTGCAATTTTCCGAGATTTACTGCTTAAGGTTTTTGATCAGTGACTTCAGTGTCCGTATCTCTGGGTATTAAATACGCAGCAGCTTAAGCCTCGATACCAGTCTGTTTTTGTGCCTGTGGAGTGCATCGATTGTTGGCGATCGATATTTTTAATAAATTTTAGTCGATTTCATCGTTTTTAAGGTTATTGTTTGTCGGTGGATTAACTTCGCTCAAACGTAATTCTCGCTTTAAAGCTCTGGCGAAGCGAGCGCGGCCAATTCGTCCTTCGATAGTGGAAAGAACGCACTTGGTCGAACTCCTCCAGTTGAGTTTGCTCGTTTGGGATCCTGAATACGGCATCAATTCCTATCGAATGATCGCACACAGTTCCGCACATGTTCGTTGTTTGTCAGTTCTAGTCTATTGTCCATACTCAATCATATTTTGCTCCTGAATGTGTGTTGTTTTTATTTTCTATTCATGCTTTTAAATACGTCCAGGCAATACACTTTCTAAGTTGGAATTTGAACAGCTGATATCATTCTATTTCATTTTTTGGCCCCTTTACCTAAATAGGGATTTTATTTTAATTTATCCTCACTAAAAAGAAAGCTCAGTGGCGTTATGGTTAGTGCGATGAGCTGCCGTGCAGAAGGTATCGGTTCGATTCCCAGCCACAGCAACGCCTAAATGATTTTTCACTGACCCTCCTCTCGTGATGATCTGTCAAATCAGCCGAGTAATATCAATTGTCAAGGAAAGTTCATCTCAAGTTCGCCGTTCGGGTTCGACATAAAAAAGAAGGTCCCGCCATGTGCAAGAATTACACACGCACACATGAACGGTTGTGAGAATGCTCGGCCCTGGTTACGAACGAGCCAGTTGATCAATATTTTTCCATAATACGCGCATTTAAGTAGTTTGCACGTTTCTTAAGGAAACATTTTATCAGCCATATTGAACACAAAACTTTTAAGATAAGGATTTTCACAAAGAAAAAATTCAAAATTCAGAACCCTAAAACCTTTATACAAGTAATGGCCTCAGAAAATCTAAAAGTTTTAGCGAAGGAAAATTGTTTTTGTTTTTTTTTTGTTAATCACTATTTGGTTATGATTACGAGTTTTCGAGACTTGTGTACGTATATCAGCTGAAGCTCACAGACCCCTCATTATAAAAAAAAAAAAAATTTTAACGTGTGGCGAGTGTGGTTTACGTATAGGCAGATTTGGAGATTTTACACGAAGCGTACGTTCTGTATTTGGCAATTGTACCTGGCAATTGGCTAACCAGCATGATTAATTGTATTTTGCAATTTCGGAACAATAGATTTTCTTGGTATTTGTATTCCATCCCACTCTTGAATTATCTATTGCGAGTACAATGGACCCGAGGCTAAGTCTGATTGCTCCAATTGATCTTCACAAATACGAAAAAAGGAAAATGTATCTACATAGATACCTATCAGTAATTTTACCCTCGCAATCAACATAATAGAATGCAATCTTGGTATACATTTTATAAAAAAAATATCTCACGGATAATAAGAACCACATCTAGACACCACAAATATCTCACAACTTTCCCTAAAGCAACACACTCTCTTAGTGCCCGGCGTTGCGTCGCATCACGTTGGTCATCGTATGCCCATTCATCGCCCATGTAGTTATTTTTCAATTCTTCTCGATCTATCCCCAATCCCAATCACCGCAATCAATTGAATATGCAAATTTCCATCAGCTACTCTCACACAACGATTATTCGCATCTCATATTGACTCTCCACCTAAACCGTTAGATTCCGCCAATTCATATGCATAATACGAATAGTCCCATCACCTCCTCGATATATTTGTCGCCAATGTTTACCTTCCACACAGACGCCTATTGCAATCCAAACAGCTCCAAATCAAGCTGAACAATCAATGTTGACCCAATTCTAGGAACACGATAGAGCACCTCTCCAGCTGAGTTCAAAACGCACAGAGCACAGCGTTATCCTCTTGTCGACCTATATTTGATCAAGATTCCGTCCGAACAAGTTCGCTGACATTCTAATATCTCCTTCTCCTGACCCAATCCCGAGAGCACACAGAAGATTCTAGACTCCAGCACCGTTCGTCGGACTCCTTAGAAACATGTTGTTGAATATAAGTCAAGGCAGTCCAGACAGTCGAGCATTTGAATTTATGTTCCCTGAATGACCTAAAAAGCATGCAAACCTCTTCGGAAGAGAGAGGACTCCACAGCAACGGATTTTCTGGTCAGAAAACAAGTTTCGCCAATCATCTTCGACGATACCCCATAGAACGTATCTAATTGAGGATTTTTTTTTGCGAATTCCCCCATGTACGATAGTTCGGATGCAGTTGAGGTGGATCGCTTGGCTCGGTTGGTAATGTGATCGCGCGAACTGTTCGAGGATCATTTGCATAGACGATCGGAAGTTTGGTTTGAAAGAGCGCTGCCACCACCGTCAAAGCACGCAGTATGGTGATCGCTGGTTACATAGTTTTTGTTGTTGTTGTTTGCGGGATATAGTGTGCTGCGCAGAGTTCATCTGCGAGAAGACATGAATGTTCGCAGTCGAGTAAACAAACGCGGGAAATTATACGAGAAAAGAAATTTTCAAATTTGAATTCGTTTCGAATGTGAGCAGACTTCGGGGTGATCTGTCTATTGACCTGATCGAGTGAAAGTGATGTGCTTTTGAATTTGTTTGTTCAACTTTGAGCAGTTTAGCGGAATTGGAAGGAAGTATATGAAGCTCTGCGAATGCATTCCGGCAGAGATTGATGATTTCTTGACGACGATTAGCAATTGGATTACGTAAGGTATGTGATGCAAGAGGAAATGATGAGCAAGCATGTAAATGAAGTAGATTTGCTTTACTGAGGGAGAATTCAGCTCAGTAGTTTTTGCAGATGAAATTTGGAATATTTGACGAACCCATATGTGCCAGTAGGGCGGTATTAGGTTTGTCTTAGTTTGCAGACGGGTAGAAATAATTCGTTAAAAAAGTGAAGATGCTAAAAGCAAGAAACTTATTTACTTATGTTCAGGCTACAGCAATCGGGGTTGTTCCTGAACCAAAAAAAAAAAACATTATTATCTCGTCTTAGAGAAAAGGTTGACACCAAGAAAAGCTTTAGCATAGATCCTATGGAAAAGCAGAACCTCAGTGAAAATACACCTTAGTGCAGTAGATCCAAGCTAACTGACTTAATTTGTCAAATGATGTCCTTTCAACATCACGGTTGCAAAGATTATTACACAATCATGCCTTTATTATAAGATTTAATATTTGGCATGAAAGGCCCACATACTGCTTCAAATTAGCTTCTCGCTCCATTTGTGTGTAAGATGGTATTATTTCTGCTACAATGAAGAGGACCTGCTGTTTAACGCCGAATCCAAATGGCAAATTTGAGAAGCTCCTCAGGACATTTTTGGATGTTTTAATGACTTTCGCAAAAGATGGAACAGCGAGAAAACATAGGCGTTGTCACCTTCGGGATTAGAACCAGGGACCCCGCACTTAGTTGTGAAACGCACCAACCACTAATTCATTGCAGCCCCCCTTTATCTATAAAAACCAATATTTGGTTGAATTTGTCCGTCTTATGCTGAGATTCCAGTTATTATATGCTGACATCAGATCTTAAAATCCTTGGAATTTTCTAGGATCTGTTAATGTGTAAATATTTGACAGACTGTCGTCTTTTCTGGAATATTATTATACCGGCGGGGATATCTACTAAGGTTTTTGACGAATGGTAACAGGTATTAACACAGGAGTTATATGTCAGATGTAATCTCATAAGCGTTGCATGATGTCAGAGAGACTGTTACCTGTTAGTTAGCAGAGTTAAAAGGGGCTTATTGTAAGTGTATTGGAAAAACTATGCCAAAGTAGCAATCATTTAACAAACCCTGTTCTGAGCTTGCCTTGGAAATTGATTGGTGTATGCTCTCTATTTTATTTGTTTAAGTTCTCTACCAAGTATCTAGCTACTTTGAATAGGTCTCCTTGAAGACTATAATGCCAAGAATCCTTATTAGGCTTAGCTTAGAAATTGCTATCTAAGCTTCAGTTTGGGTGTCATCATTAATGCTCAATCGATCGTTTTGCTTGGAAGGGATGCTTAGGGCTAAGAGTCACTTAATGTAATGAAGTTATGGATTCGATTCCCAACTGTAGTTATTAAGTTTTTTAATTATCCCCCTATCTCCTTGATCTGACATATAATCCGAGAAACATGAACTTATTAAAACGCCGATCTCATTCGACATAAGATAAAAGGTCTAACTAAGGTTCAAAAACATTACAAGACCACATGGATTGCAATTCTTGAGAACAACAAGCTGGGCCACAGTACCTTACGAAAACCTTCAGATTCGTCTTAAGATTGTAGGGCTCGTAATTGTGCAAAATATTAATGAGTGTAAGGAGCAAGCTGGACCCTGGATCTTAACTACTATTTTGAGCTAAAAATGTGTTTTGCATTTGGAATGTTGGCATATTCCTAACGTGTGCCAACTGAGACTATAATAATAGGTTTCATTCGTCATCTATACTGTCATTTAGTCTGTCCGTTGGTATAGAATCTGCATGAATTCCCATTTTATATTTTGTAATAGCACCTAGTTTTCGTGGCCAGGCTATGCACTTTTTAGGCATTTCCGATATGTTCCTTATAGGTTCTTGCGACCCTGTTGCTTCATTTATTTCTGCACCACTCGTAGACGCTTTATCCACCGTGCTAGGCGGGTCTTGAACCTAAGACTTGAAAAGAACTCCTCGAAAGCATCTTCTTGTTGCAAGATCTCCTGAATTCAATGAACCACATCGATGCTAAAGCTTTCCGCAGCTTTTAGCACGTACTCGAAATGGAAACTTTGCAAATAAGGGTGCTGCAGTTGGTCGGAACATTTTCACAGAAACTAGTAGGTATCCCTTTTGTCGATGTCTTTCCATTTGCACTCTATCTCTTCTGTTATCCTGTCAAGATAATGAAAAGTCATGCTGGTCAAAGAGTCGGGCATTTGAATTTATGTTCCCTGAATGACCTTAAAAGCACACAAACCTCTTCGTAAGGTAGAGGACTCCACAGCAACGGATTTTCTGGGTCTTTTTTTGTTGCAATTTCTGACATTCAAATTTTATATACTTGGTTCGAGGATCAATACCCAGAGGTGTTTTGGAATTGGCATTACGGTGTCAATACTAACGGTACATACCATAGAATGGTTTTGTTAAACTCAAAATTTTTTAAAGAATCGGCTATAAACATTTTGAGTAAACTTATTGCGTACGTTAACACTGTTTTTTGAAACAAAACTGCATACCCAGACCGTAAATTACTATCTTTCGTCAAATCGATTATGCGATTTTTACATTTTTCTTGATTTTTTTTTCGCTCAGTGATCTAAATTTGCCAATTTCTTATATACACTCATTATGTATTAATCGCACAAATATGGCATATTCAAAACCCGTGTTTACACTGCTGTTTTCCAGATATAGCCACTTTCCACAGCCGAACCGACGAAGTTTAGTAGTAAAAGGTGACTTATTGCGAATTTACTTCAACGATAAATGATACAAATTTTGAGCGTTACCACCTAAAATTGGCTCACAACAGCCAAAGCTTTACAGAATGAACCATATAAGCTAATTCGGTATATACCATATCTCATCCTTTCCTTAAAATCGCATCCCGAAAAGTAGGCGTGACTAAAAACGAAGTGGGGATGAGAAAAAAAAACCATCTCACAGGCCCCATTCAAACAGTTTATCTAAATTTTTTATGGTTCGCCAAAAAACAACGTGTTTCTATTGCATATGCTACGGGGTAGGCTAATCAAAGGTTTTTTTTACAGAAAAATGTCCCCAGATAGTGGGCATGGGTCAATTATCCTTAGACGACATTTTAAAATTAATTTCACCGATGTTTTTGCATTGAGGATGGTGGATGGATACATTTTCTACGGCACACTATGGGGTATTTGCCTTGAAAAACCGCTCATAAATCAATTTCTCAAAATTTTAAGTTTTTTTAACTCTGGAATAATATACCGACGTTTTTTTTTTTTAAATTGTATGCACACAATTCGCCATAACATCAGTTGAAAGTCATCGATCGTAAACTTGCGTTGTAGATCTGTGAATTTGAGTGAGTAAAAAGTCACACCGCTATATAACTACAGGTTGCTGCAAGTGTGTACTTTATAAATAATTTATTTTTTGAATACTAAAACTATAATTTAATAGATATTGGAGTTATTTTAAATGTATTTTAGTATTTTTTTATATTTTATATATATGGAACTTATGATATGTTATGAAGTGTTATTGGGTAACTTTTTTTAAATCAGCTTAACAAGAAAAGTTGTTGCACTCGTTCTTTTTCAATCAACCAACATATTCTATTATATGATATATGAGAACATAATATACAGAATCAAATTAAAATGCGAATTTCTAAACCCCAGGAAAGTAAACTAAAGCACCTGGACTCTCGATAATAGGTGTAAGCAACATGTTGCCTAAACTTCTGACGTCACTTGGTCTTCAGTCAAACGAATAATATAACAGTCGAATAAATTTATTTTTATAGCTTGTCGTTGTTTCATTATTGACTGGCAACTGTTGGGCTATCCAATCCTGAAATGTTTGTCTGCTTTCATTACATAAACCGTTATTTTTAAAACACGCAATTTTTTATTAGAATTTTTAATTTAAGGTTTTACATAAAACTTGGCGCTTATCGGGTGCTTATTTTTTTTTAGAGAATGCTTAGCATAAAATTGTAACTTACATTAATATATTCATAGTCGAAATTTGTTGGGTTTATTTTATAACAGGACATTTTTCATAAAAGCTGTAGTTTTTTTCTGAATACAAGAATTCTAAGAATGGCGGCACTAATTTATGTGAAAATTTTACCAATATATAACACGACATTTGCGATCTTTTTATAATCTTTCCGATAGGGGTATATATTTGTTTTAACATTTAATTTGTAACATAGAGAAATAATTTCCATAAATAAACAGAATCTCTAGCTGAGTCGATTTATCCATGTCTGTTGGTCCAGCCGACCTTTCTTCCGTCTGACTAATTTTCGAACTTACATTTTGATATTTTTTTTTATAACCCCCAATAATATAAAGAAATAAAGTTCTAAATTTTAAATAATAAGTAAAATAATTGCTGAAGGAGCTATAAAAATAATTCAACTTAATATTCTTCCTGATGAAATTTGGTAAAGGGTTTTTAAATAAGAGCGCTGCGAAAGTTTTTTTTTTTAATAAAACAAAAAGAGTTTTGGATATCAATGAAATTTTTTATTCCTGTGAAAGTATTTTCAATGCCATTATGTATGGAACTCGATTTCTTTTGCATGGCCACCACGGGCACGCTTGCAGGAGTCCAGACGCTGAACCCAATTTTCGATGGTTTTCAAGCATAAATCGGTCGATACTGCTGCAATTGCACGTTTGATATTCGTACGAAGTTGATCAATCGTCGCTGGCTTGTTGGCATAGACCATAGACTTGACGAAGCCCCACAGGAAATAGTCTAACGGCGTCAAATCGCAAGACCGTGGCGGCTAAGCGACTGGACCATTTCGTGAGATAACACGTTCTCCAAACTTGGTTTCCAATAAATTGTTTTTGGCATTCGCTGTGTGGCTTGTGGTGCCGTCCTGTTGAAACCACATGTCCTCCAAGTCCATATCATCCAATTGTGGCTAATAATATTCGGTTATCATTGAACGGTAGCGATTCTTGTTCACAGTAACGTGCCGGTCTTGATCATCACGGAAGAAGTACGGCCCAATGACGCCGCCGGCCCATAAACCACATCAAACCGTAATTTTTTCGGGATGCAATGATGACTCATGGAGTACGTGTGGATTGCTGCCTGACCAATACCGCATATTTTGTTTATTGACGAAGCCATTCAGCCAGAAATGAGCCTCATCGCTGAAGATGATTTTTCGATGAAAATCCGAATCATTTTCAAGTTGTTGCTCAGCCCAATTCACGAACATACGACGCTTCTGGTGTTCAAGCGGCTTCAGTTCTTGCGTTAATTTAAACTTGTAAGGATGTAGGCCGAGATCTTTTCGCAAAATTCGCCACAACGACGTCAGAGATGCCCAACGCTTGAGAACGACGTGTGAGAGACGCATTTGGGCTTTCTTCAACTGAAGCCTCAGCGGCAGCAATCTTCTCGACACTACGGGCACTTCTTTGTCTCACTGGCACGGGAACATTTTGTACTGTGCCTGTGGACTCAAATTTTTCCACTAGACGCTCAATTGTTGATCTGCTAGGACGATTATGACGACCATAAATTAGACGTACCGCTCTTAACGTTGAGGTCACTGACTCCGAATTTCGGTTGTAAGTTTTAATAATTTCAACTCGTTGTTGGATCGTATATCTTTCCATCAAGAAATGGCAAACCTTACTGAAGATAAATGTCAAAAGAGCGGCAAGAAATATGGCGTCGTTTGCTGTCCCTGTCGCTCAACTTTTGTAGCGTCCCTGTTGAAAATATAGAATTTCGGTTCGACGAAGCAAGTCATTAAATATAAACATTTTTTTTTAATCCGCCCACTGCCACGCATACATTTAGTAAAACGTTGTTTTCGGCAAAACGGTTAAAAATTTTGAAAAAGCGTCGTAATAAAGTCGATTATCTCAATATCCATATTTTGTTTGTATAAAGTTGTTAGCCATGCTCACTTTTTGAGGACGTTTTCCGTAACAAACGTTTTTGGGTAAAATTTATTTACAAAATCAAAAAAACTTCTGAAGAAAATATTTCAGGAATAAAACTATAAACAATTCCTTATTAGATCAACCACACCCACTTTTTAGGGGCGTTTTCCTAAAATACCATTTGTGAAACCTATTCTATAGAAAAACGTCTTTTTTGTCGACCATAAGATGAAGTTTCTCACTAGATGTGGTGACAATGTCATTTTCTATATTTCAGTCCAATTCAGTTAAAGCACGCCCACTTTTTGGGGATGTAATAAAAATGGGATAGGGTATTCAACGATTGATACAGCGGTTTGTAGCTTTCTCTATGACTACATCTCAAGCCTTCGCAATTTTATATTATTAGCCGTCTCCCTCTATAACGTTTACTCTGATGACCAGACCATTCATTCTACAAGCGCCTGGCGCGCAGTTTGTTAAATGGATATATCGAGCTTATTTGTCATTAAATCCTCTTCATCGAATCTCTTCCAACGCGATTGGCTAATCTTGGTTTTCATGTACGGAAAAACGCCTTTGGCACTCAGAAAAAGTGACTGGCAAGTTTAATTGTATGGCAGGAGGTATTGTTTTCAGGATTTATACGATAACCAAGACACAAACTACCTGAAAGTTGTAGCTGTCAAATGTTACTTTCTGCTCAATTCGTCGATTCTTTGTGTTGCTTCTTCTTGAACGTATAAACAAGGTCTCATTTGTTCCAATGAACGGGCCGTTCTGACAGTTATGTGCAAAAAAAAAATAATTTGTCATCATCTGCTCTGAGGATAGTGTGGAACATATTTGTGGAAAGCATCAAAAGGATTGTAAGCAACAACAACCCTGAACAAGATGACGCCTGCAAAGCGGTTTCGAGACGGTTTCTAAGACCGAAAATGTATGGGAAAACATCCGTTTTCAACAATTTTTTTCCAAAAGCCTGGTTATTGGTTGGGTTTAGAAACCATATTAGGCAAAAACCTTTAATGGAAATATATTGAAACATCCCTTCATAAACAATTATATCCTCTTGCTTTGGTGATCTAAAATTTTTCAATTTTTCTAACAAAGTATGAAAATTTAATAGGAATATGGGCATCACTGGCCTAAAACAAGGTTAATTGGCTTTCAGTAAAACCCAATGTTTATCCGAACTGATGCGCAGTTGAGAGAAACTCATGTTGTCTTAGATCAGTCATTCGATGTCTACCTCGTCAGAAATTAAAGGAAGATTTACTCTTGCCAACCGCTGTTTCATCGGGCTAAGAGCAATTAAGTAGTTAGGCCCTCACTCAAACTACTAAGGAGATCCTATATAAAACCCTGATTATCCCAATCCTACTCTAAGGATCTCAAACATGGACCGTATAAAAAGCGGATGAAGAGATTCTTGGTCGATTCGAGACCAAAATTCTTCGAAAGTTCTTCGGTTCCGTTTGCGTTGACAGGCTATGGAGACGAATATTCAACCAAAAACACTACGAGCTGTACAACGACATGCCCCTGGTAAACAAAAAACTCCGCAATGGACGTTTAAGATGGCTAGGACATGTAGAACAAATGGACACCAATACTCCTGCTCACAGAGTCTTCGTTTCCCAGCCAGACGTCAAACGCAGCAGAGGAATTCCTCGCCTTAAGTGGCGCGCAAAAGTAGAAACTCGACTTCAACCAACTTGGAGTGCGCAATTCGTTTAGATCGGTCGTAGTTGAAACTTCGTCTCCATAGCCCATAAACGCAAAAGTGCCTGAAAATTTTTCGAAGATGTTTTTTTTCTCGAAACGACAAAGGATTTGACTTAGACCAGAAAAAATGTTGTCAATTCGCCGCGGACAATGATGAATGCTCATCGTAAAATGGTGTTGTCACCGAAAATCTGCGTCGTTGCTTATATGGTATGTAGCGTCTTTAATTTGGAATCACAGATCGAATACATCGATGCCATGACGACTACAAGTCGGTTATTACCGCTCTACCTTGCTGCCCTGCTCATTTCAAAAGAAATAAGGTCCGATTATGTAGCCGTGCGATAAACCGCACCAAACAACTAATCCTTGTGGATGTTTGGTAGAATATTTGTGGTTTGTTTTCGCTCCAAGAACAATATTTAGCATACGCGACAACTAATCCAATAATGGGTCTTGTTCTAGAGGATTTTTTAAGCTAACTCACAGCGCTCTTTTCAATTCTTGCATCAGCACAGTCTTGTATTGATGTTGGACCAAATCCAACCGCAATATACTGACTCTCTGGCGATTCCCAATTCAGATGATCAGTGCCGAATGGACCTTCGTGGGGTTTCTACGATGCTCGCCGATACAGCGGCTATGTTGTCTTCATTTCTCATCAATCTTTGTCTGGGTGGTATCTTGAGATCAAAAAATTTCCAAAGTGCGTTTAAACATTTCCAAGGTGCAACGAATCGCCTGTACACAGAAGCTATGATTACAACTGTCCTCACTGGGAAACTTACTTCATATTTTTATAGACAACCAGCTAGCAGTAAGGTTTCGCGTAAGGTCGGTCTTCATAATAGCTTTTTGGCTTCTTTGACAGATGCTGAAACATAATAATTTGAAAACGTATTATTGTGGTCGGGTCACCCTATACCTATCTGGCTGTAACCAAAAGCCTGGATTTTGTCGGACCATAACAAAGTTGGGTTAGTAGGTTGATAATGTATTTACATTCGTATACTTAAAGCCGGAGTTACTTTGACGGCCAAAGACAATATTCTAGAAAATTGTTTAATACCAAATCGACCGTCCGATCATAATTTTAAAGGAATTTCTGATCAACATCTTATGTCAACATCTTTGCGAACAACGTAAACAAATTCCACCTCTTGTTCGAGTCCATGTCAACTGAACATCGCATCTTCCGTCATTTAAGTGGCTCAAACTTTTTACAAGCCTGTAACTTTCAACCTGGATTCAGATGTAGAGATTTGTACAATACCTACGATTATACAAAATCAATTGCTTTACAATAACTTCTTAAAGATGTCAGCAATTCAGCAGTTAGTTTATAAAACATCAATGTCAACCCCTTACAAGCACCATTGACGCATGTCACTCTCTTCCGACTTAACCATCTGCATCTGCATGTCCCAGCTAAATAAACACGATTGTATTTTCCCAACTTAATTGCAAAAACTTATGCCAACTTGATACAAAACAATCCGTCCACTCCCCTCCCGTAACAGACAAACTAGTCCATAATTGATCCAATCTTCATTCCGATAGTTCACCTCAGATATGTTAGTTCATTAGCCAAGATTTTCTGTGTTTGCCTTGCTATCTTGCCTCATGGTCTAACAGCACATCATCTCGGTGGAGATGGATCACCGAATCATTCTGTATTCCCCTCATATTTTCAATTATTTATTCCCGATGCATATTCGCATCGTTGCATAACGCATTTGCAGTAATTGCTTCCATTTCAAGAGCAAGACACATCAAAGCGTCCCAGAGAAGCAACTCCAGAGCTCATATCTTGTCCGTATCGATGCCCAAAGAGGAATATCAGAACGAAGATAACCGTTCATCGCGAAGCAGTAAATATTTCTTGATTAGAAGGTATGCCTTTGACCCACCTATGAAGCTGGATAGACCAGCTTCAAGCTGCTCCATGTGCTCCAGTTTCTGATCTCGTGAACCCATCAGTCAGTGCGCGGTGGCTTTTGCCGAACAAACACATCTAGAATATAACTGTCGTGCACCCAGACCGAGGATCAACTGTGCACACGATTGCGCGCACCTCGGGAATCGTCTCCTGCACAAATACACACTCAGTGGCATCCCCTTGAGGGGATGACAGCTTAAAACTTGTTTGACGTTTTCTATTTTGCGGAACGCAAGACGATTAAGCTTCTGTGCCGGTGTGTGGTAAACGGTATCTGTGCAGCTACAGTATGACGATCGCATGCAGGAAGATTCAATAGTATGGACCAGTTTTATCCGTCTTCATGAGCAGACAGGAGACCTGATTCTCTACACGCGCTCACTAGCAAAATGTTGTCGCGCAAGTCTCAAGTTCAGTTAGTTATCACTATTTCTGTCACTATTGACCCAATTATTCTCTGTGCGCAAGCGCAGAAAAAATCAAAAAAACTGGATTTGATGCTAAGTCGGCTCTACGGCATGGACGGCTTTAAATGTATCTACAAGCTAGAACAGAGTATCTGTAGCTTGAAGGAGCCACACATATGCTTAGCTGACCATAAAGAATTAATTGAGATACGATGGGTTAGGAGGGGGGTGGTGGCAATGGAGACTGGGATACAGAGTGTTTCTATTATCGGGACCATGTTGTGGATAATGGGCGATCGCTTCAATGTAATTGTTTGGATGAACTAAATTGGCTTTGGACAAAGATGCGACGCTCAGTTGACTTGGACATGAACAAGAGGTGGAATTTGTTTACGTTGTTCGTTTAGATGTTGACATGAAATGTTGATCAGAAATTCATTAAAAATTATGATCGACACTGCATGTGCTGATGAAAAAATTATTTAATGATGGCCTGCATGGTGGTAGAAATATCGAACGTGTGGTGACTCTAAATGAGAATGATGTCAGGTGTTGGTTGAGGATTTTTTTTAAATAGTTGCACAATATTATCGACGGAGATGGAGCAATGAACTGACGAGGAAGGTTCCATTGACATAAGTATGTACGTTTTTTTTTAATTGATTCCCGGACCACCTTGTTATGACATCTCATTATATCTCTCAGGACAGGAACTAACACGTATAAGAGATTCGAAAAAATGTTCTTATAAATAAGCACTCATTTGAGATGAAGATGATCACAACCACATAATGTATATGTGCTTTTGTAATTCTTGCATAAATGACGGGGCCTGCACCTATTGTCCAATATAAACGTTGCAACTTAGGTTAGATGAGGTTACTTACACTTGGATCAGGAAGATCCGCTATGGTAACACGTGGATCTTTCGACATTTCCTAAACTTCGTTTTCCTAAGTGAACCTGTGAATTCCGAGTTTACTATGAAGCTTTTGTGGTTTCTAACATTATTATTAGCCAGGTCAGCTGGATTATCAAAGAATTAGTAACCTAGTTGGAGTATTCTTTTGTTGGAGTGCGCTTAACAAGAGCAGTGAAGGTGAAATACACTCCTCCTCAAAAAAAAAAAAAAATAAAATAAAAAATTCATTGCTAAAGCGGCCTTTTTGCATGTAGGCCTAAGGGGCAGTGTCTTGAAAGGACACTGATGTTGGTACTTAGGATTGATCTTTTAAGCATTATCAAGTAGACAGAGCGTTTATGGTTATAGTTTGGCCAGAGGTCTCTGGATATTAGACAAGTTAAGCCGTTTGCATATGTTTTCTTCCTTGATCGTGTCCAGTTTGATTGATGGTTTACATGTAGCGAGGGACTTGGTAAAGTGCTTTGCCATCTCGTTAAGATTTCGATCTAATAGATTTTCATAGATTTATACCATCACATAATCTATGAAGCCTTTGGATTTACCTTCAAAATATCTTAAACAGACTACCACTAACTTAATTGTATGTAGAAATGCTTAACTTCAAAGCACACGAACTAAAGAAGCTCTATAGAAGTAATTGCTTCGGAACATTGAAAATTTGGCCATTTCAGATTGATGGAGTGATTAAAGCGTCCTTTTTCTAAAATCCGATCAACGGAATGCGTCACCGTGAAATAGTCTGGTTATAGTCTGGCCAGAGGTCTCTGGATATTAGATAAGTTAAGCCGTTTGCATATGTTTTCTTCCTTGATCGTTTCCAGTTTGATTGATAATTTACATGTAGCGAGGGACTTGGTAAAGTGCTTTGCCATCTCGTTAAGATCTCGATCTAATAGATTTACATAGATTTATACCATCACATAATTTATGAAGCCTGTGGATTTACCTTAAAAATGTCTTAAACAGACTAACACTAACTCAATTGTATGTAAAAATGCTTAACTTCAAAGCACACGAACTAAAGAAGCTCTATAGAAGTAATTGCTTCGGAACATTTCAGATTGATGGAGTGATTAAAGCGTCCTTTTTCTAAAATCCGATCAACGGAATACGTTACCGTGAAATGATAAACTAATTTTTTCTGGTTCCAAGTTATTGAAATGGATCTTGGCAGAAGGGCTCGACCTAAACGAATAAGGTGTTTGAACTGAAACGAAATGATCTTATTGGGGCTCCACTGAACAGAGATCCATAAGTCTAAACATTGCTCTAAACAGCCACAAAACCTTAAGATGAAGGCGCCAAAAAAAGACTTTTTTGGCTTTGATTCGGTCTGTCAGAATGCGTTTTTAAATGCTGCCGAAGAGATTTACTTGTGACAAATCACATTGTTATCAAGCCCTTTTCTATCAAGCCTATCCCATTATCTGAATGAAGTGTGTTCTGCCTTGTAATAATTCAGGACCATTCTAGTTCTTCGTCAGCATCGGTTCTGTTCATAGTTGTTTATGTTAAGTCCTGATACCAACGTCGTTGTCATTATACGCTATCCTATAGGGGTAAATTAGTTTCGATACATAGTTTGTAACACAGTTTATCACAAAGAATATGAATCGGCTCAAGGTCGCTAGCTGAGTCGATTTAGTCACCAATTTTTGGCTTTGAGACTGAACGAAATTGGGTACACGAACTCATTTTTGCTCCCAGCAAAAGAAAAGGTGTCTGTACAAGATATTTGACAAATCTCAGTATTTATATTTCGTCTATATAAAGTTTTTTTCACCACGCCTATGCCATAGAAAAATGTCGCTTCTTTTTCGAACCATACAAACATAAACTGTATGATAAAGATGTGGTGACAATGTCCTTTTTAGCCCATTCTTGCCTGAGCTATCCCAAAATAATATTCTACTGCAATTATTTTTTTTTTGCACCAACTACAGAGGCATAAGTCTCCTCAACATCGCCTACAAAATTATATCTGCCGTAATATGTGAACGCCTGAAACCGTTTACCAGCAACCGTTTACCAGCAACCTGATCGGCTCTTATCAGTGTGGTCTTAGGCCAGGAAAGTCCACAACCGATCAAATCTTCACACTTCGGCAGATCCTGGAAAAAAACCCAAATCGATACCCACCACCTATTCATCGATTTCAAAGCCGCATACGACAGCATTTATAGAGACGAACTATACAGAGTCATGTCTAGTTTTGGTATACCGCCCAAACTCGTCCGTTTGTGTAGGATGACGATGGAGAATTCTCGCTGCTCCATCAGTGTCGGAAACGACCTCACCGACACATTCGATACCAAAAAAGGATTTAGGCAAGGCGATGCGCTGTCATGTGACTTCTTCAATCTGATTCTTGAGAGGATTGTGCAAAACTCACGAGCCAACACCAGAGGCACAATTTTCTAAAAATCTGTACAACTACTAGCACACGCCGACGATATTGACATCGTTGGTAGGACCCAACGTATTGTCATAGCCACGTTCGCTAGTATAGAGAAGGAAGCTGCAAGAATGGGTTTAGCAGTAAATGAGGGCAAGACGAATTATATGCTGTCAACACGAAAGGACACACAACATCGACGAATTGGACAGAACGTCACCATTGACAGATATAACTTTGAGGTAGTACGGGACTTCATCTATCTCGGCTCCGCTATTAACTCTGACAACAACATCTCGTCAGAAATTAAACGAAGAATTACTCTTGCCAACCGCTGTTTCATCGGACTAAGAAGGCAATTCAGTAGTAAAGCCCTCCCTCGAACTACTAAGTAGATCTTATATAAGACACTGATCATCCCAGTCCTGCTCTACGGCGCTGAAGCATGGACCGTCTCAAAAGCGGACGAAGAATTCCTTGGTCGATTTGAGAGGAAAATTCTTCGAAAAATCTTCGGTCCCATTTGCGTTGACGGGCTATGGAGACGAAGATTCAACCACGAACTATATGAGCTGTACAGCGACATGCCCCTGGTAAAAAAAACTCCGCATTGGACGTTTAAGATGGCTAGGACAATTAAAACGAATGGACACCAATACTCCGGCTCGCAGAGTCTTCGATTCCCAGCCAGACGTCTGGCGCAGTAGGGGAAGACCTCGCCTTAAGTGGCGCGCACAAGTAGAAACCGACCTCAACCAACTTGGAGTGCGCAACTGGAGGCAGTTAGCTAAGGACCGGGCTAATTGGAGAGGCATGGTGGTTGAGGTTCAGGTTCATTCCGGACTGTAGCGCCACTTAAGTAAGTAAGTACCTATAATCATACCGATATTGCAAGATATCCTTTATAATGTTCACAAATTAAAAAAAAAACGTGGTTTCATTTAATGCGAATCTTTATAATTGTTACCCATGAAAATTTTTTGCATATCATACAAATCGCTGTACATTTTTAAGAAAGTGAACTTTGTATGGCTTTTTGGTTTTATTTTTTCGTTTGGGTAACATGCAGAATGCACAAAATCGGATTGCATTTGTCAATGCCCAGACTGTAAACAAAAATTAACTCAATTTTTTGTATTCAACTGCGTGAAGCAATATATCTGCCACTTGCTGTTTGTCGTTTTGTCCACCAAAGGTATCAAACAATTTATTGGTGACTCAAAATAGAAATATTACAAGCTTTCGCAAACAAAATAAAGTTTTTCCGTTGACTAATTAGCTGAGAAAAGAGTGAACGAGAAAAACTATGCCACAATGTTGAATTGAAAAACAGAAGTAAGCGAAATAGTGATTTTTTCATCCTGTAAAAATTACAATAATGACTCGATAATTATTTCCAGGCATAAAACGTGAAAAATTGTAGTTATTTTCTTAAAAACTAATTTTTATCAATTTTGTACTAAATGACTTTTACCTTCGAACCGGCGATTTATCTATATTAGTTAGCTTGTATTTATTTAACAGTGATTTACATAAAAAAAGATCGAAATTATTTATGTGTGGGTATTTATGTCATATCATATTTATTTTTTGGAAAATATAAAAATCTACTGCGAAAAAGTTGAATCTACTACGATTTTTCAAATTTACTTCGGACAAATTTAAAAAAAAGTCTCGTCGCTGATCACCACCATTAATAATGCCTACTTTTTGGGGACATTTATTTTAAGAATACGATGGGGTAGGTTATCAAACTATTCGCCCAGCTGATTCTAACCGTCTCCTATGTTTTTGAACTGCAACTTCTTTTCGGACGGTGTGGTTGGATTTTTTGAAACGAAAAAGTGTAACAAAAAAGAGATAACTATAAATATATTTATAGGGTCCAGGCAGAAAATTAATGAGATAAAATAAGTTAACCAAAATGCAATATCAATACCGCGTGTGGTTAGGAAAATCCAATCCAAATACATAAAAATACCCCAAACTCGGCATAAACCTAGTACTTATAAATAAGAATGGAACAATAACTACACCTACTGAAATTCATACGCTCCTTGTGTCTTTGATTAATCATTTGTTACGACATGCAATAACTTCTTCATCTGACGAGCACATCTCATATCGACAGCGAGGGTGTCATACCTTCCTCATCTTCATATGCAATCGTGGGTTTACCTAAGCTCATATCCTCTGTAGGTAATTCTATTTTCCAAAGTTTTTCAATATTTATTACACTTCATCGCAATTGCGAAGGTTATGATCCTCAAGCTCTAAACATTTGCGAGTGAAATCTCCCCGAAGCATATCATACCAAAAGAGTTGCGGTGCGAACTTGAGTAATTGCACACGAACTCTTCTATTCGACATCTAAAATTACACAAACCCGTCTTAGCTAGCATCTTCCACGCGTTAGCAAACGACACCGACGTAACCAAAAGTAGGTAAACTAATATTTATTACCAACAGACTTTGACAGCTTCACAGGCCCAAACTCAGCCAATAAATTGTTACCAAAAAGAAAAAAAAACTTCAAAACACGATTCCCATGCCCATTCATAACTTATCTCCACAGAATCCGCTAGTAACTCAACCTACTCCATCCCGTGTCCAGTTCCAAAACAAACAGACGCGAACATTAGTCTTTGCGACTAAGCACAAGCAAAACCTGTCCGCCATCCAAAGCCCCTGATTAAAAAATTATTTACGGCCAAGCCATTAATTAACCGCTAAATTATCTCCAACATAGTATCTCACCTAGCCCCGTTTAGGTGCAGAATTGTTGATGGGACTCCTCGCCCGGCAGCGCAATTCCTTACTTCAAAATTCGGTAATCCATTAACCCGAATTCCGATTCCATATGCGATATGTTTGCCCAACCATGTGACCCATTTCCACCACATCCATCCAGCCAAAAAGCCATCATTACCAGACTAGGCCCAATTGGCCACACTACCGAAAAGGTTCGAAAATTAAACTTAATAAGGAAAATTTATGCACGAGAGTGACCGCAATGCCTCATTGTGATCGGTCAGGCGGGGTAGTGAATTACAGGTTCATGACCAAGATCAGCGTGCACACAATAAAGATGAGCTATGCCCAGAAGATGGGCTCGTTGCAGTTCTATACAGTGGAAGAGGTAATGAAACGGTTTCACGGTCGAGAGGAGCCTCATATTTGCCATTTGGCTGGGTTTTATGCGATTCGTGCTCGCGTCCAAGTGCATCATTGCAGAGGGACCTTTATGCTATATGGGATGTAAGGTGGATAGGAATCGTGCTCAGATTGGCCGACAACAATACAAATGATTTGTGGAAGACCGCAGGGTCTGTAATTAGTTTCCAAATGGGAGTGGGAGATTATATTCTTGGTACCATTGTCTCTGGGCTTGAGTTATGAGTGGAAGGTTTATGAGCAGGAAAGTAACAATGACTCAAAATGGCTTTATGGGTTTTAGGTTAAATTGAAAGGGCTGGAGGGCCAAGTGCGCATTCTATGTGAGTTATCACAAAGCATGTTTTCTAGTAAATTGCCTGGTGATGGTGGAATGGTGGATGGTTTGCATGGAATGGGGGGTAGATCGTGGATGTCCAATTACCTTTATGGACTTTTGGGTGTATGAGTGTTCGTAATTGACGTCTTCATTAGTGTTGCAAAATTTTCACGACAAGATGATTGCTGAATGATTATAAATGATCATGATAACCTGTGGCTGAGTTTTTGGAATTCAGGCATATGCACCTTATATGTGATGCTAATATGGGAATGGGGTTGAAACATGAAATGAAACTTTATAAAAAAAATTCAAAGCTCGAACAGAAGAGAAGGCTGAGAAGAAGCATCAATGTCGGGGATAGAGTTTGGAAATATTTTGTTTCTTGTGAATGTGAGGGTGCAGAACTAAAATGGGGGCTTAAGTACTAAATTTGCTTATTATTTCTGATTTCTGACCAGATATCGTTGTCAGAGTTAATAGCGTCCCATCTTGTTGACATCATATACTCAGTCTTGCTCTTATATACTATTTGACCCGTTTGTGCGGCTTCCCTTTTATACCAGCAAACGTGGCTGTAAGAAATCGTGGAGTTACACAGATTTGTAGGAGATTGTGAACCTGGTATTGGCTTGAGAGCTTTGCACAATTTTTTCTAGAATTATGTTAAAGAAGTCAGGCGACAATGTGTAACCTTCCCTAAGTCGTTTTTTTCGAGAAGCATTGATTTGGATTTCTGTCTGTCCGTCGAAGATCTAAAGATTTTACCAGTCGTGGACTTTCTTGGTCTTATACCTGTGGTTCGAAGTTCAAATCATTATTAAAACTAACGAGCATCATTCCTATAGTGGCACCTATCTATATCTTCGATTGCTACTTGCTAGTCTTTCTTTCTCTCTCCCCCCCCCCCCTCCCCCAACCCTCTCATTTTTAAAGCGATTTTCGTCATCACCTGGAGCTTTTGCTTTCTAGACTTCGTGTATCCTTCGGTACTCTTTATCGAACCAGGGATTTCTTCTTTTCTGTCTTGTTGACATTAGATGGTGGTGGTATGTAATTGATCGAGAGGTTAAGGGATATGCGGTCTGCAAAGGACTTATCTGCTTCCTTCCATTGCGCTTAAATTTTCCAGCAATATTTTAACATCGTACTTCGGTAGTCACTTATAACTTTTATCCATGAGCGTAGGAACAATCCTTAGCAATGTCATGGTTTTCTTTGATCAGAGCGTGAGAGCATATAAGGCTTGTGTTGGCAGATTCGTTACTGATGGGACAATTACAATACTTTTGCTAAATTCTGTAAAGTATAGGACTTATTGCGCCTTATTCTGTTGCTTATATGAAACGGACTGTAGTAGATGAAACAGTTTCCCATCTTCGTTTTGTCCAGCTTATCCAATAATATTTCCTGAATGGCAGTTATGTCTGTTGTTGTTAGCAGCATAGGACTTCATTTGGTTATTTGGCTGCAACTCTTATATGCTAAGGGCTTTAGAATTACAGGTACAGGTACCAACTTCGTTGTAACTTTGTCCCTTTTTCATTTTGCATCGTCGTCAACAGTAAACGCAGTCCTTACAGAGGTTCTTGGTTGCTTTGCACCAACGGATTTTTTTTTTAATGGGGAGTTAACTATATTCAACCACTAGGGGCAGTTCTAATTTATCAAATACCACAGGACGTAGGGCTTTATTTAGCAAACAAAAAACACGACGACGCTCCTCGAAAGATTACCTCCTTCTCAGGGGTATCACCTGGAAGCACTGCCGCATAAGAACCAAAATTGACTTTGGGAAAACCTGGTCTGAGCGAAGTAGGCAGCTATCGAAAGTTAGGAACTCTGAAGTTTTCTGACTGTGCATCAGTGCCAAAGACTGGGAAGGCAATAAATCTAAAACCTAGTCCGAGCCGAAACCATGTACGAGTGTTCCAAAGGCATTCTTTCTCAGCCACCCTTAAAGGATCAACTAGGGGTTCGGCTTCGAGCTCGTACCGCGTTGATTCCCCGCTCCTACTGAGAATGGTTAATCCTCTTCTCCGACCAATACAATGGTCCAAAATACCGGTATCCCCTCGAGGCAGTATCAGCACTGCTAACGTAAGTACCTTGGAAAAACCTGGTTCAAACATAGCTGACGAGTATTCCAAGGAAGGTCATACCTCTATGGCTCATATCGCATCCGAGGCATCGTAAAAGTCATTGGTCTTGGAGCTTGTTCCGATTCATAGCCATGAA
Organism: Rhingia rostrata; assembly: GCA_949824845.1. NCBI lineage: Eukaryota > Metazoa > Arthropoda > Insecta > Diptera > Syrphidae > Rhingia > Rhingia rostrata. The sequence continues at coordinate 143,331,127 of OX463756.1, read as the reverse complement.
ATGTGAGGGGTACCCCCTATGCACACTCTGAACCATCGAATTCGTACTAGATGATCCACCCCGAATCATTCACAAACCAACCATCGGTCCTTGAGGTCCAAGCAGGTCCACCCTGATGAAACTGCCTACAAGAACTATTGAACACTTACCAAAATAGTTATCCGTATCGTCTCTGAACGATGTCCTCCTCCGAGGACACCGCGTCCAAAAGGCAAAGATCGGTAAGAGCAAAGAGTGTAGACCTACATAGAGTACGCATCACAGCTAAAACAATTTTGGCCGTTTCAGACGCGGGTGGTATGCTTCGGCTATGCTGTTGTTTGATGCTGGGGTAGCAATATGAACACTGGGGTATCAATATTAGTTTCCCATATAGAAAATGTTCGCTGTATGTAATGAGCACTCTATGTAGTTCTATACTCTTGGGTTAAAGACATCACGAGGAGGGCAACAAAAATAACGGTCAACCCCTCGCATTTTAGAAGCCCTGATAGGAGGTTGAGTCAGATGTTGAAAGAAAATCTACAATTCGCGGTAATCACAGTGACCCTGATGAAGGCATAACACCGGATAAATGGATTTCGGTAGAAGTGAAACTTACCTCCAGCTTCCTCCAGGCTCTGCGCCCACTTACCATCATCAGTCTCCGCGTTCCCTAGTTACTCGTTGGCTTTGTTGAAGACGGTGTCTTCCGTATTAACTCCTGCCCTACACACTATCTTTTCCACACCAACATTGGACCAATCGCATGATAGCTCATCTCCTTGTCGGAATCCAATACAAATTTAGAAAAGTTCAGATGAGCTGTTTCCAAACTGAACCTTGCATCGCATGTCCTCTAGTGGCATCACAGTTATATCAGTTTGAAAATTGAATGTGTAAATCGTATCTATGAGTACATGGTCGATTTGATGGTAAATTTGACGAGCTACAGATATCCAGGTTACTTTGTGAATTCGAAATATTGGGAACCTAGCACTATTATATGACATCGTGATGTAGAGGATTTGCTTTCCAACAGAACCGCGTACCTCCCCGAAGATGTTTTCCTTACCGATTTTCACATTGAAGTATCCACGTACGAATTTTACATCGTATTCCGGACAGACTCTGTAGGCTTACTCCATTCGTAACATTTCTGCTTGACTGAGTCTTCAATCTGATCGCTAAAAGGGCGTGTGCACAAATAAGGTGGCTCTAAACCAGATTACAGCCGGCTTATAATCGATTACTTTTGACCTAAATTGGCCAGCAACATTTTTTTATCGTTCTTGTATTCCTGAACCTGTCCAACGTATTTCCTTAACTGTGGTAATGTCTGTCCTGTACCGCCCAATAACAGATTAACGTTTTGGGTAAGCACCCGGGGTGCATGAACGCTTCGGGTCTGGTTGGTATATGAGAGGATCTATTATCCGATGCATCTTGGCCTACATATAAAACCTCTTTAGCAAATGACTTCTAAAGAAGCTGCCTGGACGAGGAAGAAGAGGAGTGTTTTCCTCACTTTCTCTGCTCTTGTCCAGCAAAATCTAGGTGAGCTTGCTAATATTAATATCAGTAAGCTAGGAATGGTCCAATTAGGCAAACGAATGTTGGGGAAAGTCGACAGATCCACGTGGTACTACAACGGACCATTTTTAGGCCTGAGTGTGCCAACTCATTGCGTGCAGCCACCATAACCTACAATAAGGGCGCACCTTGCCTGTGCTGCGCTAAATTTTAAACACATTCAGTGAACTCATTCAAATCAACCGATGCAACGAAACAAGCTCTTACCCCATACCCCAAGTTTTCCGCCAATGTGCATAAATTACGAGAAAAATGTCACTTAATGCGCCCAACACTGCCTCACATCTCATTATACCGCTCAACTGCTCTCAAACAAGTCGCGCATGTGCAAGAAGCAAAGGTTACAATCAAAATGACGATCGTGCAATCTTGCAATAATGATGCAAAAGGGCTCGAGTCACTAACAATATAATCACAGTCGAGCTTGGGTGCAGATTGAAAGTGAAGGTTTTGGTTTTTCTCCAGAGGTCGTCGTGGTGACGGATTGTCTATGTCTTGCCTCACTTTGTGTCACCGACGCGACGAACGGTGAGAAGATATCTGTCTCAATGTTGACTGATACATGTTTTGCTCGCTGGGCTGCCCTAATTTAGGCCTTTTGTGGAGCTGCGATGAGTGCTTCAATCTTGTTTCTCGGATAAATCGACTTAGTCTCAGCCTAGTTTGTTGTCTCCCAATGTCGATGGCATTGTGTTTGATTAAGTAATGGATACAAATGAGATCAACTCACTAATTATGAAGTTACATCAATTTTTACTTAAAGATTCAAATGGGGACCAGGGCAGCAAGGTCGCTAGAAATTGAGAGCAATGCTGGGGAACATGCAAGTTCAACCAATTATGAGTGAGGCTGTCGAGTCTTTTAATTGCTTTCGATGCCAGAAGCTATTATTTGTCATTTTTTTTGTGAAAAGTTGACAGCATGAACGAATTTTGATGGATTGAATTTCACACGGTTTCATGGAGTTTTGAGGTATAAAGATGAGTTTCACCGAGATTAAGTGCATCATTTTTCATAACCTTGAGGGTTATTTAGAAATCAACGTTTTATGGTAATCGTCACTAAGTATTGGGTATGGATTTGCACCTTGAACTAATAATTAGTTGAATTTAGTGAGATTAAAAAAACTAAACCACGGGAAAAATGGAGATGGAGAATGGTAAAAACTAAAAAAATGGAGAATGCTTATGTTGGTTTAGTTTCCGACTGGACGTAGCAGCGCCATATGTCGAACTCAGTAGAGAAAGACTACGCCTTAAGTGGCACGGATAAGAAGTAGAAACCGACGTCAACGAACTGTAGGAGCATCTATCTCGCATCTAATCGCACATCTACCAACGCTGTTGAGGCCCAGTTTCATTCCGGACTGTCGGAAAACTTAAGTAAGTAAGATCAACTTAAAGGCGAGCTCGTTAGTAAACTGATCGCTAATGGTTCATCAAAAACGATTTGTTTTGAAATATTTTTTTTGGAATAGGGTGTCAAATCGGTTTTTTTTTCAGGAAAAAAACCCCAAAGAGTGGGCGTATGCTGAAATGAAATATAGACGAAGAATTTTCATCAAAAACTTTTTCAAATATTCATAAATTTTTGCAAAAAAATCGTTTGTTTTAGTGAATCGCCCACAAAAAATGGGCGCGGTGGGTGAAAATTAAGGGATGAAGTGGGATAGGGTATTCAGCCTTTCATCCTCATCGACTCTGTGCACGTAGCTGCCAGTTATTCAGTCCGAGGGCTCTGGCATCCGCGATCGCTTGATCCTTAAGCTGGAGATGCAGTCTTCCTTTCCGCCTCATATCTGAACGCTGGTATTAAAAGATTCATTTAGCTAAAGACAACGCAGACTACGTGTTTTAACCTGTTGTACTACATCCACACCTTGGTACCTACAGAAAATGGAGTTCGCGGTTGAATTATCGCCCCCGTTTTCCTATTTATTATCCAATCCTCGGTACCGTAAAGTATAATTGGTAGGATTTTGGTAAACTTTTGGACTTTCTGGCTTAGAGTTTTGATCCTTTTGTTTTGCTAAACCGAAATAGCATCGGTTTCCTATAAACAGTCTTCGTCGTTGTCATTCGTGGGGTTTATACTGACTCTGAGGTAGAGAAACTTTTTAGCTACTTCAAAATTGTTGCTATCTACATTGACATTTCCTCCAATATTGAACGTCGATAGTACTCGTTTACTACAAGACCAACGCCTTGTCTTCCGAAATTGCTCCTGCCCTGGTCACTATCTGTTCCTCCACGAGATTGAAGAAATTGCATGATAGCGCATCTCCTTCTCGGGATCCGGTAAAATCTTAGAATAGTTCAGATAAGCTGTTTCCAAATTGAGCCTTGCATTGCATGTCTTCTAGTGGCATCACAGTTGGAACAGTTTTGATGGTACCTTCATGCAGAACGTTAAATTGAATGTGTATATCCAAAGATTATAAAGCCATACAGATGACGCATTGAGATAAAAAAACAGAAACTTTTGCTCACCAGCCATAATACGGGCGGGTGATGTGCACACACATGAGAAACGAGATCTAAATTATATGGCGGGCTGTGCCAGTTAGACCCGCCATAGAACAATTTTTCTTGTATGCAGTGCGTCATCTGTATGGCTTCATAATCTTTGGTACCTCGCATCTATGGGCAAATTATCGATTTGGTGGAAGTTGAACGAACTAGAGATATCCAGGTTACTTTGTGAATTCGAATTATTGGGATTCTAGCGCTATTATATGATATCGTTGTGTATTACCAGTTTTCACATTGAAGTATCCTAGTACGAATTTGACATCGTATTCCGGACAGAATCAGTAGGCTTACTTCAGCAGTCGTAACATTTCTGCTTGACATAGTCTTCAATCTCCTCGCTATAAGGGCGTGTGCACATATAAGGCTGCTCTAAAGCGGTTCACAACCGGCTTTAAGTCGAATACTCTTGTACTAAATCGGCGACCCACAATGTTTATCGTTCTTGTATTTCTGATCCCGTCCAACGTATTTCCTTAACTGCGGTAATGTCTGTCCTGTACCGCCTTATAACAGATTCAAGTTTTTGCCAAGCAACCGGGGTGTACTGCGAACGTACGTTCCAGGTGCATGTTAGGCCCTATTATCTAGGTCACTTAGCATAACCTGGGTTGAACCGATTTGAGCCATTGCACGATGTCGAAACAGTACTGCTGCACTTTGTTCAAGCCGACGCAGCAATTCTGCATACTTGTGAGTCGTTGTCCGTGATAACGTTTCGGGTCTGGTTGGTATTTGAGGGTATCTGTTATCCGATGCTGTTGTCTTTTTCATAGCTAGCTCTCTTTTACCTGGTAAGGAAGTTATCCTGACGGCACAACCACCAACCTGGAGGGTCAGTTCCAATTTATAAGATACCCAGACCATCACTACCCCCTACGAAATTGAGGTCTACAGTTGGCCTATCCTTTCATCCGCCACGATATCTGTTTGAGGGGACTGACTTCCCTTGAGATTCCTATGTGTTGTCCGAATATGCCGAAACAAGTCATTTAGGTTTTTCAAGACGCCACCGTTGATTCCATTTGGGGAATTCTTTCGCTGACGTATTGGGAAAGGACTATGTCCCTTAGTGTGATCACACATTTCCACCCAGCTCTCATCTGCTGCCGTCGAGTTTTGGCACAGATTTTGAAATCCTATCTGGGGTCAAGGTACTAGGCACTCAGCGATCGACACGAGATGGCTGAGAGTCGGAGTTGGTAGGATTAGACGAAGGATTAAGGTTTCACATCGCATTGCATAACATTTGACCCCCGAGCACTGTTATCGGTAACAAAAGAAAAAAAAAAGGAGTCGATTTGACAAAGAAAGTGCGTCTAGGGTAAAAGGACAAGGGAAGCTGAAATTGCTGCCATCTATTTGCTTCTCTAGCGTTAAGATTCATCTTCCTGGAAAAAAAGGATTGATAAGGATGATGAAGTGGTCTTCTTCTTTATAAGGATGATGAAGTGGTCTTCTTCTTTATAAGCGAGCATATGACGTTAAACATTCTGCTAAAACATTCTGGAAGCTTTAAAAGTCAAAGTAGAAAGGGAGTACACATGGACCAGCGTGATAACAGAACAGCTACCAAAGATCAAACTTCGGCTAATTGACTCTGCGATTAAACAAAATGCCGCAGTAGTTTCCGCACCTTGATTATCATGAGAGATCATGGCGGACTCCTCTGACTGTAGCTCCACCAAATAACGACGTCAATAAGTGGGTAAATAAAAAGCTGATTCGAGTGAAATTTGTGACCCCCAGAAATGCCTTAAAGTCACTTAACTCCAATAAAGTTATTTCCAATTATTCTCATTCGGCATAATTAAAACCCTAATATCCGTTATACAACTCGATTAATTATCTCATTTCAAAACCGCCCCATGCCAATTGGCCAACATCGCGTTTATTAAAAAAAAAAAATAATCGATATAAATCTCAACACCTGTCCATGAATTTCCAAGAATATCCGTTGAAAGAGATCCCCCGATACAGATACACATCACCCAGCAGCTAATAAGCCGATCTGTTTAATTAAATACTTTCAAGAAGGTGGAACAGCTCGTTCACGGCACAACATTGGTATTAATTACACACGTTACCGTGGATCCGGACCGTGGCTCTGGCACATGTACGAGTACGTAAGGTAAATCCAAACACGGAAGCGCTAAAGATCACAATTGTTAGGCCCCCCTTATTTAGATGACACCTTTCACTTTCGGTGTTATTATTATTTTATCACACAAATATGCGTATCAAAGGAATACGAATGCGAAAATACCTCGCCCAACAGATGGTCACCGGAATAAGTCGTAAGATACATTTACTTTAGATTCATCTTCGCCATGTATCGTGGCCATCTGTCTGGCTGGTTGTTGGTAGGTTTTGTTAATTTGGCGAATTAAAAAAAATGATGTCACATTGTGCGGCACTACTGACTCTTAACGATTTAATTAATTGCGCATAAGAGACTTAATGAATTTTCTGACAATACGGGAACATCCAAAAAAGATACAAGATGGCATTTGATGTGAGCATTTTCTTTTTTTTTTGTTGTTGTGACAGTTGTTCGTGCTCGACACATTGCATAAGACTTTTATTACCTCTTGGGAGGTAGTTGCGAATTGCGCAACTATTTGTCATGTACCTTCTGGTCCTCCATATACATATATATATATACACCTTGACACGTTGTAGAGGCTTACGTAGGGGTTGGGGATACCATGAGATGAGATGAGTCAAGATTTTTTGAACCGATGAATGGTCTAATTTGGAAAGAACAACAGTAACCACCTCTACGTAGTAACTTGAATCCAGGCTACCTATCCCCAAACCAACATGCCTATATATCAAAGGCAAATCGGTTGAAACTGCCCTACATGATGGAGTTCAAACGATAGAAAAATCTAGCAGCCTTCTTAGATAGAAGGAGCTTTCAATAACGTACAAACGGAAGGTATCGAGATGGCAATGGAAATCACCGCAATTAGAACTGTGGGCTGTGGCATATGCAGGTGATGTGGTGCTCTTGACATGGTGGAAATTCCCATCGACTCTTAGAGCAATCATGCAAACGAGCTTAAATATACTTAGCAGGTTGTCAGAATCCTGCGGTCTGGGTGTAAATCCAAGGACAACTGAACTCATTCTTTTTACTAGCAAGAGATTGATCGCAGAGTTTGCGGCACCGACTCTGGTAGGAGCCCCCCTCTCACTGTCAGAAAGTGCCAAATACCTATGAGTGATACTGAACAGCAAGCTAAATTGGAATCTTAATATCAACGAAAGAGTAAAGAAAGCCAAAATTGCATTTTATAACTGCAGCAGAATCTGCGGCAAAAAATGGGGCCCCACACCGAAAGTCAAGAAATGGCTTTATACAGCCGTTGTCAGACCGATTCTCACCGATCTGGCTGCCTAGTCTGGTGGAATGCCATGAAAAAGACAAATCACATGAGTGCACTAACAAAGGTTCAAAGAACAGCATGCATACTCATGACAGGAGCTATGCGCCGCACCAGCCCCACCGTAGGGTTAGAAGCAATCCTAAACATTAAACCAACTGATCTACAGCTGAATAACACTGCAGCGAAAAGCGCATAACGTCTCTCAAAGAGGCGGGTAACCCATCCATCAAACCTTACGGTCATAGCATACGATAATGGGTCATCTGACAATATAATCCCATATCACGACTTTGACATTAACTACTCAATTACAATACCAAGTACTGACGACTAGTTGTCAAACAATGTGCCATCTAGCACTTAATTAGCAATTTACACCGAGGGGTCTATAATGGACGGGCTCAGTGACGCGATGGTTAGTGCGATTAGCTGCCGCGCGAAGGTCTGGGTTCGGTTCCCAGCCGTAGCAACACCTAATTGATTTTTCACTGGCCCTCCTCTCGTGATGATCTGCCAAATCATCCGAGTAATATCAATTGTCGAGGATAGTTTATCTCAAATTCGCCATTCGGAGTCGGCATAAAAAAAATGTCCCGTCATCGTGCAAGAATTACACACTCACACACGAATGGTTATGAGAAAGCTCGGACCTGGGCCCTAAGGACCCTGTTGCGCCAACATTTTTTTATTTTATATTTTTATTTGGGTCTTAAATGGAAATTGGTGTGGGTTCTGATGTTAACTACGATGCAATTAGGCTAACCATACTCATGCAATGTTTCCAATCGAAGATCCTAGCTATACTCTTAGCTGCCGTATCGGCTAGAGTACTGAACTTATCTCAAGGGGATATCGCCATTTATGTTTATAGTCAAGCGGCCATAAGAGCTCTGGCATCAAATATAATAAAATCACTAATAGTTGGACGCTACCGCATAGAGCTTAAGGCAACTGGAATAAAGTCTAAACTATCTGGGTGCCAGGACACAATAACATTCTAGGAAATGAGAAAGCAGTAGAGCTAGCCAGAAAAGGATCGCCCATCTGCATTTCCTTGTTTGACAGTAGGGTCAGACCACAACTCGCTTTGAAAAAACTGACAATATCAGAATACACGCACAGTATAACAAAAATCTAGGTGGCAAAACACTAATACTTGCAAACACTCCAAATACCTTTGGCCGGGATTAAGCGGTCGCAAATCAAACAAGCTTATAGCTCTGAACAGAGCTTCTCACCCCTATCGAGGTATCCGTTCGGAACAAAACTTTCTCCGATTTGTTCGATATCGGAGAGTCTTGTACCGAGGTATTGGTTAGGAGACAGTTCCGCGTTGAATTTCTTCGGAAGTTCTCCGACTAAAAATTGTTGCGGAATTTTGACGAAAATGGAAACCACCCCAAAATTGTTAGTAAAATTATAAATAAAATTATTTGGTGTATTACTAAGGAAATATTACTACTGGTAAGCACTCCCATAGAGTTAGACTAACTACTCACACCAAGTATGCCGGAAATGCGGAGATACAGAAGTGGTGGAGGACATCACCCACCTACTACAGCCGCCACATGCTGCTATTACTACGAGGACTTGACGAAACTAGGGATATTTAGGGGATATTTATCCCTACAGTACAGATCGTCCATTTCTGCTGCAAATCGGGATGGAACAACTACCTCTTTGTAGCGAATGGAACAACACAAATCACTTGACATTGACATTGACATCACAGTACTTCGCACATGAATGCAACGAACTACAGACACATAACAGCACTGGCGACTGAGGCCATCGGCTGGACACAAATCACTTAAGTATCACTCTTCTTCAATAACGCAACATTCTTTCAGATACGAAAACATAAGGGTATCGCTATGGGTCAGGCCTATGCTAGTTTGACTGCTCACCTGAGCCTCAACAGCCTATTAAACTTAGCCTAACCACCATCAATAAGCTCTCTTTCCAATGTCTTCAGACATCTGAAATTTCTTCAAATTAAACGAACACAAGAAACAGTGGACTCCACGAAGTTAGTTCGGACACCACCCATGGAGTAAGCCTCAACTGTATCCAAAATCTTTCCTATCACTCGCTCCCATCCCCTCCTCAAACGATCGTTCTGTGGTTAAACATAAGAAGGGTATTCATAACCCATTGAGTGCGTGTAAATTATAAAAAATAATGTAGCTGTGATCAGACTAGCTCAAGGACCCGTTTAAAGAGGGGATGGTTATGTGCAGCGGCCTGGATGTAAGTGGTTTGGACTACTAAGCACTTCTTGATTACCTCTTGCAAACGTATAAAACCAAGGGTATGAAACTATCGTATAATGCTTCTCGAATTGGCGGTTCGGAATTGCAGAAAGGATCTCATACTTTCTGGCCTAAAATCACACTAAGCAGGCTATTGGTTGAAGGTTTGATGCAAAATCGTTGGTTATCATAATAAAAAATGTAACCCACGCCCACTTTTTGAAGCGTTTGCAGTAGAAATGAAATTTGTATATTCCATCACCATAAAGCCCACATATTGGGTATATAAATTTTAAGAATGGGATGAGATGGAGTATTCAAAGATTCGCACAGCGGATTGTAGCCTTCTCATATGTTTGTGATCAGGTTCCGGTAAGCGCTTTGCTTCATTAAAACAGTGAATTGGAAGTCCCTTATACCACGGCTCCAGATCTTCCAGCATTCGCCCTGGTTCGGCAAGTTTGGACTAATCCATTTGTTTTTGCTTTCAAATGGGTAAACCACCCTGGTAGGCGGGTGTAAGCACCACAGGAGATCAACATTCCAACCTCTCCCCCAAACAGCTATATTTTTGTAGTCGGAACGATTCCGTGACATAAGGCCAAGCGTCATGAGGGCAAATTTATTAATTTTTGTATTTTGGCCTTATGACGCTTTATAAAAGTGGCATAAGACCAAATTCTAGAATTTGGCATTATGAATAACACTTCGATAAAGCGACATAAGGCCAAAATCCAAAAATTAATAAATTTGGCCTCATGACGCTTGGCCTTATTTTGGCGCTTTATAAAAGTGGCATAAGACCAAATTCTAGAATTTGGCATTATGACACTTCGATAAAGCGACATAAGGCCAAACTAGGAAAATGTCATGAAGCCAAGTTGGCGTTTTGACGCTTCATCGAAGTTTCGTAATACCAAATGCTATAATTTGGCATTACGTCACTTTCACGAAGCGTCATAAGACCAAACTTATAAATTTGGCCTTATATCACGGCACTGTCAGAATTGTGATACATTTTAACGAATTAATTTTAAGCCAAGAAAGTTTGTTGTCATATTCATCTATTGTCCAGTTTTTTATTGTTAGGATAATTTTTGCAGATTATAAAAATCGCCGTATTTAAGAAGATGCACTTTATGTGGCTTTTCGGTGTTATTTTTTTCTTTGGTATGGGTAGAACATGCAGACATTAATATCTCAATCCAGGCAGGTAACTATTTGGAAAGCATTTTTTTAGTGCTTTCGATTGCGGAATGCATAAAATCGCACTCGAATTTCGAATGCCCCTACTGTAAAAGAATTTAATTCTATTTTTTTGTAAATGAGGTATGTTCCAACTGCGTAGAGTAATATAGCTGCAACTTGATGTTTGCCGTTTTGTCCACCAACGGTATTTAAAAAAAAAAAAAAACGATATCTCGGTGAATGTTGTTGGCAACGATTTTAAGAATTTAATCAAATTTGATCCTTGCAATCTTGCGCACTCAAAATGGAAATATTACAAGCTTTCGCAAAAATAATGAAATTTTTTCCATTGGATGATTATATGACTTTAAGCTGACAAAAGAGTGAGCGAGAAAAGTTACACAAATTATCATAAGGAGTGACCTAGATGAAATGGTGATGTTTCCTCTGAAGAGAAATTAAATGTCTGCGCTTGATGATTTTTATAATTTCGTAACTCCTGTGAAAATTACAATAATGAATCTGTTATTATTTGCAGCTTTAAAAGGTGAGAAATTATAGCTAGTTTCTCAAAAAAAAAACATTTTTTTTTGCAATTTTGTACTTATTAACTATTACCATTGAGCAGGGACCATGCATTTAGATATTGCTCTTCTCACTTGATTAAGGTTGGGTGCCATGTTCTTTTCACTGTCATCAACATTGCCACAGTAATGTTAAAAAAGGACATGGCTGTGGCTGCAGTTAAAAATTAGTATAAAGTATCAATCTTCATGAAAAGCTTATTTCAACTCTGACGTTCAGATTCGGTACATGACGGTTAGCCCCGCCATCATGCACGATTAAATGACGTAATAAGGGCCTTCACATCGAACCTTAACTGAGTTTTCGCAAAAAACGCAAGACCATCCTCGAAAATTAAAGTTTTCCATACACTTTTATTTATTTAAAACGTTGTTTGAGCGAACAGATACATTATTCGTTCCACACAGCCGACAGAACATCTGACGTAGTAGTTATCTATCAAATCCGAATAATTATTTTCCCTGGGACATAGCGGTGTCAGTTTTCAATTTTCTCTTACAAAGAGACAGATATTGTTTTCGTACATATTTTCGACCTCGAGATTTTATTGACATAACGATGATAGAGGAACTCAAAAACGTTTTTTTTTTTATTCCGGCCGTCCAATCGTCTGTCGTATGATTGATATTTGATCTTGCGCCCACCTCTCAGTGAGGGAGAAGTTAACATAAGACACAGTCGTGCACCCAACACTCGTTTTTTGACGTCAACAAAACCTGTTCGATATCTGGTGTGAAAGCGTCAAGTAGTTGTCGAAAAGTTTTTGACAAAAACTCAATTTTCGGTTCGGTGTGAAAACCATATAATCATATATAGATTATCAAAAAACATGCCGTATATTTTATGCTTATTTTTATAAACGGTACAAATCTTTTAAATGAGCGAATATCTTGAATGTCTTCATTATAATTATAGTCAACACTCTTCCCAAGAAGAAAAGCAAATAACAAAACAACAAAACAGAAAGACTAACTAAAAATAATTAATCATTTTAGCAAAACACATAAACCACACGAAAATTCAGCTCACTTGGCTGTCAAAAGGAAGTCACTTAGTGCAATTACTTGCACATGCTGAATACAGCCGCTGATGCGACGGGTGCGTTCAGTAAGTTTTTCCAAACATTGTAAATACAAGGGTGGGCCGAAACTAGTGTCATGCCATAATAGGTCTGTTTATTAATTATTTTTTTTTTACAGATTTTTACGAAATGTTATTTATAAAAGTGCAAATGAATGTCTTCAATTTAAATCAATAAGAATCGATAAAAACAATATTTTACAGAAAACATGCCCAATAATATAAGTTCCCATTTTAGTAGAACAGAAAAAATTTCGTTGTATTCACGAAGATCATTTAAATATTTAAAATGTATGCAGCTAATCAAAGCAAATTATATCGGTTATATGATTATCTCCCAAGTTAATGCAAATGTCAGCTTGTTTAACGGAATTTTAAATAGTTGCTCGAAAAATATCAGACTCCGTATTCATTATTTCTGTCTGCACTTACAAACAAGGTTTATGGTTTGTTTTGGTAAACAAGAGATTTCAGAAATCCCTTAATTAAGAAGTCTATATCTATCAAACTAGATGTATGTCAAGGTACAAAGACATTTGCCGCCATTTGCAAAAATGACGACTCATTCACATTATGATATCATGCTTGATCCTCTTGCACAATCATTCAAGAAAATTGTAGAAGACGGAACCTTTTTGGGTCAATCGAGGACATAGGCAGATTAGTGTCATCTAACATTATCATAACGTCACGTTCGGCTTATTTTCCCAAAACAGGCAGTGAAAGTAAAAAAAAATGGCGCAGGTATATTTGCAAACTTCCCACACATCCGGCTGCGGTTTTTTAAAAAAAGTGTTACACTAATGAAATATTTATAGGGTGACAGTTGTATTTGGCGAAAGCTCGAGTTGATTCATAAATTGCGAATATAAATTGGGATTAAATAGTTTTACACTGGAATTTTTATTTCTACATTATTGATAACGAAGTTAAGTTGGTTAAACCTTCGCAGAATGTGACTGAACATGACTGAGATTTCATAATGATTGTTCATTGAGCAATGATGAATATTTTTATAGTAACCATTGGATTAATTGTTACATAATGGCAGGAGAACTATCGATAGTTTGATGTTGTTTGACAACAAGGTGTTTTTATGAGAATGAAGCTAAAAATTTGACTTATTCTGCGCATATTATCGAATTTCAATCTCAGCGAAAAGTAAACAAACGAAAATCTATGCGAACTTTTTAATGAACAAATTTCACGTCTGGATGACTCTAAAAACTGCGAAAGGCTTTATTTTTCTGAAAAAATTTTCTATTTCCGATCGCTAATTTTTTCCAGAGCACCAGAGCAACAAAATTGACATCAGATGTTTTACCTGTTAGGCACAGAAATAGCACTAAATTTTATCAATTGATTTTTACAATACCGGAATCTTTTTCAGTTTTGGCAAATTGTATCAATCGTCAATCGGTTGAAAATTTACCTTCGCAATACGGGTGAACAACTCATCGGAGTGGTCAAATGGGACAAATATTCACAAATTTCTACGGTCTGGCAATGACTGCTCCCTAAAGAAGCATGGAGCTACATTGAAGAGCTAGCAGCAATGCGAAATCATACCTGGGACGAAGTGTTATCTCGACAGATAACCTGGGGATCCAAAAGACGCACATTGACTGGGTATACTGAAATCAAACGTTATGAAATTGTGGGTGTTGCAGCTAAAGATGCTATTAAATGCTATTAAGTACTCACTAATTATCGAATCCCCCAATCTACTAATTGACTCGCCAGATATTTTTGTAGCAGCAGAAGATGGCTTGAAAAAGATTGTCATACTTCGCACTAAGTAAAAAAAAAATTAAATGAGATTTTATATGACAACTAAGACAAATTAGGCGAGAAAATATTGATTGCAGTGACTCTGCCTCACTGCAATCGTGAATATTCGAGCAAAAAAAGTGTAAGCGGGCGGGGTTACTCCAACGATTCGAATAAAATTACCAGACTACCCGGCCCCTTTTCACAAAACTATCACTATTAAGGCCCTGTTGTCTGTTATATAAAAAACTTTTCTCAATTCCAACTCCAAAGCATTTCATTAAACCATAACTCCCAGTCTCACACTCCATGAAGCTGTAATTAAGTAATCCGTCAAACAAGACACAAAATGATATTACAACTTGTTGAGCATATTAAGGAATTCGCTGAGCCGGTGGAAACCGCATAATCGGCAAAGTCAAACCCTAACCACCAGCAGGTACTTGGACGCAACCACAAAATGCTTGGATGCCTCCTCAAAGAGCACCACACTCCCATGGTGGCTTATGGAGTATTAAACTTAATTGTAAATAAATAATAAAAAAAAAATAAAAATAAAAAACATTACTTGATACACAATTCATTGAAGCCAGGTAAGTGGTTAGAAACTTAAGAATGTACACATGGTTACGTATGTTTGTACGAGTGCGAATGCCATATCCATCCAGTCAGCCATCCGTCCTATCTACACACCAAACACCATGAAGAGAAAGTGGTGAGTCTGCAAATAAAGATACATATTCGTATCTTTTGCACTTGATATTATTTATTAGTTCGTTACCACTGTTACCATTGGAGAGCTTGTTTATCTATACGAGACACCTCCCACCTTCTTGGCTCGTTAAATTCTTGCATGCTCCCGAAGGCGCTCGAGTAAAAGTAAAAATTTTGTTTTTCTATCTTTCCTGCACGTATCGTGTGATCTTTGCTACGAGCGACAAAATCACTCTTCTATGACCTTAGTGTCTAACTTCAAGAGCATTGCAGGGTGATCAAAATCTCGGCTAGCAAGCAAATTCAATTTCATTTGACCGACATGTGCACCAACACAGAGACAAATGCAGGGTTACAAATGTATCTTCTCGGTATTTTCTCCTAGTTACACTGTGCTGATGAATACGATTTTAAGTATCGCCCAGACAATAGTAAAGGCACACGCAGACAGATAGTCATAGAGAGAGGAAATGCAACAGAAATTCGCGCAACTCACTGTTGCGTTGCGGAAAATCAACTCACAAGCAATGTATCTGCGAAGTAGTTTAAATGCGCAAATTAAGTCGATGCTACTTGAGGCAAATGAGCAACATGCGCACACTTTGTGCAGAGGCACCATTGAAAACGGTCCAAAAAGATTGCCCATCATGGTTTAAATGTAACGCTGCAACAGGTGACTAAGAGTGATCGCAGCGAGGTGGCCATGGCCATGGTAGATGAAAAGAAACGACTTAATTCGATTGTGTGGACAGTGAGTGGAGTAATGTAAGCTGAGGTCAGCAAAGAGATTTGGTTGCCCGAGTCTCTGGATGACCTTAATGGAGGAAAACTGGAGAAATGCTTTTTTTTTTTGAGCTACTTTGGTGCGATATAGAAAATGAAATTCGGCTAATGGCGTAAAAGTTGTGCGTGCGTAATGATTCCTAGAAGTAGGTGAGAAATAAAAACTCCGTCCAACAATTGTGGTATACAAAGAAAAAAAATCGCAGTTCCTAAAAATCATTTCTTTGACCGATAAATCAATATTCCGACGTTAATTGAATTCCGCGAAAGCGAAACACCGATCATTCATTTTTAGCTTATTTTCATATTAAGGTTTGATTTCGTAATCTGATGAGCGGAAGCTTCCAATTAATTACTTCGAAAACGTTTTTGCTAATTTCGGTTTTAGCAAAACATAACGAGGCAAACAACAACAAATGAAAACAAAATTAATATGTATCTGAAAAAAAAAGATATGATTGGTGAGGTGCAGTCAAAATGAATGTGGTGTTGATTTTTAAAGCGGAAGCGATAAACTAGGGAAGTTGGAGGAAATGTATTTTGAAGTCCGTAATGTAATATATGCTGAAGTTTAGATTGAGAAGCTTATGAAGGGAGATGTAAAGTTTGATTTTTGTTTATGAAATTAGGCAGGCTGTGCTTGAATGGGATGGGTATATTTATGACATCTATGCAAATTCATTCTGTGCTGTAAAGTCTGGTTAAAATTTATCAGAAATACATTATTCCAAATTTTTTTTGAGTTCATTGTACCAGAAGAGCTGAAACATACTTTGGATCTCATTCTACATTAGATGGAAGCCATGCTTAAGGGCTGTATCGAGGTGCCTTACAATCTTAAGGTTTTGAGGGAAGTGTAAGTAGTATTCAATCCACGTCATTTCGGAAGACCTGAGGCCGATTAGTTTATCATCATTGCTTCTGAAAGATTGGTTGTTATTTATCACCGCAGTTGCATTGATGTAAGGCAGCTATCCGCATCCCAACACACGTACTGCCAAAGTGTATGGAACTACATAGAGTTCGCAACTCATACAAAAAACATTTTTTATGTGGGGTACTGATATTGATTCCCCAGTATTCACATTGCTACCCCAGCATCAAACAACAGCCTTGCCGATGCATACGATCTACGAAATTTCCCCTTACCGCCTGAGTCTGAAACGGCTACAAAATTGTTAGCTGTGATGCGTACTCTATGTAGCTCTATACTCTTTGGTACTGCACGGGTTAATCAATAGAAACCGCCCTACACATATTAGTATGTAATATCGAAAAGTCGTTGAGTCGTTCTCTGGTTGGATTCTTAGAAATTAAAGGTTTAACAGCTTTAAGTCGGGAGCGAACTTTGTGTGAAAGTTGATCACTTCCTTGGAATGTTGATTAATTTGGTTTTAAACAGCACGATTATCAACACAAAGCTGGGTGGTGCTTTGGGCAAAAGACATGTCAGTAGAGAGATCCTACAAGGTGGAGTCCTATTTCCTCTTCAATGGAACTTTGTTGCAAACGTGCTTTTACTCATTGCCTACGCGTATGACGTTGCTATCGAAGTCTCAAGGAAACACTTGAATAAGCTAAAGGAATTTTTTCCAAATGTACTACACAATCTTTGAAAATGGACAGTCAGTTAGCATTTTTTCGGGGTCCGGAGTTAACTCGGAATCTCCGAAAATATCTGTTTCATATCGCCTACCAGATTTTGCCAGCGTATTCTAGGCGGAACTACTGGCTATCCGAGAGGCTTTTGACACTACGGAAAAGCAAAATATTGCTTTTCTCATAGATAGCCAAGTGGCCATAAAGGACATCAACTCGGCTACCATATTCTCCAAACTTGTATAGGAATGCCGAAACAAAGTTGCCCATCTTGGAGAACGCTTCAGTGTCACACTTCTCTGGGTTCCAGGGCACAGTGGCATTGAAGAAAAGACCGTCCAGGCAAGGCTCGTCCAGGCACGCATCCAGCCTCTTGTCTATCCGAGTCGATATTATTATTATACCGAACATTCCGAGGGTATAATATCGACTTAGACAATCTTGTTGCATCCATAAAAAGAATGCGAATATCCACAACGCCACAACAAATGAGAAACACTGTGAAAAAATTTCAATGTCGTACAACTGCAAGCATACGCAGGATGCGTATAACATCATAACACCAGCACTTTATGTCGAAGAACAATGGCAACAATGTCAACAAGCCATTAGGTCAGCCGCATCTGATTGAGTAAGGTTTCTTGAGCCCACCAGCAAGAAACCCATGGTTTCCTGAGGAAAACCGACAGTCGGCAGATGCTCGTAACCAAAAACGTTGCTGCAGTTAAAGACGTGAGCTGCCATTGAGGGAAAACATGACAGAAAAAGAAAAAAGAGCAAGAAATGCACGCGATCGAAAACATAGAGAGGTGCTACTCCAGATAAGATATTCGTAAGTTTTACCAAAGTGTAAGACTTCAAAGCCATGGAAGCAAGGCGCAAACCGCGGGGAAACCAGGAACTAGGAAATATCGTATTTGAGACACAGTCAATGGAAGAATCACTTCAGGCTGTTCAAACTGCGATGACCAGCAATCTCCCACTGTCAGTCAGAACGAACCCTTCAATATTTGCGACGACAGCGAAAACTTACAATCACCCAACCTAAGTGAAGTGAGGTTAGCAATATCTAAACTATATGTTAACAAGACTGCAGAAAATGGCGGCATTCTTGACGAGCTATATAAAGCCGGCGGAGATAGTAACATTCACCATCTCATAAGCAACATTTGGTCGGATTACGTTACGTTTGTCCGATCCACAAAAAAGGAGACCCTCTGAGCTGCGCCATTTACAGAGGCGTAATGTCCCCTAAACATCGTCTACAAGATCCTATCTACCATAATATTGAAACACTGAACCGTTTAACAACAACATGATTGGTTTGTATTAGTGTGGCGAGGTCCACCAACCATCCATACTTCATACTTCGGCAGATTTTCGAAAAAAAAAATAAAGAACTGCAACAACAACGGACTTTCAGCAGGTGACCTAAAAAAAGGGAAATTCGCTTTCAATTGGGTGGTTGTCAGACTTTTATATAAGCTGCGGCAGTGAAAAATCTTCAGCATTGCAAGTTTAGGGATTTGAACTGGGGATTCCGGCCTTAGTAGTCCATATGTGCTTAGGCGTTTTAATCTAATCGTCCGCAAAGTTGCTTGGTACGTATTCATCATCAACATCAATCTGGTATAGTCAAGCTTTTTTTTTATCAAATGCATGAATGTAATTTATTAAATAAATAGAATTAAGTTATTTACATAATGATTAATCTGTAAATGTCTTACCTGGTAGATAAATAAATTTAAAGGCTATTTCCAGTGTCAAGCTTTACAATATCAACATAAATAATAAAATCGTTCTATTCCTGTCAACTTATTTTCCATCTGTCAAAAACATAGATGTCACAGCAAAATGACACTTGACGACATTTGTGATATGTAATGATGGGACACTTGCATTATGACATTCCTTGTGACCCACCGTGTATATGCAAGTATCAGTATCTATCAAAATTTGTATTGTAATCGCTAAATAGGCCTTTGCCATTTACGTTTTGAAGGCAACTGCATGTAAACGTTGCCCGCAGCTCCGTTTCAAATGATTCATTCAGGAGGTCCAATTTTGCGTCACTTTTTCGATCATTTCGGCCTGCATCATGTAAGGCTTCAATCGTGTTCGGCCTGTGCACATAGACAGTGGCTAGAAATAACCCCACAAGAAATAATCAAGAGGCTTTAAATCACATGATCTTGGCGGCCAACTCACAGGGCCATTTCGAGAGGTAAGCCGCTCACTAAATTCATCCTTCAACATTTCAATTGTTTCACGAGCTGCATGGCATGTGGCACCTTCTTGATGAAACCATATGTCAACCAAGTTCAACTCAGCCAACTGGGGCAAAACAAAGTCGCGTATCATGGCTCGGTCGTCTTTGAAGAAAAATGGACGGATGAGATGCCATTCACCCATAAACCACACCAAACTGTCGTTTTTTCGGGATGCATCGGTAATTCTGTTCATCCCTCCAGATGCGACAGTTTCGCTTAGCGTATTCGTTAAGCCAGAAATGAGCCTCATCGCTGAACACAATTTTTCGATAAAACAACGGATTTGCACATTTTTGGCAGAGCACGAATTTTGTTAAATGGGAGAGTGTACTGAAAACTTTTCACTTTGACAGATGACGTTTGGACGCCATTACTAACCAGTACTGGCAATCTGGAAAACTTAACTCTTAAAAAATCACCCGTTATTATAGGTAAGTCTCACTTTTATAGGTTAATCTTACTTGAGGGAAGTCTGAAAAAAAGTATAAACCAGCGTTACTTACTTACTTAAGTGGCGCTACAGTCCGGAATGAACCTTGTACTCAACCAACATGCCTCTTCAATTAGCCCGGTCCTTTGCGCACTTCAAGTAGATTTAAGTCGGTTTCTACTTGTGCGAGCCACTTAAGTCGAGGTGTACCTCTTTTGCGTCCGACGTTTGGCTGGGAGTCGAAGACTCTGCGAGCCGGAGTATTGGTGTCCATTCGTTCTATATGTCATAGCCATCTTAAACGTCCAATGCGAAGTTTTTTGACCAGGGGCGTGTCGCTCTGCAGCTCGTATAGTTCTTGGTAGAATCTTCGTCTCCGTAGCCCGTCAACGCTAACGGGACCTTTTCGATTTTTCTTCTCGAATGGAACAAGGAATTCTTCATCCGCTGGGACTGGGATTATCAGGGTCTTATATAGGATCTCCTTAGTAGTTCGAGTGAGGGCTTTACTACTGAATTGCCTTCTTAGCCCGAAGAAACAGCGGCTGGCAGGAGTAATTCTTCGTTTAATTTCTGACGAGATGTTGTTGTCAGAGTTAATAGCGGAACCGAGATAGATAAAGTCCCGTACTACCTCAAAGTTATATCTGTCAATGGTGACGTTCTGTCCAATTCGTCTATGTTGTGTG
Organism: Rhingia rostrata; assembly: GCA_949824845.1. Lineage (NCBI taxonomy): Eukaryota > Metazoa > Arthropoda > Insecta > Diptera > Syrphidae > Rhingia > Rhingia rostrata. Next base: position 143,310,275 of record OX463756.1, on the reverse strand, counting down.
TCCTTTCGTGTTGACAGCATATACTTAGTCTTACCCTCATTCACTGCTAAACCAATTTTTGCCGCTTCCTTCTCTATATAAGCGAACGTGGCTATGACATCACGTTGAGTCCTACCAAAGATTATAAAGTCAGACAATTATAAAGTCGTAATGGCACAGCCCGCCATATATTTGGATCTCGTTTCTCATGTATGCAGGTACACACCGCCCGCCCTTACCATGAAGCTGGTGACCAAAAGTCTCTGTTTTTGTTCTCAATGCGTCACCTGTGTGGCTTCATAATCTTTGGTCCTACCAATGATGTCAATATCGTCGGAGTATGCTAGTAGTTGCACCGATTTTTGGGAAATTGCGACTCTGGTGTTGGCTCTGGAGTTTTGCACAATCCTCTCAAGAATCAAATTGAAGAAGCCACTTGACAGTTCATCGCCTTGCCAAAATCCTTTTTTGGTACCGAAATCGAATGTGTCGGTGAAATCGTTTCCGACCCTAATAAATCAGAAAGAATTCTCCATCGTCATCCTACACAAACGGACGAGTTTGGGCGGTATATCAAAACTAGACATTGCTCTGTATAGGTCGTCTCTAAAAATGCTGTCGTATGCGTTTTTGAAATCAACGTACAGGTGGTGGGTATCGATTTGGACTTCTTGGTTTTTTTCCAGGATCTGCAAAAGTGTGAACATTTGATCAGTTGTTGACTTTCCTCGCCTAAAACCACATTAAGCACTGTTACTGTTTTTATTTAAAAAAAAAGTTACCCCACGCCTCGGTTACCTAAACCAAACGTCAACATATTTCTTAACTCAGCATGATATTCGTTTCGTCGTTACTTTTGAAAGACGCATGAACTGTCGCTTTCTTCAACAGTAACAAATATGTTTGCCAAATTGTGTAATAAATCCACCGATCATATGAAATAATATTACACACAAATACCCACCGTTAAACATCAATCTCCGAATCTACGGCACGTAAAATCCATTCAATCAACTTTAATTAAGCGTACAAGATGCAAACTCCAGATAGACGAATGAAATATTGTGGTTTTCACGCGCTACCCCATGCCATTTTTTATCAAATCGCATAAAGTGCAGACATTAACAGACACTTTATCAATCACGCACGCATTGTCTTAGTTTTGATGTTTTCTCACATGAAAATTTCTTTCATCTCTTTTCCAGGAATTTGGATCTCATTACACATCCACTCAATCATTTACCACCATCTGGTGGTAATTTTCAATGAAATTGCATGCCAAATTGTATGCAGATACTCACTTTATTTCGACTGCCGGGAAGACGATATCTATAGATTTTCCGCACACTTTACTCAATCAATGGATGGATGGCGTAGCGCACAATAAACTGCAGGTCGAGGATCGATCAACACGATCGGCATGGCTGAGCAGATTCTTTTCTAAAAGAAAGAGCTTATGAACCCACAAAAATTCATAAGTCTAGTGGTTGTTAACGAAGAACACAGTAAAGCATCAAACCACCGTTACAATATTATTATTTTTTTTTTCACAATAAAACCCAACACTCATACATACACATATATTCTGAGTGCTGTCGAAGAAGATCACAGCGCACGCGAGAAAACAAAACCAAATGCAGATACAAGATACGAGATACCCGGCCAGAGTCTGTGTTGTTGTTTCTATACCATTCAAAGCTTAACTTTATTGCCTCTGTTACGATTTCAATTTACCTGGCCACTTCAGTTCGCGTAGACCATCAGCACAAGACACACAACACTAGCACGCTGCCGTTTGCTGCATAACTCGCGCAACATCTACCACGCAGCGATCAGTGATCATCACAAACTGAAACAAGGCACATGCAACAAAACAAAGAGAACGATAATGAAAGATGTATCTAAACATTGAAAATCGCGGTTAAAGTGAATCGGTGGGTGGTGAATTGCACTCAAATGTCAACTCAATTCTATGGATTATCTTAGGATACCTCAACAAACTGAACATCGAGTGTGAACAGTGCAAGTGCAATAAAATAAGTGCGATTGAATAAACATTAATCGTACACCCCCTTTTTAAAAAGAGTATCTAAGTGTGACAACAATAAGAAAAAAAATATCGAAAACAAATCATTCGCATCGAAAAGATACACGTATAAAATTTCCCAGTGAAAGTGCGCCGCACAAGTATCTTTTCTCGTATTTTTCGCAAAAAAAAAGAAGTAAATCAAACGTTTTTCTTCGCTTGAATTTTGTGTAATCGTGTGTTAGAAAATAAAACCCCTAACAAAAAAAAAATGTGTGGTAACTCAAATTCAGTTTCGGTTAACAACGGAAAATATTTCTTTCATATTTTTTGGCATCTCGTCTATTAATTGGACGTCCGAAATTCGTAATATGTTTTCTGTTGTGTGTATTGAAGTGCATTTTTGAAGAATAACAAAAGAAGATACAAACAAAAAAAAAACGTATCTACTAATTGATAAAAAAAAAAATTGTTTGGTTGAAAGAGCAATCATCAAGAAAACCATGGTTACGTGCAAAGTGGATACAACTGCTGCCGTACCAAAATTGAGTATTAATAAGATTGTTAGTGGTAGTGCTGGAGGTGGACTAACTGGATCGGCTGTTGATCGGCGTCCCCGAAAGACATCGAGTAATTCGTCAGGATTTCGTCTGCTCGACAGTGACCAATTGGAAAGCACATCCAGTGTTAGCAGGAATTCGATATACAAACTGAAAATCGATCTGATGTTTGACGATACGAGGTGAGTGTAATTTTCTCATAACAAAAGATACAAAGAGCGTAGCTGCTGGTGTGTAGGAGTATCTATAGAAAGAAAGAAAAAAGGTCATCATGGCATTTGTAGTTGACATTTGAATTCTTTTGATGCGGTTGATGTTTTTATGTGTTTTTTTGCTGCCGTTCGTTTAAAAAAAAAATCATAAAGCCAAGCTAAAACTAAATAATGACTTTGACATAGATAGTTTCGCAATTTGTTTTTGCAAACAAGTTAAGATGAAATTACAATTTAAAGAGGTTAATCATTTTATTTGAATTTATCATCGTGGTTTAGGGTATGCAGATTCTTTCGACATTTTAGTTGTGCGACAACCTCAATGTCGAGAAGAAGATATTTCTTAATTAGAAATTGCATTGTGAAAAATAGCTATATTTGTGGATATTGCTTTAAAATCGTGTTTGTGAATTTATTAATACAAGATACTGCAAGAAGTTAAAATATAAATATTTTTGCAATGTACGTATAACAATTTTTTTTTCAAATTAGAACTAATTTCTTGATTTCTATCAATTAAAAAATAATTGTACGTTTATACTCGGGTAACGATTTAATCGCACTGTATTTAACATAAATAACAACCTTTTCATCCATGGCCTACTTTTTTAACCACTATTCTGAAAAACTTAATAGACTTTGAAACGATTATTTTTCATTTCAATGACTCTAAAGGTGATATCGCATTGCCAATAAGAAGCGTCATTTAAGACTAATTTACACTGATTGCATATTAATACGTTTGTATTTTTTAAAGGAAGTTTGTTCTGTTGGAGTAACATGAGGGATGGCCAACTCACAATTTGCTTCGATGAAACGCTTTCAAACTATTTCCCCTACAGGAATATTAACTGTATAAAGACTTATGGGAAAACATAATACAAGACTTCCTTACCGAAGCGTTAACGAAACTAAAATATAACGAAAATAAAAAAAACAATATCTGTACTTCGTTTATCTGTCTGTATTGTGTTTATTTAATTATTTGAATCAATTATTATTATTGGAAATTTGTTCTGTTGGAGTAACATTAGCCATGTCCAACTAACAATTTTACTTCGATAAAACACTCTCGAACTATTTCCCCTACAGGAATATTAACTGTATAAAGACTTATGGGAAAACATAATACAAGACTTCCTTACCGAAGCGTTAACGAAACTAAAATATAACGAAAATAAAAAAAAACAGTATCTGTACTTCGTTTATCTATCTTTTATTGGAAATTTGTTCTGTTGGAGTAACATTAGACATGTCCGACTAACAATTTTACTTCGATAAAACACTCTCGAACTATTTCCCCCCTAGGAAAATTAACTGTATAAAGCTGTATGGAAAAACATAGTACCAGACTTTCTTACCGAAACCTTACCGAAACCTTACCGAAACCTTACCGAAACTCTAAATATAACGAAAATAAAAATAACAAAAACTCTGTGCTTTATTTATCTGTCTATATTGTGTTTATTTAATTATTTAAATCAATTGTTTTTTAACATTTTATTATGAATGGTGTTACTTATGGTAGTATGAGATTATATTATAACGAGTGTCCCATAGTTCACACAAATTGTCATGTAATAGTGTTAATAAGTATAGAACTACAACGAAAAATTTGTATGTGGGGTACTGATATCGACACAACAAATTCACATTGCTACCCCAGCTGCAAACAACAGCATAGTCGACGCATGAGTTTGACGAAATTTCCCCTTCGCAATTACCGCACGCGTCTGAAACTGCTACCAGATTTTTAGCTGCGATGCGTACTCTATGTAGTTCTATACTCTTTGATAGTATCTACTGTGACAGCTGACAGTTCCAGGTTAGTAAAAATTAAGTGCTTCACGAATGAAAAACGTATTTTCTGTGTGGAGCAATATTTTAACAATATTGGACTATTCTTCTCCAAAATGCGGTACCGTGACATGACAACCCAGATATAGATGTGACCAACATGTGTTTTTAACAATATGGGTGCCAACTGGCATACAACCAGAGAAACAACTCAATTACTGCATGAGTCGTTTAAATTTTGCGTGAATTTTGAGATACTCATTCGCTAATCACATAAATTGGGTTCTTACTGGGTTTGAAACTTGGGTACCTTGCATGTCATTTAATCACGCCATTCACCAGGCAGTTTTCTGCAATATGCAAGAGAGGTATCAGTAACAAATCACTTGATACATGTTCTGAAAAATTATTAATTGAAAGCTGAAACAACGTGCTGTCTGATTCTATCATTTGCGTGCTACACATTCATATTTTTTATAGTTATAAATCGTATTCATCTGTTACAGCAATCAGTAGAATATTTACCAAAAATTCGAAATATGTCATTAGTGTTCTGAATTTGATGCAATTATACCGAGAAATGTATGATTGAATAATTTTTCGTATGGAAAAATATGAAACAAAAAATATTTGTATTACCACTACTGAAAATCGAACCCTGAACGCGGTAGTTCATTACATAAAAAAAAACTTCGAAATCACAACTGCTATAAGAATTACGTAGGGAGCTATAAACAGGTCATGTTTCTATACTACTTAAGCGAAAGCTCTACCAAAACTTCTATACAAATGTCACATGAACCTTCACAAAAATATCCTTACAAAGGATGAATCAACACATCTTTTATAAATTCTGTCAATTAACCTAGAAAAGTTGTTAAACAGACTCAACTTCCGACCACAAGTACGGAAAAGCTCAATATAAGCAATTGGTTCTGCAAATTTGAAATTTGAAACGTATAGAAGAAATTGAATTGTTAATTGGGTTATGCTGCACTTTTTTCAAAATAACTTCAACACGAAATTAAGTCTTTAAAAAAACATAAACATTTATTTGGAGTACCCCATTAAATGCTCGAACAAGTACAATAAGTAAACCTAACAGAAGCAATATGTGAATAATTTTACATATAAACTTCATATGGATATTGTGGTGTGCACCCTCAACGAAGTGCCTTACCATACACATTTTTGTTGTAGCACCTACTATCAAAATGTCAGCCGTATAATTCACAACGATCAGTTTTCTATTCACCAATCTGAAAGTTGATTCGTTAAGAGTAGATAAAATCTGTCATATTAACTTGGTGAGCCAAAAAAGCTCTATAAAGGTCATCGACCCTATGAAATGCAATGGAAGTATATCCTAACTTTACAGTATATTTGAAAAATAAACAGATTCTTTGCATTTTACCAAATACATTTTTTTTAAAGTTTTTCACAAATAACAAGTGTAACGATTTATGAACGTAAAGCTGACCTCCAGTCATGTTAGGTGAATTTGGTGAAAAATGTTTTTACAAAACTGCACAAATTATATTTCCCCCTTTAAATATTTTAATCCTTTTATTAAAAGCTATTTAAGAAAATTCTGATAAATCTACAGCTTATGAAATCTTTTTAATACAAAATAAAAGTTTGTCCAAAAATGCGGCGAACTGTCAAAGTTGTCTTAGTCGATGCAACATTGGGTTCACTACTTCTGAACTGGTGTATAGTTTTTATACGTCTGGAACTTGAGTTCAAAGCCCAAATCTGGTCAGGTGCACAAAAACGGTTTATAAAACTAATAGGAGATTCAATCGTAGCGAACTCCATACTCTCGCTTGAACATAGTAGGAATGTCTACAGTCGTACACTTCAGTTACTGTTTTTACAATAACAAATGCTAAAAGATACTTGGACATTAGAGAAAAAATTTATTAGTCCCGTGGTGTTTTTAAACGTTTTTATAACATTCCAACACACGCTGCGTCCTTCCGAGCCCAAACACTCTACCCTTTTCCTTAAGACCTACGTGCATTTCTACTCGCAAAAATGTCTTCCTTCCCCAACAGTCGTCAGATCACGGCCTATATTCAGTGAATTTTGACATCCTCTTGTTTATTCAGTTATAAGGTTGGATTTTGCGTTCGTTGTTGTTAAGGGGCTTGGGTAATGCTTGTACCACCCATACAGCCCATGTTAAAATGTTTGGAACCTTATTGCTGCTACATCACTGTAAGACCATGCGCAAACCATCAATGAATAATTTCTGGAGATGATTGTATGAAAAGTCCTGAACATGGCTAAGCTTTAAAACAACGAGGTAGGTTTTTGAGACAAATGAATCATTGGGACATTTACTACTAATAAGTTTCAATATTTTAAATCCGATATCTAGACCATTAATGTGTGAGGACTCATCAATTAACGAATGATGATTTTTACCAACTTTTTTTACATATAAGCGTAGAATTTAAAAAAAAAACTATCCTAATGCTTTTCCACAAGCAGTTTTTCAGGCAATGGCAATGTCAATTCCAATTTAAAATTTAGGTGGCATTTCATCGCTGGTAATATCCAAATGTCAAATGTAATTATGTCGTTCAATATCTAACGTGTGAGTGCCATCCGAAGAATTAAATTATTATTGGTTTTAGAAATAATTGAAAATATAGAAAAACTTAAAATTTTTGTAAATCTATTTTTGCAGAGGAGGCAATTGTTAATTATTTAATTTTTTCCGTTACAATTTATCACACATTCTTCTTTTTACTTTCCGCCATTTTGAAAACTTCGAAACGTCAAATTCATTGCCTTTTTGATGGAAAGCAATCATTGCCTTCCATCTGTCGGGCAATATTGCCATTGCCATTGCTTGAGCGTCTACACTAGGAAATTTTAAGGCAACAATGGCAACGGAAATTTATTGCCTCGAATATTGCCCGTGGAGACTCTGTGTAAGGATTATCTATTTGTGTGATAAAAAGCAATTTCCTGTCAAAATGTTGTCCCACATTTGTTCTGTGTGTTGTCTTTCAATTACGACAGAACAATTCAATTAATAAACGATATGTAGCCAACCACTAATTTGTGAAATTTTGACGTTTTACTTCTTATCAACAAATTATTTTTAGAGTTTCCTAACATATGTAGAGTATATCACATCTAGATAGTAACTAGATACCACGCCACAGTGGGTCAACTTTTTAAAATCCGTTGCAAAAAGCATAATTCGCTTCTGCTTAAAATAAAAAAATATTTTATTTACTGGATCAGAAAATATTGTTAACTTTAAAAAATCAGAAAGTAATTGAACTCCGTCGAAGGATTCGACTGATTCAGGTTGTCAAAGTTTCTTTATTTTTAAAACTAAAGAAATAGCTATAATTTTAACCAAAATAGTGTTATGTGTACACAAGTTGTTGTTCTTATTTCCATCTTCCAAGGAAATTTTTATTTTTGTATGAAAACGTTGAGAGTTTCCGCATAAAAAGTTAAAATCCTTGTTTAGAAATTATATTTGTATTGCAATTATGATCCATTTTTGTAAATTTTTTACTTTTTAATATTGAAAATTTAAAGATTTTCGAAAAGCAGTTTTTGACTTAATTTTTTTCATTTCAATTGCTGTATAAAAGCATTTTTTTAAGAGTCGTTGGTCCAAATTCAACGAAAATTTAATCTCTGGCTTTTCCTTTAAAATTTACTAAAGAAACAGGCGCCAATTTTTGCCTAATTGCGTTTTAGAGAGATTTTTCGATAAAAGATGTCATCATTTTATCTAAACGCTAATTTGAGATGGATGTATCCAATTAAACGAGACTAGTACCTGCTTAAACAAAAAATTATGGTTGATTGCCTTATGTTCTTTGGTTTTAAAAGACAGATGAAACGGATAATGTACCATCAAATAATTTTCGGGAAAGGTCAAGGAAATCAATAACTGAGTGCTCATCGTTAACCAAAAAAATAGATTTTCTGAAGCTACAGAGGACATCAGTACTGTTAATCTTTTAATAGCGTTGTCTTTAAAAAAATATATAATAAGGATCATGAAAAACTTAAGGCCGACATTACCAAGGCATTATCAGATGCTAGTTCTGTAAAAATTAAAAGGATGAAAGAGAGAATTCCTAATCCTAAAAAGGATCCCATCAAATATGAAGAAGCAAATGCATTATCCCGATTTATTATTCTGGAAATTACAAGGGAAAAATAGCATACTTAGACGGTCCTTATAGAAACATAACGTAAATTTTCTGCGTTCCTTTACAGTCATAATACTTGTCAAGCAAGCGACACTTCCGCACCATGTTGAAATAACAGAATTGTCTGCAAAAATATATCTTCAAGACATGATGGATAACACAACAAGACGAATCTTGAAAAACAAGAGCGAAAAGGAATTAACTTCTGAGAAGTCTAACATTACTTAGCAAATGGGGTTGTGATGGGCCTTCTTTACAGAGTATAAACAAAAAGAAATAACAGAGGATAGAGGTACAATAACAGATGTCAACAGCTTCATGTCTTTATTTGTTCCTCTCAGAATTTTTAGTTTAAGTAGGGAATGTTGTAAGAACCCAAAAATTAAGCCATTAGTTAATTTTTGCCGAACTATAATTTTTCAGTATACAAAGGAAACTGGAGACCTCATGACTTTAAAAAAAAACAAAGTCTTAAGCTTTAACCGACTAAATTGAATGTTAATGTCGAAAAAACGGGCTCAGCGGCGCGATGGTAAGTGCCATGAAATGCAGCTCAGAAAGTCTGGGTTCTATTCTTAGCCGTATCAACACTTAAACAGTTTTGCGGTGAAAACTGCCCCTCCTCTAGTGATGACCTGACAAATCTTCCGAGTTATATCAATTGTCAAGAAAATCTTATCACAAATTCGCCGTTCGGAGTCCGCATAAGACAGGAAGTCCCGTCGTCCCGTGCTAACGAGTCTGTTGCTCAAAAAAATTGTTTATTTTTGTCGCTTTTTTTTAAAAGCGAATAGTTGGCGAGTTTTTTTTAAGACAAAACCTATGAATTTTTCAACGTGATTATCCAAAATTTTTTTAATTTTTAATTTATTTTTTTTCAATGATTTATTTTTCTGAAGTAATGTTTCTTATTACACCCAAATAAAACAGAATTTTCCAATGATTTATATAACCGACCAACTATATTTCATATTTTTGTTTCAAGCTTGTGTAAAGCCTTGATATCTGTCAAATCACAACTTTTCAAAAAGCCACGACTATAAAAAAAAAATCGTATTTTAACACAAGATTCGGAAACACTTTGTGTAGCAATTGGTAGCTGTGGGTTTCAAATTTATTTGAAAAAAAAAACTAAACATCTCAGCTCGTTCAATAGTTACGATTTCTGCAACCAAAAAATGCAAATCCCTCATACTGTTTCGGCGGTGAAATTTTTTTAAATATTTGTCTCAATCACCTTTCCAGAAGTACCGCAAAGTCCAAAGACCATTGTCTTTTCATCAGAAATAACCTTTATTGGCACTGGCGAATATTTTATTTGACTTGTTATTAGTGGTCGGGAAGCTCGTTGAAAGCCGGAGACTTGCTCAAGTTTCCAAAGTTTGAGAACATGTCTCGTAGCTTGAGACAATTCCATTGCTTTAGTTAACTATTTCTGACACTACAAACTAAACGAAAGGAATATTCCGGAATGAAAAAAATATCTAAGCTAGGTAGAGTTACAGATGAATATGCGCCTCGCTCTGGTGACAGACAGTCGGCCACACTATTTTAAAACGTTAATTGAGTGCTATCGTTAAAAAACATGCACAATCCCCAAGGTAAAGCAATGCAATCCGATATTTTATCTCATTGCGATACATTTACTTGCCAATTTCCCCATCACCATGTATATGACAATTTTGTTGTTTCCCTCAATCAAACATACCAAGTGACCGCAAACTCAACCTCATTTGTGTAATCGGATCAATTACATTTCCTACATTCCATTAAGTGCTCTTAGACCATAACCCCTTCTAAATTCCTGACACAACACATTTTGTTCGTACAACAAAACTTAATTACCAAAACGAAATCGTCCTTCAACAACAATACCCAAACGATGATGAAACTTTCAAAAGCCAATTATTAGTTACATGAAGTAACGACGACATTGTACTCGTACTCATGCTATGTCCATTCTTCAAATTACCAGTTTTCCAATCGCCTCTTCTAATCCGTTGAAGACAAAACAAAAAAAAAAAACCTCAACTCCGATTTACCCGTATCCAACCGTCTTCAAACACAATCCATAGAAGTGTGTCAACACATTTAGAACACCAAACAATTTATTGCAACATCACCGCCTCATTAGATCGAACTTGCATTTCCTGATCTGGCCGCGCAAGAGTCCCACTTTAGATGCCAGCAACAAAGTGGGCTGGTAATTAATACACAAACGGCTATTATTATGGAGGTCAATTGGAGATTCCTACCATCTGTCGGGGTTTACTCAGAAGCATTGCAGTTATTCATCGGGGGTATGCAAATGCCGATAGGTGTTCAAGTGCAAGTGACACACATGACCTGATGCTGCCTCCCGAAAACGGACCAGCTCAGCATGATCTGGGCAACTGGTTCTTCAAGATGTAAATTCATCTTTTTCCACTCATCACGGTAGTGGTATCATGCAAATCCAACGCAGAGGAGTAGGCACCCTAAAACTGTATTCAGGTTCAATAGAAGATAGTGGGCTTAAAAAGTTCATCTCGCATTAGATTCAGCCTAAGGCTAAACCAAAGATTCTGCTCAATAATTTGTGGTATCTATCAGAAGAATTGTAGCTTTTATTGTATGGTATGTTGGGGAATGTGTGTCATATGGAAATGAGGCTTGAAAGAACGGAACTTTATTTTGTTCATCAGTTAGTAATTTTATTCAACAAGTTTTTAGGCGGTGTGCACAAAGGTCGATAAAATACAACGGGATATAGATACATATTTGAATTTGTATCTCATTATAAAAGTAATAATAGCCGATGGAGAGGAAGAAGAATTTTGATTGTTGGTGAAATGGTGCGGTTTGGTTTGCCGTGAGGTTGAAACAAGATTTTGAAAATACCCAGGGCGAGATCGTTTTAATATGTGTCGTTCTATTGGGTAGATTTTGTGAGACATTTCCCATTAAATGATAAATATTCATTGCAGGCTATTGAATATCAATAGCAGAATAGCAGTGCTTTAGAAAAGCAATCATTTCGTTCTGGTTTCGTATGCGCATAAGTTCAGATTGGACAAGGAAAGTATTGTTTGAATGGTCTTATCATATACATTGACTATGAGATGGGTAAGCTGCACGATCGATGTTTAATTCAGCACCTACAAAGGTTTTACTTGGCCAGTATTTTATAATGAGATTAAAGATAGACAGTTACTTTCTTACATATTACCACACATTTTTAATTGGTGTTTCATAAAGACTACAAAATTCCGTGTGCTGTCTTGGCAGTTGACAAATTCTATAATGTGGAGCGAAAGTCATCATCCCTGCGTAAGAAACTCTGATTTTTGCAAATGGCGACTTATGACATTCGAACTTTGATTAGATCAAGGTAATCCAGCTATTTAAATATTTTCTCATGTGAAATGGTTGTGTATGTAACAACATGGCTACCATGACAGTTATACACTAAGAATATCGAATGAGTGCTGTTGAGCCACCATATCAAAATTTTACATTTTAAATCACTAAGTCAAGGTTTTGATCTTAAATTTATCTAAGACAAAACAAGAAAATTTATCGAACATATCACTGGAAGGTAAGGCCTTGTGTTGGGCGCCACTCAAGAACTGTTTACCCCACTTGTGTTTTCGGCTACGTTTACACCGCGGATTATATTTGGTTTGGCACTAAATATTTGAGTGTCAGTCATTTTTGTCTACACCGTAGACCATACTGACTGACAAACTAACGACATCTTTACTTCATTATACACTTCATTTACACTTTGGCTTAAGAGTAACAAATCTCAGTCCCAATCATAAGCGATGTTTCCGATGACTCTGGGGCAAAGTAGAAATATCTTCGAGTTATTGTATAACTTCAGTTGAATTTGTGGGGAGATCCTTGCACAAGGTAGAATAAAAGGTTAAATTTTTTATAGTCCAGGTCACCTTAGCAAGTGGACTGATCTTTGGATTAAAGTCCTTCTCCGATGTGTATACACCAATGAGACTTACACCATGTGAAGGCTTAAGAAATTGATGTCTCATGGTGGTTGCCATTAAAAAAAGGAGCAGTTTTCATCTTGGTCTTATATTTATTTCCATAGGTGAAGTTTTAAGATTTCCGAAATATGAATATAGGGCCTCACGTTGGGAGGTCTTTATTGAGTATCATAAAAGATTATAAATACAAGACAAATTGTTCTATGGCAGGTCGTACTGGCACAGCCCGCCATATGTTTGGATCTCGTTTCTCATGTGTGCACGTGCACACCACCCGCCCGCACCACGGCCGGTGACCAAGATTTTGTGTTTTTCGTTTTCAATGCGTCATCTGTATTACTTTATAATCTTTGGTTCAAAGCAAAGGTTACAAGGCTAAAACATCAACCTTATCTCATCGGGATACAAACAAATGTCCGACTGGTGGTCCACCGCTCCCAAAATGAAACAGAAAATTATTGTTTTCGCAGTTGAAAAGGTCGATGTACAGCACAAGGATTTAGCCATAAAACTCCTCATTAAACGTTTTAGGACATTTAGAGTGAATTGACTTCAATACCCCGGTCCCCAGAGTCTTCGCCACACGTTAGATGCGGTAGAGGAAGACTTCGCTCTCAAGTTGAAACCGACCTTAACCAAGTGAAAATGTGGAACTAAAGGCAGTTGGCTAGTAGCGTTCAAAATCCAGTAGACTTTAGAAGACTTTAGCTTTGTATCGGATAGAGGCGGTAGTCGGTATTGATTCCACAAGATTAATGTCCGGTTTCACAGTGGGAGGTTAAGTCGTTACTTAGCTGAGCTTATGTTTTGGCTTAAGTTTTTCGGGTTTCAGTCATTTAAAACGTGTGGTTTAGCTAAGCCGAGCATAACAAGTGATTGTGAACAGGTTTTAGTTATTTTCTCACTGTGAAAGGATCGTATATGTTAAATAGAAAAATATCTAAGCAAAAAGCAGAGCTAAAGTTTTGGCTTACGTTTTTCGGGTTTCAGTCATTTAAAACGTGTGGTTTAGCTAAGCCGAGCATAACAAGTGATTGTGAACAGGTTTTAGTTATTTTCTCACTGTGAAAGGATCGGATATGTCAAATAGAAAAATATCTTTTGTCACTTGTCAGTGCTTATCGTTTCAAAAAAGAAGCGTGGAAAATGTCTGACGAGAAAAAAATAAATTCGCAATTTCAGCCCAGCTGAAACGGAAAAATTGATGAACCTGGTGCTTAAATATAAAAGAGTAGTTGCAAGTAAGAACACAGACAGGATCAACCCCCATGAGAAGACATTGGCCTGGAAAAAAATTTAAACGGAATTCAATGCCGCAGCAGGCAAAATTTTTCGAGCTGCAGTAGTCTTAAAGAAAAAAAGATGACAATTTATAAAAGGCGGTGGTCGAGAAATGAAAGTTGCAATGACCAATGTAGACGAGACGCTGCATGAATTACATGGAGAGCAAATTGATTGCTTAAATTCCGGATGTAACGTGTCCGAACTATTGTAGAGATGTTCTTCTGGAAGACAGCAGGTTTTTAATGGTGTCATTACGTAATTTCGGCATTGGTGTCCACCATCAGCAACAATTGATCTGTTACCAAATTCGCCACTTTCAAAGCGAGCTCTGGTCCTAGAATTGTTGAATATTGTTGAATCATGTGACGAGCCTGGCCATCTCGCAAATATGTCTATTATCCTGAAGTTGGAGTCGCATTCTAATTAGGTGGTTGATGCAATGATTTGTGTGAACTCTTTAAAGACTTACGTTTCGGAGAGGCGGCATTGAGTGAGAATCTTAGATTTTTGTTTGTAAAACTCAGGTGAGCCGGACATATAACGCTCCAAAAGCGCCTTGCGATGATAATTGTAGATTTTTATTGACTCTGATACAGTCCCAGCTCGATGAAAAAACAATCATGTAAGCTCTTTAAAGACATAGTCTTATGGTGAATGTAAAAAAATGAAAAGCCTGGGTCCACCAAAATCATTGCTAAGCAGGTAAAATTGAACACGTTGATATAACCACATCTGTGGAAGAATCATACAGATAAAGTAGATTGCTTACGATGGTCCCTTATTTACCATATAACACCATATCTTTCAAAAGTGTGACAAACGCCCAAGAATAATTATACTGTCATTGGAAGTTTTGTCAATTTTTATATACGAAATCGCCGTTCCATAATACATGAGTCACTTTTTTGTGTCAATCATTTGCAATTGATAAAAAAAAACTGGCAAGCTTCTAATGACAGTCTTTATTACCCTTGGGTGTTTGTCTGACTTTGGCAAGAGATGGTGTTGCCAACAAAAAATGGTTTCTATCCCATGACCTGGCATCACTGCCAGTAAGTTAGTAAGCTGGGCATTCGCATAGTAAATGGGCTAGACATAATTTTCCCTCACCTTCTTACAGCTGCTTTCAAGATGTATAACGTGGGTCTGTTTTTGATTGTCATTAATGTATTGAGAATGCTGATCGCTCGTTGGCTGGGAAGAGATGAGCTCGGACTGGCTAAGGCAACAGCTTTCTTCTTTCCACCTACAACATTATGACCTGGAACCCCTATAAAATTAAACTCCTTCTGTCATTGAAGTACTAGTTTGGGTGAAGTTGAAAAATTGGCCTTAATAGCGGGTTGCGTCTTATCGCGGAACATACACCCAAAATAGCCAGTAATTTTGCCTGAAGTACAATCGAAGGTTCAGGGAGTCAAAACTATGTTTAGTTTTACTGTTAATGAGAACTTGTCCATTTAGGACTCGTCACTGCGAATTAGAGTGTCAAAGACTTTTTCAGCCACTTAATTTTTCCAATCTTCTCGGGTTGATGAACCAGCGGTCAACGGTTTATGGACAATAAATTTGGGTATCTGTGTGGATGCAGTGGAGTAGTGCTTAGTGCATTGGGCTACTCAACTTTCCCTACTTTTTTTTTACTGCCCTACGTCTTGCAAGAGTCTGACAAACCAAAAAAGAGTATAAAACTGTCATGAAAAGCTCTTCAAATTTGCTACTCGGAATCGACGTTAAACTGAAAGTCTTATTCTGTCCAAAAATATAAATTCCACACAGAAATTAATGAGGAGCTAGGTTTGATGTCATATTAGGTATTGATATTCCCTTTTTGGGTGCCTTATCGGTAGGAGGATCGAACGATTCTGCTGCCATTGAATTAAGGATGTTGGTATGTTCTTGGACCTTAGTGATCCAGAAGGTAGATTCCTAGACTTGCTTTGACTTGGTATCGTTAAGGGCAATTCGCCAGGTTTTTGTTCAATCGAATACTTTCTTAAGATCCCGTTGGAATTTCCCCGTAGATGATTCGACTGCCTTATCCATTGCGAAGACAGCCATATGGTCTGCTACTCAACTTTGCCTACGTTTTTTTTTTACTGCCCTTCGCCTTGCAAAAGTCTGACAAACATAAAAGGGTCTACAATTGTCATGAAAAACTCCTCAAATTTGCTATTCGGAATCGGCGTTAAACTGAAAGTCCCATTTTGTGTGGCAAAAAGTGTAACTTCACACACAGAAATAAATGAGTAAACATTGCGTTGCTATGTCGAAGGATTCCTTCATCTTGTGGTATATCTCTTGCTTAGAGCATGAATAGAATTGGGCCGAGAACGCTTCCTTGCGGAACACCGTCGTGGATTTCTTTAAATTCTGAGTATTTAGTCTTTTATCAAACACAAAAGAGTCTGTTTTCAAGGTAGTATTCCAAAATGTTGTATGTTTTGGACCTTTGTGCCATCCCTTGTGATACGTCGATAAAAGCGCCAGTGATGTCTTTTTCAAAGCTGCACTGAATGGCTT
Organism: Rhingia rostrata; assembly: GCA_949824845.1. Taxonomy (NCBI): domain Eukaryota; kingdom Metazoa; phylum Arthropoda; class Insecta; order Diptera; family Syrphidae; genus Rhingia; species Rhingia rostrata. Next base: position 143,293,715 of record OX463756.1, on the reverse strand, counting down.
CCACGAGATTGTCAATTTCGTCTTCAATTTCGGGCGGTGTCTTTAGTGGCACAAAAAAAGAAACGTCCCTGTTGGTTCTGTCACTAGTTAACCTAGGCGTTCCTTCTTTTTTTGATAGACTTCCATACACTTTCAGAGTGGCTGCTGATTATTTCTGAGAATAGATCACTGTGTTTGACTTTCGTCAGATTTCTAGTAAGTCAATAAGGAATTCAACGACATCAGGAACTGAAATCATTTGCATATACAATCGATTTCTACTTTTATGTTTTCGGAGTACTTAAAGCAATCTTTGATGTAAAACGAGGTTCCGACTTGAAGGATGATGCGCGTGATAATCATTGTAGCCTTTTATTTTGCATCCAGGTTCATTTTTTAAGTGGGTCTCTAATATCAACCATTCAGTCAATTAAAAATTAAAATGCCAGACGTGTAGCCTGTTTTTTGGATTAAAACTAGTCTCCAAGAGTTTGGAATACATGAATCCATTTTAATTTTTAATAGCCTAAGGTCACTTAGAAACGAAATGGAAATGGGCTAACCTCAAAAAGGTTCACATGGCTTTCCAATGAAAGACTCTTAATTTTATCGTTTTATTGATAGGGCATGTGATTTTTCTTCTTACAAAATTTACATATTTTCTAACCAGAATTACTTTTTCGTCACATTGTCAGCATGTGAATTGTGGACCTATAGAGAACGTGTTACGATGTGTATCTCATTTCCTTTAGTGAAAGTTTCTCGATATTCGAGCAAAATAATCTCAGAACTGGATCATTGTGTGAAATAGAAATTGAAAATCTTTAAAGCTGCCATAGCATCATAAATATTCTTAAAACGGTCCAAACACTTTAAATCTAAGCTTAATTGGTGTGAATTGGTTTGCAAAAAAACGAGCCTACTGACACATTTCGGAGCTACAGCGGAATTCATTTATCACTCACCGCCAGACGCTTTGCCTAATTTGTCAGCCTGGGAAACTTTTAACAAGATCTCTATCAAAGTGACGAAGGTGGATGAAATTAAAAAAAAAAAACAATAAAACCTCACAATGACACCGACGACGCCAACGCCTAATACGATAATTGTCAACTGCTTAGAACGATCCCGAGGGAAGACTCATTGTCTTCTTCTTGATTATCTGCACCTTCATTGTTTTTCTCTTCTCGCAATATTTGTTGTTGTTACAAAATGTTGACGTGAGAAACCATAACCATGCCTAATGATACCCATTAGATGTAGTTGTATCATGTATCTTCTTGTATCTGTTACTTTATCTATGTATCTTTATAACATACTTTCGCTAGAATGAATTTCATAGAATCAAATTTATGTTCTCTATTCTTCTCTGTTTTTTTTTTTAGATCGATTCGGAGCAACCGCTTGGATGATCCTCGCGGTAGCCATCGTACACGTTCCATTATCATGTACGGGAGAAGTGAGTTGGCCAGCACGGCGGGGGAGAGTGCAAGATCAATTTTACTGGAAGAACCCAGCGAGCCGAAACCTATTACAGAAACCATGAAAAAGGACGTTAGAAGGATCAGCAACAGCGTTCAGGCACAAATTGAACGAATGTTCACAGATGTCGCTAAAGATGCAACGTGTAGTTTTGCTGTCACCTGCCTTGGATCGTTGCCACTGAAGGATAAAGTTACAAGTTTGCAGGGTCTACAGGAACCACTGAGGAAGTTGTACTTGGCTGAAATTGCTAAAGATGTAAGTGCTTACGAATTAAGTTAAAGTATGGTTTTTAATTGTGCAAGATAGGGCACTCAAAGTGTTATAGCATTTCAAGTTAAAGTTGTTTTAATGATGGCATACATGTTGCGTGTTAGAAAAAACAAAAAAGTTTTAGTCTTAAGTGTGCACGAGTTCATTAATTGATCTTCCACGTATTTTGGTGATATAACTAATCCGACCATAGGTGCACAATGAAGATACCAGTTACATGATTTATATTGATCATCATGGTGTAGATGCTTGTAATTATTGAGACTTTTCGAGGTTTGCGTTCAGAGAAACTAATTTTTCGAAGAATTTTTGAACACAAATGCTTTCAACATTTAATTAGACACAAACAGTTAAGAGGCAATGATGTCTCTATTCCATAGGAGTGTGTCAGTAACGGAAAGTGTTAAAGATACATGTAAGCATTGCGAGATTGAGATACACGCAATGCTTTTGGACATTCGTATCTGTTAAGTTCCGCGTAACTTATTGCCAAGTTATATGAGTATATTTGTACAGATCAAAGCTACCAAATGTATAATTGTCAGCCAAAGTCACGATCTTCAAAATATACCTATACACACAGGTTTATCACTTACTTACTTAAGTTGCGGTACAGTCCAGGGTGAAACTATGCCTCAACCAATATGCCTATCCAATGAGCCCGGTCCTTAGCTTACTGGCTCCAGTCGTGCACTCCAAGTTGGTAGAGGTCAGTTTCTACTTGAGCGCGAAACTAAAGGCGAGGTCTTCCTCTACTGCGTCCGATGTCTGGCTGGGAATCAAAGATTCTGCGAGGCGGAATATTGTTATCCATTCACCTTATACATGTCCTAGCCACGTATAATGCGGAGTTTTTGAAAAGGGGTATATCGTTGTACAGCTCGTATAGCTCCTGGTTGAATCTTCATCTTCATATTGCTGTTCAACGCAAACCGACTATTTTTAGAAAAATTTTATGTTTAAAACGACCAAGACTTTCTTCATCCACTTTTAATACGGTCCATGCTTCAGCGCCGTAGAGCAGGACTGGGATGATGATGGTCTTCTATAGGATCACCTTAGTAGTTCGAGTGAGAGCTTAGATTTTTTAAAAGAATTTTATGTTTATAACGACCAAGACTTTCTTCATCCACTTTTAATACGGTCCATGCTTCAGCGCCGTAGAGCAGGACTGGGATGATGAGGGTCTTCTATAGGATCACCTTAGTAGTTCGAGTGAGTGCTTTACTGCTAGATTGTCTCAATAGCCCGAAAAAACAGCTCTCGGCAAGAGTAATTCTTAATATTACGAAATTTTGCTTCCAAAGTTGTTAGCAGTATTTAAAACCCAACCAGACAAACTAACGTTTCCACCAAATTATCTTTTAAAACGGGTGACAGTATCTTTTTCTTGAACAAATCTACAAACATTTTATTCGAGCTTCTTTAATATTTTTGGATCACACTGCAATAAAAATCAAATTATCTGACCTTTTGTAAAGAGTTTTCAAGTAGAGTGCCTTACTAGTTTTATATGTAGAGTCGATTCTATTTACATGCAAATAAAAACCTCTCCACCTAATGAATGTCTTTAACATATAAACCTACTCCACATGACGAACGCTTCGCTAGGTCTCAAATACATGAACCGCAGATTGGGTATGAAACCTTCTGTTGAGTCCTGGTTACAGCAAATGAGAGTGGGAATAAATCACCACTTCTAAGATGCATTCAATGGTGGCATCTAGACTTCTAGAGTCCCAGTTAGGCTGGATCAAATGAACAACGTAGTCAAGACTTTTGATCATTAATGGTGGCGAATAGCCGAAAATCCAGTTTCAGTGGTCAATCCAGTAGTGGATACTAACAGTTCCTCGTCCAGCTTCAGAATTATGTCGTTTGGCATCGGAGGGATTTCCAAAATGACATCAATGGTCATCATCATGATCCCACCATCAGCTGCGCGATGGTTAGTAAGATGAACTGCCGCGCAGAAAGTCCGGGTTCGATTCCCAGCCGTGCCAACACCTAATTCATTTTTCACTGACCCTCCCCTCATGATGATCTGATAAATCCTGCGAGTAGAATTAATTGTAAAGAAAATCTTTTCTTAACTTAGCCGTTCGGAGTCACTTGAATGAATGTTTGTGAGAAAGCTCACATCCAACAAGTCTGGTACGGAAAAAAATTTTTCTTTTTAGCCAATGATGGCATCTGGACCTTAAGCGTCCCAGTTAGTATGGACGAAATGAACAACCTTCATGAGCTCTTCTGTCATATTTGAACAACAGGTTATCCAGGAATTAAAAGAAACAATCAAGCCTCATAAAGGTAGTGGTCAAATCCATAGTAGATACTGACGGTTCCTCGTCCAGTTTCGGAATTACGCCTTTGAGGGACACATTCCTTGAAACCTTTAATCATCTCGTTTGAGAGAGCTAAAATCTTAAATATATCTATACTATACTAGGATCAAGAATAATACAAAAAAATGTTCGTGTTTGGTGACCTCCAACACGAAAATTTCCCGAAGTACAAAAAAAAGAAGAAAAATTTTACTTGAAGAAGAAAAACTTATTTTGTGGGTAATCATGGAATCACGCCCTACTGCAAACGACAACATAAGTTTGAAAAGGTGTTATGTTGTACTAAATGTCATTACAGTCCGGAATTAACCTGGGCCCCAAACATGCCTCAAACATGCCTCTCCAATTAAAAGCGAATTGTATATCTTCATCCCTCTAACGAAGTAATGCGGAAATGAATGTGCTGGATAAACTTGCACTATATAGTTGTCGGACTAGTGCTACAATCAAAGATCTTAAGAATAATAAGGCCGCCAGTTTTGTTGGACCACCAGCGAAACTATTTGAATCCTGAGGTTATGTCTTAAAAGTGTGCATATCTACACGATAAACCGTTCCCGAATATTAGCTTCATAACTCCCTTCTACAAGAAAGGCGATCACGTGCCAGTATGGCTTCCGTCCTGGCATATTGACCACATACGATTTTTTCACTGCAAAAGACCAAACAAAATTGAAGTCGAGATCCATCGACAGAATACGTGTGTGCCTAGAGAAAGATTGCTGCAAAAGACAAAAAAAATTGAAGTCGAGACTCATTTGCATCTAATCGACAGAGGACGTGTGTTACTGGTGAAGGATTGCTGCAAAAGACAACAAAAATTAAAGTCGATACCCATTTTCATCTTGTTGACAGGGGACGTGTGTCCCTGGAAATTGCGGCAAATACCAAAAAATTCGAGTCGAGACTCATTTTCATCTAATCGACAGAGGACGTGTGTCCCTGGAGATTGCGGCAAAATACCAAAAAATTTAAGTCGAGACTCATTTGCATCTAATCGACAGAGGACGTGTGTTACTGGTGAAGGATTGCTGCAAAAGACAATAAAAATTAAAGTCGATACCCATTTTCATCTTGTCGACAGGGGACGTGTGTCCCTGGAGATTGCGGCAAAATACCAAAAAATTGAAGTGGAGACTCATTTTCATCTAATCGACAGAGGTCGTTTGTTACTGGTGAAGGATTGCTGCAAAAGACAACAAAAATTAAATTCGAGACAAAAATACAAAATTATTGATGCAACAGGCTCGTTAGTACCCAGGGCCGAGCTTTCTCATAACTATTCATGTATACTTGTATATTCCTTGCACGACGGCGGGACCTCCTGTTTTTTACCGACTCTGAACGGCGAATTTAGGATAAGCTTTTCTTGGCAATTGATATCTACTACTCGAATGATTGATCAAATAGTCACGAAGCCACTGAAAATTTTAATCTCAGACTTTTCTGTTTACACATCTATACTTCATTAGTCAATATCAGACCCAATTATAACGACGTTTGCTATGCTATCTGGGGCAAAGTAGCAGTTATTATAAAACTTCAGTTTTATTAATGGTGATATATAAAGGAAGGTAGATTAAATAGTTAAATTTATCATGGTCTAGGTCACCTAAATTAGTGGACTAACCAAAAGAATTCAGTTCTTGTTCGATATGTTTATACTTTTGAGACTTACACCAAATGTGTGCTATATTGTCCATAGTCTAAACGTAGTCTATAGTCTGGAGCTCTTCTATGCAAACGACTTTAGGACTTATTCAAAATTGGTTCAAATGAGTCACAACAACTTATCTGACATTTTCAACAAATGATCCTATCGGAATATCTGACAACACGCCACTGTTGACAACTGTGAAGTAGTTAGGTAGTTCATCTATCTCGGAGTGAACCACACGAATGGCACCATATTAGTGATCGAATAAATTTGACCTTTTTAATGCGATGTGGTTGGGCTCTGAACTCTTTATTGGAAAGTCCATATTTCGGCTCTTTAATGAACAGAAAAGCGGACTAAAAATTAAATTCTCCGAAATGCATGACTCAGTGGCTTAAATCGACACACAATCGCTAAAATATAAAGATCCAATCTTCAAATTAGGATTTCACAAACATAGTAACCTGACTGGTGCTTAGGGTGCCACCATTGAATTTATCTCAAAAATTATTCAGCCGTATATTATAATTTGATAAACCTGTTGACCATTCGATCTAAAACTTTCATCACAGTAATATCCATAAACCGGTAAACCCATATTGAAGGAAATTTATGACAAATCTCTGAAATCTTCATATTCATATCACTTGCCAGATGTCACTTGCATTATACTCATTCAAAATACATGATTTGCATCACACTAACCTGTTAAAGTTTTTTTATGCATCATTAATTAGTTGTGTTAAAGCGCCACTGAAAATCAGCCGGCGCGCGCTGAATGCATCAGTAATTATACCGTGACTCATACTGGGGGCAATGATTTTCATGAAAATCAATCAAACACGTTATGTAACAGTTATTGTACCTGAAGGCACTTAGTTTTAAAAAATCATTGTCGACGAAAATTAAGCTCTCTTGGCCATCAAATTATGAATGAATGTTAGCATTAAAGGCCTAATTAGGTCACAAAAATGCGTCTGGCTTTTCATTTCTTATTTTCTGATAAAAGTTACCTTTTTGGCATACTTAATCAAAGGTGGCGGAAAAATCATCATTCGATGGGAGATGCTATAACTTTTGCAGATGGTGGCAAACGTTAATTCAACTTTGACACTTGTGAAGTAAATAAATCACAATACACGTCAAAAAACAACAAAAATTTAAGACAGTAAATAAACATAATTAAAATGCACATCCAAAGTTTAACACTCATAGAAATAAATACAGCCAAGGAACTTCAGGTAGCAACTCTTACACTACCTTGTAAAGGCAAAAGCGGGCATAAAAGGTCCAAAAAAAAGTCTTGGACAGTTCAACTTGGTTGTTTTTCAAACATTCGAAAATAAAAATAACTACTCGAGGTGGATATGAACCTGGAACCTCGCTAAGAGTTTCAAGGCTCGCCAATGCTTCCAAAATCTGGCAATAATGCATTTTTTCAACTTACCAGCTGTTAGCTGTCTTAAATCCACGGGAAATCCCTGAATAATAAATATTTATAAATTTAAATGATATGCAGTACCAAAATGTCCTCATGTTGATCGTTAAAATGTACGATTTTTTTTTTGAGATCGATTGAATACATCGATAGTTCTCACAGCAACTAATGCTTAAAAATAAGCAATCGAAAGACTTCTGAGAATTGTCTGAATACTGTCTAAACATTTGTTCTGGCAATTCTCAAACGACAAATTTGTTTCTTAAAATCTTTTCAAACCGCAAAAATTTACCCCAAACTTGTAACGTTTTCCATTGAAAAAAAAATGTTTTCGAAAGAAAACTTTACAAAGTATTGTAACTGGCTGCCTACAATGGTGCTGCAATACGGAGCTGTAAGAACTGTCAAAAAATTTACTTAATTCAATAAGCCTGTGCTGCACAAAAAGTAACACATTTTTCTTGTAAAAAGTTTTATTTTTCTAGTATTTTCTCTGCAGCTCAGGCGTATTTAAAAAATGAACTGAACTTTGAATTTTCGCGCTATCACATTACAGTAAAAATCTACTAAATGCAAGCGTATTACAAATTCATTCCGCTATTGTAGTAAACCATTATGCTTCCAGAAAACACGTGCCCGATAATTCATATTCGAACAATGAAAAGAGCGATGAAACAGTCTGTATTTTCTAAATAAAAATCAAATGGAAAATTCCTTTAAAAATATCTCCAAAATATTGCATGAGAAATGTATATTTCCATTATATCGACAACTCTGAAATTCTTCTGGTAACTATACAAAACTCACCCAATAATTCATATTCAAACAATGAAAACAGCGATGAAACAGTCTGCATATTCTAAATAAAACTCAAAAGGAAAATTCTTTCAAAAAATGTTTGCAAAATATTGCATGAGAACTGCTAGTTTCTTTAATATTGGCAACTGTCAAATTCTTCCGATAACTAAACAAAACGCACCAGATAATTCATATTCCAACAGTAAAAATAGCGATGAAACAGTCTGTATTTTCTAAATAAAATTCAAATGGAAAATTCCTTTAAAAATATCTCCAAAATATTGCATGAGAAATGTATATTTCCATTATATCGACAACTCTGAAATTCTTCTGGTAACTATACAAAACTCACCCAATAATTCATATTCAAACAATGAAAACAGTGATGAAACAGTCTGCATATTCTAAATAAAACTCAAAAGGAAAATTCTTTCAAACAATTTTTGCAAAATATTGCATGAGAACTGCTAGTTTCTTTAATATTGGCAACTGCCAAATGCTTCCGATAACTACACAAAATTCCCCCAGATTTTTTAAGTTCTAATAAATTTGGACATTTCTTATCCAGGGTCTTCAACATACATTTTCAAATATAGAGTGTTTCCCGAAACCCTTAAAACAGCTGTCATTGACAATTCTCAGCTGCTTTGGATAACTTTCCAAAACTCATCCGATAACTTTTATATCGAAAATGCAAAACGTGATTATTCCCAAACATTTTCTTTTGCGTAATAGGTTCGTTAATACCCAGGGCCAAGTTTTCTCACAACCATTCTTCATGCACGATAGAGGGACCTCCTGCTATATGCCGACACCGAACGGCTAAAATGGTTTAAGCCTTTCATCGAAAACGATAGGTACTACTTGGTTGAGTTGTCAGGTCACGACGGGAGGAGGGCCAGTGAAAAATAATGTAGGTGTTGCTACGGCTGGGAATCGAACCCGGGCCTTCTACGCGGCAGTTCATCGTACTAACCATCGGAATTAAAAATTTCATAAAATAAATTTGTACACTACTCATTGTATCCTTTAACAAAATATCCACCCTACTCCGACTCCTGTCAATGTCATTGCAGTCCACCATTTTCGACATCAATACGATTTCATTTCGTATTCTCTCGAGTGGTTCCGAAAAATACCACAATTAAGATGGTTGTACCAGAAAATGGAAAAATATATCTGGAAAACCAGATTGTAGCTCATATGTGAGGCAATTAATAAAAATTTTAAATCCAATAACTCAATTGTAATAATGTGGCCAAACTAGATTGTTATACAGACTCAAAGCTGGGGAAAAAAACAAAAAAAAAACAAAACAGGCTTCATCCAAGCTGCCACTTAACACTGGAATTAGTTTCGCTTGAGGTAAACTGATGTGTAAAGTGTTTGAAATCACCGATTGCACAAGTTCCTTTCGATTAAATCAAACTCCAACCCCAAGACTATGGGCATAAAAAAAAGTTTTCCCATATCAAAATCGAAACCCGACACGACAACATTTGAATTGCAAAATTCCTCCACGACTTCTCTCAAGAGGCTCTTATTTTACGGGTGCTTTGCGTGCTTCAGGTAATTAGCTCTGTAAATTACACATTGGCCATTGCACCAGTACAGTGGTTTGCCAGGGAGGGATGTTTTATAATAATAGAATGTAACCAAAAGCAACAGCAGGAGTTTTCTTGGTTTAAGCATCCGCTTTAGACTTCAGACAAAGCCTGGTGCTGAGTTGAGTTAAATTTATTTAACATCGTTTACATCGCGTGAACATCGTATTTACTTGGTTCCACATGCACTTTACCATTGTTTGCGCCTTAACCGTGGTATTCAGCTTGAAAGGGAAATTACGCGGGCCTTACACTTTGACGTAGGAATATGTATCGCTATCTTGTGGTCTGTAACATATTGCCAGCTTAGCTTATGTGTGCTTACATTTTAGTGGCATAATCACATATCAACTTTTGCGGTTTTTTCCTTCATTAATAAATTATATTTCGTTTCTTGATAGAGATATTGGGACAAAAATAGGTATAATGAGGATAACGGAACATGAAACGTTAAAAAAAAAAACAAATTTAATGGCTAAATTAGAATTTCATCGAATGGAAAAGAGAAATTCATATTAATAGTGTGCCAGTGCATAAATGATTATTATAATCACTATAATGTGGGTAAAGTCGCAGTGGACATAAGTCATTGTACAGTGGGACACCTGAATAAATCGGTCTTAAGTGTGTGATGAAGCATCCTCCCCTCTGATGGTAGAATCTCAACTTCTTGAGATGAAGTAAGAAGAAGGCTAAGAAAATTAAAAAAAAAGTTTGACACTAGAATCCAGAAATGTCGGCGTAATTGAAGTCGATGTATTTCATTTCACTGTTTTACTAAACTCGCACGATAGGTGACATCGTATTTCATTCATAATCGAAATGGTTTTACCAAGTTTTTGGTGGGATTGGTTACAGCAAAACTGTTAAGTCGAACTGAATTGTCAACAATTGGATCGTCTGAAGAAGGCAATCCCCACAATGGCCACTCGAAGAGGAATTCTGTTACATCCTTTAGTTAACAAGGATGTAACGCTCACTGCCAGTATATTAGAAGTTAAAGCAGCCATAAAAAATAATTAAGAACAGCAAGGGAGCCGGTTCTGGTGGATTACCAGCATAACTCTTCAAATTCGGAGGTGTTGCTATAGAAATGGTGAAATAGAAGGTGGGCCAAAAGAAATCACCTTATTGGAAGATGCTCTTTTTTGCAAATGCCCGCCAATGTCAAATCTGTTTTGACATTTGTAGCCTAGACAGATGTAGAATTTAAGTGAACAAGCCATGGAGCGATACACTCCCCCAGAACGCGGAATAATCGTATCTATTTTTTTTGCGTAACAATTCGTCTGTTGGCGCAGCGCGAATTCCGTCGCCGATTCCCCGGCCGTCCGAGACCGACTGCGCAAACACTGCGCCGTTTGGCCACCAACCTTGAAGAGTATGGGATAATGAGACGTTGCCGAGAGTGGCCGGCCCCAGATCCGTCCGCTGAGCTGTCGCCGGAAACATCGACCAGACGCAATTAGCCATCAGCCGGTCGTCCCTAAGGCGAATTTTGGTCAAATACGTGCGCATGTTCCCGTACAAAGTCCAGTCCGTGCATCAGCTGCTGCCTGTCAACCGCCAAATGCGTGTTACCTACGCCCAAGCCATCCTCAATCTCGAAAACGATTTTTTGACCAAAATCATAATGAGTGATGAGGCTCATTTCCACCTTTGCGGGTACGTGAACAAGTAAAACTATCGCTTCTGGGGTACCGAAAATCCACGAGGATTACACCCGCTGAAAGTTACTGCATGGTGCGTTGGTCACGCTGGAGGAGTCATCGGGCGAGTTTTTATCGAGAACGCCGCTGGTCAAACGACAACAGTGGACGGTGCGCGCTATAGGTACATGTTAACCGAGTGTTTTCTGCCGCAATTGGACGAATTAGGACTGGAGGACATGTGGTTCCAACACACAACCAATATTCTGAAGGCTACTTTCCCGGGTCGCCTCATCTCTCGTATTGGCCCGAAAAATTATCAAAAACAGAATCGAAGTTTTTCATTTAAAAAAAAACGAGAGCCAAACAACATCGGATGACTTCTTTTGGCTCACCTTGTAGAAATGGAGATCCCATGTCTTGCACCAACTACCGAGCCATATACCTGCTAAATGTCGCATAAAAGATCCTAATCCTATTTTGGAGCATCAGGCTCGTTAGTACCCAGGGTCTAGCTTTTTCTCACAACTATTCATGTGTGCGTGTGTACTTCTTGCACGATGGCGGTAATTTCTGTTTAATGCCGAATCCGAACAGATAAGTGTAGATAAGCTTTCCTTGAAAATTGAGACTACTCGAATGATATGTCTGATCAAAGATAAAAGACCAAACAAATTTCAACTCAAGATACACCATTTCCATCGACTTCAAGGCCGCGTATAATGGCATCCATCGCCTATAGCTTTATAAGTCGATGGCGGGATTCGGGATACCTTCAAATCTGATACAGCTGTATCGCCTTTTATTAGATGCAACGCGATGCAATGATCAACATCTGAACTTTGTTCCGAATTCCGACAAACTCTTGAGTATTAACTCCTACAATCGCATAATAGGGCATAGGGCATAAAAGGTGTATGCAGCAACGTTGATATTTACGGCATTGAAAAGGAGTCTAAACGCTTTGGTCTTGTAGTTAAAAAAAGAGCAAGACATAGTATATGCTATAAACAAACAAAGCACTGTCGACGAACAACCTTAAAAAACAATTTTTAGGTATACAAAATGTATCTACCTCGGAGTCAACACCAACCCCACGAATGGCATGTTAGTGGAGATACGACGAAGATTTTCCCTAGGAAACCGACTTTATTTAGGTTTATCAACACAAATCGGATAAAAACGCTTAACCGAAACTCCAAATGCTTGCTGTAAGGGCCCTAATCCTACCAGTTCTACTTTACATCACCGAGTGCTGGACAATACAACTTCGAAAGGACAATTCTTTTTCGAACTTGTTGTCTTTCATGCGAGGAAGACAAATTAAGGAGAACTTTATGAGATGTACCCTGATGTGGATTTAGTTCAAACAGTAAAAACACGTGGACTACATTGGCTCAAGCCCCATCGAGAGAATGAACAACACTGCGACAGCCAAGAGAATATTCAAATCCCAGGTTTCAGGTTCGAGGCGTCATGGATGCTAGAGCGCTTGGACTAAATTACTGGCAGCAACGCAACGTGACCAGGAACGAAGAAGATGGAAGGCTGCATTGCCTTAGGCTGAGAACCAAAACTGGTCGGGAGCCAGTCAAAACAAAAATATCCTCTATACAGTTATTTTGAGACGATTACATTGTAACATACATGTTTTTGGAAACTGCAACTTTTTTTTCGATGAAGGTTTCGACTCGAAACTTTCGAGTGAGTTTGCGAAAACTCGGTTTTTGATTTCGTTTTTGTGTGTCCACTCCACCAACCATCAACAAAAAATTCGTCTACATAGTGATTTCGAGACGATTACTTCGTATCTAACATACTACATGTTTTTAGGAACTGCAACTTTTTTTTCGATGAAGGTTTCGAGTGCTTTTGCGAAAATCGGTTTTGGTTTCGGTTTGAAAACCTTATTAACCCAACCGCACTTATATGAAATTCATGAAACTTGGCCAATTTTTATCTACCCTTACCTCACAATGAATGGAAATAATAATATATTACTCACTTTGTGAACGTCGCTTTGCTTTTACGCCATTGAAGAAATTGATGATCATTGATGAACACATCCATTACCTATATTTCTTGCTGATTTCAACATTTCCAATTTCACACCCGAGAAACAAAACAAAACGAAATATTGAAATATTGACGTTTTTATGAAATTATTTTCTTTTTTACTTCTCAAAACACAAATGAAGTTCACTTAGAAATGTTCTTTGCATTCCGGCATTTCGCCCATTTTACCACATTCAAGACGTCGATTTCGGTACGTTTTCACTGAATTTCCCGTAAAAATTTAAATAACTCCTGGTATTCAAGATAGAAGTCTTGAGATTGAACATTAACCAAAGATTTAGCCCCCGAACATCGACACATTTTTTTTCATCTACACGCACTTCCCGATTCACGCCATTTACCAACTCGATGACTTCAAATTGCCAATTTTGGCCACAATAATACAATTTTTAGTTTTATTTTGAATAAATTCAACGCCAATCACCGAAACGAAACAACTTAATTGTTTTTTGAACAAATATATTCCAAAATATTGACAAGATATTTTTTTTATTCGCTTAAGCAACTCAAAAAAATAGTAATGCTTGTTGAAGTGACAACTAATGGGGCAGGGATGTCAAAAAGTAAAATAAATCGGGGATGTGTGCAATTGTTTGTTTATTGAATACTAGCTTAAGATTAGATTAGTTTGAATATATTATTTGTCTCACAAATGAATAAATGAAGGTGAACTTGCGGGTACTTCAACGGTTTTTTGTAGTAGAACAATAAAATGTAATAGTTAAGTAATGGTTTGGTAATGGTTTGATGACATTTTCTACTTATCGAAATACTGGAGGTACCTAGAAAGAGACAAATGTATGTTCTATATTTTTTGGTTAATATTCATTCTTGACGACATTTTGTACAAGAAGAACGTAGTAGCCGGAAATAAAATAAAGTAATCAGTTATAATTTAAAAAAATAGAAGTAAATTAGAATAATCAAAAGAATCTGCCTTTTAGGCCCGGTTTTTCAGTGCTGAGTTTAATCTGAGTTAACCCAGAGTTAACTAGCCCCGGAATAAATTTAATCTAGAGTTACGTCATGAAGCGGTTTTTCTGTGCTGGATAAAATTTGATGGTGATTTGGTTTATTTTTACGCAAACAAATGAAAATGTTTTTGTCGCCAAACTCAATACTTAAAACAGTTTCTAGTGCATATGAATATATCGTATACGTATTTAGTTTCTAAAATGTTGATAAAAAGTCCACATAAATGGAATATAAAATAAGTTTTTGTTTTTTATTTTGTCATCTGTCAAAAACATCTGATCAGGGTCTCAGGGTTAATTCAACAAACTTGCTGGGTTAACTAGAAGTTAACTCTGGATTTAAAATGACTGGAGTCAAATCGAGTTTAATCCCGAAAATAGAATGATTTCGCACTGAAAAACCAGGTCTTATTGTAGTATTGATGAATTTTATTACTAATAAATCAAAAGTAATCGGCTGTGTTGTAAGTTTTATCAATCAGGAAAATTTGGAACTCGCATTTATAGTGAATCTAGTGAGAAATGGATAAATGAACACTTTTATGTATGGAAAAAGTTAACTAATTTTCTAGCTCATAATGAGATCAATTGTAAACTTTGATCAGTGGATTTGTTATAAAGTTCGTAAGCTAAAAGCTAATATTGGGTTCAAACAAAGCCATTATTGTTTTCGGATAGGTTTTCTGATTTCCATAACTGGCACCTGTAGTTATTATATACTATTTTATAAGAAAGGGTCAGGAGATGAATCCGAACGAATTAATTCTTACGTACCTACTTAATTAGAGCTACAGTCCAGAACTCCAGAATAAATCTGGGCCTCAACCAACATGCCTCTCCAATTAAGCCGGTTATTAGCTAACTGCAGTCCGTTGGTTAAGGTCGGTCTCTACTTGTGTACGACACTTAAGACGGGGTTTTCCTCTGCTGCATCCGATTTCTGGCTATGTATCAAAGACTCTGAGAGCTGGAGGATTGGTGTTTATTCGCTCTTTATGTCCTAGCCATATTATAACGTCTAATGCGGAGTTTATTGACTGGGGTGTGTCACTATACCGCTCGTATAAAAAATGGTCGGAGAGTAAAATTTGTTTTATAAAAAGCAATAAGACACGAATGGTCACTGTTCAGTTTGAATTTATGGCGAGAGGAGAAGCTTCATTGCGCTCGAAATTATGTCTGTTACAACACCATTCTATAGCAAAAACTGGAGTGGACTTAAAACACAGCCTTGTGAAACTCTAGAGTATATTTCGCCGCAAAATCTCTGGTAGATATATAAAATAACTGCCTGGTGATTGCTTCTACCTGGAACTATCTGTTGACGGTGTAAAATAGGCGTTACCAGATTTGAAACCGTCAGGACTATTAATGTATACCGTTAGCTCAAACCCATCACGATATTTGACTTTTGACTTAACAAAAAATTCCTCTTTCAGAAATCGACTTCTGGATATCTGGACATCTGTGCAACTGGTCTTCGCGTTAAAGCAGGGAACAGCAATGACACCAATATCACTCCATTCCATAACATTGCAGTTTGGTCAGCGGTCAAATTTGTGGTCTCAGAAAAAGAAGGTGGTGCAGCATTTTTGCCTCTGATTACAGATCCTGAAAATATTGACAAGTCTACATTATTCCAGCCTCTATCGTAAGTTTTAAATTTGCCACTTTTTGTCCAAATCTGACAACTCTTCTTTTTCAGCTCATCAGATCAACGAAAGATCGCCTCTAGCTTACACGCACCAATCTTCGCTGTGGTTATGCGATCTTCCGGTGTCCCGAAAGTTCTCGAATGCCATGGTTTCGTCTGTAAGAGCACCGAAGATGCTATTGTCATTGCTGCCACTCTCTACCAAAGCCTAATGGCACATGTAAGTTCCAGCACCCGCCGAAATACCAAACGCCGACCACCACGCAATCAAAATGGCGTCAGTTGCATAAGCATTGCCAGCAGTTCCGCTATGACCGGATCTAATTATATGGCACGATCAGCGGCGGCAAGTGTTTCTGTTGGGCGAAAGAACTCCGAACGTAGCTCATACCGTGGAGGACCGCCAGTGCCATCGCGAACGGGACGAAAAAAGCGCAGTACTCCAGGAAATTCTCTTAACGTCAGCACTGATATGATCAACGAAAGCGTTGAGACAACAACGGAGGAGCGTAAACGAAAGTCACACAAAACAAAACGAGCACCACCCATCCCGACAACAGTTAGTGTCGTACAAAAGGACATCATCACCAGTAGGATGTCTCAGAAGGATTCCAATCTCAATCAACACCGTTCGAACTCGGAGAACTCCGAACCATGCGATTCGTCATACTCCGGGCCGAAGAACTGCCGAAGTGATGGAAATCCAGATCGAAGGAGCAATAAACATCCAACTCATGGAACGGACAGTCTCTATCGCACTAATACGGGTACTGCGACCCGAGGCTATGACAATGGCGACATCCTGACTAGAGTGGCAATACCCAGATCCGGTAGCTTCCTTAATACAGGAGGGCTTACTCGGTATAAATCTCGTGCTGCTCGCCGTCATTCGGGTGGTAAAATTGGCGGAGGTGGCGGGTAAGTAAATAATTAATTTCCACATGAGTCTGTTTAAGGAGCAGTCTTCCTTACCAATAGATCACCTCTGGGATTCAGCGAACTCTTCAACGAGTTTAGATTGCATGAGAATCTTCATTCATTGGATGACATTTTGAATGCCATAATCGATGCGGATGGGATGTCGTTTAACGACTTGAAGCCAATCTATAAAGAGTTCCTGCTAAAGTTGGCTGTTACATTGACAAAGGACGAACTGTATCAGAGGTCGAAGAACATTATGCGGCGGCAGAAGAAGAAGAAGTTAAAGCGGAGGAATAGCACAAGTTCACAGGTAAGAGAATTATATGTCATACACGATCAAAATCTTCCTTAAGATTATTTAAGAAATGGGGTCCGTGGCTCATTTCGAACATTTGAGATTTTGAAGTGTACGTGCTGAAGCCCGTGCATTCGAATGTGTACGACGGTTGAACCGATTACATCATCCATCCTTAACGAAGTTCCAAGAGTTGGTTTTGAGGGTCGGGGTTTTTTTTAATGACTCGACCGCCTTTCCCAGATCAATACTACTTCAGCAATATCTAATATATGTAAACTACGTGTTTAGACACTAGTGAAACTGGCAAACAGACACTAATATCTACAGCATTCTATACATTCCTTTTATTCCTGCCTACACTTTATAAATCATAACACCTTGTGCTTGTAGGCCATCTACCTATCAAAGTAACACTTTCAATTTTTTCTTACTTCACAGAAAAAACCAAAAACGTTGTTTTTTGGTGCCAGAGGCCTCAAAAAGGTTTTTCAGTTAGGCCAGTTTCGCGCATGCCGCGGAAAACCTCCGAAACCGCCTCGGAATAAAGAGATCCAGCACTGTATCCCCCCTCCTGCTCCGATGGCGGCCAAATCCCAGTCTAATGCAACATCAAAATCTACACCGCCCCATCCTCAACAACAACAGATGCACCATAACCGAAGTCGTATTGCCACCAGTGGGTCAGATGTATCCGTCATCCGAAACGAGCACGCGTTCAACGGCATTAATAGGAACAGCTCAAGTGGGTGAGTGTACAAAAAATGAAAGATCACCGATCGAATAGGAAAATTTGAGAGACGGCTAACATTACACAGCCATTCTAATTATGTCCCCTTCTTCCTTTAGATATGTATCTTGCTCAGAATGCAGCTACGACTCGGAGGCATGCACATGTGTGTCCGCCGATCGTTGCTACTGCAGCCTGGGTGCTGACCACAACCAGTTACGCGAGAAACTGCAAAAAAATGGCTCACAAAAGATCGCCAGTGGCACATACACCAAAGCCCACCGGGTACACTCAAAGCAATGTAACATGAAGCTTCCGTCACAGGAGATCCCCTCCATCAATCGGCAGTCGCTGATATCCTGCAAATCAGAGGATAAGTGTTATTGCTCCATGGTCGAGACAAACGGCGAGGAGGATACCACACATTCGGAGACCACGACATGGTGTGACACTGACAGCTGTGTCAGCGCCAGCAAATGTTACTGTCCACGTTCACATCGACGGCAAGAAAGTCCCCATAGAGAGCGACGACCAACCTCGAAACAGAGTACGACACAACCTCGCAAATCGCGAGATAAACTCGCCTTGGACTATGAGTTGTTTACGATCGGCGGAAATGGCAAATCCGTGCAGCCCCACGAAGCTCTGAGCGTCAAGAAAAGCGTCGAGGCAGCAGCTCTTTTTGCCGATGTCAAACTCAGTCAGACCACCGACATCAAGAGCTTGTGTGCCAACAAAACACCGAGCCAATCATCGTCGGCGGCCACTGCCGGTAGGAGGCAATCAAAGCGACGAGACTCATCGAACTCAATCGATCGGCAAAAGCAACGAACGCCCGGATCGATATCATCATCTGGTGTTCGAAGCTCATCGTCACAAAAGTCATACTCCGCCGATGATCTGCTAACGAAGCTAAGCGCAATCGAGAAGAGTGTCAGCAACGGCGGTGGGAGTGGCTCATTCAACGTCAGCGATAAGCTGAAAGATCACTCCACCTCGGGGCATTATCAGTCGATGCGGGCTGTTAGCGCTTCGCTAGAAGATACGCTCGGGTATTTGCCATGACTGAGCGAATGAGATAATCCGGCTAGTGTACAGATACATTTAGAGTTAAGCGGGAAAAACGTGTCTTATAGAAACGAGTCTCTCATGCCGAGTTAGTTGCTGTCGCTGCACTAAGTACGAGGAGCCATGACATGGGGATACAGCACATTCCACCTGAACATTGAAATAGTATCCAGATACTTTACTTGTTAGTTTCTATGTAGTGATTGCTATTACAGATATAATTCATTTAATTTTATTTAGCTGACATTTTTACTTCGGTGTGCAAGCTTGTTTTTGTTTTGCATTCGATTTGTTGCCAGCAGAGGGGGCAAGTGTAGAAAGTATTAAGTGATTAGAGTAGGGAAGGGATTGAATCGATTGCTCATCAGCATGACATTTCATTATTTCTCAAGTGTACAATGAAAATGTGGCAATCGTTTTTTTTTTCGCAACAACTTTTTTGCAAGACAAAAACATTTTTATAGTCTAGTAGATAAATACTTTTAAGTTTATTTTTTTTTAATTTAATTTCGCATTTAATTGGGGGACAATCTTTTTGGTAATGGAATTGCTTATTATTAATCTTATATTATGAAGCCATTGTGACATTTGAGTCTTTTAATTTCTTATTATTATATTATTTATGTATTGAATGGAATAATATAAATTTAATTTAATTAGAAATGTGCAATATGAAAATAATAATACCATTGCGAATTATGTCGACACTAACGTGCAATATTTATTTACATAAATAAAATAAAATACAATACAATATAATACAAGAAAATATTTATTTTTATTTAAACTTAATTTCATTGCTTTTGATTTATATTAACAGCACTTTGTGCAGTTTTATTAATTTTTACTTTACCTATTATTATCAACAGAAAGATGAATTTATTCGTAATAAATGAGAAATGTAAACAATTTGGAGGTGTTTTAAATTTTTCTGACCCAGTGTTATTTCATCCTGGAAATTTATTTGAGTTATGTGCATACCTAATGGGGAAATAGCTAATTGTGGGTTGAGGCTCAGATTAGTTTCAGAGTGTAGCTCGACTTTAGTGAGTTAGTAAGAGAAGACTCAAACCCTAAATCATATGTGTTGAGTATAAAAAATCTTCATACCACATCTCCTACGACAATTGGTCTTTATCCCATTTTAGGGAAACAATTTCATTTTAAAGACTACTTGACTTAAGACATTGCAATTTTGAATTAATTAATGGCGGTCTACAATTTATTCCAAGTGTAGTACTAATTTTTAACTTCTTTGGAAGCAATTTTCCACCACTCTTTAATACATATCGCCCGAAAGGTTGACAAATTTGAATTCGATATTGTCACTGACCTCCTTCTCGAGATTGCGCGATTACCAATCATAACCTTCAGTAGATCAGTTGCTTGACTTTTTGCAAACACACGTCAATGATGTCAAAAATGTTATTTTATCATGACACATGTAAATGTCAAACTATTTTTTTTTTTTTCAAACTCATTTTTTTTTATTTACTTAAAATATTAACTTACTACTAGACAAAAATGCTTAAATCTAACTTATCAATAACTGGTTTACTTAATCTAACTTATCGGCCCTTAGTGGGCACTGTAAGCTTATAAAATGTCAAACTATTCCAACCCTTATGGTGTAATTTAATTTCTCCATATATCCAGATTTCTATTTACTTTAATCCTGCAAGTGGCCATGGCTCAGAGGAATGCGTAGTTGACTGCTTAGCCAAACGCTGCGGGTTCAAGTCCAAGCTTCGGCAGCATTCTTTTTCTACAAAAATCGCCAGCTTATCAGAGGCCACCTATGCGATAATATGAGACAATATTAAGGGTTTTTCAATAAGAGCGCTACAAACTTTTTTTTTAAATAAAACAAAAACTGTTTTAGATATCAATGCAATTCTTTATTCCTGTGAAAGTACGTTCGATGCCATTACATATGGAATTCGATTTCTTTTGCATGGCCACCACGGGCACGCTTGCAGAAGCTCAGACGCTGAATCCAATCTTCGACGGTTTTTAAGCATAAATCGGCCGATACTGCTGGAATTTCACGTTCGATATTCGTAAGAAGTTGATCAATCGTCGCAGGCTCGTTGGCAAAGACCATAGACTCGACGTAGCCCCACAGGAAATAGTCTAACGGCGTCAAATTGCACGACCGAGGCGGTCAAGCGACTGGAGCATTTCGTGAGATAACACGTTCTCCAAACTGGGTTTTCAATAAATTGATTGTGCAATTCGCTGTGTAGCTTGTGGCGCCGTCCTGTTGGAACCACATATCCTCCAAGTCCATATCATCCAATTGGGGCCAAAAATATTCGGTTATCATTGAGCGGTAGCGATTCTCATTCACAGTAAAGTGCCGGTTTTGATCATCACGGAAGAAGTACGGCCCAATGACGCCGCTGGCCCATAAATCACACCAAACCGTAATTTTTTCGGGATGGTGCAATGATGACTCATGAAGTACGTGTAGATTGCTGCCTGACCAATACCGCATATTTTCCTTATTGACGAAGCCATTCAGCCAGAAATGAGCCTCATCGCTGAAGATGATTTTTCGATGAAAAACCGAATCATTTTCAAGTTGTTGCTCAGCCCAATTCACGAACATACGACGCTTCTGGTGGTCAAGCGGCTTCAGTTCTTGCGTCAATTTAATCTTGTAAGGATGTAGGCCAAGATCTTTTCGCAAAATTGGGCACAACGACGTCACAGAGATGCCCAACGCTTGAGAAGGACGTTTGAGAGACACATTTGGGCTTTCTTCAACTGAAGCATCAGCGGCAGCAATATTCTCGACACTACGGGCACTTGGTTGTCTCACTGGCACGGGAGCATTTTGTACTGTGCCTGTGGATTCAAATGTTTCCACTACACACGCAATTGTTGATCTGCTAGGACGATTTTGACGACCATAAATTGGACGTAGCGCTCTTAACGTTGAGGCCACTCACTCCGAATTTCGGTTGTAAATTTTAATAATTTCGACTCGTTGTTGGATCATATTACCATCATGAAATGGCAAACATTACTGAAGAGAAATGTCAAAAGAGCGGCAAGAAATGTGGCGTCGTTTGCTGTCCCTGTCGCTTAACTTTTGTAGGGTCCCTGTTGGAAAACCCGATAAATCTATGTCTCCTCCTCTGTGCCACGTAGGCTTATTTTATATGGCTTTCCTTCTATGTATCTATCTGTCTCTCTCTTTCTTTTGTATTAATGTCTTGCTCTGCCCCAGCCGATGGCCTCCGTCGCCAGTGCTGTTATGTGTCTGTAGTTCGTTGCATTCATGTGCGAAGTACTGTCAATGTCAATGTCAAACTTTTATCCATTCAGAACAATCATAGCTTAAATAAAAGTTTATCATCGGATAGTTTTACTGAAATCAAAAACATCTTCATGACAGGTCGAAGAAAAATCAGCTGTTTTACTCATATCTGAAGTCCCATGAGCAAATTTTCAACTTGTTTCGTCAGTCATTTCCCCTCAAATGTCACGTAACTAAAATGGTCGATTGAATAATGAGAACAATGCATCGGCAAAGTTGACTTGGTAAAACTGAAATCCGGAACGCACCCAATAACGATCTATTGATCTATGAAAAAATACGGTAACTGTCTCTGAAAGCTCCTTTAGACTTGTTGCTATCCAATGTTTTGTGATAAGCTTTTCGAAAAGAAAACTGAGTTTTCGAAATCTACTTGATACGTTCACCTTAAACATCAACCAATTTTCTTTTGACATTTCCCATAAAAGTATGCGTTCCGTTTATACTAATTTTTTCAACCATATGTTTCAAACAACCTTGAAGGCATTATCACGAATTTCTTGTCGATTTATCTGGGTAACAATTCTTCATCACATCGACCGCGAGTGCGAGTGTGACTCCGCATTCGAAGTTCTCAAAAAAGAATCAGCTGTCTTTTAAATAGAGGAACTATTTCCCTCACTCTTTCATTAAAACGTCAAAACGATTTGGAAGAAAACGATAAGATACTTTATACGGCTAGAGTACTGATATATGGATTTTTTTTAAATTTGAAAACACAAATTATAAATGCATATCAATACTAAGAGAATGTGTAAAATTATAAAATTGATAACCAGCGTCATTGCAAAATGGGAACATAAATGCGATTGCAAACAAAGTTGATAAGTTTTCGTGTAGTATAGATTATTATGTTCTTGTTTTCTCAAACGAAAAAAACTCTTAATATTTTTGTTTGGTTTATAATTTTTTGTTATTTTGCGTTCGTAAACAATTTTCAAGCAGTTTTAAAATAGTACTTATCGTCCCACGCCAATGAATTTTCCATAATCGCTTGTTTTCATACAGATGTCAGTTGTCATTTGAAACTGACAAATAACTATATAAGTACGTTCCCAAACAGAAGTCCTTCCTGATCAAATGAATTTTGTAAAATTGGTGTATGCGTAAGTTTATAAAGAGCCATCAAAACATACTAAGAGCGAAAAAGATAGAGAGAGAGCACAAAACATACTAGCGTGTTCTGGCTGTAAAATCTGTACTGCATATTCACTACAGGAAGGAGGGAGCTATCTCCTGCTACGATCTAGTTTGTTTTCTTTTACAATTTTTTCACATGCTGTTGTTCGTCACATATTTGTTCTGTCCCGGCTTGCCCCCTACCTTTTCCAATTGCTCATGTACATTTTCTCATGTTTGCCCGCCGTTGTCCCACCACGCTAGCCTTCCCTACCCATAACTTTTCTTGTTAAATTTTCGTTTCATAAGAGTCCGGATTTACTCCGACGAGCCCAAAGAAGGAGAAAATGTTAAACAATTGTTGGATTTACTTCATCTATACCAAAGATTATAAAGCCATATAGATGAAGCACTGCATATAAGAAAAATTGTTCTATGGCAGGTCGTACTGGCACAGCCCGCCATATATTTTGATCTCGTTTCCATGCCGGTGAGCAAAAGTTTACGGTATTCCATAGGGGTATATTAGTTTTGACATTAAGTTCGTAACATAGTGAAATAATTTCGCAAGATATACCTCAATGTGTATGGATCGACTCAGAATCGCTAGCTAAGTCGATCTAGCCATGTCTGTCTTTCCGTCCATCCGTGTGTCACCTATTCTTGGGCCTTAAAATTTGAGCTAGAGTTTTAAAATTTACTGTATAAGGTCTCTCTCCGACGAAGCAGAACAAATGTAAAAATTTTCGAAATCCGCCCATTGCCAAGCCCCCTTTTAAAAAAAACAAAGCTGTAGGCCAAACCATTAGAGATTTTGAAAAAGTGTCTGAACAAGATATCTAGAAAATTCTAATGTCTATATATTTCGTTTATAGTTTTTTGCCTCGCCCCACTTTTTGGGGTCGTTTTCAGTAAAAAGAGTTTTTCGGTAAAGTTTCAAACATATCGAAAAAAATGTTGATGCAAATTGCTTATGATAATATAAACATTTCATCTATAAATCATTTTAACCCACGCCCACGTTTTAGAGGCGTTTTCATACAAAAACCATTTCTATACACTACTTCATAGCATAACCAGGCGAAAATCCTTGTTTTTTTGTCCAACCAGGAATGATTTTGATAAACTGTCTGCACAATAATGTTATGACAATGACATTTTCTATATTTCATCGCCATAATGCCGACATTTTGGGGATATTATAGGGGATGGGATAGGGTATTAAGCGATCCGCACAGCGGATTTTATTATATTTTTTGTTCTCAATGTGTCATCTGTATGGTTTTATAACCTTTGTCTACACCCATTTTTGCTTATTAGTACACTCGTCATCCCAATTTAAATAAATAAAAAAAAAACTTATGGCGCAACAGGGTCTAGCTTTCTTATGTGTGTATGTGTTTCAATGGCGGGACCTCCTGTTTTATGCCGAATCCGTACGGCTTAGTTGAGATAAGCTTTTCATGACAATTTATGCTACTCGGATGATTAGTCAGATCATCACGAGAGGAGGGCTAGTGACAAATCCTTAAGGTGTTGCTTTGGTTGGGAATCGAACCCCGACCTTATGCGCGATAGTTCATTGCACCACTGAGCCCATCGCTATCCCAATTAAAAACTCCTAAAACTCTAATTTATTCGTTCGTTTGAAAATAAACAAAAATATTTGTAGTCGCCACCCAAATACATATCGTATTTTTATAGTTTAGACAACTGAGAAATTCCCCTTTCGAAATTAGATGGGTTTTTGATTGCCCCTTTCACATAGAAAACTAAATCAAATCTACACCTTGTTAAGAGCCACCAACGCCAAAACACATTTATGACAGGCCAATGAAAAGCCTGTATCGTCGATCAGCTGTCATTTGCACATTCAGAGAAAAATAACTATTTAAAGGCCGGTTTTTAGTGGGAGATCATCCTAGTTTCGGGATTGAACTCGAGTTATCCCGAGAAAGTAGTTTTTCAGTCAATTTAAATCCAGAGTTAACTTTGAGTTGGCCCAGCAAGTTTGGTTAGTTAACCCTGGGACTAGATGATCAGATGTTTTTGACAGATGGTAAAATACCAAACAAACAATTATTTTCAATTCAATTTTATCAATTTTTTTGGAAACTAAATACGTGTACGACCTATTTCAACTCATATCCTAGCGACTTGAAACTGTTTTAAACATTGAGCACGACTATTTTAAGAAGAAAAGGACCTGTGAGATCGCATCAAAATCATTTTCATTGGTTTGGGAAAAATTATACCAAATAGCTGATAACTGAGCTGTTGCAGATTATATATATTTCGATAACTTTCTGATGTAGTAAATCATGAGTAAATCAAATCAACACACTCTGAATCAAATTGAATCCCGCACTGAAAAACTACTTCATGAGTTATATCTGGGTTAATTTATACCGGGGTTAGTTAACTCCGGGTTTACCTAGAGTTAACTCTTTTACTGAAAAACCGGGCCTAAGCCACCTACACCCAAACCTCCCGAGAGCAGAATCTTTATCAGAACATGTTATCAAATCCATATATCTAGCAATTTTCGCTTGATTCCTCACAACGAAACATATGGGTGTTTTCATAAACGTCGAAAATCTGCGCTAGCCCAATCATGTGTTCATTAATGCAGGCTTGCTTAAGTATAATTTGAGGTAGTCACTGAATGTTCATAAACGTCAGACAAAAAATAAGAAATGACCGCGAAAGAAGTTGTGCTCAATCTTAATTGTGAATTAATAATAAAAGAGAAGAATAGATCAAACTCTTTAATGTCCCTTACAATGATTTTTCTTTCTTTTTCCCAGTTTTAAATTCTTTTGTTATCAGAATTGTTTTATGAATTAACAGCTTAGTGGAGCTTCTTCTTCCCTCAAAAAAGATAAATGTTATTGTAAACACACAATTCATTAAAAAAAACCAAAATTACGTTTATTTTCTCACCTAAAATTTGTTTTCTTTACTCCTGCGCTTTCTGGAGTCAAAAAAATATGGATGCACAATCTGCCAGATGCTGATGAGACTTATGACGTTTATGAACATATCTTCTGCACTTCATCTGGGTCTGTTCGATCAAAAATCTGACTTTATGAACACGTCTAACGCAGGTCTTAGTTAGTCAAACGTTTATAAAAACATTTTATTTCATTCGGTGATATTCCTGGTTTTAGAACCATAATCACTTCCGCGACTTTCCACTGTCTTGGTATGTACTCTAGTCTCATTACCGCATTTACAATGTTGAGAAGTTTAGTTAACGCTTTCCGAGACAACATCCTGTAATCAAGTAATAACTTGGAGCCTTTTTTATGCTTTAGTCTATGTATTTCCCGTTTAATCTCGTCAATACTTGCATATCTTATACATCATTTTCAGTTATAGAGTCGAATACATTATTGTTTTGATTCAGGGCTGGACAAATCAAAGGGCTTAAATGTTTCCTTAAGATCAGCGGCAAAAACGTCAGCTTTTCCCTTATCGCTATTTGCCCAAGAATCATTAGTTACCCTGATTGTTGGCACAGCGTTTTTTGGCCGTTTTATGACTCTTATCCGACGTGGCAGGTGATGGTCCATTGTGTTGCCCGTTAGAGATCCATATGTGTCAGTTTGTATCTCCTTCTGTCTCGATCTAGCCTCTATCTAGCCACCCGGATATAGTTGCAAAGCTGAAAAGAGGGGAAAAAATGGCCAATTGCTTTGTTATAAAGTTATGTGGATTAGGGTGTTCTAGTATTTCATAAGCATCTAGGAATTGTATATAGGTAAATATGTATTAGTGTTTATATTTAAAGAAACTCTCAATACTGTTAAGTGGGACGAGCACTTAACGTTATTTGCTAATAAGTGAAAATGCAGAGTTATGATTCGTCATTTGTCGATGTTTTTTTTTCAAAGTTTTTTTGACTAAATAAATACAGTAGACCCAAATACATATCCCCTGATAAGTGCCAAGCATTTTTAAAACCCATATCTTGCAAACAGTTATTGTTTTACACCATATTCTCAATACCCTATATCGACTGAAGTAATGCGGGTTTCCCACTTATTGGTAGATTAAATTCACACTGCATAATATTCCATAACTCCGAAATAAAAAATTCTTCTTCATATTTCCAACTCTAACTTTCCACGTTATTTCTCAAGTCATACTAATTCATAAGCCAGAACTGGATTCTAAATTTACAACACGTAACAGGTGGCGCAAAAGTAATCCTCCTATCAGAACATGCTATAAATTTTGCGATTGGTCCCTAATGTCAGTTCTGTTTTGACATTTGTGTAGTAAACACATGCGAAATACACGTTAATAGGAAAACAATGTTACGCTACACTGCTCCAGAACGCGGAATATTGGTGACTATTTATTTGAGCAATAATCGGTCGGTGACTTTGGCACAACGTGAATTTCGTCGCAGATTTCCTAGCCGTCCAACGCCTACTGGTGAAACACTGCGACGTTTAGCCGCTCGCCTCGAAGAGACTGGCACAAAACTAAATGCTGCCAGGCGTGGCAGAACCCGGAGTAGCCGTTTTGCAGAGAATATTGCTGCTGTAGCCAAAGATGTCATGGAAGCGCCGTCGACATCGACCAGACGACGTGCCACGCAAATGGGTATCAGTCGACGGTCTTTACAGCGAATTTTGGTACAATACTTGAAGATGTTTCCGTACAAAGTCCAGACGGTGCATCAGCTGTTAGCTGCTGACCGCCAATCGCGTCTAACATACGCTCAAGCCATCCTTAATCACCAAGAGGAAGATGATTTTTCATCAAAAATAATCATGAGTGAGGAGGCCCATTTCCATCTTAGCGGGTACGTAAATAAGCAAAATTTACGCTTCTGGGGCACTGAAAATCCGCGTGTAACCCACGAAGAGCCATTACACCCGCTCAAAGTCACTGTATGGTGTGCTGTTTTCGCTGGAGGAGTCATCGGACCTTTTTTCTTCGAAGACGTCGCGGGCCAAACGGTTACTGTGAATGGTGAGCGCTAAAGAGCAATGATTAACGAGTTCTTCTTGTCGCAACTTAATGAATTGGAAAACATGTGGTTATAACAGGACGGTGCAACGGCACACACTGCACGTGCCACAACCGATAAGCTGAAGGATGCATTTCCCGGGCGCCCAATCTCCCGTTTTGGCAATTTGCACTGGCCAGCAAGATCGCCTGATTTGACCGCTCCAGACTTCTTTTTGTGAGGCTTTTTGAAGTCGCGGGCTTATGTCAATAAGCCTCAGACTCTTGCAGCTCTTAAAGACAATATCCGTCAAGAATGTGAGGACCTATCGCCGGAAGTTTTGGCCAAAGTGATGGAAAATGCCATAAAAAGAACTCAAATGACAATCAACTGTGATGGCGGCCATTTACATGACATCATATTCTCGACTTGATGTAAAAAAAATTAAAAGACCAAATAAAAATATTCCACAAGAAGAATAAAAGTTTTTCTTCTTTTTTTTTAAATTACAGCCAAAAAACATCGGAAGGTTATTTTTGCGCCACCTTGTACATTGCCAGATGCTGATGAGATTTATGAAGTTTATGAACATATCTTCTGCACTTCATCTGGGTCTGTTCGATCAAAAATCTGATTTATAAACACGTCTAACGCAGATCTTAGTTGGGCAGACGTTTATGAAAACACCCAATTGCTGACTGCAATGCAAGTACAGTAGTACAAACATTCAAAATACATTATAAAACCGCCACAACACTCCAGAACCAGCTGAGGTTTTTTTTTATTTACTCTTTTTCGTTACACTTTTTCGTTACATAAAATACAATTCACATCGTCCAAAAAGAAGTTAATCTTCAAAAATTGAGAAAAATTGACTTTTAAAAATTTTCTCAATACGCATAAGGCTTTGTGAAATTTGTCATCCATGTTTATTCAAATCTCCTCTTGCATAAGTACCCGAATGGACTTAAAATCCGAAGTTTTGAAATCGACAAATTATACAAAAAGGTCAAGGGTGTGTTTGTGTTAAAATAAAAAATGCGTGTGTCCGTATTGAGAAAATTGGTTTATAATCTCCATAGTAGTTTAAGTAGGACCGTTGTTACTAAACAGCTTTTCAGCCCGAAAGAACAATGGTTGGCAAGAAAAATGAATATCCTTGTCAGGATTAATATTGGAGCCGAGCTACACAAAGCCCTCATTGTGCATGATATGCCTTAAATGAAGTTTTAGAATTAAATAGTGAAATTCTTACAATCAAGTACTTTGTCAAGCTTGGATTTGGTCTTCGACAACAAAATAAAAGCCAACGCTGACAGTGTTATCAGTCGACATTAACGTATTAAAGATACTTCAGATGTTTTCCTAAGCACTTCACTTATCAGCATTCCATTAAAATAGATTTAGATTTTTCAATGTTTCAAGATTAAAATTAAAAAAAAATGTTTCTCTTCATTCCATTCAATGCCAAACTAACAATTTCTAATTAATATTCTAAATTCGAAAGTATGTTTACGCGCTTCATTCATTATCGGCGATAAGGAAGAAAGCTTAACAAGTTTGATATTTATTTTGCTACAATTCCACCGATGACAACACCATTAGTGTTGTCTTCATAGAAAGTACTAAAGCTAAACAAATAATGTATTTATAAGCTCAACCAACACCTCCGATCCTACCCCCAATTATTAATATTGATGTTTGGTTTTCAAAATAAAGTAACTAAGCCATGTTTTACGCATCAACATGTTTACGTGATTACGTTTATGGTGTGTAGTTCTGTCTCTCTCTAGAATGTGTGACTCTTATTGAATTTTTGGTTATTATTGATTGTGATGTGATTCTGCTTCCGCATTTTATTCATATTGTTATTATTATTTACTTTATTTTCCATTAAGAAAAGTTTTTACAAATTACAATTATTTAATAAATCTAATAAATCATAACTTAAGAATTTTTATCTATGTGTTAACAACTAAAAAGTAATGCAAAGTATGAATAAATAATCAGTTAAAGAAAATGTGCTCAAGATGTTATGATCTTGCGAAAGGCTCCCCCAATACTGACCAAAGCTTCCTGTCTTTTGCTTCGTCGTACCAATTTCTTATATGGTTGAGTAAATCGTTATTCCATTTTTTCTTTTGTCGCTCGACTGATCTTCTGCTTTCTGGTGGTGTCCATTTAGTAATAATTTTTGTCCATCTTTGGTCAGATCAACGAACGGTCAACCAAATTGATCACATTGCAATAGACAAGAGGCACTCATCCAGTATTTTGGATGTCCGAACAATCCCAGGAGCTAACACGACTCGGACCACTACCTTGTTGCAGCCAAGGAAAGAATGCGGATATCCACCACGCCACAATAATGCAGAAATACAGTGAAAAAATTCAATGTCGAAAGACTGCAATCGCAAGAGACCGCCAAGACCTTCGCGCAACGCGTATCCCTTGACCTCTCGATTAACACCATACCACCAGCATCGAATGTCGAAGAACAATGGCAACGATGCCATCAAGCCATTAGATCAGACGCAACTGATGTGATAGGTTTCTCGCGTCGACATATGCTCGCAGCCAAGACTAGAGCTGCCATGGAGCTCTATATGCAGAGCAGAAGGGAAGAACACCGGCTTTTCAGAAAAAAGAGCAAGAAAAGCACAAGATCGAGGGTATAAAGAGGTGCCACTCCAGGAACGATGTTCGCAAGTTTTACCAAAGTGTAAAGCTTCAAAGCCAAGGTTACAAGGCTCGAACAGCATCCTGTCGATATGAACAAGGAAATATCGTAGTTGAGAAAGAGTCGATGCTGAGGATATGGAAGAACCACTTCTGCAGACTATTGAACGTCGATGACGAACAACATTCCGCTGTCAAGCAGAACAAACCATTCAATATTGGCAACTACAGCGAAAACTGCCAACCACCCGACCTGAGTGAAGTGGCGATAGCAATATACAAACAAAAGCTTAATAAGGCTGCAGAAAATGATGGCCTTGGTAAGTAACATAAAAGAGTATAGAACTACATAGAGTACGCATCACAGCTAAAAATTTTGTAGCCGTTTCAGACGCTGGCGGTAAGTGCGAGGAGAAATTTCGTAGATCGTATGCATCCGCAAGGCTGTTGTTTGATGCTGGGGTAGCAATGGGAACATTGGGTTGTCAATATCAGTAGCCCACATAGAAAATCTTCGTTGTATGAGATGCGAAATCTATGTAGTTCTATACTCTTTGGTAACATCCACCAACTCATAAGCCAAATCTGGTCGGAAGAAAGTATGCCTGAAGAATGGAACCTCAGCATCGTTGGCCTGATTCACAAAAAAGGAGACCCCCTAAACCTCGCCAATTAGGGAGGCATAAGTCTCCTCAACATCGCCTACAAATTCCTATATGCCGTAATATGTGAACGCCTGAAACCGTTTGCCAACAATCTGATCGGCCCTCATGTGTGGTTATGGTTATTTTAGGACAGGAAAGTCCACAACCGATCAAATTTTCACACTTCGGCAGATCTTGGAAAATACCCAAGAAATCCAAACCGATACCCACCACCTATTCATCGATTTCAAAGCCGCATACGATAGCATTTATAGAGACGAACTATACAGAGCCATGTCTAGTCTTGGTATACCGCCAAAACTTGTTCGTTTGTGTAGGATGTCGATGGAGAATTCTCGGTGCTCCATCAGGATTGGAAACGACCTCACTGACACATTCGATACCAAAAATAGATTTAGGCAAGGCGATGCGCTGTCATGTGACTTCTTCAATCTGATTCTTGAGAGGATTGTGCAAAACTCACGAGCCATCACCAGAGGCACAATTTTCCAAGAATCTGTACAACTACTAGCATACGCCGACGATATTGACATCGTTGGTAGGACCCAAAGTGATGTCATAGCCACGTTTGCTAGTATAGAGAAGGAAGCGGCAAAAATGTGTTTAGCAGTAAATGAGGGCAAGACAAAATATATGCTGTCAACACGAAAGGACACACAAAATCGACGAATTGGACAGAACGTCACCTTTGATAGATATAACTTTGAGGTAGTACGGGACTTTATCTATCTCGGTTCCGCTATTAACTCTGACAACAACACCTCGTCAGAAATTAAACGAAGAATTACTCTTGCCAACCGCTGTTTCTTCGGGCCAAGAAGGCAATTCAGTAGAAAAGCCCCCACTCGAACTACTAAGGAGATCTTATATAAGACTCTGATCATCCCAGTCCTGCTCTACGGCGCTGAAGCATGGACCGTCTCAAAAGCGGATGAAGAAATCCTTGGTCGATTTGAGAGGAAAATTCTTCGAAAAATCTTCGGTCCAGTTTGCGTTGACGGGCTATGGAGACGAAGATTCAAAAAAGAACTATACGAGCTGTACAGCGACATGCCCCTGGTCAGAAAAAACTCCGCATTGGACGTTTAAGATGGCTAGGACATGTAGAACGAATGGACACCAATACTCCGGCTCACAGAGTCTTCGATTCCCTGCCAGACGTCGGACGCAGCAGAGGAAGACCTCGCCTTATGTGGCGCGCACAAGTAGAAACCGACCTCAACCAACTTGGAGTGCGCAACTGGAGGCAGTTAGCTAAGGGCCGGGCTAATTGGAAAGGCATGTTGATTGAGGCCCAGGTTCATTCAGCACTGTAGCGCCACTTAAGTAAGTTATGTAAGGAGTTGTCTTTATTGTTTAAAATATGATCTAACGGTTCTTGCACAACGTCATCATTCATTTCTAATTCTTAAGTTAGAATTCACAACTTCACGCTTTTTCAAGGCTAACTTCAGCATTAACATTGCCCGAGAACTCATTTTGCCTATTTTACATTACCTCGTAAGTATTTTTTTTTAAGTTGTCCAAAGCATGACCTCGTATTAATTTCTCTAATTGAAATCTTTAATAAATAAAATAAACAGTAAGATACTTACATATTTTGGATTACCAATCTTACCAATTTTAACTTTTTTATAAAAAAAACCGCTTTTACTTTAAAAGTGGGGGACTAACGATTAGTACAGCAACTTAAACACGAGGTTTTGAATTCTGCCTTTCATGTAAAATGTTCAGAACAACGTTGTTAAGCTCAAAATGCCAAAATGTGGCGCTAATTTTACCGATTGTTTTGCATTTATAATATTTTTGGTTAAATTTTTGACTTACAAAGTCCTGCACTTTAACCGTCGCTAAGTTTTTTCACTGCCCCACCTCTTGCGAAAGTCTTCTCAAATTTTCGGTTCTGGGTCGGCGTTAAACAGGGGGTCCTCTTGTTTGTGGCAAAAATAATAACTCCGCACACCGGAATGAACTTGAAGAAATGAAGTATATGTCAGATATTTCTTTTTTGTTCATTCTTTCTCCTAGTGGCCACAAGCCGTAATTACTTAAGTCGATTTTTCATACCTTTCAGGAGAGTAGTTTAAAGTTTACAAACTTTTTTAAACCCTCCCTACAACTCAAGGGCTATTTATTTTGAAATTATTTTTTTTGGCAGAAATAAAGAAAATATACTTCATTTCTGTCACTTACAAGCAAATACCATTTTTTTCTCATAATAAATGAACAAATAGCAATAGAACACATTTAACCTGTTTTGTCTTGTTGTACGTTATAATCTAAGGATAAAACTCAAGATAAGTTAGTATGATAAAATAATTACGTTGGGCTTAAAACCTAACTTAAGTTAAGTTGTTTTAGCAAACTATTTTTAAGAAAAAATGACTTAAGCTTTAAGCATGAAATGTTACAAACGTAAAAAATTGAGTGAACATAGATTTGAATATTATGAACAAGTTTATAACAGAAACTAAATTTTGTCATAACTCGAGTTATGCGGTTATAGTTTGCAGCCACAGCTAATATGTGTTTTACAATTGACTTTTCAGATTTTTCGTGTTTGACTTTTGACTTTACGTTGGATCAAAGATTATAAAGTCATACAGATGACGCATTGAGAACAAAAAACCAAAAATTTTGCTCACCGGCTGTACACGTGCACACATGAGAAACGAGATTCAAACATATGGCGGGCTGTGCCAGTACGACCCTTCATATAACAATTTTTCTTGTATGTAGTGCGTCATCTGTATGACTTTAGAATCAACCTTATTCCACATGTCGTTTTTATTAAACGATAGATGGCGTCTTTTGAAATCGGTATTACATCTGGCAATTCTGATGGCGTTTAACGATACGTGGCGTTTAAGTGGTGTGGAACGTACGTTCTTTAAACGTCGCATTCTAAGAGTAGATTTGGTTGGATAAGTCGATAAGATTGTCGAATAGGAATTGCAAACGACTATGTGTCGAATCTTAATTAAAATGTTAGTTTCGATTATTTTGGGTGTTAATTTAAGGATTCAATTAATTATTTATTAAAGTAAAAATGACAACCCCAGAGCAAATGAAACGTTTGATTGAGTTAATGGAACAAAATTTTTCGCTAGCAAGAAATTTCAAAAGAGGTATTCCCCAGACCGACGATAGCAAAAAAACAAATGGGAGTCGGTAGCTGCGACACTAAATTATTTAGGACCACCCGTAAGAACTCGAAAAGTGTGGCAGAAGGTTAGCATGTAAAATCAAAATTTAAGTGTAATACTAAACGTATATTTAACAGGTTTGGTTCGATGCGAAATATAAAGTGAGTGTGGTAAATCCAAGGGTTCAGATTTTGACCTGATTCTTCTTCTGATGTTTTTCAGCTCTCTTTTTGCAAATTTCATCTTCTTCTTCGTCTTCGCTTTGCCATGATATAGACATTGCAATTGCAATTCATTGTTTTTATTTTTGTATACGAAATTTTAAATAGTTAAATAAATGTTCATTTGAAACTCCAAATTGCAAGACATAAACGCCTATCTGTCATTTTTGTATCAGCTGTTGCTGTGAATGTAAACAAAATGAGAGCAGAGGCGTCCACTAAAGCGACTCGACTCAAAAAACGCCATCTGCCGTTTAATAAAAACGACATGTGGAATAAGGCTGAATCTCTGGTTGGATTTACCCATTTCTTTGCATGAATACATTGAATGGCATTTATTATTTGTATTAGAAATAAATAAATAAAAATTGTAACATTTTAACTATAACATCGTTTTTTGGTAACTCTGTTGAATTCTGTTTATCGGCTGGAAAAGCTTATTGTAATAGATTTTTGATTTGTTTTTGGTTTATAACTAATATGGTTGCGGATGTGTTTATGAATAAGGATTTGTTTAGTTATTTTTTAGTAAATACTAATGAATGAAGGTGAGCGTGTTTTGAATGTATTTATTTACAACATCAACATTAACGTAAGGTCAATTCCTAAAATAAGTGCTTATGTGTATACCGTTGTCGATAATGTTTTAATGGGTTTCTATCGTAAAACAATATGAAAATATCTCTCTATTTCACTAAAAAATCAAACATACATATTATCTTCCATCCATAAATAAATTTGTTTAATTGATTTCATTTAACTACCCATACAGGCGGTTTTAAACGCCATCTAATTAGTGAATTCTTCGAATGTCCATAGGTTCGATAAATAATGTATCTTTAGGTCAACCCTCTTCTCCATCGAATAGTGAATCACCATTCACCCTGGCAAACAATATTTCATCCATTTTGCAAAGTCCACCACAAATTTTCGTTTCGCAGTAAAGTTCACATTCACTCTTAACGGTGGATTTGTATAAATGTCAGCAGGATTCCGATGTGAATTCACAACAAAACGCTCAAAGCTTGCACTTTGTGCTTGCGTCTACTCCTAAATCCTTAGGAGTGAGCAAAAATATTTGGAATGGCCCTTCAAAAGAGAATTAAATTTCCTCGAGGGCCAATAATAATGAAAATAAAGGAAATGAAATCCGAACCCGAAGGGATGATTTCAGGAGACTCATTAAACGCAAGAACAAAAGTTCTGTGTAGAATTTATAACAACAGGCTTCTACCGTCACCGAGGATAAATAACCCTTACCTATCCCTACCCTGTGAGTAAAAGTAGCAGACAACCGGACAACGGAGTTGAACGCCCCCGAGTTGGACAGTTTATATTTTATAACAGCCATTTATATTATTATAGATAATTTTGTATGTCATTGTAGACAATTTATATTTCAGTAACATTTAAGAAAATTGTAAATATAAAATTTCAATAAACAAAATACAAAAATCTGTGTGAATAATCGATATTCTCGAGTACAGTCTTTGCAGAAGTGCATGTATGTACGTGGAATCGAATGTAGATGTAGTCATGTCGTATCTATGCGTGATTTATAAATAAATAATTTTTATTCGAAATATTTTACACTTAGCGAAAATCGTATGATAAATTTGTGACGCAAATTTCAGATCAAGAAAACGGCAGCAAACATATCAATTCTTCTCCTTTTTTTGCGAACCTACTTGCCTCCTTTTAAAACGTCAAATTGTTCTCATGGGATATGGGGAATTGGGAGGGGACAATCCTAGGGTTATGGATTTAGGTTATACAAATCTTTATTTAAGGATAGAAAAACATCCCAAAAATAATGGGCGTGGATAAAATGATAGGCCCATTTTGGTTTATGGTAATTGGTAACTCTTCAGTTTGTTCTTTGCTCGGTGAAACAAAGAATTCCAATCCCAAATATGTCCCAACAGTGAAACTCAAAATAAACGGACCAAAAACTGAATAGGCATGGCTACTGGCTAGATCTGCACTGAAGACAAAGAGGAAGCTGTGCGGCATATGTTGCAAATGGATCCATCGGTCTCAACTCGTTGTCTTTCAGGTCAGTTAAGCATGTCAAGAACAACATTGCGGAGAATTTTAAGATGTACCCAAACAAGATTAAAATTCCATTTAAATGGTGGGAGCAGTGGAATTATCCCCTCCCCATGGGACTTATTTCCCAATTAAAAGGAAAAAGCCCCCACAGGGATTATTTCCTTTTCGAAATGGAAACAAAGCCTGCCACGAAAAAGCACTACCCCCTGCAGGTGTGATTGCCATTTGAAATTGGAATTCTATTCAAATTTGTTATATGCAAAGATTGAAAGTGAGTGGTGGGGCATGCTGCCCCCCTACAACCTCCCTGCTTGGGCTTACTGTTGTGTTTAGGATGTGTTCGAGTTTGGATGAATAAAAAGGAAATAAATCCCACAAGCAAAAGGCATTAAAAGTCGCACTACTCATTT
Source organism: Rhingia rostrata (assembly GCA_949824845.1). Classification (NCBI taxonomy): domain Eukaryota; kingdom Metazoa; phylum Arthropoda; class Insecta; order Diptera; family Syrphidae; genus Rhingia; species Rhingia rostrata. The sequence goes on along the minus strand of OX463756.1, from coordinate 143,256,192 downwards.
CCATTTCCAAAGAGAAATAAGACCCTCAGGGGCTATGTCCTTTTTGTTGGGCATTAATCCCCACGGGGCTTATTTCCGTGGGGATAATTTTACTGCTCCTAAATGATGGTGTCAACAAGCAAAACTGTAGATTGTGAGCTTCGAAAATCCAAGGGCAACACACCAGCATCAGTTACACTCACAGTTAGATGCACTTGTTGGTGTGGTGTTATAGCCGAAAGTGTTATCGGTCCATCAATTTTGGAGAATGGGGATAAAAATCTGAAACGATTGCTCTGACTTCTTTAAGGCAACTTTTTGTTACCAGTGGCGGAGCAGCATTCTAATTTGTGGTTCCAACAAGGTGGAGCTACTACTCACTTGGCAATTAAGGGCATGCTTCGTGAATTTTTTGGCGAACGTGTGATTGAAAAATATGTAATTGGATTTTATGAAACGAAAAAGTGTAACGAAAAAGAAAACCAAAAATCGATATACTTGTATCTCAGTCCACAGGTGCGTTGAAATGCAAAGAAGGGATCATTTAACCAAAGCGTGCAGTGTCTTCTAGTCGCGTTGACCTTAACGGTTTCGTAATGGCATATTGGTTGGTGAACGGGGAAGTTTGTAGACGTAGTGTTTGTTATATATAGCATAAAGGACGTTAATGCACTGCATCCCAAGAAGGTGTGGTGGTGTTAAGTAGGTGAAATGTCTGTCAACGTCTGTCAATAAGTAAATAAGTACGTGGCATTATGTGTGAGCAAAATCAAATTATCTATCGAATCCTTAAGTGGCGCTACAGTCCGGAGTGCGCCTGGGCCTAAACCAACATGCCGCTCCAAATAGCCCGGTCCTTAGCTAACTTCCTCCAGTTGGGCACTCCAAGTTGGTTTAGGTCGGTTTCTACTTGTGCGCTTCGAGTCCAGGAACGCAATATTCTTCGTTGTAATCAAACGAAAGTTGCTCGATAAAGATTCTGTTCCCGGGGAGTTTTAAGGGTAGGTGGCTAAAATGGTTATTTTCCACTAAATGTTGAAATGACAGCTGATCGATGATAGTGGCTTTCCTTTGGCTTGTCTTAAATGTGTTTTGTAGTGGGGTGGGTTTTGAGAGGGTGTGTGGCTGACGTTTGGAGTCTATAATTGAAGATTGAATCCAAACAGTTAAGTTTTAAGTTTAAGTTAAGTTTAAGTTTTCGACGTGTATGTGGTAAGTGATAATGAAAGTGTATTATTGGAATTGGAAAACTGCCTACAGGAATGACGTTATCTGCCTCCAGGAAAGATGCTATAGAAAACAAATATAACTGATACAAATGATGATATTTTGAAAATGACAAATAGGATGAGGCTGCAAGATGAAAATTGGTACATGGCCTGATTGTTTCTGATTGGATGGCGTTGTCAGATTTGATGATGTATTCGCTACTTTTGGCTAAAATTGCCTTTTGAATTTTCGTTTTTCTCGAGAATTACTTTGACGGTCTTATCGAAATATGGGAGTAATTCCGAAAGGTGGAGCGTGCATCCTTGTTTGGATTTTGTGAGTTGATTAAAATGAAAAAAGCATATCTTCACACTGGAGTTCTTGCAGAAGTGAATAATGGCGATATTGTGTTTTCTTAAAGTGAAACTCCTATTATGAATGTGAATGGGATTTTAGGAAACAAAAAAGTGTAACGAAATAAAGAATTATCGGTTCTCGTCTGATCACTGAAATCAAGCAGTGCCGGACGCGTTAGGAACCTTGATGGTGATCGCTTAGAAATAGAGTTCAACTAGTAGGTATAACACTGGATTTTGCTGTCGAAGGGGCTGAGATTAACACCAAGAAATTGAAGTTCTTCCACCTCGTGTAGTCGAAAAAGTATGAAAATAAATCTAAACACTTTTTTTTACTATTTATAGCCTGTATGTCATTCGGCGGATTACTCTCACACAATCCGAAGAGCTTGCGATTTGGCAATAATTAACAGGCAATTGTCAATTTTTTTTAACTATCAATTTCGATAGAAATACCAACGAAATGAAAAGAAGACATGAATGGAATTTGTTTTACCAACATAATCCATCTCTTGTAGGCTTGGGGTATGGATTTATGCCAATTGAATTTATGTGCAGGCCGATGAATAGACTTCATAGTGTGGTTAACACAGAGTGGGAGAGACAAAAATTAAGCAGAATTCAGTTTCACTTCTTGCGGACTCAAACTCGATTTTCATGTTGTGCTCCTTTTCGTTACACTTTTCCGTTTCATAATTTTTTTTACTATTAATCATTTTCTGCGAAGCCGAAGATTATGTGACAAGAATTATAACATTAGAAATAACAACTTTTTGGCTTAGCATTTTTTTCAGATTGTTTTTAATCATTCTTTTGAGTACAATAATTTTTAGTTAATTGGTTTTCTAATAGATCTAAGGGTTCATTTAAAAATAAATTTTCAATACATCCATTTCCTGTTTTGTAATTTTTTTATGTTTGAAAATTCTTGAGGTAATTCGTTGATTGTAGACGGAACGCTGAACTGAAATTGTCTTCTTCAATAGCAGTTGTAGTTTTTCGGAACTTTCAGCATACCTTGAGCACATTGTCTTAAATTCTTGTTGTGATTGAGGGGATGTATAAAGCGGTTGCCATCCGAGAATTCCAAAATGATATCCATCTAGCTGCTTTACATTAAGTACTTTAAAATGTGGGTAGCCTTGATGTGAATTTCTGCCGTTTAATTGGTTTAAAGCCGCATTTTGTATTTTTTGAAGCTTTTGAATGTGGTTGTTCGCTGCATCGCCCAAGGCAAATCCACCATACCGAAGCTTAGATTCAACAAGAGCATAGTACACCTGCTTCAAAACTGGAGCTGTTACATAATGCTTCAAGTGGGTTATTGCAAATAAAGCCTTCCTTAAATCCATTCGCAGTTTATCGACGTGCTTGGCCCAGAGGAAATTGCAGTCACTTACATCTCTTAAATATTTGAATCTTTCAACAAGTTCGATGAAGTCACTAGCGCTGTTTGGACAATGATCCTTTCTTATTGGAGTATGCGGTATGCGTTGCTTTGATGCTTGGGTTTCGTATGTGCATGAATTTTGTTTTCTTTGCGTTTATAACCAAGGCATTGACGTGGCATCCAATTCACACCGTCCAAAAATAAGTTTCACTTCAATGAATGAAAAAAATTGATTAAACATTTATTTGAATTTCTTAATTTTTTACGAATCCTGCGCTACCCTGTATTTAACTTTATCGTCTGAGACGACAGGTTGTCTTCCAGAACTCCACTTTTCAGAATCCACAGTAACAGAAGGTGCTGTTCGAGTCCCTTCAAGATATCAAAGAACTTTTCAATATTTCATCACCATCTTTTTACAGGTTCCTCTAGGATTTAAATTGATATTCATGAATTTAGGGTCTTCTCGGACTCGAAGTTTTTTTTGTAAGGCAGACCATAGTTGAAAATTATTTCGGATTTAATGCTTTTGTATGTTTTGCTGTGCAAATCAATTTCGTAATCACCTATAGTTAAAAGCCTAACATTTTTCGCTCAACCAATGGAGTTGTAAAGGGTTTTTCAATAAGAGCGCTACAAAAGTTTTTTTTAATAAAACCAAAACTGATTTGGATATCAATGAAATTCTTTATCCCTGTGAAAGTAATTTCGATGCCACTATGTATGGAACTCGATATCTTTTGCATGGTCACCACGGGCACGCTTGCAGAAGTCCAGACGCTGAACCCAATCTTCGACGGTTTTCAAGCACAAATCGGCCGATACTGCTGCAATTTCACGTTCGATATTCGTACGAAGTGCATCAATCGTTGCTGGCTTGTTGGCATAGACCATAGACTTGACGTAGCCCTACAGGAAATAGTCTAACGACGACCGAGGCGGCCAAGCGACTGGAACATTTCGTGAGATAACACGTTCTCCAAACTTGGTATCCAATAAATTGAATGTCGCATTCGCTGGGTGGCTTGTGGAGGCGTCCTGTTGCAATCACATGTCCTCCAAGTCCATATCATCCAACTGGGGCCAAAAATATTCGGATATTCGGTTATCATTGAATGGTAGCGATTCCCATTCACAGTAACGTGCCGGTCTTGATCATCACGGAAAAAGTACGGCCCAATGACGCCGCCGCTGGCCCATAAACCACACCAAACCGTAATTTTTTCGGGATGAAAAGATGACTCATGAAGTACGTGTGGATTGCTGCCTGACCAATACCTCATATTTTGTTTATTGACGAAGCCATTCAGCCAGAAATGAGCCTCATCGCTGAAGATGATTTTTCGATGAAAATCCGCATCATTTTCAAGTTGTTGCTCAGCCTAATTCACGAACATACGACGCTTCTGTTGGTCAAGCGGCTTCAGTTCTTACGTCAATTTAATCTTGTAAGGTTGTAGACAAAGATCTTTTCGCAAAATTCGCCACAACGACGTCACAGAGATGCCCAACGCTTGAGAACGACGTGTGAGAGACTCATTTGTGTTTTCTTCAACGGAAGCCTCAGCGGCAGCAATATTCTCGACACTACGGGCACTTCTCTGTCTCACTAGACGCTCAATTGTTGATCTGCTAGGACGATAATGACGACCATAAATTGGGCGTAGCGCTCTTAACGTTGAGGCCACTGACTTCGAATTTCGGTTGTAAATTTAAATAATTTCGACTCGTTGTTGGATCGTATATCTTTCCATCATGAAATGGCAAACCTTACTGAAGAGATATGTCAAACGATCGGCAAGAAATATGGCGTCGTTTGCTGTCCCTATCGCTCAACTTTTATAGCGTTCTTGTTGAAAAACCCGATAGATACTTTATCCTTAAGATACAATTGGTATAACGCCAATTGACAATCAGTTGACATACGAAATTTTATAAATAAAATATCATAATACTTTAAAAATTTTATATGGCAACATTGTTAAACACCAAAACAACAATACAATCAAATTGTAAAGCTTTCATCGTTTGTTTATATCTTTCATTTAAATTCCATGGCCATCCATAGCGCCAGTCATCAGCTGAACAACAACCGAAAGTTTGGTGAAATTTTGATTAAAAATAAATGATTCGAGTCGACGTAGTTAGCTGCCTCCAAAAGCTCACCCAAATATTGGAAAACATTCCCAACTGGTTTTTTTTTGGAAATACTTGTTTGTTTGTTTGTTTTTTTTTTAAACAGAAAATAAAACATCAAATACGTCAGCTGTAGTTGTAGGGAAGCTTTTTTTCATCATTCCCATTTGCTATTCGGGTTGCAAAAGAAGCCAACAAGTCAACTGACAAAAAGGTCATTGCCAGGGCTCGCGGAAAACGAAAGCTGATAAGATAAGACTCCTAAACTAAATCGATCCGTGCAAATATCACATTTGATAGTTCCGAGATGGAAATAGACAATTACAAGAGAACTCCACAACCAGATCAGTCAACTGGAATTGCTCAAACCGTAAAGATGACAGCCACAGCCGATAGTGTATTCGTAGCCCGTTCGCAGGGTATCTCCGCCGAAGGTGTACGTGATCAGTATGCCGATGGTAAGGCTGCTAAAGTCTGGGAAATCTTCATCGGGGATAAGCGATCTCGCACGGATAACTACAAGAAGTTCCTTATCGATTTGTTAAAATCAAAAGGATGCAAGCGCTTGTTGGATGTCGCCTGCGGAACTGGGTAAGTAGTGCTGGGAGGAGATAGAGAGACGACGTGGTTTGATGAACTTTCTAACATGAGATGTAAATTTTAGAGTTGACTCAATCATGTTGCTCGAGGAGGGTTTCGAAGTTGTATCCGTCGATGCGTCCGATAAGATGTTGAAGTATGCCCTGAAGGAACGTTGGAACCGCCGTAAGGAAGTCGCTTTCGACAAGTGGAGTGAGTTTTTTTTAAAGGAGAGGGATATGTTGAAAGTATAATCTAATGTTGACTTTCTCTTGTTAGTCATTGAGGAAGCCAATTGGCTAACCTTGTACGATGATATTAAGGACGAGATCAAAGATGGTTTCGATGCCGTCATCTGCTTGGGTAACTCTTTCGCTCACATGATGGATTCCTTCGGTGATCAGCGTGAACAGAAGCAAGCTGTGAACAACTTCAGGAAGTGCTTGAAGCCCGGTGGTATGCTGCTCATCGATCATAGGAACTATGACAACATTTTGGAGACTGGAGCAACACCAGCCAAGAGCTTGTACTATAACGTAAGTTGGATGGGATGTTTTTTTTTTATTTGGGGTAAAACTGGATTGTCGAATCCAAACGCGGTTAGTGATAGGGATTTTGAAAGTTTGTCGGTTTGCTTATCATGTTTGATGACGATAGATCAGCACTATTGTTTTGTGGTACGTTTTTGTTTTCACTAAAGGTTATCATTGGCGATAAGGTGACCTATTCAGTTTCGTTTGATGGTCAATCATAAGCACATCCGCATGATGAAATTACTGGCTTTAAAGTCGAACAGAGATTTACAGAGAAGCTATGTTTATACTATATTCAGGTCCATCATTGAATAATGACTGACTATTGATTTTGGCACATACGAACTAAATTTTATTTCATCATCTGTAAAAAAGGTTAAGAACCGATCGTCTGTAGAAACTGTTTAAGGGAATAACAAGTCCAAATGTATGTCTGTTTAGGATTTAGTGTCCGTGATGATGTTTTTTTAGATTGGAGATAATAGCAAGCAATAGCAAGTCCAATTTGGATGTAAAAGATTTCAGCTGTAGTTAATTATGGAACTCGCTAAATTGTTGTATTTAAAATGCCATTTGAGCCGGGACGTAGGCTACAATCATGATTTTGTGATGTCTGTATTGAAAGTTTAGGTGTAGGGAGGATATCTGAAATTAGCAAGTGTCCCGGAATCCAGCTCAGTACGACATTTTAAGGCTGGGCAATATCGTTTAGATTTATTCGACAGTCTTTAGATTTTAGGGTGTTAAACCCAAACGATCTAATCGTAGTGATGTCAAAATAATCTTGAACTCAGCTGTAGCTTTAAGAATATCAACAACTAAAGCTTAAGAAAACATTCCAATTCTTAGGCAGTTTCGAGAGCTACTGACTTCTTGGTCACTTGAGAATAACCAAGCGTTGTTGATAGCTACAAATACCAGTACAAATTTTTGGAGCAACAGACTCCCAGGGCCTAGATTTTTCTCACAACTATTCATGTGCGCGTGTGTATCTACTCCCTGCACGATGTCTGGACCTCCTGCTTTCTTACGGAACGGCTGTGTTGAGCTAAGCTTTTCTTGATAATTAATAACACTCCGATGATCTGTCAGACCATCACGAGAGGATCGCCATTTAGGTGTTGCTACGGCTTTGAATCGAACTCAGACCTTCTGAACGGCAGTTCATCACACTTTCCATTTTGGCACTGAGCCCGTGTTCGACAACTACGGCTTGAAAAACAGTCCCACAGTTAATTATTTTGCAGAAGCGACTGACTTCTTAGTAAGTTGAGTATACCCCAGCGGCTTTCCTGTTTTATAGATGAATTTGAAGATAGAAGAAGACAGATGGAGAGGGTCATGTTGTAGGACTTCCAGATCTTTATAGTCGATCCCATTCGGATCACAAAATTTGTATCCTAGGTTGAAAACCGTTTCGGTGTATAGAAAATTGTTTTTTTTTTATTCTTTTTGCTAAGTTTGAAGTCAGTATCTTATGTATATTCTAGCAGGTTGACAGATGTATTGATGACAGTGGCCGTGTTCCGGATTTCAGATTTAGAAAGATATATTATGTGAAGCTCTGTTCTCATTGGTCAAAAAGATCGATTACCTAGGAGAACAGAGCTTTATCTTAGGTATCTTACAAGGTCTGAAATCCGTAACAAGGCCAGTGTATTTTATTTTGCTAACTTTTCTGTGCGATATATATTCCAGCACGAGATTGAAGAAAGCACAAGATAACAATCTCCTTGCAAAAATCCGGTACATTTTTGGAAATATCAGTCGAGCAGCTTTTTAAGTGAAGGGCATTGCATTTTCTCCAGTGCTAGGTAAAGTTTATGTTTCCACATTCCTGGGTTCGCGTAATCACTTCACGTGACGTCCAGTAATGGATGTTTCATGTGAGTCCATGAAATTGAGTGTCCTTGTGCAAAAATTTAGTCTGCTAGCGATCTAAATCCCGAATGCTTTACGTCGAAAGGTGAATTGCACAAAGTCTTCATATAGAACATTGGATGGATTGGATTTTATATGAGAAACTTAGCCTAGATATACCTCTGTTGTCGATGGGCTCAATGGCGCAAAAGTTAGTGACATTAACCTCCCCGCAGAAGGTCTGGTTTCGATTCCTAGCCGTAGCAACACCTAAATGACTTTTCACTGGCCCTCCTCTCGTGATGATCTGACAAATAATCAGAGTAGCAAAACTAGCAGAAGACTTCCTTACCGAAGCCTTACTGAAATTCAAAAATAGTGAAAATAAAAACATAAACTCAAATGTTTTATTTATTTCAAATATTTTTTTACTATGCACTGCTCTTAATAAAAAAAAAATAAGAACTGTCTAAAAAATTATAAAAAAAACGTATTTAGCAAAGATTATGCGGGAAGACTTGTCTATTAGCCCTTTTATATATTTATGTTGATTTTTACCATTAATATCGAATGCTTTATTGATTTTTAGACCGCCCATACCGCCGACATCAAGACATCAGTTCTTTTCTACTGTGGCAAGCCAGCCCTTGTCGCAATGGACTATCAAATCGAAGGCAACAACGAAGCCAGCGAATTCCGTCTATCATACTATCCCCATGAGTTGAAGACATTCACTAGTATGCTAAAGGAAATTTTCAGCGAAAAAGCCGATCATAAAATTTTTGGAGACTTCAAGGAAATGAGTGTAGTTAAGAACCCTGCTTTCTATATTCACTTGATTGAAAAAGTTTAAGAGTTTTCAACATGTTAAAAGTTAGCTTGTAATTTGTTAAAGATACTTTTGTTACCGTTATACGATAAGAAAAATACATTCAAAATCAATTAAAATACATGTGAGAATTTTAAGATTTGACGAAAAAGTGGCCTAGAATTGTGAACAAAAAAACGGTGTATACACATTTTGAAAAGCCGCTTAAGCTAGAGAGACCATTACGAACAAACAGATCGACGGACGAAATTCAAAAAAAAAAAAAAAACACTTTTTTTGGGTTCCCCTATTCTCGTTATGTTAGAATCAATCAATATCTCGAGGTCGGCAACTTTCACGTTAAAAGTTAAAAATGCAACAAAATATACCGTTAATCAACTGTGTTTTTGTAAAATCAGACATATTCAGGATATCCATCGATCGTCCTTTTCACAAAATACCGTTATGTGCATTTTTTGCGAAAAATGTATGCCTGTATGCCAGTTTATTCAAAAGAGTGATTAATACTTCATTGAATTTGAATTTGAATTTTGCGCCATTTAATTGTACTGTGTTGCCAACGAAAAAGAAAACAGATAACAATATGTCAGCTGCCAGTTCGCGGTTAGTAAAAATGGAGCGCTATACGAAAGAACAACGGTTTTCATTCGTTCGTAAAAGTATCTAAGTAGATACTTGTACCGGTTGTTTTTTTTAGAGGTTGGTATTTCGAAATAAAACTGACATTTTGTGGTCAAATTGGACAACTCTAATATCATTTATGTTCAGTTTGGTTTGCTGTTTTATCATGAACAGAATTAACAAATGAACAACGCTTGCAAATCGTGCAAATTTACTTCGAAGTTCGCGAAGTTTACCGCAAGCTCCGTCCATTTATGGTCGACATAATCGTCCATCAGAGCAATTAATTCGGTTAACCATGGATCGTTTTCGCACTACGCTTACTTTTTGTGATATTACGCATCCGCAAATTTGTCGAACAGTGCGCACCGAAGAAACAATTGCCGCTGCAGAGCAAAGTGTTGAAGAGGACCCGAATAAAACGATTCGCCACCGCGCACAGCTATTGAAGATTTGTTTATCAACTTTGTGGTAGATTTTGCGAAAAGATCTTGGCTTACGACCTTTCAAGACCCAGATTGTACAAGAATTAAAGCCGCGAGACAATGCAATGCGTAGTGATCTTGGTGTATCGGCCAAAAATGAGATTGATCTCGATGCTGATTTTCATCGCAAAATTTTGTTCAGTGATGAGGCTCAGTTTTTGGTTGAATGGCTACGTCAAACAGCAAAATTGCCGCATTTGGAGTGAAGAGAATCCAAATGAGACCCTTGAGACGCCATCACCAAAAAAAAACTCAATGTTCGGTGTGCTCTATGGGCTGGTGGAGTCATTGGGCCATACTTCTTCCAAAATGATGCTGGAGAGTCAGTTATCGTTAATGGAGACTGGTATTGAGCCATGTTCCCGAATGGGATGGCATGAATGTGAATGAGGTGTGGTTCCAATAAGACCGCGCTACATGCCACACAGCACACGTCACAATCGATTTATTGAAGGAAACATTTGATGAGCGCATAATTTCGCAGAATGGACCTGTCAATTGGCCACCAAGATCATGTGATTTGACACCATTGGATAACGTTATTGCCGACATACCGACATACGGCCCCACATGCTCGAAAAAGTGGTTGAAAATTGGTCCTCAAGACTTGGCTTTATTCGAACCAACCGAAATTATATTTAAACATTGATGGCATAAAATTAGTCTTCCAATTAAGCCAAATTAATGGACATTAAACCGATTTTCTTGTGTTTTATTTCAATTCCAAGTTTTATACCCCTAAAAAAAACACCCGATTGAAGCATAGCTATTCTTTTTTATCAACATTTTTAGAGTAGTTAGTCTTCAATCATGTTTTCAATCATATCACGATATCGCTCCCCATTCACAGTCACCGTTACGCCGTTTTCATTTTCAAAGAAGTAAGGTCCAATGATTTCTCCTGACCAAATTACACACCAGACTGTAACTTTTAAGGGATGCAAAGGTGACTGATGAATAATTTGAGGGTTTTCCATTGCCCAAAACCTACTATTCTGTTTATTCACATATCCATTCAAAAGAAAATGTCCCTTGTCACTCATTTTTCATGAAAATCGGGGTTGTCATCGGCTAACTATCACATCCTATTGGCATATATACGGCGGGGTAAATGGTCTTGTGGAAGAAGCTGTTGTGTCAACTGAATCGTTAATGGAAACAAATGCAAATCCTTGTGCAAAATTGTGGCCAAAGTTGTTCTTTGAAGACCAAGCTCCTGAGCAAGGCGTCGAATTGAGGTTGATGGGTTGTTTTGAATACTTCCTTGAGCAGCAGTAATGTTTTTAGCCGAACTTACAGTACGTTGTGGTCCATGCTTGGGCCTATCACCTACAGACACTCTTTCTTCGAAATCATTCACTACACGATAAATAGTGCATTTTTATTGGCACGTTCTTTCTCCCACAAATTTCACGTAACTTTATAATCGTCACAGTAGTCGATGATTGATTTTGATAAAATGTTTAACCGATTAAAACACGTTGGTTTATCGAACAATTTAAGATTTAGAAATAATCCAACAACTAACCCGAAAATATTTCAAGCCTACATTCCCATGCCCTCTATATGTTTAAACCTACAAATAAAATTGATTATACCCTATCGTATATTCCAATTCGCCTACGTTGGAATCGCCACGACTCGAGACTGAACGGATAAGGCAGTTGCAAAATGAAATTTGTGTCGTAAACATTGGGGTTCGGTAAAGCACAACAATGGAAATCAGTTCATTTGTGTCGTCAATTTTTGAATATTTCCGCGATAAACTGGACTTTGTCGTGGACATGGCTGTTTACATATTGTTCTTCGGAGCGATACTAAATAAATATTTAATAATTTAACAATCCAGCATGTAAATAACATTAACCAAGGAGCGAAAGAATCTGCGACTGATGTTTCACCGCATTGTGAATATTTATATTTAAATAAATTTGTAAAAGTAAAATGGAGAACGCATAAAGTTAAGAGTAATTAAAATATTGGAAAGCTTTAATTCATGTTGGGTTGTTTTTTTTGTTTGTGAAGAAACGACTGAGAATTGCGTGAACAAAGTGCAATAAATAATTCATTAGTACATACCTATATGTGAATATGTATATTTAATCGAAAATACTGTATTTTTTACATAGGTATCTACGTACTTATCGGTTATCACAGTTTTAACTATCTACCGAATTTTGTTTTTCTAATCTAATCTATGAAATACCTTTGAGTTAAAGTAGGTTTAATTGCCTTGTTTACATCGTATAAGAGAGGGTACACTGTCTCCTAGCTGACATGTGATTCGGGGGGTGACAAGCTCATTGGACGCAAGACTTCTGCGAACAGTGCCCAAAATACATTTGCAACGCTGGAAGTTGGGTAAGAGCAAAGTTGGGTACCTGTATAGGAAGTTGGGTATATAGACTCTGGTGGAATGGACCCCTCTCCATTCTTATTCGTGGGCATTTGGCGCAACTAAGACTTGTAGGAGATATGTCTCTTTATTAATGGATCTATCACGGCAATAGTTCAATAGCACACAATTCATCTTACATCTCTGGACTCCACATCAAACACTCACTCTTCAACACTTCATACACTTGCTCTATACCGCGCTCTAAAATTACTAATAATGAGATACGGAGGTACCATAGTGGAGATACGAAGAAGACTGACTCTAGGAAACCAATATTATGTCCATAGAACAATTTTTCTTGTATGCAGTGCGTCATCTGTATGGCTTTATGATCTTTGATAAGGCCCTGGATAATAAGCAGGAAAGCGGAGCAAATATTAAGCACTTTTGAAGGAAAAATAGTTCTTCGAATTCTTAGTCCTGTATTTGAGGAATAATGCAGCAAGATGTGGATGTAAATAATAATAACAGGTGATTTTTTAAGGGTTAGGTTTTTTTTTCAGGTTGGCAGAACTGTTTAGTAATGGCGTCCAAACGTCATCTGTCAAAGTGAACAATTTTCAGTATACTCTGCCATTTAATCATAGAAAGACTTACAAACGAGCAACGATTGCAAATTATTGAAATTTATTATCAAAATTCGTTCTCTGTGAAAAATGTGCAAATCCGCTGTTTTAGTGAAAAATTGTGCTCAGCGATGAGGCTCATTTCTGGCTCAACGGATACGTAAATAAGCAAAACTGTCGGATCTGTAGTGATGAACAGCCACATACATGCCATACAAGAATTACCGATGCATCCCGAAAAAAACGAAAGTTTGGTGTGGTTTATGGGCTGGTGGCAACCTCGGTCCATTTTTCTTCAAAGACGACCGTGGAAAAAACGTTACCGTCAACGGCGCACAATATCAAGCGACTTGTTTTGAACCCAGTAGGCTGAGTTGAATTTGGTTGACATGTGGTTTCATCAAGACGGTGCCACATGACACACAGCTCGTGAAACAATGGAAATGTTGAAGGATGAATTTGTTAAGCAGCTTATCTCTAAATGGCCCTGTGAGTTGGACGCCAAGATCATGCGATTTAACGCCTCTTGATTATTTCTAATGGGGTTATGTATTGACAAGCCGAACACGATTGAAGCCTTACAGGATAACATAACACGAATAATTCGTGAAATACAGGCCGAAACGATCGAAAAAGTGACGCAAAGTTGGACCTTCCGAATGGACAATTTGAAACAGAGCCGCAGACAACATTTACATGAATTTGTCTTTAAAACGTAAACGGCAAAGGCCTATTTATCGATCACATGAAAATGTTGAATATTTGATGCAAATTTGAGTGTTTTTTTAGATTTAAAAAAAAACTAAGCTTTAAAAATCATTCGGTACGATAGGAAGTCTTCATTGCTCGGTCACATCGAGCGAATAAACAATAATACTTCAGCCAAGGGTTCAGGTTTGAGGCGAGTAGGAAGACCGAACATACGGTTTTAGGATCAAGCGATTGCGGTACCAGATCCCAGCTGCCTATTTTGTTAATAGTTTCGGGCTGTAGCCTCCTTCAAGTAAGTGAATATTGGCTAAGGTACTATTGGATCCAATCCGCGTTAGCCGTATCTCCCAGCTGCTTATACTGTTGATCGAAAGGGTCAAATCGCAATATCGCTTATGGCATGGGCTATGTGGCATTTCGTGGCATCCTGAATTAATATCTTTAATGTCAGTAAAAAAAAAAGTCGGTTAACATGGCTCTGTAACGCCGACCGTTGACTGGAAAGTTGTTCCCAGCGTCATTTTCGAAGAAAAATAGTCAAATAATACCAACAGCCTTCAATCCGCAGCAAACTGTCAGTCTCTGTGGATGCATCTGGTTCTCGAGAATAACTTGCGGGTATTCTGACCCCCAGGCAAGATGAAAATGCGCCTCTTCCTAGATGCAAATGCACCTAGATGAAAATGGGCCTCGTCAGAAAAGATGATTTGTCGTCCAATTTCGTTCACCAATTCAAGCTGCTTTAGGCCCAAAGTGCGAAGCGATACCGAAGCTGATTATCGTGCGTTTTCAATTGCTCAGTACATTGTTCCTTATAAACGAATAATTTAAGGCCTTTGTGCAGAATTCTCTCAAACTAGTGCGTGTTGACCTATTGAGATCGATTGCGGATTGATGTTTATGACTTGAGTCTCTAACTTTCAGCTACAGCAGCCACATTATATCGTCTGTGTGCACCGTACGACGACGGGAATCATGAGTTGTCCACTAGTAAACCAGTCCTATGAACTTTTTGCATAAATTATTGTACAGGTGCTTCATTTCGGTCAAAACTTTTCTCAAATAACGCACTACTTGGGCTACACAACACGCACTTTGGAACTAAGTTTTCAATATTTCACAACATTATTCAAGCCTATAACGACCGCTTTCGTTCCGCGCAGGTATGAAAGTGACTTTATACAATGATTTCGAGCGGGAAACAGCTGTCAGTGTCAAAATAACTTAAGATTTCGATCGGGACGCAGCTATAAAGGCCGCCCAGAATGCGTATCTGTAGCTGACGCTTGTAGCTGAGTCAAAAGTTATAAACAAGGCAAGCCGTAAGCGCTTTCACAATGTGAATCATTAGCTTGAAGTTGAATGAATGGCAACTTCCTGCAAGAAATGTGTCTCTCTTTTGACAACGATACAAGATACCAGCGACTCTTTAAGTGTCAAAACAACAAACGATCTAAAAATAAACGATTGGGTTAGAAAATTTAAAAAGGCGTTCGCAAATTCGACAAATACGGCATATTACGACCTACAAAGGCGATGTTGAAGGGACTTTTGCCTCTGTAGTTGGCACAGTTCCGAGGGTCTCCATTTTTTGGATTTGGTAAACGATGCTGAGGTTCCATTCATCCGGTATACATTCATCCGACCAAATTGTGCTCATTAGCTGGTGAATAATACTTACCATTATCAAGCTCGGCGGGAAGGCCGTCGGACTCAGTGGCGCAATGGTTCCTTGTTCTTCTCAACTTCATTCCTTTCGCTAATCGTGTCCCTGTCTTGAAGTTTTACGCTTTGGTAAAACTTGCGAACATCATTGCTTGAGTGTCGCCTCTCTATATCCTCGAAGCGCTCTTTTCTTGTTCTTTTTTCTTCTCCCATAAAAGCCGGTGTTCTTCTCTCCTTCTTTGCTCAATTCAATATTCACCTGCAGCTTAGCATTTCAGGCTCCGTTCTTGGCTGTGAGCATCTGTCGGCATACCTCAGCAAACCAAAAGTTTCTTGCTGCACGCCAGTTGCGGCTGACGCTGAACTAATGGATTTTTGTCATCGTTGGCATAGTTCTTCAACATGAGTTTCTGGCATGGTGTTGTTCAAGAGGTTAAGATACGCGTTCTGCGAAGGACTTGGCAGTCTCTTGCGATTGCAGCCTTACGACATTACATTTTTTATGGTATTTCTGGTTTGCTGTGGCGTGCTGGATATCTACTTTCTTACCTTGACAGTGGTCCGAGTCGATGTTAACCTCTCGGAATCCAAATGTAAGTTCGAATAAATAAGTTAAAAATAAAAGCCAATCAACGATTAGTTTAGTATTTAGTTTTATCACCAATTTAAGACTTGATCACCAATAATAACTTACATACCGCGTTACGTTCAATTCGAAAGAAAATAATTAAGTTACACACCTCAAAGCTATAAATCTGAACATCTGCTCTCGGCATAAAGAACAAATAGTGTCTTGTGTGCCCTGTGAGAGAGCAGCGTCAGCAACTGAATTATTGCATTCACGAGTAAAGCGTTTGGAAACCTATGATTCTATGATATAAAGGTGTTTAGTTACTTTCGGACATCACATCACAATTTGTGTTTATACTGATATAACATGCGCTTATTTACTTAAATACTAATAAAACAAAAATTGAGCGAAAATTAAGTCGGAAGCTGCTTGCATTCTTTTTTCACTAATGTATGCTAAAGTTCTACGTTCTTCAGATTTGAGCCCGACGATATGGGCAAGTCGACGTCGCTGGGTGGTATAAATGTGCCCATTGATTGCACCGACCTGTTCTTCTCGGACAGCTTTTGCATTTCTATTTTAAGTTTATCCAAAATCGCGTAGTTTGGTTGATTGATGGCCGCCTTGCTCTGGAGTACGGTGATTTCTTGCTCTTCGAGTTTTTTCTCTTTGAAAGTTTTCATCGAGTTGTTGCCATAGAGACGAAGCAGGGAGCCCCAGGTTTTTACGTGCGGATGGAGAATCTGAAATTGGAAATGAAGACAAGTTAGATGGATATGTACCTAACATGTGCTTCTCCTGACAGCTGTCCGATGGGAAGAATGCAAGAAGGATATTATATTCTTTGCACTGGTAAGCACTCTGTAATGCCACTGACGTAATGTGCCATAAATATTCCTTCAACTGAAGGTTTCTCAAAGTACATTTGGAATTCATCTTCATTTATAGCGTAATCACTTCCCAAAGTTTCTAAATAATGTGAAATCGCTTCATGATTTGTCGGCCAACTCCCGTGATTTCGGAACTCTTCTCATCTGCTCGGTAAAACCGTATTACCATCGTTTGTATTGAATGCTTGCTGTATTCCATAATTCACGCATGATTTCAAATTTGCGCCAATCACCTGTGAAAATTTCAGGGAGACTGGATCAATTGGTGATTTTAAGCACTCTAGAGGTCGTGTCACACTCACAAATCGGTCAACAGAAAAAAATTATTTTATAATTTGCACGCACTCAAGGATTTATGAAACCCTTAGCTTAGGTTAGGTTTGATGGGCAGTTGACGCTCAGGTGAGTCAACAAACTCGCATAGGCCTACATATGAATACCCTTTGTATGTTTTAGCACAGTGCGGGCGTTAGGGAATAAGAAGAAAGGAGATACGAATGTACATTGGCTTTAAATGCCCGCAATTTATAATGGAAAGGAAAACAGAGTTTGGTAGAGCATTCCACATTCGTGTTATTCGGTTTTTGTAAGAATTTTTAAATTTCAGCGTTCGTCCGAAGATAGGCTTGTTTGTCTTTTTTTTTACCCATCAAAACCCCAACATACCTGCAATATAGCCTGCGATGCGAGCTGCTTCCCCTCCTTCTTATTCTTGCAGACTACCTTAGCCTCATGCTTGCCCACCTTCATTGTGAACTCGTTTTTCTTGTTCTTCGTCCGATTGATTTCGTAGTGTATCTGCACGTCCCCCAGTCCGAAATTCCTCTGCAAACATGTCAACAGTATAGCATGAGGAGAGGGCTCAGTCGTCTTATTACAAAATTCAGCCACCCGAGGATCTTCAATCTTTATATCATCAAACACCTATAAACGAAAAAAAAATTACATACAAGACATTCCAAGAAGACTTCCATCTCCTACCGACAGATGCTTATGATTCGACGCCACCGCCACCTTATCAGTCTTAATACCCGTTATCTTGTCTTTCATTTCTGGAATGAGAATCTCCAAAGTCTCACGAGCTGCGTCTGATTTCGCCTGTTTCTTACTCGTGCCATAGCCTGTGCCATATTTTAAATCATTTATTGAAACCGTCGCCGAATAAGGAGTCGCTGCGTTCTCTAGCTCTTTGAACTCATACGTCGGCTGCTTCTTCAGAGCATGCTGCACATATTCGTGCAGAATACAAACGTAACTCTTGCCATTCGGATTCATAATCCACTCTTTGTGAGCGCGCGAATCCTTTGCCGCTTTGCCTTGTGCCGCTAAAACAGGAAACTTTATCAACTTTGTGCCATCGGGCAGTGTCGGTCGCTGCAGATTCTTGATGTGTTTGCGATTCTTGGTGAACTTCCGACGTGCATTCCACGACTTAAACCGCAGCACTCGGATAGTCTTGAATTTGAATAGTTTTGTGCAGTATTCAGTTAGTTCCTGGGCGGTCAGGGATTGTGCTTTTGTATTCTCCTTCACGGTGACTATTTTCGCAGATGGAACTGCTGATGGCTGCTGTGGAGCAGTATTAGCTGTTGGTGTGCCGTTCATGTCTTGTGTTCGATCTTCGCTACTGCTAGACTGGCTATTTGTTTCACCAGCAATAAACGGACACTCGTTAGAGTTAGAGTCAGTGGGCAGTGAATTGGCCGCCAATTCGATTTTTGTTTGCTCCTCGCGGTCTTCTTCTATGAGAGCTTTACTATAGCTTAGACAAGGCACTGCGCTGAGGGGGATTTCATGTTTCTAAAAAAAAAAAACACATTAGATGGGTTCGTGGGGTTGTTGTGAATGTACTCACCCGCACACTGCCGGCTCCTAAGAAATAGGGCCTTGAAGCGGAGCATACTCGTGATGCCTTGTGGAGAAACAAGGGCATGCCGCTGTTGTGGGTTACTTGTACCCATCCCTCGGGCAGGACTTCAAAGTGATTGTGACCTTTCTCTAAATGGGATTTACCGATTTTCAGGTGCAATTAAAACTGAGGGATATCGTACCTTCTAGGACTGTCTTAAATCGTTCCTCATACTTGGGTTTCTGGGGTCCTTTAAGGTCATCGGGCAAGCCTTCATCTAATAACTTATCTAGTTCATTGTCGTCTAAGTCCAGATCTGATGAATCTGGCTCCTGATCGCTGCCATCTTTAAATATAATTATCTTGTGAATTAAGAGAAAGTGTTGGGCCAGCAGAAGGAATGCAAGGAAGCTAAAGAAATTTGGGCATCAGGGTTCTGATGGAGAATGGAGAAAATATAGAAACGCACTCCAATTGTATTAATTGGAGTTTTATTTGTAGAATGTGAGGAGGCACTGTGAGTATGATGAGATGAAGAACATAGACCTCTTGAAGAAATATGTAAAGCGCTTGGCTAAAGTTGTTGCTCTTGAACATTATGGATGAATAGAAGATATCCAATGTGATTTCAACGAATCTGAAGGAGAAAGTCCAAACGAGATCATGAATTGTTTCCTTGCTAGGGTCTTTACAAGTCTAGTGCTTTTGGGTACTTTGGAATGCATTTTTCGAATGAATTCGTGTTACAAACAGTCAGTACATAGTTTATTCAGCTCGATAATCCTGCAGCCGAGGGTTGTGTCTACAATGCGCGTAATAATCGAAAATATAGAGTATATCCAGGAGAATATCCAATAAAGATTTTCAAACTAGAATTTGCAGATCGTGGAGGACGAGGAACGGGAATAGATTACTGCAGCGACCCCAACATATAGCGCATGTACTAAAATGCCTACTCATTGGTATAAAAACGTCTGGTCTAACTTGGAGCAAGGAGGTGTCAAATAAAAACACACAAACCTAGTCCTAGGGAAGTGAACTCTAAAAGACACTGCCCCACCAGACCTTATTGATCGTAATACTGGTGAGACGTACGTAAACGTAAAAAACCTACGAAAACAACGTGGATCCAGGACAACGACGTTTATGTCTGCACGGAATAACGCTTATATGAAATGTTTTAGTTACCTGTTAGACCAAAAACTAGTCTAAGTGTGCTGGCAAATCGCTGGCAAGCACTCTAACATAACCTATCTCTTACAAAGCAGACATTACTGGCATTTAGGAAATACAATGGAATAAGCTCTCAGGCAGAACTTGAAGTACGGACTATTGAAGTACGGTGTTAAAATGGTGCAGAAAGATTTTTCGCCAAGGTCGGAAGAGAGGACACCTTTAGAAAATTTATCGGAAAACACAACCTTCACGATACCACGATAAAGTGTGTTGAGATTCGTGTGACTAAGTGAACCATTCCAAAATAACTTGGAGGCGGAGGAGGTTTCTGACATTAATATTAGCCAAGTCACGTAGATTGTCAAAGAAGAAGTCTCCTAGATGTAGTTGGAGAGCGCTGGACAAGAGCGAAGAAGGTGAGGAATAAACTCCTATTAATTCTCGGCCTAGTAATTTTGCATGTAGCCATATGGGAATATGTCCTGTTAGCACATCGATGTTGGTGTTGATGTTCAGCGTTATCAAGCAGAGAGAGCGTTATCAACTTAAGCTTAACAAGGCTGCCGGAAATGACGGACTTCCCGCCGAGTTTTATAAAGCCGACAGAGATGACTTGGTAAGTAACATCAAAGAGTATAGAACTACATAGGAGTACACATCACATCTAAACATTTTGTAGTACGCACGGTAAGTTCGAAGGGGAAATTTCGTCGATCATATGCGTCGGCTATGCTGTTGTTTGATGAAAAGCTAGCAATGTGAACACTGGGTTGTCAATATCAGTACCCCTTATTTAAAATTTTCGTTGTATGAGATGTGCACTCTATGTAGTTCTAAACTCTTTGGTAGCATCCACCAACTCATAAGGCAAACTTAGTCAGATCAAAGTATGCCTGAAGAATTATGGCTCAGTACAGGGCTGCCGTTTCGAATTTTCGATGCGGAGCATTCAAATGTTTGCAGGGGAGTATTTCACGCTCATGGGGAGTACGCAAAATAAAAAAAAACGTTTTTTTTTAAATAACAAAAAAAAATTATTAAAATTTGTACTTCATTAGGAACTTATAGTTTATTATAATTAATAAAAAAAACTAAATCTATGTAGGTATAGTTTAAGATTAATAAAAAACAAAACAAAAACTTAATACCTATAATATCTATGAATGTTTTATCACATTTTGTATTTACATTTTGGGTGTTATCACACACTTAAAAATATAAAATGAATCTAATTTCATTAGCAAAAACTTGAAGTAACGATGAAGTAAGATAATTCAAAAGCTTGAAGTGTTAGTAATAATTTGTCAATGTCGATTTTGACTAATTTCTGTCTTCATGGTATAAAACTTACATAGTGCTCTTTTGGTCGTTTCTGTCTATTTTCGCCCCTGGAAAGATTCACCCCTGGGAAGATGTTTTTTTTTTAAGATCTCATTTGCATAGAAAGAAACGACCAAAAGCGCACTATGTAAGTTTTATAATAATAATAATTTATGCAAGGTAACGTTTATAGTAATTTTCAAGAAGTTCTTTTGAAGGTTTTCAATTCGATGCCCATTTGTTCCGAAGAAGTGATTTTGCCATTAAAATTGCAATCTATTTTTGTTTTTTTATTAAAAACAACTGAGAAAAGATGCGTTCAGCATTCGCACTACTGTGAGGCAATGAAATAATCGAGCTTATAAATTTGTTCAACTCCTTGAACATGGGCTCACCAACCGCATTTTTCATCTTAAATACAGCACACCAAAACTCTTCCAAGCTACACTCCCTGTCAATTGATTCATGAAAAAGCAATGACCTATATTCTTCTTCCAGCTCCTCAATATCCTCTGTTACAAGATTTGGAAATTGTTTAATGAGAGGTACTATTGACCAATGTTTCGCTTTTTGGTCTAAAATGTTAAGTGCTTTTAGCGCTTCGTCATTAAAATCTATCCTTGAACTGATTTCTTTACACAATTCAATATAATACTCGCGACATCGTTTTAAGACATCTTTAATTTCATCAGGTTTTAGTTGCCCTCCTGTCAACAAAAGACTCGCTTTAGCACCTATGTGAGGTGTTTCAAGATAAATTTCTTCATTTAAGAAGTCAATGTCAAAATTATTATGTTCTGATTCAACGACAAAAGAATCCTTCAAAAACTTATGCAATAGAGTTTTATAATACATTTTAACTGTGGGAAGGAGAATATGTATTCGTGGTTCTTCTGATTGAAACTCTAAGTTCATTCTATTTATTGTTTTCAAAACGAAGGAAAGAAAGTGGAAATAAATTTTGTTTTTTATATTCATATCCAAAAAAATCTCATGGGCTATGCCTGCATTTTTGTCTAAATCAAAAGAAAGGAAATAATGAAACAAGGCATTCCACTGTTCTAATATCCTGTTAACTACTTGTTCTAGGGAAAGCCATCTGGTGGAAGAAGTTTTTAAGATTTTATGAAATTTAACATTAAAATATTCCTGAAACTCTTTGAAATCATGCTGTCCTTTACAACTATGTGAAAAAAAATAGTGAATATTCCTTGCGAGTGCCTCTATTTTCTCTGGCAATTTTTTAGAAGCAGCACTTGAGCACAAGTGCAAAGAATGGCAAGTACATCCGATGACGTAGATGTTCGGAACTATCTGCTGGAATAACGCTTTCACCCCATTTTCGTTTCCCATCATGACTGTTGCATTATCTGCAGCGAAACCGATTATATTTTTAATCGGTATGTCCATCGATTTAATATAATTATTGATAATGGCATCAAAAATTGATTGAGCCGTTGAGCTTTGGAGTTCAATTAACCCGAAAAATCTGTCGGCGACTTTTTGTCGCATAAAATCAAAGTACCTCACTACAAGAACAAGACATTTTCTACAGCTCGTATCAGGGTTAAATAGATGAATGCATTTAGTGAATTTAATGATGAAATCGTTCAGAATAAGTTAGACCACATAATGAAAACATAAAATTGGATCCAATAAAAATTTAAATAAAATAGAAATAATAAGTAGATATAATTAACTTTGAAATATTTTTCAGGGGAGTAAAATTGAAGAGAGGGGAGTATGGGAGTACGGTAAATGGAGCGGAGTACAAATACTCCCATAGTAGTACTAACGGCAGCCCTGGCTCAGTATCGTTGGCCGGATCCACAAAAATGGAGACCCTCTGAACTGTCCCAACTAAAGAGGCATAAATATGCTCGACTTCGCCTGCAAGATCTTATCTACTATCTACAACCCCCTATCAGTGTGGTTTTAGATCAGAAAAGTCCACCACAGATCCACCAGTTTTTCATGGAAAAAACAAAAGTAGTCCAAATCGACATCCACCACCTCTTACTCATCGATTTGTAGAGACAACCTATACATACAGAGCCAGGATGACGATGGAGAATTCTCGATCAGGCTTGTAAACGAAACATTCGATACCATAAACAGACACTCCTTAGAGAAAAAGTCAGTGGGTAATGATTTGGTCACTGTTTCGATTTTTATATGCTCTCCGATGTCTTCTTATGCAAAGTACTGCGCTGAATAGAATTTCATGTTTCTGAAAAATTTAGACAAGGCACTACCATGTGACTTCTTTAACATCATTTTTGAGAGGTTTGTGCAAAACTACCGAGACAACACCTGAGGCATAATCTTCCATAAATCTGTGCAGTTACTAGAATTGACATCATTGGTTGGAAGTGAAGTCACAGCCGCGTTCGCTAGTAAAGCAAAGGAAGGGGGCAAAAATGGATAGACCAAGTATATGATGCCGACCTGAAATGAATCACAACATCGACGAGTTGGACAGAACGTCACCATCGACAGATATAACACTTCGAGTCCGCTATTAACTCGTACAACATCTCGTTAGATATTAAACGAAGAAATACTCTTGCCAACCGCTGTTTCTTTAGACTAAGAAGCCAATTTAATAGTCAAGCCAACTACAAGGAAGATTTAATACAAGACACCAGTTCTGCTCCACAGCTCTGAAGCATGGACCGCATCAAAAGATGAAGAAATCCTTGGTCGTTTTTTTTTCGCAAAATTTTTGGTATACGAGCTGCACAGCGACATACCATAAGTCAAAAAAAAAAAAAAACTGCGCATTGAGGTTTAAGATGTATAGGACATTTAGAATGAATGGACACCAATACTCCTCGCAGAGTCTTTGATTCCCAGCCAGACGTCGACTTCAACCAATATAAGGTGCGCAACTGGAGGCTAATTGAATAGATAGATGCTTGTGACCCAGTTTCATTCCGGACTGTAGCGCCACTTAAGTACCTAATCAGTCACTTCGATAAGGAATGTAGTTACAAACATGTCCCAACACGATGAAAAAATAAAACCCACTCAACACAAAATCCACTGAAAATAAAAAAAAGAACAGAAAGAGTTACCAACTAAAGGACACATGATGGATTTACCAAATTCCTCTGATCCAGATCCGACTTCATCCAACACCTGGAACTCTCTCAATTGCTTGCCAAGTGCATTCTCTTTTTTCACATCGACGCTAGTCTTCATCTCCTCGATTGCACTCAATGAAAAACCGGCCACTTTCATGGCCAAGGCACACTCTGCGACCGCCTTCTTTTCTGCATCATTATCCATTCGTAGTTTTTTACACGGTTGCGACTGCTCCTCTTCCATTATTGTTGTTATGTACTTAAAATTTCAATTCACACACGCGAATTGTATACTACCAGTCTTTTGTCTTATTTTTCAAAACTTAAAAACTATTAATGCTATTGATTGACTTTTTATTGTTTTTTGTTTGTCGTTTCTGGGTTCTTCTAAAAAATATCCAATACTGATTGAATCCAACTTTTGTTGTTCAAAATTGGATAGTCACATTGGTTATTTCAGAAAACCCAACACCACTTCTTTTTTTTTTTGTATTTCCAAAAGAATATTTAATTTAAAAACAAAGATATTTTGATGTGTTTAATTTTTTTGTGTACTTGATGTCCACGGTGAATTTATTAAATTTTTTATGCTAACCTTATCAATATCTAAAAGGCGATTGTGTGCAAGGAGGATATGGTGCTCTTTCGAAGTATCTTTTACAGTGGATTCTTTAGTTTTTTAGAAAACTTTCATTCACAAGAAACCACAGGAAAAGCACTTCTCTTTGAATAGGGGATATGTGTGAACAGCGATACTTGTCTTAATAACTATAAATAAAATGAGGATTGGCTAACCGTCTTGAAAATATCGATTTTTAGTTTCTATTTAATTTTTTCTTTAAAGAAGGCAAAGGAAATTTGTGGCAACCGGAACGCAACTTGTTTTTTGAAGAAGAACAAGAAACTTTTTCGGAAGTGACAGCTGTCAATTGTCATGCAATGCGGAGATGGTAAGCCAGCTAACGATTGCAGCGCCATGGCTTGGATTCGAGAGTCGAAGTTCAACGTGGAAGTAGAATGAAAGAGACATTTAAAACAATCAGTTACAATTTAAATATGTGAATGAAATCTGTTGTTTTTTGGCACTCTTATGAATAAGAAGACAATATAACGACAGTTCGCTTTTCTTTTTCTCTTTTATATTGTTACTAGCTGACACCACAAAAGTTGTTTCAAGTGAATCTAGTTCAATAAAAACCAACGAATGTAGTGTTTTCCATTGGTAAATCTGAACTTTGATCGGAAATTCGATCTGTTTTGTTACCAATGGAACACGATCTCAGATTGCTTTTTTTCTGTGGTTGTATTGTTGTAATTTCGTGTCTGTGTTATTGTCGGTATAGCTGTGAAGTTTCTAGTAGCACAGGTTGTTTGGTTTTGATTTAATTTATATTTCACATTATTCTATGCTACAGTTTCAATGGTTAATAATAGTTTTTCACTGTCGAAATAATCTTAAATCAAAACGAAAATCACTATAGTCAAACTGACAGCTATCATTTGTACAAGTGTTTGTGCAAGGAAGGGTAAATCTGCCGGAAAATCCAGACTTAAAAAATTGATCTGAGATCAAAAAAAAAAATCAATTTTTTTTGCCCAATGGAACACAACTGTCAAAATCATTCTTTTGACAGATCTAGATCCAAAAAGAATGATTGATTTTTTTACCAATGGAAAAGCCATTAGTATGTTTGAATGTTTTAACAATCGATAAAATTAATCGAATTGGAACAAATTTACTCTAGCACAAACTCAATTTTTCACAGTTTTTCATTCCACTTACTATTTTATGCTGATAATTTTGCAATTTTTTTTTAATCGTCGCTCTCAATTAGTTTAAAATTATTAAACAATCAAAATTCGAAAAATCCCTATAGAAATCAACCATTTTTTGACATTTCACACATAGCTGAATGATAAATAAGAAAAAGAACATTCCAATGCAGCACTACCAGATAAAAAATTAAAATAATAATAAAATGTAAAAATATATATCAGAGTATGTAAAGGGCCGACCAGAATGCGTATCGGATTGGTATCTTTTATCGCTCTCAAAAGAGAAATACATTCCTTGCATGAAGTTGCCATTCCTTCAAATTCAAGCTTTAAGAAAAAATTGATTGGAGGTCTTCGTCAATTTCGAAAGGATGAGAAGTGGTTACCAACGATTGACTGCCGGCCAATTTCCATTTAAATATAATTTTATAAATTCAGATTGCAGTGTGCGATCATACTCTGATGTGTGAATTGAACACATCCATTTAGGTCCATTTGTGGAAATGGATGCACCCACTGAAATGAATTGCTGGAATGGTGGTATCTGTCAAAACTACTTCTTGAGCAATTAAGAAACTGCGGGAACCTCCGAGACTATGCCATCTCTTTCTAGATCAGTATATGGAGTGGTAAAAATAGAGAAGAAGCGACAACCAGCGAGTTAGCCTAAATTGTGACCTGAACATGATTTGAATAGTGTTGACTGCGTGAATTACCTGAGTGAATTACCTGAATGAATAATATAGAAAAGCGTTTAATCATTCGAAGCCCGGCCCGTGGTAGTGAATAATAATATATAAAGACCCGCGAAGAAGAATCTTGGAGTTCACTCAATTATATGATTTCCAAAAGAAGTGGTAAAATTGCGAACTTTTGGCAATATGTTTGACAGATTTTTTACTCAAGGAAAAACGCTGGTCGCAAGAATCGAGTTTAAAACATTTGCTGGCTTATTCATAAACTCAATATTAACGGTGTACAAAGTTAAGCACACATGAAAAGGCCTGTATACCCAAAATCTTTATTCGTGAAATTTATAATTACAACTATGAACAGAGGCAGCATAACCTCAGCGTCATCGAAAATTTGGACCTTCGGATGGAGATATGCCGCTGGGATCGCGGCAGCCATTTCACCGATATTTTGTTCCATACTTAATTGAACCATAAGAATATTATCATAATAAACAGAATTGACAGTAATTTCCTAAATAGTTTGTGTTTTATTCAAAATCAACATCGGCCCTTAAAATTTAACCACCCTTTATTCTTTAAATGTGAAATTGTTCTGTCGACGGGAGTTATTTTAGATTTTGAGGTGTAGAAAGTTAAGCACAACTCCTTCGTTCGTTTAAGAGCCATCTATGAATATCAGTAACTCCTTGAAAGATAAAACTTCAACCTGTTTCACGTCTTCCTTAGTTTTTATAGGAAGGTTGCGTTTTTGTGTTTGAACGTCTTTTTTTTAATATTTTGCTCAGTCCTAGGAAAGGATAAAAGAGAGTTGATTATAGTAATGAGTCATACTCCACATGTATGATTTTTGAATTATGTAGATTTAAAATTAAAGGGTTTTTCAATAAGAGCGCTACAAACATTTTTTTTAAATAAAACAAAAACGGTTTTGGATATCAATGAAATTTTTTATTCCTGTGAAAGCACGTTCGATGCCATTACGTATGGAAATCTTTTTTTGCATGGCCACCACGGACACGCTTGCAGAAGTCCAGACGCTGAACCCGATTTTCGACGCTTTTCAAGCATAAATCGGCCGATACTGCTGCAATTTCACGTTCGATAATCGTACGAAGTTCATCAATCGTCGCTGGCTTGTTGGCATAGACCATAGACTTGACGTAGCCCCACAGGAAATAGTCTAAAGGCGTCAAATCGCACGACCGAGGCGGCCAAGCGACTGGACCATTTCGTGAGATAACACGTTCTCCAAACTTGGTATCCAATAAATTGATTGTGGCATTCGCTGTGTGGCTTGTGGCGCCGTCCTGTTGGAATCACATGTCCTCCAAGGCCATATCATCCAATTGGGCCCATTCACAGTAATGTGCCGGTCTTGATCATCACGGAAGAAGTACGCCCCAATGACGCCGCCGGCCCATAAACCACACCAAACCGTAATTTTTTCGGGATGCAATGATGACTCATGGAGTACGTGTGGATTGCTGCCTGACCAATACCGCATATTTTGTTTGTTGACGAAGCCCTTCAGCCAGAAATGAGTGAGCCTCATCGCTGAAGATAATTTTTCGATTAAAATCCGAATCATTTTCAAGTTGTTGCTCAGCCCAATTCACGAACATACGACGCTTCTGGTGGTCAAGCGGCTTCAGTTCTTGCGTCAATTTAATCTTGTTAGGATGTAGGCCAAGATCTTTTCGCACAACGATGTCACAGAGATGCCCCAAGGCTTGAGAACGACGTGTGAGAGACACATTTGGGATTTCTTCAACTGAAGCCTCAGCGGCAGCAATATTCTCGACACTACGGGCACTTCTTTGTCTCACTGGCACAGGAACATTTTGTACTGTGCCTGTGGGTTCAAATTTTTCCACTAGACGCTCAATTGTTGATCTGCTAGGACGATTATGACGACCATAAATTGGACGTAGCGCTCTTAACGCTCCGAATTTGGGTTGTAAATTTTAATAATTTCGACTCGTTGTTGGATCGCATATCTTTCCATCATGAAATGGCAAACCTTACTGAAGAGAAATGTCAAAAGAGCGGCAAGAAACATGGCGTCGTTTGCTTTCCTTGTCGCTCAACTTTTGTAGCGTCCCTTTTGAAAAACCCGATATATAGACTTTTCTTGTGTTAGTTATCATTCACAGAATTTTATTTGAGCTTTTTAAAAAAAAATGGAATGCCCAATCTTGCATTCAACATAGTGAAACGAAACCAAAAAGTACCGGACCAGACAAGTCAACAAAAACAGCTTAATTCTAAGAGAATAACTGTTGCCATATTAACCATTTATCGAATTGTGTAGTTAAATTCTCTTAACTTGAATGATTACAATCATTTTTGTGTAT
Source organism: Rhingia rostrata (assembly GCA_949824845.1). NCBI lineage: Eukaryota > Metazoa > Arthropoda > Insecta > Diptera > Syrphidae > Rhingia > Rhingia rostrata. The sequence continues at coordinate 143,227,158 of OX463756.1, read as the reverse complement.
CATTTGTATAAAAATATTTATTTATATAAAAACAATTGAAAGCCAAATATTACGTCATTGTTAACATTCAAGAGTCAAAAGCGTAGTTAGTTACCCTTTTGAATTGCAAATATGACCTTCGGAAAATAACAAAAAACAATGGGAAGTGAATTCACAAACCTGAACATTTTTTTTTAATTTCGACAGGTAAACTAACCACCAATTATATCTCGCGTTGCTGCGCAAAAATCACGTGAATAAATTCGTTGAACTTACAAATTAAAGAAAACACAAACAAAGCCATTGGATACATATGCAATGGGAACAAAACCAATTATTATTATTTTTTTCAAATAGCTAATCATGTTCGACATGCTTTACCGGTAAGCTATGCACGCATGCCGTCCTAATGCCGGCATGACTGCAACAGTGCATTCAAAGCTTCGATAGAAAAAACAAAAAAAAAACGTTCATAGAAATTAGAAATGGATACCTACATTTAAGAAGTCTTGTACATAAAACTGGAGTACATACATATATACTATTATAACCAACAACAATAAAGTGATAGATGGGAAGGTGGAACACAAGTTTTGTGATTGATAACATGGGGGTGCCCGGTAAATAATTAATCGGCATAATGATACATAAATTGAGCTTTTCATGAAAACTTGTCGGTTTTACTATGTTCATGCCTAGTGAAAAAATCGACATGCTCCCCAAATCAAAAGCACCACACCATTAAACCCCAGTATTTTGGATGTCCGAATATTCCGAGGGGCTAATATTGACTCTTTTGACTCGGACCACTACTGATGTCCTACGTTTCTATGCAGCTCGCGCCCATCAGCAAGTAACCATTGTTTTGACGATGATTTTGGAAATACCAACAGATGCTCTCAGCCAAGAACGAAGCCTACAAGGCCAAGATGTAGGGGAAGACAAGAGCTGCCAATGAACTCTATAGGCAAAGAAGAAGGGAAGAAAACCGGCTTTTCAGAAAGAAGAAAAAGGAGCAAGAAAAGAGCGCGATCGAGGTTATAGAGAGGTGCCACTCCAGGAATGATGTTCGCAAGTCTTACCAAAGTGTAAAACATCAAATCCAAGGATACAAGGCTCAAACAGAATCCTGTCGAGATGAACAAGAAAATATCGTAATTGTTACATAATCGATGCAGAGTATGGAAAAAACACTGCTGCAGACTATTAAACGGTGATGACGAACAACATTCCGCTGCCAGGCAGAACGATCCATACAATAATGGCGACAACAGCGAAAACTACCAACCATCGGACCTAAATAAAGTGATGATAGCAATGTCTAAAAGCCGAGCTTTAGAATGCCGGCGGAGATGACATGGAAAGAAACATCCACCAACTCCTAAGCCAAATCTGGTCGGCAGAAAGTATGCCTGAAGAATAGAACCTCAGCATCGTTCGCCCGATCCACAAAAAAAGGAAACCCTCTAAACTGCGCCAACTACATAGGCATACGTCTTCTCAACATCACCTATCTACCGTAATATGTGAACGCCTGAAACCGTTTACCAACAACCTGATCGACCCTTATCAGGGTGTTTTTAGACCAGGAAATTCCACAACCGATCAAATTTTCACACTTCGGCAGATCCTGGAAAAAAACCCAATAAGTCCAAATCCATACCCACCACCTCTTCATCGATTTCAAAACTCGTCTGTGCAGGATGACGATTGAGAATTCTCGCAACTTCATCAGGGTCGGAAACGACCTCGCATTCGATACCAAAAAAGGATTTAGGGAGCGCGATGCACGGTCATGCGACTTCTTTAATTTGGTTATTGTGCAAAACTCCGAGCCAACCCCAGAGGCACAATCTTCCAAAAACCGGTGCAACTACTAGCATACGCCGTCGATATTGACATCAAAGGTCGGACTAAATGTCATGTCATAGCCACGTTTGCTAGTATAGAGAAGGATGCGCCAAAAATGGGTTAAGCAGGAATTGAGGGTCAGAACTAAGTTAAAGTTGTCTGAACTAACTTTTAACTAACAGATCTAACTTTTACGTAGTAAGGGACTTTGTCTACCTCGGCTATGTTATTAACTCTGACAACAAATCTGTGGGTGGCCGCGGTGTGGTGGTAATGTGTTCAACTTTTGAGTAGAAGGTTGCGTGTTCAATCCCAGCCAAAATACATCTAACTTTTATTGTTGTTATACCTAAAAGTGTACACTATCTTGAAATTTCTTCAAACTTAGCGAACACAAGAAACAGTGACTCCCCGCAGTTAGTTCGGACACCCTCCATGGAGTAAGTCTCCACTACATCAAAAATCCCTTGAGTGCGTGTAAACTATAAAAAAAAAAACATCTCTTCAGAAGTTAAAAGAAGAATTACTCTTGCCAAACGCTGTTTCGTCGGGATAAGATTCAGTAGTAAAGCCCTCACTTGAACTGCTATGGAGATCATATATAAGACTCTGATCATCCCATTCCTGATCTACGGTGCTGAAGTGCGGACCGTAACAAAAGTGGATGAGGAAATGCTTGGTGGATTTGAGAGAAAAATTCTTCAAAAAATCTTCGGTCTCATTGGCGTTGAAGGGCTATGGAGACGAAAATTCAGCCAAGATACAAGCTGTACAGCGACATGCCCCTGGTCACAAAAACTCCGCATTGGACGTTTAAGATGAATAAGCCATGTAGACCGAATGGACACCAATATCCAGGCTTGTAATCTTCGATTCCCAGCGAGATGTCGGATGCAGTAATATAATTTTTGGCGCAACAGGCTCGTTAGTACCCAGGGCCTAGCTTTCTCACGACAATTCATGTGTGCCTAATGTTTTATGCCGACTCCGAACGGCGAAGTTGAGATAAGCTATTCTGGACATTTGATACTACTCGGATGATTTGTCAAATCATCACGAAAGGAGGGCCAGTGAAAAATCATTTAGGTGTTGCTACGGCTGGGAATCGAACCCAGATTTTCTGCGCGACAGTTCATCGGTCTAACCATCGCGCCACTGAGCCCGTCGGACTGTAGCGCCACTTAAAGAAGAAGAAAAAGATGATTATGATGATAATGATGATATGAAGGGCTTAGTGACTTGGACTACTATACCTGGAGTCCCTGGTTCAAATGCCAAAATTGGCAACACCATAGTTTTTTTCACTGCTCCACCTCTTGCGATAACTTTGCACACCATAAATGAAGGGAGCATCAAGGTTTGAGGGCTATTTAGGGCCAGATTAATGACATACATTTTATCTTTCATTTAATTGTTTTCTTTATACATAAATTTGCTGTATGAATTTTTTTGAAAGTTTTGATTTTGTTGAAATCGATTTAATGCCGAACTGTCTTTATTTTGTTTTCCAAAGGGAAATAAATCCTAATTACATATAAGGCTATCGAAAACGAACTAATGCCACTTTTTTTTTAATTTGGCTTTATTACATTTTGGCCTTATTTCACTTGACCCTTAATTCAGCCATTCGGATTCGTTATAAAACTAAAGACTAAAAGCTGTACTAAAGTGAATGAATTGTTGGAAGAAAAAGCTAAGACCTAGTCCGAAAGAGCCTTTTGCGGACAAAATGTGGATTTGTATATCCTGCGAAATTAAGTCCTTCTGCGCAGGTTGCAAACTCAATTAACTAAAGGAGGTCATAAAGTAAACATAATATTCTGTGCATCAATCGGATCATAATCTAGAATTTAGTTTTAATTTTTTGACAATCCGAATTCGGGGCAAACAAATATAAAACAAATATTGGAAATAAACTTCAACCGTCTCGAACAACATTCAGTTACAATCGGACTTTCATCAATGAATGTTATTATCGCTACAAAAAGCACGCGAGCTTGTAAGTTGAAACTAAAAATCCCACCGATAGAAAATGACTCGAACCGCAGTCGGCTTTAAACGATCATACCACTCACATCATTCCATCGTAATCGGAGGCACATATGCTAGCGCGGTTTCAAGTGTTTTCGCACTAAACGGTTAGAAAGTGTTAAAAATTGTTTCACAAGATACAACAACAGATATTATATTCAACAACAAATAGGTGAATCATATAAAATATAATCACTTTGTGATTTAATCAGTGAACGTAAACCATGTTGCATGTCATGAACCGGACTTAATTTCGAGTGTCTATTGTTTTATTTTTTTGCTTTTTTTGTGGCAAATGATTCGGTTAATTATTTCCATAAAACATAATTAGATACAGGCCACAGAAAAAAAAATTGACATTGAAATATAATTCAATCCAATAAAACAAAGCATCAGTAAAGTCACTAGAGCAATGAGTAGGAAATGTTTTATTAGTTAATTTATTTATTAGTAATTTACCTACCGACATACCGATAGTTTGTTTTTGGAATTCTAACACATAAATGAATTCTTTTTATGTGACAACGAAAAAACTTAAATTATAGCGTTAAGCTCTCAAAAATTGGAATGATGAGTTAAGCCGATATAGATTGTAGATAATATATATATTTAATTATTATCTAAAAAGTACTTCCATTGGTTATGGACTTTGAACGTACGTATCGGTCATTTAAACTGATATCCGGAATCAATACGAAATAAAACATTTTATTAATTTGATTTTCGAAAAAAAAAATCCCCTTAATTCTGTATCTATCTATGTATTTAATAAGAAGTAATAGATTGATAAATAAAACCATACGTCAATAAATTGTAAATGAATTACCTTTTCGTTTACAATTCTCTTTTAAAAACAGCATTTCCGGAACAGTTTAACAACCTTAAACTCACGATTATGACTTATAATGTCTATCTATCGATTTGTTTGTTTTGATTCTCTCAAGGCTGAGCCAAGTCGGTTGTTTACTCATTTTAAATGCATAATAAGTGATTCTTACAATATTTACAAATATCACCAAGCTTGATTTTATTTAGTTTGTTTATATAATGGTAATTGATAGTGACATTTGCACAAAATTTAGTGCAATTAGCGCTCAAATCCTTAAGGCTGGTATGCACCAATCGGTGTTAAACAGATAACTCGGAGATTTTCTTTCGCTAGATCTGCTGAGAGTTTTTTTTTTAAATTCAGTGCAGAAACATTCTTACCAGAGGGGAAAAATAAGTAAAATAAGTTTCTTACTTCGCAGTTTATAACGATGAGTTCTCTTCATGATAGTTATATACAAAATAATTAACTGTACTTTTTAAGCAAAAATCATGAGGAATCTAAACATATTGCATATCAATTGAAGAATAGTGTTCGACCGAAAGATTTTTCGAAGATCTCGGAGGTTACCAAAAACCTGCAAAGGGCTGTTTCCTGACTATAAAAATTCTCAACTTTTTAAGCAAAAAGCATTAGGAGTCTTAACATATTGCATATCGCTTGAGGAACAGTGTTCAACCTAAAGATTTTTCGAAGATCCCGCAGGTTAAAAAAAGCGCAAAGAACTGTTCCCTAACTATACAAATTCTCAACTTTTTAAGCAAAAAGCATGAAGAGTCTTAACATATTGCATATCAAGTAAGGTATAGTGTTCGACCTAGAGATTTTTCGAAGATCTCGGAGGTTACAAAAACTTGTATACAAAAACTTGTAAAGAGCTGTTCACTAACTATAAAAATATTCGCAACAAGGGGTCAAACAAATCACTTTGCAAGCATTTAAAGTAAAACAACAGCAGCTGCCAAATGCTCAACAATATTAAGAGAGATAAACTTTTGGTCTTATAAGACCAACCACTCAGAAAAAATTTCAAACCAGAAACCCCTGTAATGCCCATTTAAAGTGTGTCGAATTCATTTATGACCAAAATTTCAGGAAGAAATTTCTACAATGTCTCAGAAGTGGTAAACAATTTTCGCCATTTTTTCAAAATATAAAAAAAATTGTCCTCGAAGCCAATTGCCAGATTGTGCCCCGTCTCCTTCTGTAGGTACTTGAGAACATAGATCATTCAATGAGACAAATCCACGTTCGTACTCGTACAGTTGCAAGAGTTTTACTTGACATTCCCCCCATTATTCTAAAAAGGGTTTTCTTCAACGACAGACAAACCACAACGTAAGCTTTCCTATCTGTCTTACACATCAGGATTTTTTCCGAGTAGATGAAAAATTGCATTTCTTGAGGCTTTTATCCAGTTAACAACCAATTGCACAAAAGTCTTTTCTTTCCCAAGTCATGGAAACGCTGATAAATCGTCAGCTTTTGAAATATATATCTCCAAACATAACAACTTTCGAATGGCCATCAGAATTGTTTTCGCAGCAACCATGTTGCAGAAAGGTAGATGTTTGCTCTTGATATTTCAAAGCCATTTGAAATAGTTAGGCATCAAGCCCTTTTGTCGAAAATACATACGTGCATTTGGATTCGATGAAAAACTTCATCTATAAATAAAATCTTTAAGGACTTTCACTTCACGTATTTTTGACAGTTTCAAGTCTTTTCTTTCCAAGTTCATGGAAACGCTGATAAATCGTCAGCTGTTGAAATATGTATCTCCAAACATGAAGACAGTTTCAAGTCTGCAACTCATAGAATAAATGTTGTGGTTCCCGAAGGTTCTGTCGTGTTTCAGACTCTCTTTCTCATTTTTATAAATGATCTCCTGTCTGGAAATCCTAACCCAATTCATGCCTTCGCTGATGACAGTACTCCCAGCTGCTCATATTCGTTTTCATGTCCTTGTCCCAAACCTTCTGATGTGGTGGTGGTCTCTGAACGACAAAATATGTTAAGTTCCGACCTTGAAATCGTTATTAAATGGAGTTCAATTCAAATTTAAATTCTCCGAAAGGCTTTATATCACTGCCTTCGAGGTTTTGGGAACAATTACAAACTTTCGTTCTTTTTCTTCAAAAAAAAAAGCTAGTCGTCTTGGCTGCAAAGACCGTGAGATTTATCGACTTTACTTTAGGGTCTGTTTACCTAAATAACACAACGGGAACTTTCCAAGCAGCTTTCGTCTTCGCTCCAGCTTTGCGTTCATCTTCGTCAAACCATGAGAAGATCCTTTAAGACAGTAAAGTATAGCACAGCAGTTGCGGCCATTCTTTTTGCTTTTGACAGGATCGGCACTGGAATTTGGCATGTGATAAGTATTTTTCTTGCTACTGCAGTCTGGGGTCTGTTTATCTAAATAACGAAACGCGAACTTTCTAAGCAGCATTCGTCTTCGCTCCAGCGTTGCGTTCATCTTCGTCAAACCATGAGAAATTGAGGCCATTCTTTTTTCTTGTTGACAGAATCGGCACTGTACTTTGACATGTGATAAGCATTTATCTTGCTACTGTAGCCTTTTAAGATTCAAATCAGTTGAAATCAATTGATCAATTTGATCCACTGTTTGTTGATCCGGAGGACTCTACAAAGCCCGTTGGATGTGTTTTTTATAGGAAGAGTAATCGCACGAAGACTTAATTGCATAGACCTTGAAAGTTGATGGTGTTGCTTCGGAGTCTTGTCTACAGCAATTTTATTTTTCAGTGCTGAATTAACTCTGAGCTTACCCAGGGTCAACTAAACCTGGATAAAATTCGATCCAGAGTTAATTCATGAAGCATCTTTTTAGTGCAGGATTGAATTTGACTCCATGAGTAATTCAATACGGTAACAATGATGATTCATCGATTTTGCTGTCAAAAAGTTACCAAATCCATCGAATCTGCAGTGGTCAGATTTTTGGTTTGCTTTCCCCCAAACAAATGAAAATCGTATTGTCGCAATGTTATAAGCGTATTTCTTCTTGAAAAATTTAAGCCCAATATTTCAAACAATTCCGAGCCGCTGATCTGAATCTGAATATATTTTCTAAAAATATAATGGTTCACATAAACAAACTTAAAAATAAGATTTCGCTTGTTATTATTATATTATCTTTCAAAAACAGCTGATCATAGAATCCAGGGCTAACTCAACAAATTTATGGGTTAACTCAAAGTTAACTTTGGATTAAAATTGACTGAAAAACACGTTTCCCTTGTTAATTTGAGTTTGATCCCGTACTGAAAAACCGGGCCATAGACCTAAGTCAGCAACAATTGCTAGGAAGCAATAAAATTTGATTTCCAACTCGATTTTTATGTTATTTTACAAAGAATAATGTCCCATAAATTAAGAAACTACCAATGGGTGAACGTGTCACAATTTTTATAAATGGCGTGTCAAATCTTAGATGTTCCCTGGCAAAAAATGCCGTTAAACAACGACAAACACAAATACAATACAAATACATCAACTTTCCCCATCTTGCACTCACTTTCAAACAAAAATTAAAGGAAAAATAAAATTCCACGCCTAGCTAAACCAATATATAGACGAAAGTAGTGGTGCCATTTTTAAACAATGATAGGGTTGCACCATTTCGTTTAAAACTATTGGAATTAATAAAAAAATATTTTCTATGTAAAAAAAATGCTCGTCTATAAAAACAAAAAATCAATTGATAACTGCCTCATTTATGTACATAGGCATATTTATCAAAAAAAAAACCTTTATCAAACGATAAGCCGACTGTAAAATTATAGATAGTAGGTTTCCAAATCTACTGTTTCAAACTATGTTTACTAATAAAAACAGAGACACTTAAACACAACCTACATTTAACAAGTAATATCTGCAACCATTCATACATACCAACACACAAACTGAAAGTCCGCCGCTTGAGACAAAGAATAAATGGTCTCACATAACATGGCGGCCTTAATTGAATTTAACCTGAAAGTGAAGAAATTAACTTTCTGGTCAATTACCTCAATTTATGATCACATTTTGTTTTTATCGTGTGGCTTATTTATTATTGACTGATTTTCTTTATGAATACATTTGCAAATCATTTGCAAATCATTTGCAACGCTCGAACATTATGACACTGTCAGTGATTCCAAATCAACTTTATTAATTTGAGCAAAGTTACACAACAAAAATTATGACACTCTTTCTCACTCTATCTATCTTTGCTGCTCTATTGATTATAAGTCTTGTCTGAATATTTGAATTGCAAATTTCCCGTTTCTGTATAGATGTTTGCAATTCTACTATGGATGCATATCGTATTCGTTGCCGTATACTCGTACACAATGCAAAATAGAAATGTCATTTCAGCTATTCGGAGAGTGAAATAGATTTTGCACGCAATGTGTGCAGTAGTCAAGTCTGGTACTCTAATCAGAGTGTTCACATTGAAATTAAATGCAAAAATACTAAGTCGTGTGGCATTGTTAGGAGACGTGCATTCTGTGTGGCGATTATTTTTTTCAATGACAACCTGGACCGGATGATTGGGGGTTGTGGTTGTGGAGAATATTTTTAACAGCCATACGAGTATAATTGCAAACGAATGATATTAATAAAATGATGAGGACTTATAAAGGCACGAGCTATAGAGACGGTTATGATAGCCATTTTGAACTTGCGTTTTGCACATGCTGTTTGAATGTGAGGCACGTGGATATTACATTTAAATAGTTTCATTACAAGTGTAAAGGTTAATTCATATCAAGGATGAGTTATAAGTTGTTAGATTTGGAGGTTGTTTTGTTTACCCTATACTATGGGGTATATTCGTATTGATATATAGTTTACATTTACACCCTCCAGAAGTAGTGAAGACCGAAATAAAGTTAAGTAGGTTTTTGTAAACTTGGCAGCACTTGACAGTTGATATTTAATGTAACGGCTACAAAGGGTGTTTTTTAAGAGCTTTTTTAGGTTGGTAACACTTTAGCAGTTCACAGTTGATCTGATTTTTGTAAATACTAAAAGCAGTTACTAGTAACAGCACAGTTGTAGCTATCATTGGACAACTTCATTGGAATACCACACATGATGGAATTGATATTTTACCGCCATAGCTCGCTATAGGAATCATTGATAAATGCAATTTTATTTCGATGGAATGGCAAACATTAGTGCCTGGCCATACGTTCACCCCAACGGCTTTCATTCCCATGATTGGCAAGGCCACACACAAAAAAGCGTCATTGGAATGAAGTCAGTACTTACACCTGAAACACGGGGCTTGCAGGTGGCCATGCCTCAGAGGAATGCGTAATTGACTGCTAAGCTAAACGCTGCGGGCTCAAGCCCCAGCCAGCTTATATAAGGGCACCTGTGCGATAACATGAGACAATATTAATCTATGTCTCCTCCTCTGTGCCACGTAGGTGAATGTTATATGTCTTTCCTTCTATGTATCTATCTGTCTCTCTCTGTTGTATAAATGAATTGATCTGTCCCAGCCGATGGCCTCAGTCGCCAGTGCTGTTACGTGTCTGTAGTTCGTTGCATTCATGTGCGAAGTACTGTGATGTCCAATGTCCAATGAAACACGGGGAAATCTGAAACAATGCCCTCATATTTGCGTGTCTTTGATACCGATATTGATGTCTGCACTCGAAAAGGCAACTTTCAGTATTTTTGATAAAATTAAATGATTTGAAAGGGACACGTTCATGCCCACACCGAGAATTCTGTTTGAATGGGATTCTCAGTGGATTTTCGGTGAAATCCTAATTTCTCATTTTGGCTCACATAAAATCTACATGTCTCGTTGGGGATGACTTTCATTCCAATGAACGTGTGGACAGCCACTTATAAAAAAGGTGCAAGAAGAAAATTTCCAACGACGGTTTTCAATGATAGCTATAACTGGGCCCTAAACCTCAGTGGTGAAACCATATTTGTAATGAGTATTTAGGAAATCATCAGCCCGTGTATAGCGCGTATAGTTCTTGGTGGAATCTTCGTCTCCATAGCCCCTCAATGCAAACGGGACCGAAGATTTTTCGAAGAATTTTCCTCTCAAATCGACCAAGGATTTCTTCATCCGCTTTTGAGATGGTCCACGCTTCAACGAAGTAGAGCAGGACTGGGATGATCAGCGTCTTATATAGGATCTCCTTAGTAGTTTGAGTGACGGCTTTACTACTGAATTGCCTTCATAGCCCGAAAAAACGGCGGTTGGCAAGAGTAATTCTTCGTTTAATTTCTGACGAGATGTTGTTGTCAGAGTTAATAGCGGAGCCGAGATAGACAAAGTCCTATACTACCTCAAAGTTATATCAGTCAATGGTGATGTTATGTTCGATTTCTCGATTTTGTGTGTCCTCTTTTTTCTGTCGTATGCGGCTTTGAAATCGATGATAGGTGGTGGGTATCGATTTGGACTTCTTGGGGTTTTTCCAGGATCTGCCGTAGTGTGAAAATTTGATCGGTTGTGGACTTTCCTGGCCTAAAACCACACTGACAAGGGCCGATCACGTTGTTGGTTAACGGTTTCAGACGTTCACATATTACGGCAGACAGGATCTTGTAGGCGATGTTAAGGAGACTTATGCCTCTGTAGTTGGAGCAGTTAATTGGGTCTCATGTTTTGTGGATCGGACAATCGACTGCTGAGGTTCCATTCTTCAGGCATACTTTCTTCCGACGAGCTTCGGCTTATGACTTGGTGGATGTTACTTACCAAGTCATCTCCACCGGCTTTATAAAGATCGGCGGGAAGGCCGTCATTTCCGGCAGCCTTATTAAGCTTGAGTTTAGATATTGCTAACCTCACTTCAATCAGGTCGGGTGGTTGGCAGTTTTCGCTGTCGTTGCCAATATTGAATGGTTCGTTCTGCCGGACAGCGGAATTTTGTTCGTCATCGCCGTTTAACAGTCTGTAGAAGTGGTTTTTCCATATCCTCAGCATCGACTGTGTCTCAACTACGATATTTCCTTGTTCATCCGAAAAGTCGCTGTTTCTGCTCACTATACCACAGCCCGTAGTAGATGTCACAGTTTTTAATCCTCTCTTTGCCCGGCCCATCTCATCGTATTTCCGGATGGCAGTAATGTCTGCTTTGTAGCAGTTTAGGGCTTCCGACAGTTGTTCGCTTGCACCTCTCCTGTTTAATGTTCTCATATTCCAGGTGCAGATACGAACGTCGTTGTCCTTTTTTCGTTTAGCCGGGTCGTTAACAATGAAATTAGTTCTTTGCGAGGCTATTGGTTGCTTCGTAACACTACGGGATTGAGCACTGCCGTTGGCCTTTCGGTTCATCCGCCACCATCTCTGTTCAAGGGGCCTGACTAGCCCTTGAAATTCCTAGATAACCTGTTGTCTGAATATGTCGAAGCAGCTTGTCTATGTTCGCCTGGGACAGCAGGCCGGGTATTCTATCCGTGCCATTCTGACCTGGCTGCTGATAAAGTAGCTGTTTTTCGTCTTGTTATCAACACTCGCACTTATCGTTTAGCAAGTTAGATCCGGTTGAATGAGACCAGTACCCAATGGTTATCACTTGGAGGTTAAAAATAAGCACTTGATGTTTAGTCAGAGTTACAACCACTAGGCATTGCCAAGTTTAAGCCAATCAGAGTCTACCCTCGCTCTACAAGACCAAACCATTTAAAAAAAAAACTACGCTTAAGAAATCGCCCGTTATAAGAAGCTATGGGAGTGACATTTGAATTCCATCATGTGTTGTATTCCTGCTATAACTAGACCCCTACCAGTTCTATTTCTATTTTGGCCCTTAAGGGCAAAATTTTATCTTTTTTATTTTTTTGTTATGGTATAGAAACAGAAACAAAATAAAGAAAATGTAGGAAAAGTGACGTCTACAAACTTCGGCAAGCAGAATTTACAACGATAAAAAGTTTCAAATTTCGTTACGAAGAAATGCAAAACTGCAAAATTCTTGTTTTTTTCACAACAAGTATTTGGCTTAATTTGTCTTGACAGCTGGTTCATAGACTACCAACATTTGCCTATGCCTAACCTGACCAAATCTAACTAAATATTATATTTATTTGCAGCTCCTGAAAATGTGTGATATACCAATTGGTGATGAGCCTGTATGGCTTGACTCAGATTACGTTCTAAAGATCATAACCACATACTCCACGTCACCAGTTAAAGAAATAAAATCTTTTACAAAAGCACCAGCGACTGCAAAGGGAGAACACTATTACAGCGCAATGCACTTACTTAATGTTGAATATGTGACCGAACCTGATGATGCTACGGAATCCGTTTCGTTCATTGTGAAATCCCGTCTAGAAAATGAGGTTATTTCAGCTATGGAAGAAGACATCAATGTTTTTCAACGCGAATCGCAGATTTATAATGTTATCTTAAAAGAGTCTGAGAGATTGTTGCGATCAATCGATGATAATACCATTTTGGGACCAAGGTTTGTTAAAATTTGTTTTAGTTTAGTTATCAATGGCAGAAATGTCAACGTAAACCGTAATATTTTTTTTATGGAATTGAAAATAGTCATGGACAGAAATGTCAACGTAAAACATGATTTTTTTTATTTTAAAACGTAACGTAATTTATAAAATCGCAAATGTCAATAAAAATTGTAGTATACGGAACATATATATATGCAAACATATATGCAGATATTTGACATAAGATTCATTTTTATTTTGACATTCCATACTAGCATAAAATGCTTTGTGCCATTTTTATATGGATATGAAAAATGGTTTCTGAACATTAAATTGAACCCGTTCACTGATGATCCCATTTACAAAATAACCACTTTTTATTAATAGAGCTATTTATGTTGACGATCAAGTAATTGTCCAGGAGAACCTTAAACTTAAGGGCTATCACATCGTTGACGTAAAGGATGGCCTCACTTTTGACCAGATAACATTGGCATTGGAGAAATTAGCGAAATTCCATGCAACCAGTATGGTTCTTTACCGAAAGGTTGGAAAAAGATTTTCAATTCAAAATCTATACACATTAATATGTTTTTGTATTTTGAATAGAACCCGGAAATGTTTAAATATCACATGGCAGGCAATGTGTCAGAAAATCCAACGCCATTGCATGACGTTTACGTCAACTGTATTCAATCGACTGTTGACTATTGCAAGACCAATGTAGACCTTCAAAAATATGTGCCAAAATTGGAGGAATTCGGAGCGAAAATCATACCAAAGATAATAAACGTATTCAGTAGGAATATAGCGGATCGCTTCCACGTCCTTAATCATGGAGATTTGTGGGTAAACAACTTGATGTACAAGGGTGACCAGGATGTACTTTTTGTAGGTTTATATTGAATATGCACTTTTTTTTTTGCTTGGCTATATTAAAAAAATCATATTTTTATAAAATATCCTAACCACACTTTTTTTAAAAGGTTGACTTCCAAGAAGGCTACTTTGGTTCACCGGGAATCGATTGGAATTGGTTCATGTTCTCATCATGGCCCACCGATGTATTCACAAATCATCGCGATGAGTTATTAGGAATCTATCATTCTATTTTGCATGATATTTTAAATCGACTTAACTATGATCAGAGAATACCAACGATAGAAGATATCAAGAAAGAGATTGTCAATAAGGTCTACCATGGTGAGATTAATTTTATACTTTGGCACATGATAGATTAAATGCGTATTTTTTTTTAGGCTTGTCAACTGTCACATGTATTTTGCCAATTTTAATAAGTGAGCATCAGGAACTTGCAGATCCAATGAACTTTATTTTGGACTCTGAAGAAGCTATCGAGAATCGTCGAACAGTATTTAATAATCCAGCTTTTGGAGAACGCCTTACTGTATTTTTAGAATTTTTAAGGAAAAAATTAATTGTTTAAATATAAAATATTGGAAACACGTTATTAAATATTTTGTTTTTATTTTGTTAAGCTTAAATTAAAATATAATAAAGTATTTTTTTTATAGAATTACACATTAATCTCACTTTACATTTCTGAAAAATCCGAAAGGACACCTGACAAGGAGCATGGAAACCAGAGCCCTACGGACATACGTAGTCATGTGGTTTTTCCATTGTTAAAAATATATGTCGGAAGCATTTCTCTCTTCTGAAATAAAATTAAGAACATGCATTTTCAAAATTCTCAGGTGTTTCCGATAACATATTATTTGATAGTAAAAAAACGCCAATATAGAGGCACATACTTGGGTGCAAACAGTACTGCAGCGGTATAATTTTGTACCGAAGAATGAAAACTTGATCGTCGTATACTTAAACGTTAGTTGTAGCTATACCGGAAAATGACGTTTGGAACGTATGTTAAATGTGAATTTAGTGAGAAATGGAGCAGTGAACACTTTTCATATAAACGAGTACATAACGGGTGATTTTTGAAGCGTAGTTTTTCGAAAATAAAAAAACACCCAAATTTGCATCAAATATTCAAAATGTTTGCTGCAATCGATAAATAGGCCTTTGCCATTTACGTTTTAAAGACAGCTTCATGTAAATGTTATCCGCGGCTCCGTTTTAAATGGTATATTCGGAAGGTCAAATTTTGCATCACTTTTCTGAGCATTTCGGCATGTATTTCACGAATAACGTGTGTTATGTTATCCTGTAAGGCTTCAATCGTGTTCGGCTTGTCCACATAGACTAACGACTTTACAAAACCCCATATGAAATAATCAAGAGGCGTTAGTTCGCATGATTTTGGCGGCCAACTTACAGGGCCATTTGGAGAGATAAGCTGCTCACCAAAATCATCCTTAAACATTTCCATTGTTTCACGAGCTGTATGGCATGTGGTCTTGATAAAACCACATGTCAACCAAGTTCAACTCCGCCAACTGGGGCAAAAAAAAATCGCCGTTGACGTATCGTTTCTTCCACGGTCGTCTTTGAAGAAAAATGGACCGATGATGCCACCAGCCCATAAACCACACCAAACTGTATGGCATGTGGCTGTTCATCACTCCAGATGCGACAGTTTTGCTTATTTACGTATCCGTATAAATGAGACTCATCGCTGAACACCATTTTTCGATACAACAGCAGATTTTCACTTTTTTTTTGATAATACATTTTAAATAACTTGCAATCGTTGTTTGTTTGTAAGTCTTTACATGATTAAATGGCAGAGTATACTGAAAACATTTCACTTAGACAGATGACGTTTGGACGCTTTTACTAAACAGTGCTGCCAACCCGAAAAACGTAACTCTTCAAAAATCAACTTTGGTTGAGAACAGAAAATTATATTCCACAAACTTAACTATATTATCAGCTAATTACTTTATGAATAGTGTGACTTAGTGAATTCCGGACTTTAAGTAAATGACTTTGTATTAAACACATAGCCATAAATGAATATTACCGTACATCCACAGGAGCATTAAGGACAACACCAATCGAAGCTCTAAGAATAGAAGCCGGTTTTAAGCCAATCATTAAGCTAGGACAAAAAAGGTGGATAAATTTAATGAGCAAAGCCCTTACTGATACTTGTCATCCTCTTTACACCACTTCTAAAGAAACCTTGTCCAGGGAAAACCAAAACAAGAAAAACTCTTTATCTTCTATAAGCAAAATACTTGCCCTAATTTCATCTCACGGATGTACTCCTTTTAAAACTACAGAGAATTTCTGCACACCGATTCTCCCCCCTTGGAAAATACATTTGCTTAACATCGACACCTTCCTCTCCAGCCACAAAAAAGAAAATACTTAAAATTTACAATTCCGTATGTTTCATCGTGATTTAATTGAATCTATCAAGCCTTTGAGGACGCTATACACTGATGGATCCTGTAAGGACAACAACTCTACTTACGCAGTCATCGAACTGAATCCAAGCAACGAAGAAATTATCCTTTTCCAAGGTATTCTTGCAGACGCAGCTGGTAGCTACCTAGCAGAAGTAACAGCATTGTTAAGAGCTCTTTCATTGGCACAAACCTGGGCAGTTAAGACATTGATTCTTACTGATAGCTTAAGTATCCTTTCAGGAATCAAAAGTGCTACAAATAACTGCTCTACTCTCAGATGCATTCGAAATATCCTCCATTATAACTTACATATAACATTAGCATGGATACCAGGCCACGTTGACATTACAGGAAATGAGGCTGCCGATACTGCAGCAAAAGAAGCGACTCGTTATCCGTATTCAACTGAGCTTCCTAACATCTCTTAACTCATCCGAAAAGTTGTTATCTCCAACGAAAATATTGAACTCGAAAACTCCTGGCAAAGTGCACATAATTTCCTTCGGAAACATCACCCCACACATGTTCGTTTTCCATACAACAAAACACTAACAAGGGAAAAATGCATAACAATCTTTCGGATCAGAGTAGGTAAACCCCTATTTTCTAGTCGGCACTATTTTACTAACGTCACCCCAGAAGAGTGCGAGCATTGCAGAGAGATCCTATCAGTTTGGCATATATTTGCCGATTATCCTATTTCCCGGCAATCTACAGACACTAATTCTGTGGAAGATAAGCAAAAAAAATTAACCGAAGTACTTAATCCATCTGACGTTCGATCCTTTCAGCGCATTAAAGAAGCAACATCTTGGCACAACAAGTTTAAAGACATTTAAAGTAATTATGTAAATATTAAAATTTATTCCTAAAAGTACAAAATTCTCATTTTAAGAAGAATATAAAATTACTATTTTTCTTTTCTATTTATGTTATCGTATCAATTTTCGTATTCAATATTCAATAATTTTAAAACGACATCTATGATCATCAGGGCAGCAACCTGATGTCTTCAAATGTAAATAATTTCAAAATTTATTTTGTAAGTTATTTTTGATAAATAAATAAATAAAATAAACACCTTTCTTCAATTCTATGTTAGAATTTGTCTGTGAAATAAAAAAAATAAATAAATAAACTACTAATGATTTTCTTCTACATTTCTTCTTATTTACTTCAACAAGTGTTTTTGTTATTAACAATCAAATTTAAGTTTTGTTGTTTATTTTTGTAAGTCCGCCATTATTTTAATAATTTACAGACTATATGATCAAAAAAAAAAATATAATTAATTTAATTAAATTAATTAAGTTAAACATTAAACAAGATTAAAACTGAGGAACTGCTTGATATCGCTGTTGTTTTTGGCGTTTTTTAACTCGGAAAGGACACCGATACATCATTAATATGAAACCACATATCGAAGCAAAAATGATCCATATTACATATATAATTAGATACATAAAACGATTATTGCTCCAGAGAACAGTGTAGCTTAAAATATTGTCATCTAAAAATACAAATATAAAAAATATTAAGGATAATTATTTGTGGTGCAACTTACCTAAAACTGCATAGCCATAACCCATCTTATATACTCCCATACGGTATGATGAGGTTGGCACCATTATTTCCAGATATGTGTGTTCTCGTTTTAGTTCATATAAATCATACTTACGAACATCGTGTTCATAAAATTCTATAGATTTTCTTGAGGGGTATAAGAAAACTTTCGAATCATGCCAGTGAGCAGAAAATATAACATGAGGATCTAAGTTTTTTATAACTTTCTTTAGGAGTGGTCCACTAGACATTAGCAATGTCATGTGTGATAACCCAATTCGTGTACGATTAAGGTTGTTATCCCGGTCCGGATTCGTAAAGTCCTTAATCATGCCATTAATTTTGAAGAAGCGTAACCGATTCTCATAGTCGAAAAGATCTTCATACATGAATTCTTTTTCGAATCGAAGAATGTTTGAATTGGATACAAAGCCGCCTTTTTCTCCACCAATATCGTTGTCGCCGGGAATGTGAATATGCTAAACAAATTATTTTTTTTTTACTTAAAGAAAGTTAATCACTTTTAAAAGGATTACTTGGATGATACCATCGGTAGCGAAGATACTTTTAAATCTCTTTACATAATTTCCATAATGGTAAGATGTTGCAATTTCACCTTCGTCAAGCAAGTCTCCCAAAAAACAAATAATATGTGGCTGTGCAAATGCATTTGCACGTTCGAATGTTTTTCGGAGATATCTGAAAGAGATATTCATCTGAATTAAATAAATAAATTGAAAAATTAAAAGCAAGTAGTTCAATCAATCTATAAGGCATATATCTTTGGAATCACAATTATATTAAATAATGAGATCCTTCACTGTTGCGGTAACTCAAGACTCATATAATTCAGTGGATATTGAAAAGATTCTTACACCTACCATAGATAAGATTTTTTTCATTTTTTTGTCAAAAAAACGAATTCCTTACTTGACAGCTTATAATTAGTGTCCTATAATTCAAACATAATGTAAATGAATCATCTAGTAACTGAATTGTTTCTCTTGCTGTACTTAACTTAATCATATGGCACCTTCTTGTTAAAACCACATGTTGGTCGCATCCATATCTTATAATTTAGGCACTAAAAACTGGGTTTTCATGTCACGATAACGAACACCATAAATTGTTACCGAGCAGCCGCCTTTTTGAAGAAGAATGGTCCATTGTCTTAAAATTATTACTCAACAATGCAAATTCGTTGTCTGTCGTATATCGATCTAACCCCGATCTGTCATCTGTCACACTGTTATTTTTTTCCGTTGGCAACACATTACTTGGTAAGTAACATCCACCAACTCATATGCCGAATTTGGTCAGAAGAAAGTATGCCTGAAGAATGGAACCTCAGCATAGTTTGCCCGATCCACAAAAAAGGAAACCCTCTATACTGGGCCAACTACAGAGGCATAAGTCTCCTCAACATCGCCTAAAAAATCTAATCCGCCGTAATATGTGAACGCCTGAAACCGTTTACCAACAACCTGATCGGCCCTTATCAGTGTGGTTTTAGGCATCTTCACACTTCGGCAGATCCTGGGAAAAACCCAAGAAGTCCAAATCGTAACCCACCACCTATTCATCGATTTCAAAGCCGCATACGAAAGCATTTATAGAGACGAACTATACAGAGCCATGTCTAGTTTTGGTATACCGCCCAAACTCGTCCGTTTGTGTAGGATGACGATGGAGAATTCTCGCTGCTCCATCAGGGTCGGAAACGACCTCACTGACACATTCGATACCGAAAAAGGATTTGAGCAAGGCAATGCGCTGTCATGTGACTTCTTCAATCTGATTCTTGAGAGTATTATGCGAAACTCACGAGCCAACACCAGAGGCACAATTTTCCAAAAATCTGTACGACTACTAGCATACGCCGACGATATTGGCATTATTGGTAGGACCCAACGTGACGTCATAACCACGTTTGCTAGTATAGAGAAGGAAGCGGCAAAAATGGGCTTAGCAGTAAATGAGGGCAAGACGAAGTATGTGCTGTCAACACGAAAGGACACACAACATCGACGAATTGGACAGAACTTCACCATTGACAGATATAACTTTGAGGAAGTACGGGACTTTATCTATCTCGGTTCCGCTATTAACTCTGATAACAACATCTCGTCAGAAATTAAACGAAGAATTACTCTTGCCAACCCCTGTTTCTTCGGGCTAAGAATGCAATTCAGTAGTAAAGCCCTCACTCGAACAACTAAGGAGATCTTATATTAGACCCTGATCATCCCAGTCCTGCTCTACGGTGCTGAAGTGCGGACCGTAACAAAAGTGGATGAGGAAATGCTTGGTGGATTTGAGAGGAAAATTCTTCGAAAAATCTTCGGTCCCGTTTGCGTTGACGGGCTATAGAGACGAAGATTCAACCAAAAACTAAACGAGCTGTACAGCGACATGTCCCCGGTCAAAAAAACTCCGCATTGGACGTTAAGATGGCTAGTACATGTACACCAACACTCAGGCCCGCAGAGTCTTCGATTCCCAGCCAGACGTCGGACGCAGTAGAGGAAGTCCTCGCCTTAAGTGGCGCGCACAAGTAGAAAGCGACCTCAACCAACTTGGAGTGCGCAACTGGAGGCAGTTAGCTAAGGACCGGGCTAATTATGGAGGCATGTTGGTTGAGGCCCAGGTTCATTCCGGACTGTAGCGCCACTTAAGTAAGTAAGTTACACATTTCCTACTAATAAATGGCGCAATATTCAAAATTTGCGTGAAGTATGAACATTGAACACATTGATACATAAATTGTAACCGTTGTACTATTTTAGCAGGAAGGTGAATAGGTGAAGTGAAATAAGGCCACACGAAATAAGACCAAACTCCAAATTTGGCTTTATATCGGTTTTCAAAACGAAATAACACTAATTTGCCTTTTTTGCACGTGCATGGTCGATTGAACAATGAGTACAGTGTATCGGCAAATTTAGCTTAGAAAATCTAAAAACCCGGAACACGGTCATTGCTTATCATTGCTCAATCAAAAAATTTACTAAAAGAAAATTGCTGGCAAAAAATTCAAAAATGTTCACCTGAATTAATTCACCCACTTTGAAATATTTGGTGATAAGAAAAATAGCTGGTTTTCGTTAAAATGCCAGGGGTGGCCGCGGTGTAGTGGTAATGTGTTCGTCTGTTGAGTGGAAGGTTGCGCGTTCAATCCCAACCAAAATCCATTTCACTTTTATTTAAAAGAAATAAAAGGTCGGTGTAGGTAATACCTAAAAGTATGCACACCATCTTGAATTTCTTCAAATTTAACGAACACAAGAAAAAGTGACTCCCCGAAGCTAGTTCGGACACCACCCATGGAGTTTAAGTCTCCACTACATCCAAAAAAAATCTTTCCTATCCTCTCTTTCTTCCCCTTCTCTAACGCTCGTACTATGGTAACATATAAAAGGGTATTCGTAACCCCTTGAGTACGTGTAAATTATAAAAAAAAAAAAAAGATGGGTAAAATGTCAGTTTTTTAATTGTTAACTAAATTTTTTTCATACAAAAATGTCCTTACTTCACAGCACATAAAAATGATTCCTTTACCAAAAAGATTGAGGACTAGCAGAATGTTACAAGAAATTTTATTTTATTTTTAAATTGACATGAAGACTTTTATTTACCAAAATTTACTGCCGAATGCGTAGCAATGTATAGCAAGCAGAAAATGAATGCACCACATATGGCTCTTAGTTTTTATTTTCATTAAATTTTATTTTTATCAAATTAGTGCGAGATAATATTTTTTTTTTAATTTATTTCAAAGTATAGCCTAGGGAAATACCTAGGATATATTTTGAAATATGTCACAAAAGCAATAAAATAATACAACTTGCACTAAATTTGGATAACTCATATTTTGCAAAAATAATATCGGTGGCACTTTCAGTTAGGGTCGTATGTACTTTATGGCGCATCCTGTACTAAAAAACTGAATAACATACCCGGGATCAAAGATATAAATTTCAAGTTGAAACTCTTATTCATAAAGTAGTGGAGATCTAAATAGATTTATTCAAATGGATTGGTTTCATCGATGAAAACGAAACACACTACAAGATTTGATATAAATTTCATTTAAAACTCACCTGTCCGAGTCGTATATAGCTAATGGACTGTACAGTGCAGTGTCGTATGTTTCTCCTAGTAGTTGTGGGTCAGCTACAAACAATATTCGCGTACAGTTCTCTAAAAATAAATTATTGTATAGCAATAAATCAACAAAAAACTTTTCGGTGCTGCAGCTGTAATTTTGAAGCTAGAAATGCAAAGCTGCCAAATATATAACGCAGTCATTGCGTCAGCGTAGAATCGTATTTTTTAAATTAATATTTGACCGTTCATGTCAGACCTTCTTACAATGATTACGTGTCTAGCCGATAAAATTCACCCCAGATTTGACTCTAAACCCAAGATTCCTCCACCACTACAACTTTGAAACCAAAACATCCGACCATTTCTTTACTCACCGGTCTCCTGTATTACCCGTCAAACTACTGATGAAATTTGGTGATAATTCGATGAGTCTTTTGAGTGTTGTTAAACTTTAGAACAGCGAAGGAAGATATTTGACACGATTCGGAGACATAACCCCGAAAACCTAACTCCCGAAGGAGTTGCTGTCTAAGTTATTTACTTTCTATATGGCTTTCAGATAAACATTGCAGACACTTGATGAAATCTTTACAAACTTAAGACATATTTTAATGAATAGCGGTCAAAATCTTGACACCATTTTGTGTATACTTGTATAAAAAACTGATTGGTCACGTATTTACTGAACTTAACCTGAGAACCTGCATGTGAGGCCGAAGGCAGTCCGGTGCAAGTTGAGGGTTAAAACCTCAAAGTGAGCCACACTAGCAACTCGCATTTTTACAGAAAGAACTTTTTTAAGATTTTTGCAGTTCGATTTTTATTTCCTACGTTTTTGTTTTACAACATTTTGATTTCTATATATCGCAAACCGTTTCAAACTACAGTCAGTTTGAGTTACTAGCACAATATTGCGTTCTACATGATTCTTAAAACAAATCAATTCCATTGTTTTCTACTACTTCTTGCATTCTCATTAAAGGGCATATTCCACTTACGGATCCCTCCAACATATTCGACAAACCCATAAGTGGAACATGATTCCTAGCATGAAAGTCATACAGTTTGACGCATTGAGGACAAAAATCAAACTTTTGCTCACCAAAAATACACACATGAGAAGCGAGATTCAAACATATGGCGGCGCTGTGCCAGTATGACCCGCCATAGAACATTTTTTCTTGTATGCAGTGCGTCATCTGTATGACTTTACAATATTTGGCGGTAGGTAATCTTTGAGCTGAATCACTCACAAAAACATCTGTCAATTATCCACTTGTTTGTTTCTTCTAAAATAATTATGAAATTCTACTCTTAGCTTTGCGACTCACTTATTTTCTTTTCACCAAATCATCTTAAAATTAAAATTTTAACTTTTAGTCCGTTATCAAAAGTGGTAGGCTTCTCAATTTCACCACTAAAAATTTGTTGAGTTCATATCTTCACAGTTTTTTAGTAGCTTAAAAGCAAAAGGTGCACATCCTAGGTTCTGCAAATACTCAAACCACAGATAAAACATTATACAGTTGTAGTTGCCTGTGTTAAGACATTAAAAATGATCAAAGGAACAAAGCCTTCCTAACAGTTCAATTCAAAATACTATTTATCTGTTATCGTCTACTTGGGTTTGGGGACGATATTTTAGCTGCTAGCAGACACATACACATTGCAAGTAAAAAAAGAACACGACTTCTAAGAAACTAAATTCACTGAAATATTTACTCCGATACTATGACGATGTGTAACTATTGTAGGGATCCTTGCACCAAAACGTAGGACACCTTGAGTAGTTTCCGCTTTATAGTCCAGCTGCAGCTTTGTATTATGGTCGGAATCTGACCCACTTAAATTGCATACCATGTTTACACTGAATTTGTTTCCAGGACCACTGATTCACATGGTAGACGACTACTTCACTGAAGATCACTAGGATCAAGATAAAAATAAACAGTCCACGGCAGAAAAACCTGAAAATATCAACAATATTCGGGGTATTTAAATATTTCGTATATCTTAACTCATTCTCACCGGTTTACTAATCTCTTCGCTGCCATTACATTTCATATTGATAAGCTGCATGAAATATGTTTTACCAACTGTCGTTCCACCGCAGTTCTGTCTGCTTATAATCAGTTTTTTTTTTATTTAGATAACGAAAACGCTGTTATCTACGTGATTTAAATTATTACTTGTGAATACATGTGCAATAAAACAACAACAATATAAAGCATTCCACGAACCGGCGTGAAATATTCACGGAAGCGATGAAATTTTAGCCTTACGATTTCTTGTTGATTCGAACAGTCTTATAACAGGCGACGCACGGCGATAAAATGTAGCGATTGAGTTAACTCAGAGTTAAACGTTTGTGTCGATTGCATTTGGTAGCACTCATAGTTTATCGATTTGGCTGGAAAAAAGTTATCGAAACGTGTACAATATGCAACAGTGTCGTCTTCGTCTACGCGTTTTATTTCTACGTCGTTGTGCGCATCTACGTCATCGACGTTCAATGCACATGCGCAAAACCATATCTGTAATAATTGTATCAACTAACAAGATATCTTCCAACGTCATCGACGCTCATGGGAAAAAATTAATTTCTTTGCTACTGAAAATAGTTGCATTGGTAACCCTGAAGCTCAGCCAAAAATACAAATACAAACTTTCGGCGCAACAGGCTCGTTAGTACCCAGGGCCTAGCTTTCTCACAACCATTCATGTGTGCGTGTGTACTTCTTGCACGATGGCGGGACCTCCTGTTTTATGCCGACTCCAGATGGTGAATTTGAGATAAGCTTTTCTTGACAATTGGTACTACTCGAATGATTTGTCAGATCATCATGAAGCTCAGCTGTTTATGACAAATTCCATCCTTAAATTAAACACCCCCAATGAGTGCGGGTGAGTGAACAAGGATGAAATATAGAAATCACCACATCTTGTTCAGAAAGTTTATTTTTGTCTCTTATGGTCCCACAAAAAAGGACGTTTTTCTACAGGATATGTTTTATAAATGTTTTTTTTTAGGAAAACACTTCAAAAACTTAGGCGTGGGTTAAAATGATCTATATCCGTAATGTTCATAATATTTTTCTAGAAAAGTCTAAAATCGGTGATATACAGACGGGCGGATGGACAGACAGGCATGGCTAGATCGAATCAGCTAGCTTTTTAAGTCAATCCATATGCTCTACAATTATCGAAATTATTTCCCTATGTTACAAACTTAATGTCAAAACTAATACATGTTGAGTTGTGAAAACAACAAGATGTGTAGTGAAGTGCTGATACATCAACGTTTCTCATTGTTGTATTTACCTATATAGAATTTTTTTTAATATCAAATTAACTATTTTTTATTTCATCCAATGCTCCAATTATAATGCTGAACAGCTGGAAGATCAGCAACATAATCTGTTGCCGTTCAGAAAACAGCGTCCTATAGGCCTTTAGTGAACTCTGTAGAAGCTGCTTCTCTGATCCTGCCCAGCTCTCGCAGGCAGAATAAAACTCCATATGGGAAACGATTTCTTCGATAATCTAGGTGGACTGGCAAATATTATTGTTAGAAACCACAACGGACCTTTATGATCTAATTGTGGTTAATTGATTTTTCACCTATTTTACAGCATTTTTGGCATCATTATATAAAAATGGAAGAGAGAGGGATAGACCTTTTCTCGAATCAACCAAAAGTTGGGTTTAACAAACCACCAGACGTTAAAATTAAAAAAAAAACACAAAGTAAAGTTACATCCAATGTTAGTCATTATTTGTGTATAAGTTTCAAATAAATATCACCAAACACCGCAGTAAACAAATTCTTATAGCTGAATGTAATGACAGCCACTACTGAACTGCATGTATTTCAAACAAAAATCAGTGCAAATGTGTTTTTTGTAAAGAGGCCTCTTGTATTTTACAAGAAAAATGTTTCATTAGAATTCACTAAAACACATCTCAACTGTTGTATAGTTATACAGTGTATAAGTATTTATACAGCCTTTGTTCAGGGTAGCTCAAATTCTTATTCATAAAATGTTTCCCCACCCATAATAGTTATACATGGTTTGTGTCAAATAAAGGGGGAAATCTTACAATTGAATGTTTTTATGGTTCCGAAATCCATAGCGACAACTTTGTTTTCAACACTTCAATAACATTTTGTTTACTTATGTTGACTCACTAACAAAGTTGGTACTGTTGAGTCTGTAGCTAAAGAGGATTTGCTACTTGAATAAATTAAGCCGTGCAACACAACTGCTAAATTACAAAAATACAGTTGACAATTTTTTTCAACTTATCAACAATTGAACCATTGGTAACCCTAATGCTTAGTCGCCGGTGTATACAGAAAAAAAAAATGCACTTATACAGGCACTATTCAACCATCACAAGCGTTTAGGATATGCAGCCTCTATTCAACGTTGTATAAGTTTTATGAATTAAGGTATTTGCGTTCAGAGGCATTTTAAGGAGTGCATAACTTTAAACACAGCTTATAATGAGTTTATGAACAAGGCTGTTTGTCTTTATAGAGATATAGAGATAATAAGCACTTTATGTATCCCACAGTGTAAAAAAAAAAGAAGCGATGTCAAATCAAATAATTCAAATAAAAAATAAGAATAACTATTGTTTATGACTTATGTTCGATTAGACACACAAAAACGCAAATCGTAGAGCAAAATTTGAAAACGCAAACGAATACGCAATATTCCAATTTATTTATGTGAGATATTATAAAAAACAAAAACCCAGTGTAACATCCCCCTTTTCACATACATTACCCCATACACCAACCGCTTGTCATCTCATTCACCATGCACCATTAAATTTTGACACTTGTCTCAATCTTTCACGTGATTGTGAACGTACCCATATTCCATTTTGTCAAGTCGCACATTTTGCAACTGAAAAGTCCATTAAGAAATTCGTTCAGCATTCGTTAAATTCGCGACACGGGTGTGCTAGCAATTCCACTCAATTCAGAAGAAGTAGCGGCGCAGGTGACAAAGGAAGGTAAATTTCGCTTGTGTAACTTTTTTCCAACTCCATTTTTTTTCCAATTTGATTACAATATAATCATAAACTTGTTAAAATTTCCAACTAAATTAACTCTGTGTAAGTGATTACGATAATAAAAATATGTAAAACAAAACGCAATCAAAAATCGAGAATAATTTTCGCCCGAAATATAAGTGTGCAAGTGAATTTTTGACAAAAAGCAAAGAAAAACCGTATTCTCTTAATTTACCCAACCCGAAAATTCATATCTGTGTATAAATGTGGTGAGGATTTTTCCTTCATTATTCTAATTACGTTTTCTCCTTCGTTTCAATTGTGTACAGAAAAATTTCCCTCAAATGTTTTTCGAGTGATAATTTCAAAAGTGGTGAGTTTTTTTTTATGTCTCCATGTCAGTTTGTATGGGTATTCTCTTTGCTCCATCCTATTGAGAGTGAGTGTGAAAGAACGAAAGGGAAATCCACAAAACAAAAAAAAAAACAAAGCGAATGAAAATAAGTGTTATTCTTGAGTGTGTGTGTGTTTTTGTTTTGTTTTTATGCCTTCGTTTAAACCACTTTTTCCGAGTAGTATCGTTTGAGTGTATTTCGTTTTGGTTGAGTGGTTTGCCTTGTTTTTATTTGTTTTCCTCTCTTCTGAATATTTGTTTCCCCCCCGCCGAGTGAGTGTACTCTGTCGGATCAATATTGGTTTTATTCGTTCGCCATCGCCTTCGACGTCGTTTCCACACACAAGACTTGGAGCAGGCCAGATTTTTTTATTACACACAATTTTGTCGCGTAGACGGGGCGAGACAGAGTCTCCAGCAAAAATTACATTTCGTCGTTTCAATAATTTTTTTCTGTGTTCTTCTGTTTTTTTTCCTAGTGAGTTGTTTGAGAGCATAAAATAATTTTTTGTTGATTTTTTTGTTTCTAATTAATTGCGTGCGTGTGTTATGTTTGTGAATAAATAGTAGAAAAACCCATTTCGCAATAGACGAGAAAAAATATCTATTACCTATATTTCCCTCATGAAAATAGTTTTTCATATTGTTCAGTGCCCGTAGCAAAAAAAAAATAATAAAATAAAACAACAAAAGTGAGAGTATAAAAAAAAAATACAAAGGAAATCCCGCAGTGTCATGCAATAAAAAAAATAAGTGAAATAGAAGATAGAGAGAGATTTGTGTGTGCTGTGGAATCGTAAGGATTCACTTCAGCTTTCCCCCATTTAGAAGGATCTTCTTGGATCCCTTCGCCAGCGCCGCTCTGCAGATAAAAAAAGAGAGTAGATACTGAAACAAGAAAGGAGTGAGAACAAGGTGGGAGGAATTATTTAACTTACAATAAAACTGTAATTATTCAAATTTATTGTATGGATTTTCCTTAAAAGAGAGGGTTTGGGAAAATGGTGGTATGGTTTCACATTGATATGTTAAGGGGGGAACTTGATAGATGGGATGGTTGAAATTAATAATCCAAAGGGTGGAATGAAGCATGGAAGTTGTCAATTTTGTTTTCACTCCATAGAGTGCTTTTTATATTTGTCGATTCTGATTTGAGTGGGGCATTGTACTCCAATACAGGAGTTGCCAGTATTAGGGAACACCCTAGGAATTTTTCAAATATTTTATTCCAGTTATAAATAATTCAGAGGCATCTGATAATTAATATTTATTTTGACATTTAGAAGACGAGCCCATCACTTGTGATCTTTTCACAGTTCCTTTTAGCTGTAGGCAATAAAATATGAATAGTGTGGATGTGCGAACATCGAAGACATTATATCGCGTTGAAAGAATTTATTATTTTTGGATATTATTCTACACACAAGTTGATAATAACGTGTTGGAACTGGAAAACCTTGTTGGTAGGTACCTACAATCCCCTTATTATCTCTGAGTAATTATTACGAAAAGCGAAGAGTGGTAGGAAAGAGAGAACTTGTTTTTTTAAAGCCCAGAAAAAGGTACTAACGAATCATAATTATTGGGTAGATATGTGTAGATTGGTATCTAATAAGCAAATGTTAATTTTAGAACAAATGGAGAATTCAGCATGATGATGGATGAACGCATTAAATAAAAATAACATATTACTGATAATGCGCGGTACAACGATATTCAGAATAAGTAGCCATCTTTTAATAGGTGTGCAATCCAGTAAAGCAAACTAAACGCTTATTGCAACAACAAATAATGAATATCAGTGTATCGGTATTTATTTCATTTAAATTGACTGTCACTACAACGCACCTCAGCTCAAAATTACTAAAGTTTCCACACAAAATTTCCTATTGTGAATTACCACAAGTTTAATGTGGGGATTATCATTTTTTTTTTACTTATTGCCAAGTGCAGTGTCCCAGTGATTAGAATGTTGGAATACTAATCATAAGGTCTTGATGCAATACTATTGTTGCTAAAGTCTGACAAACATCCAAGAGTATAAGAAGCTTTTCGAATATGCCGTTCGGAGTTATCTAAAAAAATATAACTTCGAATTTACAAATGATTGCAAGTCACCTATAAATTTATAAGGACAGATATCTCATTTCATTTTAAATATTGCCGTTCTATTACAAAAAACAATACATTCCATGGCTTTAGAGGAAAAACCTACTTCTAAACAAAAATCCATTCAAAAATTTAAAATCTTCAAAAAATTAAAACTGTCAATTGGTACCTATAAGAAATTGACACGTCCTTTGTTTTGACATTTGTTATTATAAAGATAAACTAAACAAATAAATTTAAATGTATTTTTGTAGGTATTTTATCATAAATTTGTTTTTCTAGTTACTATTTTTACTGCAAAAGTACGAGAACAAACATATTATATATCTTTGCATTGAACCTTTTTGTGAACCCCATTGAACTCTAAACCATAATTAGCCACCATTGATAAATAAACTTCTGCGATTTTTTTTTGTTTAAATAATTTAAACAAATATGTTTATTCTTATTTTCGGTAACAATATGACAGCGCTTTCCTGGTTGACATTTGACAACAAAAAAAAAAAGTTGTTTTATGTTATTATTTTATTTTTGTGAATAAAATTTGAAAAGCGAAATCAACTTTGTGTCCACTTATTTAAAATAAATTATTGGTAATGAATCTGTATTAGAAAATATTAAATTTTAACTTAGCGATTGTTAGTTAACAGAATGAAAAAAGACTGCCATGTTCGATAATAATTGAAGTAAATTATCGTGAATAAATTTTCCCGGAAAACTTTACCCATCTAGCAATCTGATTTACATTGCTGACATGGAAAAAATTCCCAGAAAAAAGTAACTGCGAGAGGCCTGATTATTATTTTTAATTTAATTATTATATTTAAATTTGTCTTTACAAATTACCTAATTAACAAACTCTGTGCTAAGCTCATTAAGGAAAAAAAATTGCAAAGCTCTAGTCATGTAAAAATAATCAAATGAGTTCACATGCTAAACTATATATACGCATAAAGAAAAGGCGAAGTAAAGGGAAAAGATATAAAAACGCGTTTATAACATTATCTAACTGGCTCAACGCTATCAGTAGATTTATAGTTGTCTGTTTTTCGTTACACTTTTTCGTTTCATCAAAGAAAACAAAGAAGTTTTACTTAAAAAAAGGATCGTTGGTCTATAGAATTGAGAAAAAATTGCATTTATGGAGGATTGCTATATGAAATAAAAGTTGAAGACCTAAATTTAAACATGGATTTTCAAAAATGATTGACAAATACAATTTTGTTTGCAAGTTTATTATGTATTTGCCAACCCATTTTTTATGTTTACAGCAAACGTCTATTTAACATCACTGAAATTGCGTTCATATATGCAGTGCTAACTGTTTGGTAAACGTAATACACACATACGTGAGAATTAGAAAGTGAAACGAAAAGTTTTGAATTAAAAATTCTGTTCCTTTATTGGCTTTCATACATGAGAATGATAAAACCGATGACATTTAGGAAGTGTAACGAACAATCTTGAAAACAAGCTTGACATTTCCGGATAGCATTGTTAAACATCAGTTTATTGGGGTGCATATTGGATAGATGGTGTTCTTGATAGTTGTGAAGTAATTATTGCATAAAATACTGCGAAGAAGGTTTTGGGATTGATATTCACCAGTAGCGTTACCAACTGTTTTGTCTTTCAAATAATATTTCAAATGATTCAAGTAGTATCTATTGTTATGAAAAAACTTTCCTGAGCACGAAATGGATATACATAAATAGTTTTAAGAAAAAGCTAGGTCCTGAGACCAAACAAACTTGTTAGGCCAAATCAATTATTGGTATTTGCCTGTACATATGTTTATTAAATAATTTATTTTGTCCAAAAGTAAGAGCTTGCATTGGGCACATGTTTTGTTGATTCGATTTCTTCTTGTTTTCTTATTTTTTGCTAAAATCTCCTTTTTCTTAGGCCGTGTGTCAATTGCGTTAAAATTTTAGCCAGTGGATAATTTTTGACATTAGTTTGGTGCAGAAAAGTCAAAAATTAAACAGTGGATACAATTTAACCTTCTTTTTAACGCAATTGACACACGGCCTTAAAGTATTTACAATGAAAGACCTTCAAAACATTTCTTAGATACATTGTAACACAAATTGTCAGCAGGAAAGTTCGACCCGTTTTGTTTGCAATTTTTTGGCATCTGGATGGTAATGCTATGCAAATATTTGAAAGTAAAAAATGGTCTTTATCTTGTTCCTGAGAAAAAAGCCAAAATGTTAAAATATAGATAAATGTCTAATTTTAACGAATGCTTATCAACATTTATGAGGTTATTAAACTTGCCTATAAATTATTCAGATTATGTTAATCAAAAAAGTTGTATTCCGAATAATTCACAAACGCGGCATTATGTATTTAAATGTGAAGACATATAAGGAAATATGCCTGTAAAAGATGCTCGTAATTTTAATTAAAAATATGTCTATTTTATGGTCTATTATTTTAAAAATCGAAACCGTTCTCAATAAATTATACTATACCTATAATGGGCTGGTTTTCTTAATAGTCATCATGGAAATCATGTTGTTTAATGCGCTAAATCAGTGTAATAATTAAATGTCTGAATTAGAAAGTTAGTTTATAAAAAAAAGATAACGTTTATTTTAAACTTCCACAGAAAATCACTTTTACTATGCCCATTTCGAAATTTCCCTAAGAGAGAAGATTGTCATATCATCCAAATGGAACTTCTTCGAATGTTGAAGTCTGTCATTAACATTGCGTTAGTCTTAACTTTAGATCGAGTTTAATATCATGTTCTTTGTATTACTCTTCTCTAACCCAATGAACCAAATATTTTTCAAGTTGGTGAAGTTCTAAGACACTCTAAGTTATACTCTCTGGTTAGGTGAACCTATGAAACTAAACCAAAGGCAAAATGCCTCGAGAAGTTTTTTTTTTATTGATTTAACTGCATGTTCTCCAACAAAAAAGTTTTGGTAATGTCCAACAGTCCAATGCTACGCTGTTTATTTCTTTTTTAAACTATCAAGGGTTGATCAAAATAGTAACTGTTACAAGAAGTCTTTCATTTCATTTTAATTATCGTTATCATTTAATGATCGTGTAACCAAGCACATGTGTAGTATGTACCTAGTAATACCAAAAAATAATAGGTACAACCATTTTGTGAAGTAAACATAACCAATATCTTCTTTTTATAACTGACAACCGCCATTTAAGTTGTATTTGGGTTTGTGTTGACATTTTTCTTTGAAACGTCAGTTGACAGCACTCAATCTCTTGCTCAGGTACCTCGGTCAATTATGGCCAAGTTCCTAGAGCGCCTTATGTATAAAAAATATAAAAGTTGGTATTGAGGATCAACATATGTACTTGTAAAACAGGATTATGTTGACATTTAGACGCATACGTTTTTTTGACGTGAGGGAGTTGCTACCCTCACTAAATTTTCAACATATCATGGTAGATGGTAATGTCACAATGAAGCACTTGTACGAAAATGTTGTCAATTGAAATAATACACACGAATTAATAATTATACCTATGCTGGCACTACTGGTGGCTATACATAAAGCCAAACTGTTGCAGGAATTTGATTGCCATTAGAAAATTTTTTTATATTACCAGAATAATCATAAACGCTGATTATTTTCTGCATCACGATCATCATCTAAAATGTTTTGGATGATGGACAGTTTCGTTTTCCTTGCTGACTGTTAGTTGAGCTTCTTTTGAAAATTTGAAAAGTAAAGCAACCTGGCAATGCTGTCATGTAAACTGTCATCTTTGTCAAATAAAAAAGCTGCTCTCATCTTTCAAATTTAAATATTTAATCTACGTCCCCTTATCATTAATTTGAACAAAGCGACCAAAAAAAATGTTTTTTTCCATTTCTATTGCGTCGACCACTTACAACTGCAATTACAAAGAGAATATGCAGGCATACACAGATGGAAGAAAAAATACACTGAAGCTCTATCAAAACGGTATGACTGAGCATGTGCCTGGAAGGTGATTATTTTTTTTTATGTAAATAAGAGGAAACAAAAAATTCCCCATAAAAAAAAAAAACGATATGTGTACTACACGAACTCGTAAAAAAATGTGCATGATGATGAAAATGAAAACCAACTCAATTGTGCTGTCATCTCTAATTTACTTTTGAGTGGTTTTCCCATTCTCCCTGTTTCGGATTTGAGAATGGTTGATGTGGTTTATAGTGGTGTGTGGTGACGATATAGACGGATTTGGTTTTGGATCTCATTCGTTGTGTCAGTGTGAGGTGAGTTATTGTTTGCCTCCATTTTCCACTCCATTTCCAATCTCCAGCATAAAAGAAAATAAGGGTATGAGATGGAAAAACAAAAACAAAGGCAGGCCCTGGCTTTTAGCCTCCTGGCTAAAACACTACCATATATACAAAAAAAACAAAAAAACAAGCGGAAGGCACACAAGAAGATGAACATAAATAATAATAAACAATATTGTAATTGCTCATGACGGTGGTGTGGTGGGTAGTAATGAAAATGTGTGTACGGAGCGGATGGGGCCCCAAACATTTGCCTCCATGTTTTTTTTTTTCACTGCGGCTGATTGCATTTTGTAATTGGAGTGGTGTAGAGTAGGGTTTATTTTTTCTGTCATTTGAGTAGGTATTGCCTCCCCCATTTTTGAATAGATTGCAATTATGTGGAATAAGTTTGAAGCTTTGGACTCCAGCTCTGTACGAGTGGTTTTTTCGCCCCCAAATGATATTGTGTGAATAAGTGCGATTGAGTTATTATCTACATTTTCCCGTCTGTTTTATGCACTTTGTAAGGTTTTTTTTTTGGTGGTCACATTTCACTTTGAACTCTATCCCATATGTTTTATGTGAAAATGGAGTTAAAGCGATATCAGATAACGATTTATGACATAATGGGCGTTTTTTATATTTTGAGGTTATCTCTCTTGAAGTGGATAAGGTTTCCACACCAGTAGAGAAGAAGAAATACCTAACGCTACCGTCACAAAAAAAAAATGGGGACAGCTTTTACTTTGGGTACATAACCTACAACTCGGATTGCATAGAATAGCCAAACAGTAGAACATAAGAGTGCATTCAAAAAGTGTACATATTCCACTAGGACTTTAGATTTTATGGTTTGATTTGTGTTTGTGACAAAAAGGGATACCTGGAAATAAATAAAATTGTTATTGTTTGTACCTACCTTTGTATAATGATGTATAGCCCTTAAAAGGACATAGAAAATGGATACAACATTAAAACTTTTAATGGCTATGTGTAGGTATCATAGATTCTGGTGTAAGTTACACACGATAACATCAATATTTTTGTTTATATAATTTTAATCAATCTAGTATAGAGTTTTGGGTGATTGTTACCCAAATACACATCCTACTATGCAATTTTGTCAAACATAAACTTCAAACAAAAAGGGTTAACCTAGAACAGACCAATGGTTACCACACAGAATCCACCATAAAATGACGTTCAATTAAATAATAGCGCGCTGCTAAACCAATTATAAACAAATAAAATTAAAAACGTTTATTTTTGTAAATAATTTTACAAATACAGGGTGTCCGCCGGGAAGGTATACTACTTTGTTTGTTTATAATTTTTGATTAAATGAAAGAGAATGGATCTTATATTGATAAATGTTTTATTGAATGTCGGCAATTATGTATGGAATACAATATCAGGTAAATGTCCGCCTCTGTTAGTTTTACAAATGCGAGTCCTTTTGAGCACATTTTTCATTACATTCCCACACATCTCACGCGGTATTTAATTAATTTCATCACGAATATTTTGTTTCAATCGTTTCTGTTTTGTTTGCATAAACATTGCTTTTCAGATATCTCCCCACAAAAAGAAGTCCGTGGCGACCGTGGAGGCCAATAAACATCACCATTTCTTGAAATAACTTATTGTGGAAAAAATAAAGGTTTCGCAGAAATTCCATTGTAATCCTGGCTATATGCGATATGGCACCGTCTTGTTGATACCACATGTTAACCAAGCCCAAAGCATGCAGCTGTGGCGTTTAAAAGTTTTCAATCATATGTATCACGATATCGCTCCCCATTCACAGTTACCGTTACGCTCTTTTCATTTTCAAAGAAGTAGGGTCCAATGATTCTTCCTGACCAAATTGCACACCAGACTGTACATTTTAATGGATGCAAAGGTGACTGATGAATAATTGAGGGTTTTCCATTGCCCAGAACCGACTATTCTGTTTATTAACATATCCGTTCAAATGAAAATGTGCCCCGTCACTCATTATGATTTTTTAATAAAAATCGGGGTTGTCATGGGCTAGCTGTCACATCATATTGGCATATGTACGGCGACGTAAATGGTCTTGTGAAAGAAGCTCTTGTGTCAACTGAATCTTAAATGCAAACAAATACAAAACCTTGTGCAAAATTGTGGCCAAAGTTGTTCTTTCAAGACCAAGCTCCTGAGTACGGCGTCGAATTGAGGTTGATGGATTGTTTTGAACACTTCCTTGAGCAGCAGCAATGTTTTTAGGCGATCTTGCAGCACGTTGTAGTCCATGCTTGGGCCTATCACCTTCAGACCCTGTTTCTTAGAAATCATTCACTACACGATAAATAGTGCATTTTGTTGGCACGTTATTTCTCCAAACAATTTCACATACATTTCTCATCGTCGCAGTAATCGATTTTTGATTTTGATAAAATGTTTTAACGATTAAAACACGTTGGTTTATCGAATATCTTTCCATAATAAAATTGTCACGTGGCTACTTCACGACTGCCAAATATGAGCTGTCAGGTCTAATGATTACCAAAATGGCGGCAAAACAGAGTAGTATACCTTCCCGGCGGACACCCTGTAGTAGCTTAGGACAGCAGAATCTTTTTTCTTAAAACATTTCAATAATAAACTCTTCATAATGCAAATTTCTCTTAAACGTTGACGTTTACATACAAAATACTTGGTTTTGCCTTTTTTCTGACCCATACTTCTACGCTTGAATAAAACTGATAACTAAAAATTGATTCTGCCACTGCATTTTACAGTTGTAAAAACTTAATTTAAAAATGTATATAATTTAGTAAACAAGAAATAAATGTGATTGCAATAATTCGCTGGGCATTGTGTAATTCTTTTTGAAAAATGTGTAACAAATGTTTGCAAAAGTTTGTAGGTACTGGGTTTACCATAAGTGTGCACAGATAACTGAAAAACTTTCCGTTTATCAAAAGTCAAAAATGTTTTTCATATTCACTTTATCAATTTGTAATACGTATAAGGTATTTACTCAATATAACTTATATACGTAGTCAAGTTGTTGTCAAACCAGGCATATTCAACTCTCCATATGATTCGCATTATGCAAACTACCATTATATTGTACGTCAGTAATGCAAATGAGCAAAATCATCTTCATGAATGCCATACTCTCCATTTGCCTAGGAATACTTAATTAACCAGCAGTATCAAAGAGAATTATATATTCCCAAAGCCATTGACATTTAAGAACATTTCTTTATTCATATAAATCGCCCCCTAAATATCAACCATCATCGATGAAATTACTGAAATTACTATTTCGCAAGACACGAGGATGCATAATTTATTTTGGCAAACGTCAGAAACTTACGAAATTGATAATGGAATGACCTTAATCTACACTAAATGGTTGGGATTTTATTAAAAATATGATTTTATGGTCCAATGCTGGATTAAGCAGTGCCATGATTTTCTTCATGGATTTTTTTAGACAAAATGGCACTAATCTTGTGCAATTTATAATCTGGTTCTGCTTAGAGTTTTAATTAATCTGTCAGCTTTGGTAAAAAAAAAACGTAAACATAAATCCAGTTGCGTTACCTAGTCTTTATTTGTGGGCGATGAGACTGGGAAGGCAATATTCAAACTGAATAGTTTTATTGACAATCATATAATATCATACAAGGTTTTCTATATTTAAGCAGAAAAAACGAGTAATAGAGTCTGGAATACCTTAAAAATTAAATCTCTTAAAACACTCCTATTGCTTAGTTAAACCGTTTTGAGTAACATTGTTCTTAACTCGACATGTAAACAATCACTAGAGTTGTCATTGGTCATTGGTACCAATTGTTGGTTTATTTCGTGTTTCAGAAAGTACGGCCATCTGTCCGATAAATAAAAGAATAAGAGTTCAGTAAGTGACAGACAGACAACGCACATACATTTTGACAGTGCATTTCTATTATGGACCACTTGCTTGAACGCTTTTTTTTTAAAACTAACCCGTGGATAACTTAAGTATCTTCAAAAATTGTGGTGCATTTTGAGCACCTAGCGAAGATTTGTTGAATAACGAGTAGATACTGTTAAATTTGGTTTGGTGAAAGTGGGTCTGTTGGGGATTTATCGAAATTTCATGTCTAAAAGGTAGAAAGCGGGGACAAAATGTTTTTCGTTATTTAAAATACAGCTAAACTTAAAAAAAAACTTAATTGATGTGCAAAAACAAATTATTTAATCATAGTGCTTTCACACCGAACCAAAAACTGAGTTTTCGCAAAAATAATTGAAAACTTAATCGAAAACCGGAGTTTTTCCCCATACATTTGCAGTTTTCAAAAACTACTAGGTTACGCCTTAACCGTCTCCAAAACACTTCGCAGACGTCATCTCGTTGAAGGTTTTTGGAACGGACACACCTTTTCATGCGTTTTATATGTGTTCCAAACGTCCCACAAAACAGCTGATGAACTCGCTATCAAAACATTTCATTTCAACTGTGGTTCTGGCTTGTAAAACTATAAAATAATAGAAATTGCAAACAAAAAAATGAAGAAGATTTGGTGTGTACATGGTGGAGCTATGGACAGACAAAAATGACGAACTCCGAAGATTTTATTCAATTAATATAATTTGACACACAAATTCTGCAGCTAGTATGAGCTGAGCTGATTGAAATGTCAAACGAAACCTTGTCTGAAAGCACAAGTGGTTTTCGAAAAATTTTGGTGGAAAACTCAGTTTTCGATTCGGTGTGTAAGCACTATTAGTTATCGATGATTCTCCAAAACTTTAATCGGCACCAAACAGTGCCTTTCTAAAAGTGCAGGTGTTAGTGTACTTCCTGTGAACTTTTATCATTAGCTTGTTCACATATTCATTCATCTAAAAATGGTCCTCGTCACTGAAGATTATTGGTATTATTGGATATATTATATATAAGAGTATTCAACGTTGACAGACATTTTGTTGTCTACGTTCAATGCCCAGAGGCCAATTAGCGAACACCCGATGTTGTCTATTGTCGTTTGCATTAAATTTCTGTAACAATTGGATTTGATACGTGTTGAAATTTGAGTCACAGAAAGTCTTAATTTTTTTTGTACGATAAAAAATTGACTTCTTCGGGTTTTGCCACAAGCTCTCACGGACAGGTTTGGGTGCAGTGGACTGCATAAATTCAAATTAAAAAAAAGCGCAAAAGTATCCATAACTTGGCGTCAGAGAAGCAGTGTAGGTACATTCACAGTCCAATTTATTTATTTTCGTTTTGGAACTCAGTCTGTACTTAAGGTTCTGTATGGGCCGGTAATGCAAATTTTTCCATTTCTTACGTTCAGAATGGCTGCTTCCAATAGACCTTTCTTTTCGTATGACGTGTGGTTATCGAACCTCTTTACCCGAACTTGGCCATCAAATGTCAAAAAAGTCTCTTGGTAGTACAAATAAAATCAAGTGATGCGTAAAACCGTTTCTTTCACAGATGACTGATTTTGAATATAATATTTGATGAATTGTCAACGCAGTTTAAAAATATAACTTTCCATATTGAATACTCAACAAAATTGACAGATGTTACTCTTACAACATGGCGGCTATATTTTCTTTCATCCCTCTTAAAAGACCCTTAACTTCCTATGAAAGAAAACGGAGTTCCACATCCAAATTTGTTGAAATGTACCCATTCACATGAGTTCGTGAACACACCTAACGTTATAAATCGATGACATTAAGCTGTCACAACAAATTATTGGAGTGATGATAACAGTCTATTCGGCGACTAAACGTTTCTCTTTTACATACAAATGTCTAAGATAAGTATGCTCTCAAGCAAATATACCATACAATTTGTTTTTTTTTTTTTTCAAATAAAGTAATAAAATTTGGCATTTTCTTTAGCATTGTGCCCCATCCTCAAAATGGTACTTACCCAATCTGATCTCCCAAAAGGTTTCCTCAAAAATGCAAATTCTTCCATCCACACCATAGGATAAACTTCTGTGACTTCCTGCTTTGCATTTAATTTAGAAATAAATACAAAGTAGCACACATCCCTCCAGCCGGGACAAAACTCCCTTCGCACTCACAGTGGGCTCTCAACTCTTCCACACACGAATTCATTGATTTACAACGTGGGGAATCATAAAATTTAGCCAATTTATTTTGCGGACAAGTGCAAGCGAGACAGACAACAACTATGATAGAAAAAAAAAATGGATACATTTATCCACATGAAGATATGAGGAACCCAGAGGGAAAGGATACAAAAAACAAAATTGGGAGTTGCAAAAAGTTTGTGAGGCAAGCAGTCCATAAGCATTTGTTATTATGTCGAGCGTGGTGTTCGTTTTGTTTACATTATGCTCCCTCATGCCACACAACATTTGGCATCACCAACACTCTAACCCGCTTACCACTCTTCAGCTGCTGCTGGCAGCCTTTGGAAATCAAAGTGTAAACGTTGAGGGCGTTTTGTGCACACCATGCACGTACACACAACAAACACCCAAGAATCTCATGGATATATTATGTGAAGTTGTTTTTTAAGTGCCTACGGGGGGCTGCTGCCAATCATCATCCCTTGTGCTGCGCGCGGCGACTCTAATGTTTTGTTAGTCTTGTGTGTGTACTGTGTGTGTACTGTGTGTGCCTGCTGATGCTTCTTTTCGGTTTGTTTTTGTTTCGTCTTCGTCGTGACTTTTCACTCTGCCGCCTTTGGGTAAGAAACGTGGGCTCCCCCATTGGAGGGGGTATCCCCCCCCCCTTAACCCATATGCGGTGGAATGGTTAATCTCTTTGATTCCCAACTCGACTTAGATACTCAACTAAGAAGATGTGGAGATACACTACACACGTACTGGTGATGATGATGATGGGAATGCTTCCCATATTTTTTTAGTACTCTTCTGCTATGTTTCGCCTTTCCTGTATATGTGGGTTTGTCCCTGGTATAATCTGCTCTGCACACCATATTGGAATTGGTAAATAAAGTGGAACTCTGTTGTTGAAGACGAGCAAACTTCGTGGTTAACGTTGGAGAGTTTTCCCTTTATAGCTTAGGCCAGGGTATAACGAGTGTCTCTCTCTTCCTATAGAATCTTTGCACACCGATTTGGTTAACTACTCATCGTTGAACCGATTTGAACTCGTAATTTCTCTCCTCACTATGCTCTACACACTTCGGTAACTTGGTTTGTGTTGTATCGGATCACCTCCTCCCAGTCGATTTGGTTTGTATTAAGTCTCTTTAAACTCTGGTCAGGGGGGAGAACTAGTACCAG
The DNA here is from genome assembly GCA_949824845.1 of Rhingia rostrata. Lineage (NCBI taxonomy): Eukaryota > Metazoa > Arthropoda > Insecta > Diptera > Syrphidae > Rhingia > Rhingia rostrata. Next base: position 143,185,976 of record OX463756.1, on the reverse strand, counting down.
TAGCAGTAGGACAACAAAGTGCATGATAACGAAGACAATCAATGTTTGCGGTTTCGTCGGATTGTTGTCTTTACTCATTCTCCATTGCCCCCATATTCTCTTGTGTAACGACGACCGATATGATGGGGTCTTGGTGGACTTGATGATTACGAGACGTTATTGTCGTCGTCGTCAACGTTGACTTCCTTTCAATATAAGACGCGTAAAATAAATGAAAACATAAAACGCAACAAAGACGAGGTATGTATACTCATTTTCATTCTTCTCGTCTCCCTTCTTATCGTCGTCCCTTCACGGGGACAGATACTAAAAACAGAACGTCGATCGAAAAGAGGATATGAACGAGGTCGAACATCGAGTGAGGAGGAAATTAACAACATTCAAGATAATGGCTTCAAAAAGAGGAAAAGCACATAACAATTTAAACAAAAAAAAAAGGAATTTCTATCCTTTAATGGCAATGCTGGAGGGTCATATCCAACGGTATAGTATGTAATTTGAAAACGAAAAGGATAATTATACTAGGCGAAAATAAAAAAAACCCCACACACATACACAAATTTCTACCCTCATAACCAGGAGATGAAAATTACAGTAACTTCCCTTATCAGCGGTAGCACAGCGTCCATCTATTTTTTTATTCCATGATGGCGTCGTCATTCGGTGGATCCTATGTATTTGCTGACCACACATAAAAAAGAAAACCACTCATACACCCATGTAGGGAGAATTCTGGTCTGGTGTGTGATGTGATGTGAGGCGATTATCAACTTGCGCTGAAAGTCCATTACATACAAATTAGACTTTGGGTTTTTTTTTTTTTATGAATTCTACTACTACACTTGAGGACATGTTAATTGGTTTGTTAAATGTTAATAGGATTTTTCTTTGTTACCAGGAAGTGCTGTGTAAATATAATTTCTGTGTTAATCAGTTGGTAAACGTTGTTTTATGCTTGATTGGTGCTAAAAATTGAAGTTATTGTAGATGAGGCTGCAAAGAAGCAAATGTCCTTCGACAAGATGTATAAAACATTTTACAAATGTTCAGGACTGTCAGACGCGTTTGGTTTGTGTATTTTTTTAATTATAATTAAGAGTTTGCGCACTAAGAGAGAAGGATAATGATAAATAAAAACTGGTTTGCGACTCACGATGGTGAGTTTTATTTGATGTATGAGTGGAAGTCTCAGGATATCACCGATCAAAAATTTGATATTTTTGGGAATTGCATTAGGTCCTTTTGCGTACTTATGTGCTAGTATATATTTTAATAACCTTTTGATTGGCGAATTATTTCAGGGAATTGCATTAGGCCCTTTTGAGTACTTATGTGCTAGTATATATTTTAATAACCTTTTGATTGGCGAATTATTTCAGTATTTTTACATCCATGCTGAAGTTATTGAACTGTCATTTGTAGTTCAGGGTAGAAGTAGAACTGCTGTCGTTCAGCTCTTCTGTCAATGTTACAATAAAATAAAATAAATCCAGTTCAAGGTGAAACTTTGCAAAGCTATTTTCGTACTGAGAAAGTTGTACAAAACTGAACGAATAAACATTTTAATTTCGTCAATTTTTACGTAGTTTTTTTGGCACAGTCGAGAAATTTGATAGAAATGGGTAAAATTAATCTTCTTAAAAATCGTAATAAATGCGAAACTATGTGTTCATATTTTTTCTTTAAAGTAAGAATGAATAACCGAATGCGTTATTTCAGTCAAATGAGTGATTTCGACATAAATTCGAACGTTTTACCACCAAACTAAAACACATTCAATGAAGGCTGAACTATATTATTCGGAAACAATCAGAAGCTAATGTCAAAATTCTACGTTGAGTTTTCTTCAGTACTGTCAATTACTCTTAATATACTTTTGTGAATGGAAACAATTTTCAGAGTGGAATTCGTTTTGCCAAAAAAAATTTCGTTGCTTATGAACTTACAAATTTAAATTAACACAGATGTGAAGTAAAATATTAAGTTTTTGTATGAAAGAACTAAGGAAAGAGAAAGAGCGAATGAATTCGCTTTTTCGCAAGTGAACGAAAACTGAACGAATTTAAGCGAAAAGCTTTATGGTCGTACAATACAAATTGCATGTGTTCGCAGAGTTACGGAAATGGGCGTCCATAACCATCTTATATTATAGTTTAGCCTTAACACGGCGTTCAATGAGAAACCCATTGAACCCGTTGAATTTGCAGTCAAATGAAACAGAACTATTTTCTTTGCCAGTCAGTCATTTTGTATTGCTTTAATAAAAAATATTTCCCTACAAATTGTCAGAAAATAATGAATAGAAAAACAAAACTCAAGTTCGAATTTTCGCGCCTTCAAAACGAGCTTAAATTGGTGAAAACAATATTCATTTGAGAACTGTCAAAACGTACATTCTTACAATTTTCTGAGTGGAATGTTTAAATATCATGGCAGAACAAAAAATATTGGATGACTGTTAAAATATTTCTAAATTCCTCTTAGAATTTTTTAAAAGTACATAGGCAACAACTTTTGTATTTTAGTAATCAAAGCTGTAGCGGTTTTTTTTTTTTTTTTGTTAAAGCAATATCTGGGACTAATTTGATACCTCAATTTCGACTGTCTTTGCTTTTGCTTATTCTCTGACTTTATACCTATTTTCTTTCCATTTTTTACAAAAAAATTGACGGCTGTTTCCACTCACAGCAGTTCGCCTTTTTATTTATGGTTTCTGGAAAATCTTTTGTGTACAATCCGTCACTTATATACCTATCGCTTCCAATAAAAGCGAATTTATTTTGGAAAATAAAAACAATTCGACGAGCTTTTGCAAATCAGGTCCTTGGTCCGGTCAAGACGACATGTATATCGTTGTCAACAACTGTTGGGGCATGTATGCTTTGAAAATAACCTTATTTCAGTGTTTATTAATAGTATGCCAGTCATGGAAAGCTCTGACCATTGCCCTGGATGCAAATTAGTTGAATCTGGCTAGTACCTATCATCCAAATCACGTCCAACTAGAGCTATTAGGTCATAAAATCCTGTGTTTAGTAAGTGTGTCCGACTTTTCTGATTCCAACATGACATCAGCCGACTTAATTCTACACGAGCTTAGATTCGCTTGAAAAGTCAGCAACCAACCACTTGAAATTCCGACTCGAAGAAGCTAAAATTGAAAAAAGCTCCCACAGACTCTTACGTGTTTCGTGTTTCTGCAAAAAAAAAAATTGGCGGAGGATCTTCTGCAAAACAAAGGCGTATACACAGCTATTGAGCTCTTAAAGCCGTCCAGTAATACCCAGTATTAGAAAATAGGTTGGACGTTCTATAAAAATTTCGTTATCGAACCTTTTTGTCATTTGTTCACACTAACTGTGACTACGACCGACTTGTGCACTCAAGGCGATCCGCCTTGTCTAGAAAGTATTTGTATGAGTTATTAACGCCGCCATTCAAAGCCAATATGTCAGAGGTCTGTGATGATCTTCCCTACAGCTTGTATGTTAAAATTTGTCTTCAAGGTTGATAACTTTCTTCGATGGGGATGACATTTCTGACATATATTGTCGAGGGTTTTTCCTGCGCTTTTGCAAGTCTTCCAAATCTGTATAAAGCCATGACTCTCCAGTTAATTTTAATTGAAACTTCAAACACATTCTGCTCGGTATTTTGTGTGAACGACTGGAAGAGTTTTCCTAAACCTTTTGTTAACGTTAATGCTTGTTGACCAACATTTCATTCCAGACTGTGTATAATTTTGCGTGCATCCGATACGGTTCGAGAACCTCAATGCTCTGGAAATCAATTTCCAACATATATATATCTTAAATATTGATAGCCTTAAGCTTTGTGATACAGATGAGGGCATCTCTAAAATAAATTCAACAACATTAAGCTGATAAGCTATAAATTTTGTGTACATAAAAACATACTTACAATTGTTATGGCAGAACTCCCAACTTGTCTACACAAAATACATGCCAAATTCTAATCTAAAGCTGTCTTTGTTATCCTTAAAATATCACCATCTGTGCTCATTTTCACGTTATACCCTCAATATCAGTGAGTATAAACACGATTTGAACCACAGTCCACCCCTAGGAAAGCATCCCTACACTTTTGGCACAAAATTTTGCACCGTTAAGCGATCTTTTCTCTTAATTCCACTAATACCTCGCGGGTAATATCGCAAAGTTATTAAGAAGTGATGCCATTTGCATTTAGCTGGGAACACTGCCCACAAAAAAAAATAACCGAGGAGTAGATGGGATAAACAGTAAATTTTCATTCAAAAAAAAAACACCCTTTGCGTGATACGTTGCCAAATAGCTATACAAAAGTTAAAGCATAGCAACAAAAAAAAAACTTTCATTATCAGGAAACCATTAAAAAACTTTTTTTGGCAGCACTCACTCGCATGTGAACGAACACAGTGGTGGCACATTCCTGGTCGCCTTTCTCTGTTTATGGTGATTACCGAATTTAGCCCGCTCTACAAAGAACTCAATTTTAATATAAGGGTTCTAGCTAGCTGTGGTGTATGTGTGTACGTATGCAAGCGATAAAGGGGTGGTATCAGACATTTTAAGCCATCTAAATGATGATGGTAGCCGTCCATAATCCCCCCAAGCGATATGGTATTTTTTTTCCTGTTGTTTGTCTATTTTTCATTCCATTCGCAGTATGGTGCTGGAAAAGCATTTTGGCAGCATCAGCCACACCCTAATGGTATTTTCGAATTTATACGCTTGCCCAAAAGGATTTCTCTGGACTGCCGGACTGTGTCGGTTCATAATTTTGTGAACACGTTTTATTTTATTCATTGCTTTGCTATTGGGGTTTTGAACGAGCCTCGAAGGAGGACTTCTATATCATTGATTGTGAGTTAAAGTTATGTTGCTGAACGGCAACACTAATGGCACAACTGTGGTGGGACCCCATGCCAATGACATACTTCAACGTTCAACCACAAAGAGCTATGAAATGAATTCCTTTGTCATGAAATATTTTTACAGACATATGTGTATGTATATATATTTTCATTATATACTCGTGGGTTTTTCTTTCCTTATCAGCACACAGTTGTCTGACAGTATTACTCTACCTGTCAGTTGCAACAACTAATGTCACATTTCCATTTGTTCGTACGGGTGTCAAATGTGTGTGCGAATGTGAATGAAAACTTTTCCTTCACTAGCAACGTGTCAAAAAAGACACCTTATGTTTTTTTTTTTTTATTCTACTCTTTCGACATCAAATTACCTCACAGGTTTAACATTTCGACGATGCGGTGATGACATTTAATATATTGTTCATGTCGAAAATCATTTCAATTTCTTTTTGGGGTCAATTAATTGCTATCCATGAATTAGATGGGTCACTTTGGCGGTCCGGCAGATTCAACCGTCTGTCACAAAGTCACGTGCATTACCGAATCACCTTTTCGGCTACTGTTACGAACGTCATGTGACCAAAACGATGGAAGAGAGCTACGGTGTGACGTTGTTGGACTGAAAAGGGAATTTTTAATTTCCTACATTGAAATATTCATGAGGGTTTTTCTCGCCGGGAGGACAGTCAAGCAGAAGAAGAGAAATTATGCACACGGTGTGAAAAGTGAATACATACAAAAAGAGAAAAAGAAAACTGTTTTCTTTTGGCAATAAAAATGGAGTAGATGAGGAAACAAAGGTGAAATGAAATGAAATTTCATGCAATTTTGCTTCGCATTAAATGTTGTTGGGTGTCAAAAGGCACCGTTACGTGAGGGACTTTTAACTTGAAATCACAAAGGAAGACGGAATTTGTGATTTTTTTTTGCGGTAGAAGTTTTTCTTTTTTTCTGCCCAGTTATGGTAATGTGAAGAGTCAGTGATTTTATTAAAATTTGGAAAGAAAAGTGATACCTACTCTGATGATTGTTTATCTGGAGAAAACAATAAAAGGCTATCGGATACTGTTTCACTGAAAATAAAAATGGTAGACAGGAAGGCTGGCGAGCAAAAATGGCATCACAAAAAGTGTACATGGTGCCAAATCAACCTTTATTTTCATTTAGAGTGTCATTTTTCAATGCGGGTTGATTTTTGACATCTAAGTATAAAGGGATATATAGACGGGTGTCATGACTATTAGATCAATTTTGACAAAGAATTTTTGCTGAAGACATTTATTTGTATTCAAAAATTTTGTATTTAAGTATTAAGAAGTGAAAATTATTTGTTAGGAACAAACCTCAAATGTTCTGAACTCCATTGCAAAAGTAGCAACGAGACTGACTGAACTGTTGTGTTTTTGCTGCCTTTAAAGTTGTAAAGACTTTCAAAACATTTGTTTTTCGAACCTTTATATGTATCCATTATTGCACCCTACTTACGTTTTTCCCCTTTTTTCCTAAAAAACGGGGTTGCTCCCTTCTTCTTTACCTAAACCTTCCTTGTCTTCATCTCTCGTTTTCAGCTTATGACTCATTACCGACTGTGAGCATCTGTGGGGGTTCTTCCTTAAACCAGGGTTTTTTCATAGGAGGGATAAACCGAGAACATTAGTTACAGCCGTTCTTTAAGGCAACTGCCATTAGATATTAGATGCCGTGTAACAACTATCCTTCGACGTCAGTTATTGCCGATGTGGAATAAATCAAAAGATTAACCATAAGCCTTTCGACATGCACATAAAGAATTTCCTTGTTATTGTGGCTTCAAGAAGGAATTTTGCCGCTTCAATGTTTAATCCGTGAAATCTTCGTTCATTCTAATTCTGCTAACTAAAACACGGACCGTATTGAATAACTTTGTTTTATCCTCTTTTGATTGGCCTATAGTATTTACGGAAAGGTAGTAATGTCTGCGTTGTAGCAGCTTTGGGTATCCCTTTTGAGGCGTCAGGTTTCATATTGATATTCTGCTGTTCCACATTATTTTTTATTCAGTTAAACAAGTCACATTTAGGTGGGTGGGACCAATTCTGGTAATCACCGCAGGGAAGTAAAATAAGCCCTGCTCATGTGTGGTTACAATAACTAAACTATACAATGGTGAAAGGGAAGTTTAGAATCAACTCAATTAAAAAAAATTTAGTATTTTACAAGAAAGTCCAAAGCTCCACAAATCGAAATTGGGAATACAGTCGTTGAAAATACATGCAGCTGATAGTTATCACAGAGGTCTACAACAATTCAATAGTATTGCCAATAAACATCAGCAAACCTCATATCAGGGCTGCCCATGACCTTTATAGGTTCGCCGCACCTGACAAAAGTTTGCATAAAAAAAGGCCATCGGCAATTTGCCCTCTACCTTCTGTAAACAACATCAAACAACAATTAGAAAGGTTACTTTTGTTTGGTGGTTGACAAAAGTAACCTTTCTAATTTTAAAGCCAAAAAAAAAAAGAAGATGCATCCACCTTTTTACGGCAAATCAAACAAACCTATAAATGGACAGTTCGACAGACTTAAAAGTTTCTTGACATTGCACACGCTTTAAAAACCAAATAATTTTATGGCGCAACAGGCTCTCGTTAGTACCCAAGGCGTGAGTGAGTGTGTACTTCTTTGCACGATGGCGGGACCTCCTGTTTTATGCCGAATCCGAACGGCTAAGTTGGGATAAGCTATTTATGACAGATGATACTCGGATGATTTGTCAGATCATCACGAGAGGGGGGCCAGTGAAAAATCATTTAGATGTTACTACGGCTGGGAATCGAACTTTCTGCGCGGCAGTTCAACGCATTAACCATCGCGCCACTGAGCCCGCACACACACGCTTGCGCACGCTTATCAAGACCAAAGTTATGGCTTTTCTTTTTAATTTATCGAGAAAGATGACCTTTCAGCTTTCAAGGGTTCTCTTTTTATTTGACAGTCGATAAAGACGACAGAAATATAAAAGTCAAAGAAGTGTGTAGAACAATTTAAAGTCTTGTGAGTTATGGTAACGACAAAGAACCCCTTTTTAACTATCAAGAATAAAAATAATTCGTTTGACTTTTTACTATAAAATTAGTTAAGTGCTTTTCATATGAGAATGACAGCTCAAAAGTCAATACTAAAAATAATATTAACCAACATTCACTTTTCATTAAGTACATGGTGATAAAGTAAAAGTGGGCCTTATGATAAGTATAAACTTTTGAGGGGCTATAATTTTGGACATATCAGGAAAAATCACTTTGATATAAGAAAAAGAGTGTGACAGATGACAAAATCCTAAAGCCAATACTAAAAACAAAATCAGCTTTGAGTGACTTTACATTTGTGCTGGGTGAAAAAATTGAAGTAAACCTTATCACAAAACACTAGCTTTGTAATAAGTGTCTTACACTTTGTCATTCTGTAATGTTGGCCCTATTTGTATGAGCGTTTTACTAAAAAAAAAAGTCAAATTTGATATGAGAAATGTCAAACCTATTATATTCTTAACCTACTTTTGATTACAAATGTCAAATTACCTTCTGTCAGTATTGCAAATGTATTCAACTCTTCAAAACCACTAGTCTCATTTCTTCGTACCGTTACAAAGAACCCAATAAAATTTTAATACACGTACAAAAAGATTCAAAAGTCTGTGCATCACACACAACTACGCAATTACTTTCTTAATTTGAATAAAACTATGAAAAAAAACAACACTCTTGCGTATGCTTATGAAATTTCAATGCACAGTGGAAAAATGTATGGAAAAAAAAACCTTGAAAAGGAAGAACGTGGAGTGAAAAAGGCACTTTGCAGGAGGAAAGTAGTTGGGCTATACGTGTTCTGTATTTAAATATGTTTTCTTTTTTTTTATGAAAATCATACATACAAATACATGCATACCTACTACGTAACGATGCGGGAAATTGCATGATAATTTAGTGTTACGAGTTGAGAATTTTTTAAGCGTTTTTTTTTTTTTTTAATAATTTATGGCGGCTTCTCTTCGCTCTTGTGCTGGTGCGGCTGGGTTGTGTCATTTAAGGGATAAATAGAGCTGCAGAATTTCTCCATTAATAATGCCCTCCCGCAGGACATACATATTCAAACAGCTTGCAAAATTTAAAATGAATTTATATTTAAAATTGAATTACTACTTTTCGGTTTGATGTGTAGGAGTGTGTGTGTTTATAGGACCTAGCCGGAACTCCGTGGAGGGATTTCTATGTGTGAACATCAAGGCAGATGCTATTTATGAGCTTAAAAAAAAACAAAGTTTAACAATGCTATCACGTAGTTACTCGTTATGATATTTTTTAATGTGTTTTGTGTTAAATACCGTTAATTTGTGTATATTGTTTATTATTCTTGCATTGTTTGGAGACAGTAAATATCAACGACAGTAAATATCAATACTTTGCATTGGCAACATTCAGGAGTAATGTCCAAAGAATGTCGATTTCTATCGAACATGAGTGTTTGGATGTGCGAAGGTACGTACGTATGTATTCCTGAGAATCATTAAAGGTTTGTGGCTCCAGGAAATGCTAACAATTATATTGCGAATTAATACCCAGGGCACGTATATTGTCGAATTGAATTGAATTAACGCTATAGATCCCGGACGTAGTAGCTCACGGATTTGACAAGAGAGGTTTGTGGAAATGCGAAGTTACGGTGGTACTACTGAGGAAAGAGGTTGGCAAAGGATGGATTTACTGACGTGTTACATAGTCTGCGAAGAAAGGAAGTGTAAAATGGAATCTAGATATCTCTTAAGGTAAGGCGAACCTATTCATGCAATTTAAAACATCTCGATAAACAGCGCGATTTGCGTTTCATTGGAATGACACCGCGATCTCTTTAGGAGTATCACAACCTTCCGACGTAGATGGATGCACACTGGTCCGCCTTCAGGTTCAAAGAAACTCCTTCCAAACAAACTCTACATAATGTTCATCAAGCGACTAAAAGTCATTCCAATAAGTGTAAGTGTAGTCTTCAAAAAAAAGTCGATAGCTTCAAGTGTTTCTTTTTATACATTTTGGTCGTTATCAGAAAAAGAACTTAAAAATGTTGGGTAGTTAAGATTCCAATATATAAATAATAAAATTTTGATTTATTCCGTTATACCAATACGTAATTTATACGGACGTAGCTTATTGGCACAATCAAAAAATAATTTATGACTCAAAAATTATAAATTGCTAGCTTGTCAATTTCAGTTTCGTAATTTTTTTTATCAGCCGAATTGATTTGACTATTCTACGTAAGGTAATCGTTTAAAGAGTTTCAAAACCACTGGTTCTATATATAGCTCACAGCAGACATATGTCAAGGACAGATCTGAGTTATATGACATAACTAGAACGATTGAAGAATCCCTTAACGACAAAGAAAATTCGTTGACTGCCCTTCTTGATATAGATTGTGCTTTCGACAACTTCAAAACAGAAGCATTAGATCCTTACTAAAGGAACTCAGTTCGGCACGTTTTATGATAGACTGAGTGAAGTCAATTCTACACAGAAGAGTGCTTAAGAAAAAAGCTAATTACCTTCTCACTTGTGGTACAATTTTTCTGATCGAAAGGTTAAACCGATCCAAAACAGGAGACCCATTAATGAGCTTGATTTCAAAAAACAAAATCGCAGAAAGCTAGAATTCTTTCCCTTTTTTCTGTAGACTTCTCAATTTACAAATTTGTTTAAGGACTTAAGAAAGTTACGCAGATGATAGTTGTACTAAAAAACCCTAATGGAATTCTTGTCAACTGTCTAATTTTATGGGCAAGAAATGTCTTGCGGTTATTTAAAAAAAAAACTATAAGTATCTTCGCTAGAAAATATAAGGAAAAATGTCCCAATTACTTGGGTTTGGTATTCGATTCCAAATTATACTGGAAACGGAATACTTAAAAAAGATATAAATGCCTTCCATGCATGCAGAAAAGCATTTGGAAAGATGTCGGACTGATCCTCGAATATTGTGGAGGGTCGTGCGACCTATACTAACCTACGGTTCAGAATTCAGACCGGCAACAATTAATTCCCTACCTGGCATTAAATTCACACCAAAACTAGGTCCAGAAAAACTTTTTAACTTTTTTGGACAACCAAAAGCGTTCTCAGACTAAATGAGAACACAATTTGTATGCCCAGTTCTTTCGGGCTTGATTTTTGTTGATTTTATCTGATTGATAGCTATGTTCCAGAGTCTTGTCCATTGTGCAATTTTATTAATAGCTCGTTCTACTTTTAAGATTGCTGACTCACTTTACCACTCGTTGCTAATATGGCCCTATCGTCTGCGAAAGTTGCTAAAATGGTGTCTTCTTCTTGCGGCATATCGCGAGTATACAAAAGAAATAGTATAGACACGAGAACGCTTTCTTGAGGGACCCCAGCATTTATATCCTTAAACGTGGAATATTCGTTTCCGTGTTCAACACGAATGATTCTGTCCTCAAGGTAGGATTCTAGTATTTTACACATTTGTTCCGGAAGAACATTCTTTAGTTGATATATGAGTGCTCTGTGCCATACTTTTTCAAAACATTGAGATACGTCAGGAGTCTTCTTAGGCTCTTTTCAAATTCATCTGTCATTCTATAAACCTGGTCAATTATTGTTGAATACCTATTACTAAAGCCGACTTGGTGGTCAGAAATTAAGCGCCTTCGTTCTATCACTGGTTTTACGCTCTTCTAAAGGATTTTTTTTTAAATCTTCGGGATTATAGAAAGAAGTTTTATTTGTTAATGATTTTTATCGTTTGGAAATTCCCCGGCTTTGGAACCATAATAACTACTGCGAGTAGTTCACCATAGCCTTATCGAAGCATCTATAAAGGAGAGTAACTTAACTAAGGCTTTCTTCGTTAATTTTTTAAGTACATGGTTAGTAATTAAAGCCTATACAGGAGCCTGAAGATATCCAAGAATGACCAACAGGATGAAATGGCTATATGGGAACCGATCAAAACCGATTACCGATCTGATAGATTGTTGTTAGCGGTCTTCAACATCAAGTGTCAAAAAATGTCACGAAAAAATTGGATAGTCAACAATAGTACAAGCATGAGAAGCAAGGGAAGATCTGAGTTTCTAGTCTTTTATCATAGAAGCTCGGGTACTTGGTAAAAATACCTTTATTAGACCTTAAACGATTTTTAAACTGATTGGGTTTTTTTAATCATACATTCAATGAGAAACATAAAGCTAACCACAATGGGTGGAAATGGGTACACTGTGCAGTCCTTCACATTGCAACTAAAAGTTCAAATGTAATTATTTTGAATCCTGGTGTCGGGCCTCTCTTTTTAATACAAACTTTAAATTTTAAATTCGCTTAAAGTGTTAAGTTTAACAGCTAGTTAAGCGTAATACAAAATGTTCGCACATATGTTTTTTTTACTATAAATCAATCGCATACGCATTGTCTTTGGCTTACGGTACTAACTCAAACAAAGTCTATTCGAAAAATGTACTTCAGAAGTCTACGTTATAAATTTTGTGACGTTAGACGAAATTGATGGATTTTATACCTTCTAACATAGGTGGCGCTACTGTGAATTTGAGTCTTCCTCCAATTACCATGGTCTATGGTAGATACCCTTCAGTTACGTACTCTAAGTAGACTGACGTAATTTTCTACTTGTCAAATACTGTGTCGACCCTCTAATCCGAAACATTAATGTTCACTCGCTCCACGTGTCCTATCCATCTAAAACGTCCAATGCGTTGTTTTTTTTAACACAAACATTCTAAAATAAACTAAATAAATCATTTGTCAAATAAAAACTTCTATAAATCAATACCAACCATTGCCGATCTCGTAATTATTTGACATTTGTTTTTTTTTATGTTAGAGCAAGCATCCACATATTCTAAAATTTGTTTGAAAAAACCGTCGTTGGTATATTTAAAACAAAAAACATTCACAGCTGGACGTCTATTTTTCTATTTACTTCAAATAATACTTCCCAGCTATGAAAATACAAATAATTTATATTATCGTCGCTGCCCACATGATTTTCATTTCGTCGAGATATCGTTTTGACATACTGAATTCCAAAAAATTTCCAATAATACTAATTTGTATTTTTATTATAGAAACGTTTTTCGTGGTCAGAAATGTGTATTTTAAGCGTATAATTTTCTATAAATATTTTTATTTTAGGAAAATGTTTTTTTTTGTTTTTGACTCACCGTCGGATGAAATATTTACAATTCTTTTTAATTGTCTCCAAAGTTTAGTTGGTTTTAATTTGTGATTAAAAATTATGTTTAAACGTCGGAGCACGCGTTGACAAAAGTGCAAAAGATGTAAGTAAAATGGAACTAGTCATAATTCATAATGTGCGCCATGTTAAAATAACTTGAAAGCCAACTGTCAAAATGCCGTTAATAAATGCAGCAAAATAAGCACAAGCAAATTAAATAACGTGAGTCGTTTGATAATACTGCAAAAATGGCAAATATATTTGAAGACACTATGGTTTGGACGTTTTAAATAAATTTGAAAAAATGGTTGGCAATACATTTTTAATAATACATTTGCTTCACATGATGAATGAAAATAAGAACTGGAACAGGACGGGACGGCATAAGTAGGTGACACATGTTGAAACAGAAAAGATCAGGCGATTCACAACTTGAAGCGTTTTACGGAACTAAATATGTTATAAAACTGATATCAACATTCAAGCATCATAAAATACATTGCTTTACTTTCGCAAATTGTTACGAACTGTCAGAAATCCAGTGGCACTGAATAGGTTTGCGAGTTGCTTATTATATCAGAGATCTGTCACATCCCATCATCAATGACATTTCCACAACTCAAACATTGAATTGACTTCAATTTCTATTTGACAGTTTAGTCTCATTTTTTGTTTGTAACATGATGGCGTTTTAATTTTTTAATTTTTTTTCGGTTCAGGTAGATATTTTATATTAACTTTTCGTGACAAACTTGTATTAGTTTATAAATGTCAACACATCTACGTTGATGAATAGATTAGCTATATCAAAGCACCCGCATGCCTTGCTATACCACTATCACAAAAGCAACAACAATTTGAGCACTAAAAATGTAAAATTGCTGGTGTACATCTCCTCTACGAAGTGACCTCGGAAATCAATCAGCCAATGTTTGGATCACCAGAGTTGCAATTAAATTCGGTATGCGTTTCAAGGAGGGGCACTCTATGCATGTGGATTATGCGAACAAGTCTTTAAAAAAATGTGGGTTACACGAACAGTGAATGCATGCATAATAAATAAAACAGAGTAAAACATCCTTAGGGTAGATGTATGTGGGCTATGTAAATGAATTAATTGGTTCAAGTGAACGGTCTAAGGGTCCCATCAGAAGCTATGAAATTGCGCGTAAATTTATGTCAAAAAATGGTTTCTTATACCTAAGTGGCGCTACAGTCCGAAATGAACCCGAGCCTCAATCAACACGGTTCTCTAATTGGCCCGGTGCCTACAAAAAGATGTAAGCACATTGTGAAATTGTACAATATTATTTTATTATATTTTGTTTAGTTCGGCTGTCATTTTGGCAGTTTTAGATGAAGTATAGGTAGTGGTATAACCCGTTCTCTGTTTCCTAAGATAAAAACTTTACTAGTGTCAATAAAATAGCTGTGGCATACGAGTCCATTTGCAAAGCAGCTGTAAGTCCTCGACTTAGATCCATATGCTTTAAGACATTTCTACCTAAATTATATCCGTATGTCACAAACCTAATGTCAAAATGTCTGCGTAAAACAGAAAACCATTTAACCCAACGAAATGAACTCTCTGCTTAACGAAAGTGTTGCGTTCATGAGTGTGTTCGCGAAATACTGCCGAATTAGTGTGAACACTTGCCAATCCGAGCGAACACGTTCAAGAAGCTTTATGTTTAAATATCTTTATTTTTTTTTATTGTTTAAACATTTTCTGTTATGATGACTGTACACATTTTCATTTTGAAAATTATCGATTTGATATGAAATGTATTTCTCAACATTCAAATGTCAAATTAACAATGAACACATCGTTTCCTTCATTAAGAATTCAGGCAATAATTAGTTAATAAAATTAATAAATCCTTAACACATTTCGACCTTCAAATGCTTATACTTTTTTTGTTGATTCAGTTCAAAACAACAAAAGAAAAAATCCACCAAACATCGATATAATTAAATTCCATTCGTCAATAAAATAAAAAGCGAATACTAAATTTATTGCCGAAATGAATGCCACCCCACCCCATATGGATGTGTGTACTACCAACAATATATGTATGTCAAACTGGCAGTTTAAACCCCGAAAATCAATAAGAAATAAAAATAAAATAAATACATGTGTATGTATATATAAAAAAGCCACATTTTTTGTGGAATGTCGAATATTATTAACCAAGTACCCTTGGGGGGTGTAACCTACCACACGTACACCCAATCCATGTCCTTGTTGTGGTATGAGTAATTATTGTTTTGCATTCCCTTTGTGCTGCACTATCAACAGATGTCACGGTGACAGATAAAAGAGATATGGGGGAAGAACGACTGAACAGCAATAACAAAAAAATATAAGAAACTCATTGAAAAGTGGGGAGACACAGCGCACAAAGAAGAAATGAATTGGAAATCATGGGGTTAAAATCATTACTTTTTTTTTGTGCATTCCTTTTGTTTTCCCTTTTTAAATATGAAAAGCAGATGTTCGCTATATTGTCTGCAATTTTTTTTTTCGCTCTGAAACGGAAATTCAAACGAAGCGGAAAACAAAAGATGTGACATGATGTCATAGTGGAAAATATTAAAACAAATAAGGACGAAAGAAATCGTGGGGAAGGGTGAAGGGATGGTCAGTCAATATGTTTCGAGGGGGGACATTGGGAAAATGATTCATTTTTTTTATTGGACATTTAGGCGTCACTTTGGGAATAGGGTTAGGTTTTTTGTTTTCTATTATCACAGACAAAACGGTTGAGTTAGGTTGGGTCATTGATCTTAATCAGATCCAGGAGGCGATTTCAAATTCTTTGGTGACTAGAAACAATTTTTAATGAAGAGGGTATACATTCGAGTGTCGTTTTATAAAACAGCAATTACATTTTTTTTTCAAGTTTATGACTTCAGTTAAAAGTCGTAAAATAGAGGTAAACATTTTCGAGGCGAATTATGTTACATTCCTACCATGTTAAGTTTTTTTTTAAAAAACAAATCCATTATTGTAACGCGAATTAAAGCACTTGGACGATGGTGCAGAGGGAACATTGAAGAAAAAATAGGAATGCCAAAAAATTAAAATATTTTTTAAAACTAAATATGAACGATAATAATATCTTATTATTTCCAAGTACATTGTCATCTCTTGACTTTTTTGTATGTATCTGAAACGCTTTAAAAGAGAGTTCAAGCGACTGGCCAGGAGAACTCGTTTGCGCTATACCACGAATAGAATGCAATCTACAAAATCTGCATTTCTTTACTTAACCCTGCAAATTTTAAACAAAGCTCTTATCGAATTAATAACAAATGTGTTATAGAATTAAAACTCACAAACAACCAGATACGAGATAAAAAAAAAATTAAATTTCCACTGGTTGACATACGGAAAATGCAATTAACGGCAACAGCTTTTAGACCTTTCAATGGGCAATAGAAAAAAAACTTGGATGTGAAACTCTGCAAAGCGTTCGTGCTCTGAAAAGGTTTAAAAACCTTGCTTCTCCTTAGCTAAATTTTTCTTTACATAAAATTTCGACTTCTGCCAAAATTAGAGCTGGCAAACAATGACAGCTGAAAAGTTTGACAGAACTCTACTACAATTTTGTTCATTGTAAAGGGTGGTTACATTTTAAGGGCCGATGTTGATTTTGAATAAAACACAAATTGTTTAGGAAATTTTTGTCATTTCTTTTTATTATGATAATATTGGTATGGTTCAATTATGTATGGAACAAAATATATGCCAAATGGCCGCCGCGACTTCGGCGGCACACCTCCATCCGTTGGTCCAAAATTTCGATGACGCTGAGGCATAATTCAGGTTCTATGCCGTTAATGTGCCAAATTATCTCCTCCTTTTGCTCTTGAATTGTTGCTACCTTATCGACGTACACATTTTCTTTCAAATAACCCCAAAGAAAGAAGCCCAACAGTGTCAAATCACATGATCTTAGCGGCGAATTGACATCGCCACCAAGTGGGCTAACACGGCCATTGAATTTGTCGCGCAAAAGAGCCATTGTTTTGTTAGTTGTGTGGCACCGTTCTGTTTTTCGAATTCGTGCATAAAAAAAGTTCGTTAAAATCTCACGATAGCGAACACCACTCACAGTAACTGCCTGACCAGCCTCATTTTGGAAAAAATACGGCCCGATGATCTTGGATTATCATTCTCCCAAATGCGGTAATTCTGCTTATTGACTGCTTATCCACTGAGGTGAAAATGTGCCTCATCGCTGAAGATGATTTTCTTCGAAAATTGATCATCTACGCCATTTCTTGCCCCCATTCTGACCATTGACGACGCTTGAAATGGTCCAGAGGCTTTAGTTTTTAAGACAATCGCACCTTGTTAGCGTGTAAATGCAAGTCTTTGTGCATAATGTTCATCAACGACGAGCGTGAGGGGTGCAATTGTTGGGCACGACGAGGAGTTGAGTTTCCTTATAGTGTTTGATCACCGAGCGGGGGTTAAAGAAATTGAGGAGACGAAAAGAGGAGATACCGATGTGTTGGTTTTTCAAAATCTTTTTTTTTAGCGATTTTGAATATCTATTTGGTCGTTTCAACCAACACACATACCGAGCATGATAATGGCTGTAAATTTTGGTTTCGCTTAGATGACAGCGGACAGAGTTTGGTCTTTTTTCTTCCACGCACGAATGTGAAGATTGTGCATTCGAGAACGAGTATGAAAAAATGAGGGTTATATCATCAGCAAAGGAATGGATTGGATTAAAAGTTTCAGAAAACTTAATTTTTATTTAAAAATTGAGAAAGAGTGTCGGACGGTTTATCAATGAACTTAGAAAGAAGGGACGTCAGTGCAGTTGGTCGGTAATTAGAGAGAAAAGACTATTCTCCCTTTTTAGAGACGGGATGGACAAATGATGTTTCCCTTTTACTTTGGAAGAGTTGTGATGAATAGCACAGATGGAAAAGTTGATGAATTGGTTTATCCAGTGTGGAACAACTTCTTTTCAACAATATTTGGAGTGGAAGAAGTGTTATGTTATGCTTCTGTTTGCACATGCAGGCAGGTGTGTTCTATGGACCCTATTCTCGAGCTTACCACCACTATACGCCGGACGAAATTAACAGGATGCTTGATGAAGCATTAAATGCTTTTGATATTATTGCTCCTGTAAAAGTTTTCGCAATACGCCAAAACACAATTTAAAAGTTGTGATGATTCTTTTCACGATCTTTCTGTACAAAGCCAAATGTGTTGATGGCAATAATTTATTTTCCAAATATCCATCCACAGTTTACAAAAAAAAAATCATCCACCGATAAGAAAGAAACCAAAAAACTTTCTGTTTTATAAATCTCATTTATTTTCTTTGTCCCAACCGCCCACTTGTGTCTCACCCACTTTCGAATGGGATTTAAAAATCTATCACTCAAGCTGGTAGCTTCCTGATACCGACAAATCCTTGGCAACAATCTCAAATCCCATTTCGCACTTCACAAAGTATATCCATTCCATTTCTCTCTTAAGATTATCAGTTTTTAAACAGTCTGATGGATGCGAAACATTTTGCGCAAAACAAAATTAAATTGTAAATGCAAATCGCAATCACAACTTTGTGAATTCCTGCACAGTTGTTGTTGTTGTTGCTGCTGCTGCTGCTCCTGTTCTCCTTTTATCTATCTCGGCGCGTATACAAAATAAACTCTCATTCGTTCATCCGTCAAGTTCTTTCATTTCATTCTTTATTTTCATTTTAATTGCGTTGTTGTTGTTTTTTTTAACTGTTTTTTATTAAAGTTTATCATTAGTTTTGCCATCCATTTCGTTTCTCAGTCACGCACAGAGATTTCAAGAAGCAAAATCTTGTTTATTCAAATGGCAACTGAAATCTATCTAGATACAGATGTGTATGTGTATCTACGTATCCACTCGAGGCAGGCCCTCTTTTTGGTAGTTCCCTTCAACCCTCTGTTCCATCAAAAAAAGAGTATCAAAACAAAATTTGCTATCTTTAAATAGAATGGGCATGGAGAGGCGAGTGAATACACAATAAAAGCAAAAGCGGAAATACAAGCAAAAAAAGAAGCAAAAGGAAGAAGAAGAATATATATTTGTTCGATGATTACCCACTCTGTGCTGTACCCGTTCTTTTTGTTCGGCTACCAAACAAATTCGTGCGTTCAGACATAGAAAATAAAAACCAAACAAATGGATAAATAAAATCCCATAACAAAACCAACAGCCAAAAACAGAGGAAGGAGTTTTTATTATTTTTTTTGTTTCTCTTATCGAATATACAAACAAACGCACTAACATACGAATGGAATGATATACAATCGAATACAAACAAAATAAATCGTTAAAAAACCGTTGCTCTCCATTTCGAGGCTGTCCTGCCTGACATCAACGTAGCCCGCCACAACAAAAAATTAATAAAGCTCAATGCTTTTCAATGGTTTCATCGGCATGGCGAATGGCGACTCATATCTACATATTGCCAAAGTTTTGACCTCTCGTTCTTCTAATGATGGTTTCAATGTAGTTGACAGTGTGTTTCGCAAAAAGGAGAACCTGGCTTGGTACATTTCGTTTTGCGAATATTTTTTTTGTTCGTATATTCTTAAAATTATTAACGTGCGAATATTAGATTGATGTTATTTGTGATTTTTTACCTTTCGAATAAAAAACACGATTTTTCATTGAACATTTTAAACATTTCAAGGTTTTTGTCAGTGTCTGTCAAATTTTGTTAAAGTTACGTTTTAATTTACATGAAAACAACAGTTTTTGGTAAATTCTTAATTATAAAATTTGTTCTTTAAAGAAAACACACGGTAGGAATAGAACCTTACTCTGGTTAATATATAGAACCGCATTCTCTACCAGCGTAAAACTTATAAATACATTTAGAATTATTTATTTTTCGTAACACTTTTTCGTTACACTTTTTTGTTTTATACAATCCAATTGAAATCCATACAAGTCCCACTTCAAAAATGTACTACAGTGTGGGCCACACTGTATGACTCTATCGGAAAGAGCATTTTGATACGTTTCTACCGAGCCGAAAATTGTCATTTCAGCCAAATGCATGATTTCAAATGCCTCGCATTTCGCGATACAATTTCTCATTCTAAAACGATGATTTTGACAGAGACGCGATTTCCATTCAACTACAAAAGATTGCCTCTCATTACAAAAAAAACATGTGAGATTAGATGCGTTTATGTTCATGAAAAAGCTCTGTTGAAATGGGTTTCGTGAAATGCCACGTTTCGGCTACGTGGAAATGCAGTTTTCCCATTTCGTTTAAATTAACATCTCGTTCAAAACACATTAATTTTTATATTCTATTTCAAGGTATAGCCTAGAAAAAAGGATCATACATCAAGGTTGACACTATTATGCAACATAGTTCGGTATGACTTGTGATCATTTCGGGTTTGAAAAAATAAAATAGGCACACGTTTTGAAAAATAAATATTTTCCACTTGCCATTTCTCAACTCGTGTAACATGAAGCATGTGTCACCACGCAGTGTATTGCCAATACAATGGTATCAATGCCATGACACCACCAATGTGTCATGACACTTTTGTAAAGTTTCGTTAACTCAGCTCTTGGTATTAGGGGCCATAAAGCCAAACAGCAAAAAGTGTATGTTTAGATGGCAAGTTTGTCGAGTATATGGCTCTGTTATTCAACCCCACTGATATCCATGCATGATTCATTGAAAAACTTGAATAATAGTTGCACTTATATCGGATCTGATTAAATGCTGAGTCGTAAATGTGACTCAGCCGTATGATAAAGAAAATCAATGGTGAATCTTTTTACAACTTCAAGACAAGATGTTGGCGGACCCTAAAAATCTTAGGCCTTGATTTTGACGTATTTTTGAAAGACATTGACAGTCGATTTAAATTCTTCAACCAATCGACAGCCTGATTAAGGCGGATAATTATAGCTTGTAATATTACTATTTCATCTGTTTTGAGACGTCTATTAAGATCTAGTAAAACTCGTGTTGTCCTAAATCAAGTTATTTTGCCAAATATATAGGTGACACTATACATATGCGGTCGGTGCAGTAGCCTAGTGATTAGCGCGTTGGATTAAAAAACTAAAAACGCGGTCCCTTGGTCAAAGCCCAAAAGTGATAAAACATACGATTTTTCACTGCCCCACCGCTTGCAAAAGCCTTCCAAACAAAGAAAAAGTATAAAATTGTCATGAGAAGCTGTTCGGTGACGGAGGTCCCATTCCGTATGGAAAAAAAACATATCTTCGCGCATTCAAATGAATGGAGAATTCAGGTATGAGGCCCTGTATGGGCCGTTAAAGACTCTCTTTTCATGTCCCGTAATGGTCTCTCGTTTTCATACATCTTGTGCTGATAAAATACATTTCATAATGACTATCAAGCATTTCGAACACAGATAACAAGTTTTTGTAAGCTCAGGAACATATGTAAGAAACATATGGGTTTTTCAATAAGAGCGCTACAAAAGTTTTTTTTTTCTAAATAAAACAAAAACTGTTTTGTATATCAATGAAATTCTTTATTCCTGTGAAAGTACTTTCGATGCCATTATGTATGGAACTCGATTTCTTTTGCATGGCCACCACGGGCACGCTTGCAGAAGTCCAGACGCTGAACCCAGTTTTCGACGGTTTTCAAGCATTTATCGGCCGATACTGCTTCAATTTCACGTTCGATATTCGTACGAAGTTCATCAATCGTCGCTGGCTTGTTGGCATAGACCATAGACTTGACGTAGCCCCAAAGGAAATAAAAACGAAACTCGATTTTTTTTTCATTTCCAATTCGTCAATTCAAATCAACCAACAAAACCATTTGTTCGTACTTTGTAGGAGCAAACACAAAACCCCCAACGGATTAATTTCAAATTCGTTTTAATTTTCTCTGCCACTAATGCAGCACTGTTGACTTTTTGGTCTCATGGCCTTATGATATCATA
Source organism: Rhingia rostrata (assembly GCA_949824845.1). NCBI lineage: Eukaryota > Metazoa > Arthropoda > Insecta > Diptera > Syrphidae > Rhingia > Rhingia rostrata. Next base: position 143,163,886 of record OX463756.1, on the reverse strand, counting down.
ATGATGGACCAAAATGGCTGCGCGAACAAATAATAGCAGAAACAACAGAGGCGCAAAAATATAAATGACTCTCCATCATTTTAATTGCGAAAGGAAATTGCTGACGAATGGAAAACTGAAGTAGGGTGATGTGCGAGGAAACACTTTTATTTTTTTGTCCATCTCCAAAATGAAGACGGCTGCAAGAAGGTGGCCCACTTTAGGGTGGCAATCAAATGGACTTTTTGTTTCATGTCATCTTTGTTCATTATCAAGAATATTATTCGAAAGAAAAAGCAATTAGCAATTTCTTTTAATGAAAATCTTTCAAGAAAAAAGAAAGAAAAAAAACGAACACATTTCCATTTGTCACTTTCATTTGTAGACAGAAACAGAAAAAAAAAGTTTTTTTTCTACGATTACGATCACGCAATTCTAATTCTGGCGGAGAAGTGAATTTTAATTTCTCTATGACATGCACCTGCACACATGCAACTTGGAAGGGTTTTTCTGATGATTGAGATGTGTAAAGTGTGATCATCGATTAAAAATATATTTGAGAGCCTGTAATCGGAGAGAGAAATGAAGCGTCATTAAAATAGTGAAATGACAATTGGTTTGAGGGGTTTTTACGTTTTGATGTTTGGTGTAAATTATTGGCGAATAATGTTCAAATATTTTTTGACAGTTAAGAGGGCCGAGCCATTGTCAGTTCGTGCATATAAATGGCTGTCAATATTTGATTTTTTTATTTCCGTCATTTAATCTGTGCGTTAAAATAAGTTTTTTTTTTTTGTTGGCATGTGGTGAGGGTTCCACGAAAAATACATTTTTTTAACGATTTGAAAAGTCAATCAAAAATGTCGGGACATTGTGAAACATTGAGCAGTAATTAGTGCACTTTTTTAATTTAAATTTTGTTTATTTCAGTGTGAAAGTACCAACTGTCTAGATAAATACACAGTGCGTGAATTTGTTATAAGTAGTTGATGACTTGCATTGAGTTTTGATATTTTAGTAATACAATTGTAGATTGTTTTCAAAAAAATGAATGAAAGCTATGAAAATTTCTTTATAAAATTCGGATGCCTTATGCTTCTAGCACACATTGACGCAGAAACATTTTTAAGTCGATTTTGTATGTTACATCACACACTAACAATATCAGCAGCAACAGAAAATTTTGAATCATATCTAAAGTTGATGTTACCAAAGCAATGTGTTTCAGGCATCACGGTTAATCACGGATTAAGGTCAGGTCAAGGTCATTTTTTTACCTTATTTCACCTCCATTTTTTTGAAGGTGAAAAAGTCGATGTTCTTCCAAAAATATCGAAAAATCTTATTTTTTATGGGTGATCAGTGATTACGGATTAAGCTCAGATTACATTTGGACCACTTCTATGGCTTTTAAATTAAAATAAATTACCAAGAAGGTTCATATTTCATATAGTGGTCTATTGGTTATTATTGCGTGGACTACTAAGCGCGGGGTCCTTGGTTCAAAGTGACAACACATAAGTTTTTTCACTGTTCCAACTTTTGCGAAAATCTGACAAACACTCACGAGTAATACTGTCATGAGAAGCTTGTCAAATTTCCCGTTTGGATTTTATGTTAAAATGGAGGTCCTTATTTGACGCAAAAGTATTAACTTTACACACACAAATAAAAGGAGAAGCTAGCTAGGGTCGAGCCCCTGTAAAAACCATTAATGTCAGATTTTCATGATTACATATTTCTGATACATTTATGAACTCAATTCGTAACATTTTACTTTAGTCTGGTTCACCTGAAATGCCATCGAGTTTTATTCTCTGTACATAGCCCGGCCATTTTAACGATTTTTTTTTACTAAGCTAATGTCGCTCAGTGGTGCCATGAACTGCCGCGCAGAAGGTCTGGGTTCGATTCCCAGCCATAGCAACACCTAAATGATTTTTCACTGGCCCTCCTCTCATGATGATCTGACAAATCATCCGAGTAGTATCAATTGTCAAGAAAAGCTTATCTCAAATTCGTTCGGAGTCGGCATAAAACAGGAGGTCCCGCCATCGTGCTAGAAATACACACGCACACATGAATGGTTGTGAGAAAGCTCGGTCCTGGGTACTAACGAGTAATGTCGCTGTACAGCACGTATAGCTCCTTGTTAAATCTTCTTCTTTGTTATTCAAAAAATGCTTGTTAATAACTTGCGCACACAATTGGGGAATTTTTTTCTTAAAAATAATATCGTCCACATCTAAACCCTTGCGTAAAATTTCGAATGGTGGACTCTGATATGACTGCCATTTTCTGATGCATATTTTCTTTCAAAATTAACCATAGATTTCAGATAACCCCACAGAAAAATTTCCACAGTTGTTCAATCAGAACTGCTTGTAGGCTAATTTATGTCTCCTCGAGGTATTGTACGTGTGTGACGTGGTTCCGACCTACTGGAACACTGTTCTTTGGATTTACTCCGGTTTTGAAAGTAAGGCATCAAGATATCAACTAACTTCTCCACATAACGCTTTACATGCACTGTAACTGAACGTGCAATTTCATCATCAAAAAAGTATTTGACGAACGAATATTCCTCGTTCTGACATTGCAGCCGATATGTTGACTTAAGGTGAATGAAGGCGTTTTTGATGATTGAGTTTTGAATTCATTGCTCTGTAGTAGCGGCAGTTCTACTTATTTACGTGTCCATTAAGATTAAAATGAGCTTCATCTGAAAATATAATAAGGGTGTTGCGTTAAAAATTCTCATTCAAAGTAAATTAAAAGCTTCTCAACAAAACGATCCCCACAGTCAATCTGCTTATAACCTTTTTAATACATATTTGAAGATTGTTGCACCGACTCGCAGTCAGCCTGACGTTAGTTGTCAAAATCGTCGTTCATTTTCTTTCACGGAATGCCAAAAATGTCAAACTATCGAAGGTTTACCAAAATTGAGTGATACAAACAGTACATCCCAACTCAATTTTACTTTCCATAAAAAGCACAAATTATTCCAAGTAATTTGCTGTCTTTGTACTCCGTGCTAATAAATCATACTTCACTGAGTAGCGAAGTCTCACCTAAACACGCTTAATTTTGCTGAAAGTTGAAAAGCGCCCAAATGTTTGATGTACGAAGTTAAAAAAGTCTCTGACTTGTATATTGGGGTTTAGTTCATGCACCAAATTAATTTAATTCTACAAAATTCTGTATAATCATGACCTATGCACATTTAAAGCATTTAGGCTCTTACGAATGAGAAGGTTCGGATCGTCACGAACAGACTGATTCTCTTTACATTTTCTATCATTTTTGATGATTTTAGATCGTCTGATTTTGTTTTTTTTTTCAAGAATTATAATTTTTAAACATTTTAAACCTTCTGGTCCATTTTGGAATGAGTGGTTTGCATGGCGCATCATTTAAGTGCCGAGGACCACGAATATTGCAGAATCACTACACACACAATCACATACGCTCTGTCAATCAGTAGCGTGTCCCCGCGCCCCTCGAATTCGTTGAATCTACGCAGTAAGCTAAACATTTATAAACTTTCTTGTTTTTGAAGGCTGGGCCAAGTTCGGTCAATTAAATGTTTTAGCTGCTCTAGATATTTTGTTCACACTCATAGTAGCCAAAATCCTAATCCAAGTAAGCCAAGCCAAGTTAAACACTGAAACACAGGTCTGTAAAACTGTTTGCTATTTTTTTAAAGTTACTCCTAACCTCGAAAGTGTATATATCGAAAATTTGACGTCTTTACTACGCTTTTACAACTTTATTACTACTTAATTGACTTAATTTTTTCTAAGTTATTCTTAGCAATCTTTCCAATTGTCGATTTGTAATAAAAAAAGAGAAAAGGAAAATTGAATTTCATTGAATTGAATCAGCCATTGTCAATGATTGGCTATGAATTTTTATGACAAGTGAAAATATCCTTATTCCTTATTTATCGGGCTTCGCAAATACAATTTTTCATTAGTCACTTAAAAACGCAAATAGAATTACGTGTCCTTGAATTAACAAAGGCATTCGTCGAATTGTATTTTCAATGAACTGACGACCTATTTTATGTCAATATTTGACTGTCAATAATTGCGGTGCATTAAAATTTGTCAATCTAAAGGCATATAGCAACCTAGCTTTACACTCTTGTTAAATATTTTTCTAAATCCAAGGAAATATGTAATTTCACCGCAGATATTTGAAATCAACGACCGCAAAGAACCCCCACCCATCAACTTGTTAATAAAATATTCACACAAGTCCACCGCAAAAGACCTCAAAGTGACAAAAGCACTCCACTTCGTTATTGAATTCGCTACGACTTTCATTATTCTGATTCCCAAGGACTATTTCCACTGCACAAATAATACTTTTCTCCGTCAATCTATCATCCAAATTTTCAAAATGCAACTTCAAAGAGCCATACAAATATCTGTATATACATATAAAATAAAAATTCCAATCACATCAGCCCCACCCGGCATACAATGATGATGAGAAGCATGAAAAAATATTTTGAATCAATTTCCATTTAACAAAGACTCCCCTGAACAGCACACTCCTGCTTCAATGGGAAACGATTGATTTGCCTTCAAGGAAAGTCAAAGAAAACTACTGCTCTTGTACCATAAGGCGTTCATTTTCAAACAGCTCAGTCAGGCATAATAACTCCATTCAATATGGCAGACATGGGTCATAGTAATACCCCAGCTGTACAATGTTTCCCTAGGCCTAACAACACACACCAGCCATATCCATTTTGCTCATCCTGTGTGTGGAACAAAGAAACTCAATATCTTGCCGAAGCCGCCCTCTCATCATTCATTCGAGTGTCCATCGATATTTCAGTTTCTTGGATTATTCTTGTGCACTGCACTGCTGCAGTTTATTGGCCTTTTTCCATTATGCACTCAATCGTTACCATTTAAAGGAAGTGCTGGGGTATTGAAAAATCCTTACAATGCACAAGCACATTTTTCTCCCTCTTTTTTTTTTTTATTTGACCCCTTCTATTTTTTTATTGACTTTTTTGTTTGTGGTGGAACCATTCCGAAGAGGATGATGATTTGAAAAAAGAAACAAAAGACGAGGTATAGACCTTAAAGAGTGTTTCAAGGTAAAAGGGTCGTTCTACTCGGCTCTGAAAATCTTTCCAAATTCGTTTTGTATTCATGTTGGCAAAACATTTTCGAAGAATTATCCGACAAAATAATAATAAAAAAAAATTACATACAGCCCAGACGAGGTCTGGATTTACATTTTTTTGTTGTTTCTTAATTCTGAGGTTCCAAAAAGGTTGCATGCGGCGAAGAAAATTGCTTAAATTCGGGGTGTAGTCACAAACATACGGTGCTATATATATATTTGTATACAGAACAACATCTCTTCATGGATACCTGAGTAGCTTAAGTATAGACTCTTAAGTCTCAACTCTCAAGACATAATCGCATCTAATTTTTGCACAGAAAGGAAGTCCTTTGTTTTTTTTTTCGTTGCATATTTAAATGCTTTGTGGTCAATAACCCTCCTCTGGGGGTAATCGGAGTAGATTTTTGCGAACAATGCTCCTTCTTTGTTGTTGCTTAGCATGTGTTGATTGAACGTATACCCTCACACAGCCAATAGGTCTGAAAAACGCTTAAATTTCATAATATATACCCCTAAAGCTTACATATGTGAAACTGAGTTTTTTTTCGAGTTTAAAGAGGTAATTTACCTCACTTCGAGATGAGATGCGTATCATCAGTTTGAGAGGTTATTTCGGTTCAGGGAGATAAATTGATTAAAGCTGGAAAAACTTGTTTTTATGTTTTGTAATTAACGATTCCTTTGGTGGGGTTTTTGATCGATTGAAATTGCCATTTGAATTTGAATTGGTGGCAATGTCATTGAGAGATGTGAGAACAAAATCGCTGTTTGGCAATAATGTTGGATAATGAATATTCGCATTTAACTGTGAAGTTTATTACAGAACATGGCTTGGATTGGCGACAGGTATAAAGAAAGAAGAAACAGTCAGGGAGGGTTTATAGCTCTTTCCACTTTTATTGAAGAGAACGGGTTTTTCTTCCACTGATCCTAAGGTCGTGTTTAACGGCACACACAATTCGGTTTTTAATTGACAAGTGGTTACGTAAATGAGTTGACTGATAAAACACTTTTAATTGTTCTTAATTTTTTTTAATTATTAAACAAAATGGGGTATATACCCATCGGGATGGATACCATCATCGATCAGTTTATCCATATTATGAGGGCTAATATGGACCGTAGGAGCTGTGGCCTAGTGGGGGGTGACTATTAAGCGCGCTTCAAATCCCAAAAGCAATAACCCCTAAATTATTTCCACTGGCCCACCTCTTGTGAACGTCTGACAAACATCCAAGAGTGTTAACACTGTCATCACTGATAAGCTTCTTAAATTTAAAGTTCGCAGTCGACGTTAAATAAGGGTCCACTGCTTTTTTGCGAAATAGAAACAAAAAGAAATACACGAGGATATCCTACACTTTCTGTACCAATGTTCAGGACTCGGTCAATTGAGAATAAGAACTTTGGGAAAGTATTTTTCCATGACCTCACGGATCTATCCGAAATCCCTCTCTCTAACCTTTTCAGTATTGCAACATCATCAAATGGACGGTTGGAATCGGAATAACAATGAAGTGTTACGAGACAAATGGAGGAGCCACCTATACACATGGACCGCCCAATGGTCATCACAATTGATCTATATTGACCTGAGTGGGATGAGGGAAGACATTCACCGCCTAACTCACCAACGCACCAACCTAACCTAACACTATGAAAGTCGTTTGGGACCCGATTGTTGTGTCTTCAAACTCTAACGTTGTTCTTGACTAATAACTGTGTTTCCAGTGGCTCAGTGATTAGTGCGTTGGAGTTTTTCAACACTTTTTACGCCTAAGGGAACCGATTTTTGTGTCTTCCAACTTCTCGTTCTTAAGTTGTGTTGAGTAACAATTGTAAACAATTTTACTTACATTCCCATATTTTTGAAAAGTGTGACAAACCTGCCAGATTATTAAAGTCTAAATTATCATGAGAAGCTTCTCAGAATTGCCATTCGTTATCGGCGTAAGTCACCTTCGGTTGTGAAAGAAATATAACTGCTGGTAGATAACAAGCTACTTATCAAAGTGACAGTAAGTTTTATATCTCTTTTAACTTCGTAAAAGTTATTCTATTGATTCAACTTAAGAGGCTGATAAAATTAGTTTGGCAATTACGAAGGTCATTCCAAGAAACCTACTACTATCTAAAAAAAAAAAAAAGTTACAGGGTTAGGCACATTCTAACAATGGAGTTTGCCTTAAGTACGATTTATAAGGAGCACATTTCAAAAACCAAACGCTTTTTGGTACGTTCAGTCCAATCCACTTCCACAAATCTCTTACATTTTAGTTTGAACAATATTTCATTTCTTTACTACAATTTGCAGCCGTTTCAGCACTCTGTCCTGTTTTATCTGTGCACTCTAAGTTAGTGGCGTCACAGTCCGGAATGAGCCTGGGCGTGCCTCTCCAATTAGCCAGGTCGTTGAGATCGGTTTCTACTTGTGCGCACCACTTAAGGCGAGGTCTTCCTCTACTGCGTCCGACGTCTGGCTGGGACTCGAAGACTCTGCGAGCCGGAGTATTTGTGTCCATTCGTTCTACATGTCCTAGCCATCTTAAACGTCCAATGCGGAGTTTTTTGACCAGGGGCATGTCGCTGTACAGCTCGTATAGTTTTTGGTTGAATCTTCGTCTCCATAGCCCGTCAACGCAAACGGGACCGCAGATTTTTCGAAGAATTTTCCTCTCAAATCGACCAAGGATTTCTTCATCCGCTATTGAGACGGTCCATGCTTCAGCGCCGTAGAGCAGGACTGGGGTGATCAGGGTCTTATATAGGATCTCCTTAGTAGTTCGAGTGAGGGTTTTACTACTGAATTGCCTTCTTAGCCCGAAGAAACAGCGGTTGGCAAGTGTAATTTCGTTTATTTCTGACGAGATGTTGTTGTCAGAGTTAATAGCGGAGTCGAGATAGACAAAGGCCCATACTATATCAAAGTTATATCTGTCAATGGTGACGTTCTATCCAATTCGTCGATGTTGTGTGTCCTTTCGTGTTGACAGCATATACTTCATCTTGCCCTCATTTACTACTAAAACAATTTTTGCCGCTTCCTTCTCTATACTAGCAAACGTGCCTATGACATTACTTTTGGTATGCCAGTAGTTGTACCGATTTTTTGAAAGTTGTGCCTCTGGTGTTGGCTCGTGAGTTTTGCACAATCACCTTGGCTTGGCTACCCTCGTTCTACAACACCCAACTATCCTCTAAAATAGTTAAGACCTTTTTTACTAACATACATGTTAACATTTTGTATCTTCATGCCCTAGCCCTATCAGCTGTCTAAAGCAATTTATGTTTTTCAAGGGCTATGTCTCTCCACAGATAGTGTAGGTCGTTTTTGAATTTTAACATCTAAAGCCCGTTAAGTACCCATTTTTTCCAAGACAATTCTATACGGCCAAAAAAAGTTCACATCCACGTTTGTTATGGTCCGTGCTGAAGTACCGTAGAGTAGGGATGAGATAATCCTTTGTTGAGAAGAGTAATTCTACTTTTGCTGTTCGATGGCTATGTTTCCCTTAAAACTTATAAACGAACCAACGTTCATGAAAAACGGTTAATTAATGTAAAGCTTTGTTGGCATTCTGTAATCATTGATGCTCTTATTTGGTTGTTAGAAGCTACCCACGTTTATATTTGCAATTAAGTTGCTCGCTCATTTTGACAATTCTCAACGAAAAATGTCTCTGTAAAGTATCATTCTAATTGCAGCAACATCTTGTTATATATTCGCGCGGAACTTTTTGGTCGTTTTCCGCGCATGTAACAAAAAATCGTCCATTTAGTTTTCACAGCGAACCAGAAACTGAGTTTTTGACAAAAAGTTTTTGAAAACTATTTGACGTTTCCAAAATGAATAAAATAGTGCACTTAATTCATAAAGATTTATGCATCTATTTAATTTTCAGTTCAGACGTGAAGGCATAATAAAGAACAGCCTGTCAATTTATTTGATTGAAAACTTTAAGGTAACATACAAAATATTTTCTAATTTAAGTTGGTCGCAAATATGAACAAAAAATAAATTTAAATATTTCCGTGAAGTAAATATTTTGAAAGATTTTCTGTGTGGCGTGGGGTCCGTTCAAAATTAGAAAGAGAGACGGTAAGCACATGCATAGCGCAACATAACAGATTGTATTGTGCATACCTTGTAAGCTAATTCCGATGCAAGGACTATTTGGAAAATTTGTCTTTCTATTCACATGTTCCGTTGAATAAGGTTTCAAAAAAATGAAAATCATTTAACGTTTAGTTCATATTTCATCCGCCAGTTAGCGATAAAACATTTTCCTTTGTCTTATAAACTATTGCGATGCGTTTCTAATCGTTTTGGGAACAATTACTTCATCTGTCAAAAAGAGGTTGCAATACGCAATAAAGCAGCAATACGTGCATGTATGCGCTGGCCATACAAATTTTATATTTATTTTTGACGGATAGTCATCGTTAAAAAATTGTTTCTAGTCCATCTTCCGATGCAAATCAATTTTCATATACGCAAAATACATCATGAATGTAACCCGACTGTTAACCTTTATGCTTTACGTACCCAAGCATGATTGCATTTCGTGACAGATTCATTAGAATGTTTAATTTACGTATGCATTCCTTGATTTATTCAGAGAATAACGATTGTATTCGGTTATTGCTCTTTGTCAGGCGATACTGTGCCTTTTGTGTTTGCTGATTTCATACACAGCAAAAGATTAATTCTGGATGTCATTTGGAGTCAGCTTGAGTTTGCATGTAACGCAGTCATACAATGAGGCGATAATGTATGTTTGGTCATTGGACAAGTAATGTTTTGTTCAATGTTGTTGGTTCGGAAATGTGATGTTGAGAATATTTTTGTTGTCAAAACAGTGCTGCCATGTACTAGTTTTGATACATAGTTTGTAACATAGGGAAATATTTTTTCTAGTTATACCTTAAAGTATATGGATCGACTCAGAATCGCTGGCGGAGTCGATTTAGCCATGCCTGTCTGTCCTTAAGTCCGTCCGTGCTTATGTCTGTCTGTAGGTCACTGGTTTTAAGGCATTAAATGTTGAGCTAAAGTAATGAAATTTTGTATAAGGCGATCCTTGTACGTTCTGTTCGAACAAGTGTAAAAAAATTCCAAAATTCGATCACTTCCACGCCCATTTTTTATTTATGGTCAACGGTTACGAATTTTTAAAAAGTGTCTCAACGAGATATTTAGAAAATCTCAATATCTACATTTCCTCCTTTTTTTGCCACGTTCGCTTTTTTGTGGTGTTTTTAGTAAAAACAAAACTTTTTTGGTTAAATTTTAAAATATTTAAAAAACTGTTTGATACAAAATCATTGGTAATGTTAATGTCAAAATTTTGTCCATAGGTCATTAGCCCATGCCTACTTTCTGGGGGTGTTTTCCCACAATGTATGTATGTATATATTTATTTAGTAAAATTTACTATTACAATTCATTTAGATATAAAAAGACCATTTGTTTTCCCTACCCAAAGGCATATGCAAACAAAAATGTTTTGATAAAATGTCTGAATAATGTTGTGGCAAAGTCATTTTTTGAATTGCATCCCTATACCGTTTTTAGCCGCTACCACTTTTTTGGGATCTTTAATTTAAACATGGAATGGGATAGGGTATTCAACGATTCGCACACCGGATTGTAGCCTTCTCATATGTTTATATGTTATGTTATTTATATTTGCTTCAATTGTAATATAAATTGAGATATAGTATAAAAATAATTTCGAAAATTTCTGTTTGTTTATATCCTACCCACCCATGTAAATGAAAAATATGACAGATTTCAGGGTACCAATCCAAAAAAAAAATCGCTCTGAAAAATTTGTAGATTTTTCGAAAACCGAAGTTTTTTCTTGCCCAAAATAAAATTTTCATTTAGTAACTCTCAAAAAAGTGAGAGTTAAGTCCAAGAAATTTTTTGATCTAAAAATTTAAAAATCAGTAAAAATTTGTTTGGTTTCAGTTATAAATTGATCCGTAATGAGGGTATCTGGTCTGCCGAAACTTTTTTAAGTCGAACTCTTGCCTCTTACTTACACCTGACCAGTAAAGACTGCATCTTCCGTCGCTACTGTTCTGCAATGAATTTCGTAAGGATAGAGAAGGATACCTTGATAAAACATGTTAAAAAAATAAAAGTTAAGCTAAGGAGAGTTGGAAAATTTTAATTTTAAAATTCGGGAACGTTGCTCATTCAGTCAAAAAGTTCTAGCATCGACGGAGGTTCGATTTTCCTTGACGTCTCGAACCTGAAAATAATGCCTTCCGTATTTACACCTGCCATATGCACTATCTGTTCCAGCACGAGATTGAAGAATTTTCGTCTCCTTGTCAAGATCCGGTACATGTTTGGAAAAGTTCAGATTAGCCTGTTTCCAAACTGAATGTTGTTAATCGCATGTCTTCAAGTGCTAAGTGACACGGCTATATCTGCAGTTACCCCGAATTTCTGTCTACAGAACGCAAGGCCATGGACGCTATCATTCGACAAAAACATGACATGTATTAAGAAGTTCTAGCAGTACGTTTAATAAAAGTAATTATGGACATAACCAGGCCATCGAGATATCCTTTCCGCTTTTTAATTCAAATCCAACGGGATTGTAAAAAAAACTAGACTTCTGTTAAAATGTTTAAACAGTCTAGAATTGCCTACGTGGCAGCACTGATTACGAATGAAACTATTCTTAAAGTTATTGTCTTAGTGCTATTGGAGTCAGTCAAATATTCAGCATTATCGGTTCGAAGCAAAACTCGAGTACACCATTAAAACAGGGTGTAGATTTTTAGAAGTTTCAGTTCTTTGTCGTTTGAAAAGCATGAAATCTACATAATAGAAAACGAGGTTATATATCTTTTGAATCTTTTAAAAGCACCTCTCACTAAACGCTTGGAATGAATTAATGCCCCTAAAAAATAGATGACTGTCAATTAAATTACCCACTTCAAAGAAAAACGTTTCAGCCTTAATTATTTCAATCTTTCTCCTTCCATCACATCTCTGTTTCTCTTTATCGCATTTCTAGTTCCATAAAAAAAAAAAAAAACTCACACAAAACTACATTTATCGCACACTCAGGACTCAAACAAAAAAGAAGCATCTCTCCAATCGCTCTCATGTCTCTTGGCGTTTTTACCATTTAACCGATTCTTCTTATTTATGTTCTGTTTTGTTGAATGCATGACCTCGTCTGTCGACTGCTTATCTCAGATTTTTTTCCATTTTAATGACAAGAGATTTTTTCTTTCGAGAATTCCAAGATACGAAGGTGTGTAGTTGTGAGTGTCCTTTTACCGAAAAAAAAATATATTTCTTCATCTCTCATCTGACAAGCACACATGATTTCGAAAAAAATCATAAAAAAGAAACCCTCCACCGACAAGTCCTTTGGAATTCAGGATCGGATATCGATTTTGGTTCAAGCATACCAAAAGGACAAACATTTCTTCGAGTGCTCATTCATTTGAACAGATGTTTGGGTGTAAGGTTACAGGTAGTCAGTCCTCTTTCTTCAGTTTTGGTTGTCGTCTTCCTTTGCGCAGTTTCCTTTCATTAATTTATTTTTTTTTGTCCCCACCGCATACTTGGCATAAGGAAATTACTCTTCACGTTCCGTTACAGGATTATATTTCTTAAAAAAAAAAAATCGTAAATGTCTATCCGGCCGCCTTATGTATAATTTGCGTCCACTTTCAGGCGATAAATTACAAATTTTATACATGTTCTGAGGCGGGCGAGGTTGGCTCATAACATATGCATGATAAGGAGCGGCGGCCCAGGACGAAGGTGGACTGCAATTTCCTATTTTGATTATGGGTTCAGTTTTTCAGTTTATAACATATGATAAGACGAGGGGGGTTTTCGACCTCATTCCGCTTCTATGGCTTCAAACTATCCGAATGTTGATAATAAGTGAGTTTTCTTATCTTGGGTTTGGCGTTCCAATTTTGGAGGAGGACTGTAATTACACACTCATGCGCATTAAGGCGAATATTTATGGAATCGTGTAAATATACTGGCGGAGGAAATATTTAAGAAATGTTATCAGAAAATACCGCACAATGTTCAATATTTACAGAGTATGTACGATAAGGTGTTGCTTATCTATTTGGAATGGGATTTTATGCCAGCTTGGGTAGGACGGCTGTACGTAGATACTTTGTTTGGCGGCGATGTCGATATACTTTTATTCAGTGTTTGCCTTTTGCATATATTTACTTTGAGGACTATCGGGAAGCAATATTGAAAGCAAATAGGAGTTTGAACTTTTATGATTGAATATAGCACATGTCGTTTTATGATGGCAGATAGGCGGAGTTTTTTAGTTGTATCGAGTCATAAAAATCTTAATTTATTCTTTCCATAGCACGTCAACACATGCAGGACCAACAATTTTCCGATGAAAACCGTCACTTTTTCGGGATGCATTGGACGGTGCAGTGCAAAAAACCCCATGGGACAGGTGTTATTGCCATTTGAAACTGGAATGCTATTCATATTTGGTGTATGCAAAGTTTGAATGTTAGTTGGAGTGGGGGCATGTTGACAAGTCCTGCGAGACTTATTTCCATTTCTAAAAAAAAAAAACCGTCGGGGCTATTTCTTTTTTTAAGCCCTATGGGGCTTATTTCCATGGGGTTATTACACTGAACCGCATTGGACGATATCGTTCCAAATTCGACAATTTTGTTTGTCGACGTACCCATTTTTACGATGAAAGTTAGGGTCAGTTTCTAAATAACATTTTATTATATGCACGTGTTGTTGAACGCTTCGTTGACAGATGCAGCTTCAACAATATGGCCGCTATCAACTGTCAAAATTAGGATGTCCCTATAGGAGAACAGTTTACGGCTTTAGAGATGAAAAATTATTTTCTTAGAAATTGACAACTAAAGGCAGCCATTTTTACATAGTTGCTCGCATTTCTACTATTCACAAAAAGCCTCCTATTCACGTTTTCTTGTTAAAATCTTTGTTAAGTCATACTCTATTGAAATGTATAATAAGGCATTTTTTTTATTTCCGTTTTCCAATAGTTAAATGCTTGGAAATCAGCGATTACATATCGGCCTTTAACTTTGTTTTCGTATGGAATGGAGATTCTTTATAAATGAAAAATTCCCTAGGATGTGATAGATGTGATTTTACGGATTTTTTTCACATATGCAGACATTTCGTTTCATTTCGTTTCATCGGTATTAATAAATCACAATCAAGACCAAAAAAAAGAGAAGAGAAAACCTGCACGACTTATCGTATCGCAGTGATTTGAAACGGTCTATACCTGCTTTGCAGATATCAGCCCTTGTTCGTTAATTTTTTTTTACTTGAAATAACAATTAATAAGGGTGTGAATTTGCGCATATCCCTGAAAAAGAGAAAACCTGCACGACGCTACTAGTTATTATATGAATCAGATCTCCCAGCCTTCTTTTATTTATTTTACTTTTCGTGTCTTCTGTCAAGAGCGTGACGTTTATGTGAACATGTATTTAAGACAGTGTTCGTAAATTGAGTTTTTAGATGTGTGATCAGATGTGAACAATTCGCTAACTTATGCCACGTTCAGGGACTTTACCGCAAGACATAAAGGCTTACGATGACGGAACCATTGGCACTCAGTAAAATTCCATTTACCACTTATAGCGTAAATGTTGCCTGTGAACAAGCAGCATTTTGGAGAATTAAAAACAAAAAAATGAAAATTCTACCAGGTCGTTATTATTTCATCTTCATAAATTTTCAATTATTTTTTTTTACAAAAATGCCATATATCACACACTTTCAAGCACAGCTGTGGAACACATCCCAAATTTGCAAGCCCAAACTATGAATTTACACGAATCCTATACTAATTTTTCACACGAGTTTCAAATGAGTTCATTTTCAAATTGCCAAAAAAGTGTTCTCACTAGTATTGCGCATTACTGGCCTTATTCCCCAATTTGATGTGACAGTTGACATTTATATCGTAAGCAAACAAGCAAAGCATTTAACATTGATTTAAATAAGTTAATTTCCTGTCAACTCAATCGGACTATTTTTTTCAAAACAGAAGACTTCGGTTGCGGATTAATATATTGTCGACTCTTACATTGAAACGGAACACTCTTAGGAGGTTCTGGACGATGGTATGTACTATGTACGTACTTCAATAATAGCAATAACACATTTTTCGGAAGAAAGAATTGACCGAATCTGATAAAATGTTTACCCTATTCAGTATGAAAGTTTCCAATGTTTACATTTTTGCAATAACCGTTCCTTTTTTTTGTGAAATGAACTTTAATTTAAGGTATTCGATTTTGTGTACTTCTCCAAAAACTAAGCACAATGATTTTCTTGTAAGATTGTTTTATTGAACACTTTCTGTTCACATAATGAATTATACTCCGAACCGGAACGCAGTCAAGATAACAATGACTCTCAAGTGTTAATTGTTACTTTAAGAAATGTCATTCTCTACATCATTGACCGGCCGCCATAGATTCCAATAAAATTAGGTTTGTTCGATTGTTCACCATATTTCCCACAAATGTGATGGCATAACCACATTACAAAAATTTCAATTTGCATGAGAAATTCACTAAATTCGATTGTATTTGCAAATTTGATTTGGTATGTATGAACGTATTTTCTGAGTAAAAGGTGGTATCAAACAAAAATCGTTTTGTTATCTTTTTGTGCAGAAGTTTCTTGGATTATGTAATCGACTTTCTAGTCAGACATTTTAAATGTTTTCAAGATTGCAAAGTGATTAAATAATAAAAAATATAGCGGGTAGAATCCATTGAGTTGAAAATGGAATGCCAAATCTACCAAATATTTATTCTCTCGTTCGCTTTTCTCTATTCGCACAATATACATCCACAATCTGGAATTTCTAAAATGTCTAGAAGAGCTTCACAAAATTGACTTAAATTCACATAAAATAGAATTATCAAGCACTTTATACAGAGTGGGTCAAAAATTTTGATATAATGTGAATGTACCATCAGTTTTGCAAATGGCGTGAAATGTCATTAGAAAAGAGAAGAATGAGATTTCTTATGTCATAGAGAGGAGACAGGTGGAGATTTATGTTGACAATAGGCAATGTACCTATACATTCTTAAAGAATGCGAAATTATTTGATCTTCTAATTTTAATTAATCCCGGTTTGTAATTTTACCGCGTTCTTTTCGACTTCTTTCTTCGTTTTTTTATCATTTTTCATTTACCACAAAAAAAGCAAAGAAACCCTGTATGTCTTAAAATGCAACATGTTTTGGGAGCAACAATTCAAATGTTGTAAAAATAGCACGAACGTGCATCAATTAAGGGGTTGGACATTTGACATAAATATTTTTTTTTAAATTATAGGCTTGTTGCGCTAAAGGATCCTCTCAAAATTATTGAACACCATTTCTCACCTGCCTAAAGGGAGATTTTATCCAGTATGGTGAAATCATTTTTTTTTTTCAAATTCTTCTCATCCTTACACATTTTGGTAAAAGGAAATTTATTACTATTAAAAGCTGCGTAGTAAGGAAACTGTTTTTTTTTTTATCAAATAGAGTCTGTAATAAATCGAATGTGGGACTCGTAAGTCATCAATGTCATCAATTTTACACCATCAAATAAACTTTCGATGAAAACAGAGCCGATTTGTTTCAACAAAATGGCAGCCAATTCACGTCACGGCATAACTTTGCTATTGTTATACAAAGTAGTAAATCCCTTATTTTGAGTGCCCAGAATATGTTGTGATTTCGAAAACTTCACTCCGTTGTAATAAAAGTGTACAAGCTCCATCTCTAAGCTTAATAAGCGTACACAGTTTGTCATAAAAGTGTAATCTAACACACCAAACATTTGTTTTTTTATTTTAAAATCCCACTGTCATCACTCTCAATGACGTTTGACTTCAAAGATCCCAGATAGTACTTAATCTCACACAAACAAACGATTCAATTTTTCCATTTATTTTTACGATTTGATTCGATTGCTCCATAAGTAAGTGCCTACAGAGTGCATACTTCATACCCTCTTAGCACACCTACTCAGAGAACAATCAACAAACGTTGTAAATAAAAACCCCTCATGAACATGCATTGTTTTAACGAATATCTCCCCTGGAGATTAATAGCAACAATATTACAACTCATCTGTTCTTTCCAACGTCTATAGTTGAAGTTCTAATTATTATGACAAAAAAAAACTCATTTCCTCATTTTCTGTTGCTGTTGTTGTTGCATGCTTGTTGGCTTGCCCGTTTCTTTATTGTGAGCTTAAGTTGATTTTATGGTTAATGTTATGTGACGGCATTGATTTCAATATGTATGGACTGAGTTTTTGTTGTACAATATTATATGTATGCCCAGAAATTGAACAAACAAGACGGGAATCACTGACCGTGTCAAGGTCTCTGTCTGCTTTATAAACTTCAAGCTCATACGAACTTGGATTATTTTTAGTTATCAATAAAAAATGCCTAAATGATTTTTTTTTTAAATTCTCACAATTTGTAAGTTCAATGTTAATTTGGGTCATTGATTTCGGACTGATCTGAAAAAACAGTAATAAGCCAAATCAATCATAACATTTCGACCCAATTTATTCACAACCTTCAAGAGTTTTAGTTGCTCGGTACCAATAATTTAATTTAGAGCTGAGATTAAATTTTATTAAGTCATAAATTTACTTTAGATCGAAAAAGTATTTTCGTAAAGTCCAGTGTTCTTTAGTTGGATTTTAAGATCAACCAAAGTAATACAGGGTGGCTGATGAATATTGCTACATTAAGAAACTCAAATAAATTTTTTTCAGTGTATGGAAATCATTTTTCGTTTATTCATGTTAAAGCTGATTCAATTTTATTAAATATAAGCCTAATTAGTTTAAAAAATAATGGAATTTACATGCCTCTCCTGCTCGTTGATGCATGTGCGGCAGCGTACAAAAAAAAATTACTGCTTGGAGAGTTGAGACAGGTATAGCCGCAATTGTTTCTCGAATGAATTTTTTTACTTCATTCGAATTTGTTGGTTTTGCTTTGTAGACTTCCTGTTTGCAATAACCCCACAAGAAAATGTCAGGTGCAATATGGTCAGGCGACTTGGGGGGCCAACGGAGTGTGAAGTTTCTGGATATCACCTTATTGGGAAATTTTTGTCGCAATTCTGTTATAACAGGCTCCTCTTCCACCATTTGTAGCATCTTCTGGCAAAATTCTAAACAAATCGGCAAGTCTGCTGCTTGTTGGCCATTTGGATTTTATATGGGAGTAAGTCCAAATCATTGTGCATAACATAACTGCCTGCAACGACTGTCTGCTTATACCCATTTGAGCAGATAAGCTTCTTGTCGAAACTTGTATGGCAGCAGCTACAGCAGCGATTGTTTTCTCTGTCCAAACTGAAGGGTTTCAATGGTAAAATTGTTAACAAGTCTCATTATGGTCCATCTGCTCGGATGAATGCCGACAAACGTGTGCCAATACTCTCTTTGAACCGGAACTACGGACAATCCAAGTTCTTTTTTCAGTGTCCTAGTTATCCATTTTTGTTAAATCTAAAAATCAATCCAAAAAATAAAAAAAAAATTTAACCAGATTCATTCAATAGAACACAAGTTATTGAACTTTTTTTTGGTAGCGGCTTTCATCAGCCACCCTGTATATGTCTGCATCCATTCCTTCTTGCCCACCTGCATGGTTTACTGATTAAACTCAAAAAAATATATAAATAGACCTTCCGGTTTCAGATTGTTTCTAAATACATGCCATCCAGAAGTTTGTTTTTCAGATTACTCAAAATGATTAATTTTGACACCAACTGAGGCAAACATTTTCCCGAGCTAGGTTTTGGAAGTAAAGCTTCCTCGGATTTTCGAAATTTAAATTTATTCAAACTTTGTTACCCTGCTGTATTTCTATTTGTCTCTTGGTCCTCATCTTTTTATAAACCTTAAGCATTGTTAAAGAAGAATTTATCATTGAATTCTTTAGTCCCAACTCGTAGCTTACCCAGTTTGTATAAATACCTTAGGAAGATGTTGCTTCTAGCTTTTGATACTCGCCTTTCGTACCCATTAGCTTCATGCCCAGGTCTCTTAAATTGGTGGGTAAGTAATGGGTGCAATGACTTTGTGGTTAGTGTGTTTGACTACTAAGCGCGGATTCCTTCATTGGAATGGCTTAAGTAGCAACGCCAAAGTTTTGTAACTGTCTCAACCCTTACGAAAATCTGCCAATCATTCATGAGTATAAAATTGTCATGAAATGCTTTTCAAATTTGTCATTCGGAATAGGCGATTCATTCTTCGTGCCAAATAAATATTTCCTCAAACACCCAAATAAATGAAGACGTTAGGTTAATGCCAGAAATTTCTTTGCCTTGTAGAGCCTTTAGAATATCTGTATTCCAATTCGAGGCGTGTTTTCCTTACAACACAATACCACTCTACATCGTCAATGGAAAATAATGTTATCATTCAATTTCGAGAGCAATGTACGGGTTACAAGACGTTGATCTTTAATCTGACAACGCTGCTTACAAGATTTCAGATTGCATTTGCTTTTAAAAAAGCACTGGCAAAGTAAGAACAAAGACTATGAAGTCATACAGATGACGCATTTAGAACAAAAACAGAAAGTTTTGCTCATCGGCTTCATGCACACATGACAAACGAGATCCAAACATATGGCACTGTGTGAACGGGCTGTGCCAGTACCCGCTATATAACAATTGTTCTTCTATGGCAGTGCGTCATCTGTATGACTTTATAATCTTTGATAAGAATAAGTCGAAAAAATCAATGTCATCCCTTATCGGATTTGAGGGCAGAGTTATCGTGTTTTTATTTATTTTTGGTTGCTCCATTATTTTTAATATGGCAATACTTTGCTAATGAGGCGCTCCGGGAAGTGTTCGTTCAAAAACGCCATCGATGATCTTGAAGTTGTAGCCGTTACTGCGTCCTGTTGAAACAAAATGTTGCATAAGTCCAATTCATCAAGTCGTGGTCTTTGTCACCTAATTTGCTTCAAAAATGTTGCATAAGTCCAATTCATCAAGTCGTGGTCTTTGTCACCTAATTTGCTTCAAAAAACCAAGGGACCGACAATCCCAGCTGAGGAAGTAGTTCACCACATTGTGACTTTAGGTCAATGAAAACACTTTTAGTGTAAGTATCAAGGGTTAGTGTCACATGTTATGTTTATTGACGTATCCACTTAATTGAAGTGAAAATTGTCATTACTGAAAAAAAAAACATTTCCGTCATCTGGAACGTTTTCGAGAAGCGGTTCACATGAAAATCTTCCTAGAATTTAGTTTTACTTACTTACTTGTTTAGTTCTCTTCATTTTACCCCCAAAATAGATGTTTACACATCAAAAAGAAATAGAACTGGTACCCCAAGTCAACCTTGTAGAACCACAAATGAATTATGAAAAGTCTGAATATTTCCCCCCCGAATTCCTCTCAGTTTCCATAGATTTCACATTCCATCACAACATTCAACACATTCAATGGAACATAGTGGCCTTAAGCTGTTTCCCACTGATCTCAGTCTAAACACTGTGCTGTAGCACATGCTAACTTTGTCCGGTGAACTCGATAAAAATCCAATTCAAATCTAATTACAATACAATTTCAATTTCTCGATAATTATTTGATTTCATACTCTTCACAGTTTAGTACTCGGTTCTGATGATTTCATTTGATTACGTTACAATAGACTACGTACCGACTTGCATCGTTTTTGTATTTTTAGAATCATTCTGTAACGTGATGTAATGTCTAGATAGGTTCCACAAAACATGGAAGCGAGAGAACAAAGTAACAGACGCCAAGTGTATTTTATTAATCACACATCGTCTCATTTTTCACATTTTTCGCATCCGATGCAAGCAATCCCAATCCAATCATTGGCAGTACTCGTATCTACTTTACGAAAGTCAATGATTAATGGACATGCAAGGTTCTATAAAGTATGTCAGCAACACATGTTGTAACAGCCGTTTTTTTTTTGTTTTTTTTTTCACTTTCATCGATGAGGAGTGTAGTTGTCGATAAGTGGAGTATGTATCGCATCGCTGTTGTGTTCTTCTGATTGAAAGTCAAGAAAACAGCCGAATCATCCGGTTTGGGAATTTAAATCCAAACTCTGGTACAAGAGATGAATAGTCCTCCTCTTTTATTGGTGCTTATAGCTTTTTTTTAAACAACTTTCCCTTGTTCAGCCGAGTGGGTTGTTTCACGATGTTTTGGTTGTGGAAAGTGTCCATGAGAAGGTTTTTTTTTTTTTTATTTAAATAAAACGATGACGAAAATCAGAGCCCGAACGGGATGGTAATACGTAATTTTATGGAATGAATAGCAACGTTTTTTTTTTTTTTCATTTTATTACTCTGTCGTGTTTTTTTTGTAGCTGGGATTTGTTGTCCCCCTCTTGGCATTGGTAATTCAATGGAAATGGAAAGGTGAATTGCTTGTGGATCAACTTTAGTCGAAAAGGTTAATTTTATAACTCATTCTTGAGTCACACTGTTGAGTGGGTTCTTTTTTTTGAGTTTTTTTTTTTCAAAAATCGTTACATTTCTCGAGAGACCTTCGTCATTGTGTTTGTATGTAGTTTTGTGGTTAATTTGAGTTGAGAATTGTCGAGTGCATCTACTTTGTGCTCATTATTCTCTCGGCTTTGTGTTGAAAGTCAAGGATTTCCTGTGAATGTGTGTTCTTTTTGTGAAAATATTTCATTAGAACTGGAAATCAAAAGGGGGAACCATTGTGATTCATAGTATAGTTGTATTTCCTTGAATCGTGTTATTTTCGAAATAATTTCGAACAGAGGTCGACAACTATTCAAGTGAAATAGGGGAGCGCCAAGTTTATGTGTATATAGTCAGACAAACATCATAGTGTTCCTGGTAAATAAGGTTTGAGTTTTTTTTTTCTGTTTTTGAAGGTAGTAGGAAGGTTTGAGTTTGGGTATATAATACCGTACGGGGCCATTGCATTGTTCCAACCAGTTCGTAGAAATTGCGACATGTGGGAGATTATGCCTGTCTGCCAATGGCATGTGTGTATGTAAAACGTTGTCGATATCTCTTGGGGTCAATTTACGACATGAAACTGGTTGAGTGCAGCACGTTTTCACGATGAATAGAGTTTTGCGTTTTTTTTTTTTTCATTGGAAAGGTTTTTGGTGCATAACACGTGTCGGGTTTTCTCTACAAACTGTTGACATTTTATAGACCATGAACGACTTTCCAATACGTGATTTGTTTTCGATGTACTTGAACATATAACATGTTTCTGGTTGATAGTTGAGAGTAGAAGTGTAAAATAACGACAAAATGACGACGGATAGTCAGTGCAAAAGTACCGAATACATACGGGTACTTTTGCACTGACCCGTTACAAAGATATTGTTACTTTCGTACGTTCGATACAAATCATACCTTTAAGGGTCGCCCAGAATGCGTATCTGTAACTGACGCTTGTAGCCGAGTCAGAAGTTAAAGAAAAGGGCAAGCCGTAAACGCTTGAAGTTGAATGTAGGGCAACTTCATGCAAGAAATGTATCTCTCTTTCGACAGCGATACAGGATACCAGCTACAGATTCGCATTCTGGGAGATCCTTAAGGTATTAAAGTACTCAGGGATCACAGTCCACGGTGCCTCATTTACGCTCATTTACGCTTTAAAGTATGTACTCAGCAGTGCGTCAGCAGTCAACCCACTCAATCTACGAACCGAACCATACGTTGTGGAATAGTGCGAATATAGAAACCAAAACATAAGAATAACGAATTTGACACGAGTAACGAAACCTGTGAAAGTAACGAAACTTAGTTGATAGTAACGACTCGGTTCTTCGAGTCGAATCAAATACGCGTTACTTAGGTAGTTTGCTACAGCTCTAGTTGAGAGTTATTCCTTAAACCTAGTGTTTCAAATTTGTTCTTGTTACTTATTGAAGTAAACCAATCCTTGAAAATAAAAACGAAAACGATCCGCAGCTGTCAGATCTTACAAATTAACCAACAACACGCAGTGTTACTAAGCGGTACACCATCAAAGTACTAACCGATGCTCGATGCTGATTGTTTTCGGTGATGAAACCGATATATTTTTTTTACCTATTCTTCGTTACACTTTTTCGTTTCATAAAATGCAATTTGCAACGTTCCAAAGAAGTTTCACTTCAAAAACAAGAAAAATAACAAACAAAAAATTTTTGTACTAATTGAAAATGAATTACTAGCAAGAAGTCTTTTTGGCAGTAGAGTATTGTAACTAGATGTTCATACAAAGTTCTACATATATCACTTTACTTAAATATGTCAAAAACAGGCATGTGATTAGTTGAAATCCCTGCTATTGCACCATTTTGGTGACATTTCTATAGCAAGAGTTAAATGACTGAAATAGAATATTCGAAAGCTAACGCCAAAATTCTACATTAAATTTTCTTCAGTGATCTCCATCAATAACTAGCAAAATGATAAGGCCTACTGAACGGAGCCTAAATAGCTTGCTTGGAGTTGGTACCTATTACGTCAAAATTGTACTTGAACATTAAGATGTTAAATTTGGTAAGGTAGGTCAGAAAGCACAGCCCTCACGAAGCTGAGGGTCCAGTTATAACTATCATGGACAAAAGCCTCAATGGACATTTTCTTTTACTTTTCTAGTTTTTCTATAAATAAAATCTTTGGCGACTTGGTGTTATAACAAAGCTTATGAACTTAAAACAAGTTTAAAAATATTTTAATATTTTAATTTTTTTTTTCTGAATGAAATACATTCGTTCCAACGATGTTTATTACTCCGTTGATTTCATTGTTTTACTAGACAGTTAACCATATATTGGCCAATTGTCTAGTATTTGCCAATAGGTTCTGTGAAAAAGCGCACACTTTTTATTTCTTATAAAGGAAATTAACATTTTTAAAATTACATTTTGTTACAATTAAAATCGGTCAACTACATCAAAATTAAGTTCCAAAACAACCCTCCAATGTTGTTACAAACATGTGGGTTCTCATCCATTGCACGCCTTATTCCAACCAAAAAAAGGCAAAAAAAATAATTAGGTACATTCTGAATATTGCAACATTTAAAAAGATATGAATTTCTCAATAATCTCTACAAAAACAATGCAGCCAATAATTCCACCAAAAATATCCCTGATTGTTCTTCTTAATAATTAATTACTTAAGCAATATTGCAGCAATATTGAAGTTGAGCACATTTTATATTTAATTATTTACTTAGTGCTTTTTTTGCGATTTAACTTTTTAAAAAATCGTCATTCGCACATAATACGCCGGTCCTACCGTGCTGAAACACATTTTTAAAATATCCTTGCTTGGATCCTGGATATGTTGGCTTTTTGTTTGACTTGATTTATTGATTAAATAATTTGTTTTTGTATGCCTTCTTTCAGATGAAATTAATGTGTGTAAATAAATCAAATTTAATCGGCATTGCTGTAGATAAGTTGTATGGTATTTTGTTTGAATATCCTTGTGGAGGAACAAACAACGATTTGCAAATATACTATTAAGTGTAGTTTTCATTTTGTGAAATGTTGAAAGTGGTTTTAAAAATAAAACAAAATTCAATGAAGCATTCCGAATGACATATGACATGCAACATTAATAACAAATTGTAGTTTTAGCGAAGTTGGATAAAGAAGTATTGACCATTGAAGTCTATATGAATTTAAAATGAAGTCGTTGGTGTAATTAAATTTTCAGTTTTATTATGTCTTTTTGGGATTTAATTTTTTATAGCGATAGTTTTTTTTTTAATTGTTGACAGTTAAGCCATAGGTCATGAAAATGGAAATTCTTAGAATGGGAACATTTTTCTTCAGAAGTAGCGTTACAAAAGCGAATAAATGCAAATCAATGCTCAAAGTCCTGCAAAAATAAAAATCCTGCATAAATATTCCACATGAATCTCTACATAAATCCTGCATAAGTATCCTAATTATTGTCTTTGTGGCTTATATCGCTTACAGTGGTGATTATTTGGTATACCGTATACGTGCTACGCTGTGTATGTCAATGTGTTATTTTCCTAGACTGCTGACCTCTACTCCTATTAGAAAAAAAGTTCTTGAAAATTATCTTATAAAAATAAAAAAAGAGCTATTTATAGAAAGACCATTTTAACTATAATCATTCCTATTACGACTCAACTTAGAGGTTCTTTACCCCGAGTAAGAATTGAAAAAAGTAAACTCCCACCTGTAATCCTAAAAGAAATATTTTTTTCCCAGAAACCACATCTACCAATGAAAAAATGTCAAAAACCGCTTTTGAATTAACAGTCGTACTTTGACAGCAGTTAATATTGATTTGTTTACCAGTAAATAGGTAAATTAAATTATTATGTCGATACCAAATTTCACAAAATGGTGGTAAAACTAATTTCACGCAACGTTCACGCTATTCGTGAACGCACCCTCTATGTTTTGTTGCGAGCTGTCATTATTATTTTTCTTGTATTGTCTAGGTCGACCACTCAGTCATAGCTCAGAACCCGAAAGAGCAATATTAACTGTTTATTGAAATTTATTCGCAATTCGTAGTCGGTGGTCGAAACTTTAAAACCACTGATCGTCATAATTAACCCTCCCGCCTCGAAAATTCTTTATCAAGTGCACAACTGTGAGTCTACGTTTTCACTACAATGAAAAAAAAATCAAAGAATTCCATGTCGTTGGCAGCAATTGGTAAGGCTGAAACAAAATTGTGTCGCTTTACCATTTCAAGCTTCGAACTGATCGGCATCTTCAGCCATTAGGACCAACTTGTAAACTGCAAACTGACTTACAAGCAAAATATTCGCTTTAGAGGGCTACAAACCAACTTGTCACCCCTGCATCGTAGTAGATTTTACCGTATTTCATTGCGAATGATCGGCACTCTGTTAACGTTAATGGAAATCGTTGCTGGGATATGTAAGAACGTCTTTTTTAGTCGTAAGGTCGTATGCTCATCATTTTTAAGACGTGGTTAACAAAGTTAAGCGCCAGATACCTTACAGAGGCTGTAACAATCGAGCTATTAAAAGCAACATTTGTTGAAAGTGTTGTCTGTCTTAACCCTAAACTTTTTCTTAACTTCTTCTTAAGACGTACATAAAGTCGTTGGTCTATGTCATAATCAAGTTTGGTGAGCTCAGGACCAATGTAACGATTTCTTGACTCAACAGATTGGTTAGAATCCATTCTAAGCTGTAGGTGTGTACTTCTTTTTCGATTGCGGGACCCAAAGTGTTATGCTAAATACTAACAGGTGAGCTAATATTAGATTTTCATTTTTCAAATCAAACGATTTTTCAAATAGTCAAGAGAGAATGGCTACGAATAAGAGTCGAATCCAAACCTCCTGCTTGACAGATCATCACACTTACAAACGTGTCACGAAGCCCCTCATCAAATGTTTTCACAAGTTGCCGGAATTTAGCTCCATCGAATCGAGCATTGGAAGCACAAGTTAGGAGATCTGACTTAGATCTTAATGCCCACTGAGGACGTTGCGTCGTCATTGTTGGATAGCATGAATCGAGTTTCATTGCCATTATCTGTATACACCGGGTACTGGATTCGGACTGACACTGTACTTCTCGTCTTAGGGCCCAGTTATAGCTCATTGTAAATTTTCTTTTACTTCTCGCGGCTTTTTTTTATAAATTCAACCATTGCCATTGTTGGCGTCAAAACAGAGCTTATGAATTCTAGAACATGATTATCCAAAAATATTTTTATTTTAAATTATGGTTTTCGCAGAAAATTTATTTTTCACTGATCAAGCTTTATTTTTGTGAAATAATGAGATTGCCATTCCACCGAAATGAAACGGCATTTTTCAAAAATTCCTATTAGAAGATGAAAATAAAAATTTTGAATATTTGATGCAAAATTGAGTGTTTTATTTGATTAAAAAAAAAGCTACGCATAAAAAATCACCCTAACGGGACCCTTAGACTCTTATTTTCGCGTGTAGGGATGCAAAACTAACGCCATCTATAACTGATAAGACCAAACATATTTTGCCCTTCCATTGAATTTTAAACATATTACAGCTATTTGAATAGTGAGAATAATTATTAAAGAAAATATTCATTCGGATGATCATGAATTCATGATACATAATAAAGGGTGATCCATTTCGAGGTTCCCTACTTTTTTAAAGAAAAAAACACAGAAAATTCAAATTCAATGGAGAATGTTTATTATCATTTGAAAAAACATTCTTTGGCATTTTTTTTGAAGATTATGTCTATCAAATGTTGGCCGTTGCTACGTCGCAGATGGTCCATCCGTTGAGTCCAATTTTCGATCACTCGTTCGAGCATTTCGACTGGTAACTGGCGAATGACACGCGTGATGTTTTCCTCCAAGGCCTGAATCGAAGCGGGTTTGTCGGCATAAGCTTTTGACTTTACATATCCCCACAGGAAAAAGTCTAACGGTGTGATATCACACGATCTTGGTGGCCAATCGACCGGCCGGTGATGGTGTTGCGAATAGTACGCTCAGTAGGCCGATTATGTTGACCATAAGTTGAGCGAAGTGCACGAAACACATTCCTCACAGAACGTGAAATTTCATAATAAAGTTGAACAATTTGTAAACGTTGTTCACGCGTAAGTCTTTCCATTATGAAATGCCAAACAATACTAAACAAAAATAACATGACAGCATGACACGACTCACACGTGATCTGTCAAAAAAGGCTATTGAAAAAAGTATCTCTACTTGGACCACCCGTTATTTGATTAGTTGGGCAAGGACGAAAATTTGACTGTATGATTTACACGCCTTCAATATGAATACCTTTTGTTTTTGCCTTTGCAGGGCTTGGCACAGCGCGGCCATTTAAAAAGAAGAGAAAAAAAAGATAGGGATAGAAAAGATGTTAAGTGGAAACTTGCTCAATGGGTGGTGTCCGAACTAACTTTTCGAGGAGTCACTGGTTTTCTTGCATTCGTTGAAGTTCCAGAATCTTCTTCGAAGCTTGATACCTTTTATAAGCTTTCCACCGACTTTATAAAAAGCACTACCGAATTTTATTTTTATTTTATTAAGTTATGAATGATGGCTGGAACTACCATATATTCATTTTCGTGATACTTCAATAAGTGGTGACGTTTAACGAAAAATAAAATATTCACACGTTTTCAGTCCGGTGACCTTAATATGATTTTACCAAATTTTATACAATTTAGTTCTTGTTCGATGTGTTTATAGCTATAGAGCTTGCGCTTATTACGGGTTATAGTTTCCCTGACTTAAATGTTAACATTTATACGTTATGAAATAAAAGTTTCATTGTGCTTTTTTTTTTAATAAATATGTTGTTTACAATGGAAGTAAACATTTTTAAATACACTCATGTAAGTTTGTATATTTGTATAATTACGCGGGTTCTTAGTTACATGAATTCTATGAGAATTAAAAATATTACACAATGCGAATTCCAAATTCAAACATAAAGCCTGACATAGTTTTCGCAATGAAATGTCTGAAAATTTAAGGTTTGTCTAGATCTTCGTTTAAAATTTCCATTTCCTATTCATTCATTCTACCACAATACATTCTCTTGCAACTTTACGAGCTCTCGTTGTCTCATTTGGCCAATTGTGATGCCTGTTTATTTATTCATCAGCCACTTAGTGCTACCTCATAAGTGGGTTCCAGGAATTTTCATTCGTCGCTGCGATTTGTAGGATGCCTTAATTGTCTTTTGTTGGGAAGCAGCTTGTTTCGAATCAGTATATAGATAGATTGCTAAAAGTGTGGTATACAGGCTGTAATAATATTTCACCGGTGACATTAATTGTCGGATGAAGATTTTTGTGTCTACTAGGTCGTTATAGTTATAAAATGTGTCAATCTTGGAAAGCATCTTTCTGTAATGATGTTTCTTTTTTTTTGACAGAAAACTATTACTCATTCCTTGAATATACTTTTATTGTGTCATCAAAATGTGATGTACCCTCTGACCTCAACCACATATCATAATGCCTACGTATTTAGATGTACCTAAGAACGTTCATAACAACTCTATAAAAAATGTATTTAGTTACTAACCTAGGCTTTTCACTCTGCAAGTGCACTTGGTATGTATGTTGTATGTATATTTTCTATAGTCCCTCTAAATGTATTTGTTTCGTTTGTTTTTTTTTTAAATTTTGTTGAGCAAACGTTATTAGAATAACAAATTTCTGTTTTGCGCTATCCGCATACAGCAACTACCTTAATTGTATACATTTTTGATTGTGTTTGTTTTTGCGTAATCTTAGTTGGAAAAAAAAATTAAAACAAATAAACTAACAACTTACACATTTTTACTGCACCAAAACCAAAAATATACCTCATTTTCACATTTGCCATATTAATTAATATCTATATATATTATAATGTATTTTTTTTTTTATTTTCTGGTTTTTTTAATTTTAGATAATGTTTGGTGGTTTGGTATTTTATTTGTGAAAAAAATATATATATGCTCTCATATAATCTACATTACAAGTATAATCAACATAAAAATAAACGCATATTTGTATTGTTTTTTTAGTTTTAAAAATTCTGTTCTATTTACCAGGTGAATACTGATAATTTATTTAACACAATTGTTGCTATTCACTGTGGTATAGCTTTTCCTTTTTTCACATTGAATTTGTAAGTAAAATAAATTAAAGATATGAACAAATCAAATTGTATTTTGAATGTCCTACAACAATAATAATAAATTAATAATAATGCAAAGACATTTTTCTATTCCATTAACAAATAGTTGTTGAATTGATAATATTTTTTCTGTATCTGCATTTACATTTGTAACATTGTATAAACATTTTTTTTTTTGATAATAGTGATATAATTGTATTTTTTTTTAATTTGATTTTCCTGAAGAATTGTATTTATATTTATATGTATGTTGGCTTATTGTGTACATTATTCATTTAATTTACAATAAAAAAAATAAAATAAAATGAAATATACTATATATACTCATTAATATTAAATAATTGCTAAACATTTATATATTGCATCAATACATAGTGTTTTTTCTTGGTGAACATTTCCTTCTATTTATTTATAAAAATATATAAAATTAAACCACATTTCTTAACGTACCAGTATTTTGTTCAACACATGAAAATTAACTCAAAAATCGCCATCAATCTGGTGACAAAATAATTGTTTTCTGTCTCCTCATTTCTTAAAAAAAAAAAAAAACACTTTAATAATCTCTTGCATGGCTTTCAAAACAAAACAGTCTAGCTGATACATACTTTTAAACAAAAAAAAATATTTTTAATTTTAGTTTAATCAACAATACAAAACTCTTATATAAATATTATTAATATTCTCACTTTCCACATTTAAATATTTTTTTTAATTCATTTTGTAACCTGCATTTGTTTTCTTTTTTAATTGTTAAACAATATTATTTTGTTGGTATATAAATAATTTAAAAACAACAATATATACATATATGATTAAATAATACCAAATAATAATTTGTAACTTGTTTTTGTAGTTGGTAAACAAAAAAATATATATATATAAACAAATAAAAAATATACTCATTTGAAAAAAGAAAATGCTGTTGTGCTGTGTTTCACTTTCGAGCTGTGCGCTACATAATTGTTAATTTTTTTTAAAACTTTATTGGGCTATTTTATAATTTTTTTTTATGAAAAAAAAAGTAAATCTCTTTTGGGTATTGGATTTGTTTGTTGCTGTGATTATATTGTTCAAAAGATGAGTATTTCGTTTCTTCTTTTCATTTGTAGAATTTGATTTTGTTTCTTTCTGTCTTGTAACTAAAAAAAATGGCTCTCTTTTCAAAGGAGCATTTCGTTTTGTTGAAAAAAAATGTAGTGCACCAAAATAAAATATTTGCATTTAAATATAACACAAGTGGCAAGTGGTGTAATAAATACAAAAAAAAAAATTCTTAGAAAATGCAGAATTCAAAAGGCTTTACGTGTTTTTGTTTAATGGTCGATGGATGAAGCGCTGTTTTAACAAGCGGAAGCATGAAGGTAGCAACTATGTAGAACATCAAAGGTTTGTGGTGTAATTTTAAGTAGTTGAAAATTTCAGGACGCATTTTTGTTGTTTTTTTTTATTTTTGTTTCACCAAACACACCATTTTTAAAATATTACCTTATATATGTTAACACACAGCGTAAGTAGATGTCTTAAATAATTGCTGGATTGAGGTACATTTAAATGGCAACCCCTAACTGAACCATATAAAGCTTTTAAAAATAACTCTGTAGAATATGTTCGCTTGTGATCTTCTTCTTCTATCTTTCTTAAAGTACATATAAAATGTTGTCCGCATTCACTCACTGGCTCATCAACGCACTCTCCAAACAAACAAGTTTTTTTTACAAACTTAACATTGTTTTTCAGATTTGTGTTTTAAACTCGGGGATAAATCAAAACAGATATTCCACAAAATACAATTTAAAAAGTACAACTAAAAAAGTAACATATTCCAGCGACAATATGATTGTTGTATCACTTTTAACAAGAACAGGGCATTTTAAATTTCATAGACTTACAATTGCAAACTTTTGCACTTAGCAATTGTGACCTAGAAACATTGAAGGCGAAGATTAAAAACTTTTTTTTGTAAGACATATACTATTTTATTTATATAAAAACACTCAAAAATGAATTTATAAGTTCTCTGTGAACTACTACTGTGAACCTTGTCACTTGTCATAGTCAGTTCTTCAAAGTCCTTTTATGTTAAAGACAAATATTGTTCATAATGTTTCTGTTATATGATTCAGCCTTTTAAATTCTCCTTGCAAAAAAGTCATTTTAAAGAAAAATGCAAAACTTAGAAATGAAGAAATAACATCCCAATTTTAATCGCTATTGTGAATGGTTTATCTTTTAATTTACTTTATTAACGTTTTTAATGCGATTATACAAAACGAGAATAGTTTTAAATTCGACGATGCGATTATATAAAACGAGAATAGCTTTAAATTCGACGATAATCGCCGTTTCCTGATATTTGACTGACAAAGTACGCGACAATACGTACGTACGTAATCCTTTTTTTAAGTAGGTTCTCCATTTTAAATACATTTACTGGGAAAGCATTAGTGCCTAGTACAATTTCAAAAACGTTTGAAGCACACCTACTTCAGTATACGGCAATACTGACAACTACCAATGAATAAACACATGTATTTGAAAAGAACTTAAAAATACGCTGAACAGTGCGCAGAAAACATTGTAAGATAACGAATGATTTTTTTAGTGTTTTTTTTTTAAATCGAATAAAACACTCAAATTTGCATCAAATATTAAAACTTTTTATTGTAATCGATAAATAGGCATTTGCCATTTACGTTTTAAAGTCAACTTCATGGAAACGTTGTCCGCGGCTCCGTTTCAAATGGTCCATTCGGAAGGTCCCACTTAGGGTCACTTTTTCGAACATTTCGGCCTGTATTCCATGAATTACGCGTGTTATGTTATCCTGTAAGGCTTCAATCGTGTTCGGCTTCTCCACATAGATTAATGACTTTACATAACCCCACAAGAAATAATCAAAAGATGTAAAATCGCATGATCTTGGCGGCCAGCTCACAGGGCCATTTCGAGAGAAAAGCTTTTGAACAAACTCATCCTTCAACATTTCCATTGTTGCGCGAGCTGTGTGGCATGTGGCACCGTCTTCATGAAACCACATGTCAACCAAGTTCAACTCAGCCTACCGGGGTAAAAAAAAAGTCGCGTATCATGGCTCGATATCGTTCGCCGTTGACAGTAACGTTTCTTTGAAGTCTTTGAAGAAAAATGGACCGATGGGCTGGTGGCACCCATAAACCACACCAAACTGCATTTTTTTTGGGATGCATCGGTAATTCTTGTATGGCGTTTGGCTGTTGATCACTCCAGATGCGACAGTTTTGCTTATTTACGTATCCTTTGAGCCAGAAAATTTTCGCTGTTATAAGACCCATTCACCAAAAAATTAGACCTTGTGGTACGTCATTCGGCTTTAATTCTTGCACAAGTTGAATTTTATAGGCTTTCCAACCCAAATTGACACGTAAAATGTTCCATGTGGTTGAGTAATGCATGCCCAATTGCTGATAACGGGGACGAATTTGATATTTCTCTTCAGTACGCACTAGACGCATTCGAGTCGATGGTTTAATGTCCAACAAAGTAAATTTGGTGAGAAATTTGGTGAAAACAGCACGAATTGTTGATTCACCAGGTCGATTATGACGACCATAATATGGTCGTAACAAACGGTGCACATTTTTCACAGAGCACGAATTTTGCTAATAAATTTAAATAATTTGCAATCCTTCCTCATTTGTAAGTCTTTCCATGATTAAATGGAAGAGTATATTGAAAACTTTTCACTTTGACAGATGACGTTTGGACGCCATTACTAACCAGTGCTGCCAACCTGAAAAACTCGAGTTTTAACAAATCACCCGTTAGTAATTGAAACTGAAAATATTCCATATTTTGTAGGTCCCCATTCCCCGATACATTTTACCTTTTTCAAGTAGGTTCAAATGCACGACACTTGGTTTTTAAAACGTTAAACGCACTGCAGTTCTATATTTGTTTTTCAAGCTTAACAGCCTAATTTGGCTTTAAAAGAGCGGTTCTAAAGTCGTAAGTTATCAACTTATTGCAAAGAAAAGACTAATTTTTGTTGTTTAAAATTTTCAATGGCCGTGTTTATTATCCGGAGTTGGTAATTTTATCGAAACCTTAGCCAGAAATCATTTTCTTCTTTATGGAGCTTATGAATGTGAAAAAAAAACGAATAGAACTGATTGATGGCCATATTCTCTTTCAATACTCGTTCTAGGAATTCCAAGAGTGCATAAGACGAGCTCAGCTGCTAACTTCCTTCAGAACAGGGTTTGTGAACATGAAGTTGAGTTAAGTTACTCTCAAAATTTAATTGAAGTTCCAAATCTTTGCCGTTCTACTTACGGATTTCTCCGAGATCTTGAAAAAATCCGTAATTGACATTTCATTATTATTATAAAATTGTATTTGACTTTGGCTTAATCAGCTCAGTAAGCGGCGCAAGATCTCTTAAAGTATCCGTCTTGCTTGTCGCTTCAAAATAAAGGCAGGGATTCAAATATTCTCTGGGCTTGAAGCATTATTGTTCATTTGCTCGATGTGTCTAAACCTACCTCACTAACAGGTCCAAAAATACGACATAGAATTCTTCTTTCGAATGTGGCCTTGTTTGGTCCATCTTTTTGAATATTCTACAGCATTCGGAACCATAAAGTAGGACTGGTAAGATTAGTGTCCGGTACAACAAACATTTAGATGGTTAGCATAGCATAACATTTTACAAAATTAGTGCACACTAAATCGATGTATACGAATGCCACGCCAATGGCCTATACACCTATCTAGCTTCCTTCTTCATTCGTTGGTCAAATTAATGGTTTTAGTTTGGTCTCCAGTCGTGTCAGTCACTCATTTCGAATGCAAATTGCAGGGCTGGTTTGAGGTGTTTATTAAAGTTTAACTGGATGTCAAGGCTGACAGGGTTTCTAAATTTCATACGATTAGCTCATTTTGAAGGGGTTGCGGACGTATTATACTTCGAAAGTCTATAAATGAATCACCAAACGATTTTTTTTTATGAATAATAGGGCGCAAAGCTCATTATATGACTTAAATTAAGCATGTGAGGTTTGTGATAATAACAGACCATTCTCTACATTGGAAACCCGCTCCATTGCGAGGAAAAAAATAGGAAAAATAAATTCAATACAATGAACGATTCCATTATAACGTTGCATGTACACATCTTTGTAGCCCAAGCCCCATCTGCGCATATTCACTAAAAGACCTTAAAACAATGGCTTATCTGTACGCCCACCTTTATACTGATAATCGTTTTGAATATGAATTATGTAGATTGCATGTGATATCTGGTGACAGCCTTTATTAACGTCGTATTTATGTGCCAGTTTACCATAGAACGAACAATGAAGTTAAAAGTTTAAACCTCCCTGACAAATATAATTCTTTTTACGTTCACAAATCCGCATAGTCACTTTTTTTTAATAAAGTGATGGTGTACTTTAACAAAAAAAAAAAATCCATATCATAATTATATACTTTATGATCGTTGACATATTATGATGAGATGAGAATTTCCTCTATCCAAAAGTTAAATAGGAAAAAAAAAACGATTCCGGTAAACCTCATTTCAAGACCTCGTCTAATAAATTACTTAACTTTTTCAAATGCCACAAGATGACCTTCCAGATATGTGACACTCGGAAACAACATTAAATTACTCGTTTGTTTTTTTATTAAATGTTCTTCAAGTTTGTCAAAACCACAAGCCGAAAGTGTTTTGCAATACGATCCAAAAGGCACTTCATTGGTTAATTGAAGGCTGATGGGTATTATTCACGCATCTTTCTTACAGCGCCCACATACGCATTTACTTTTATGATTGTGGCAAGTTAAGTGATTCTTGAAAAAGTTGGTTATACGTAGGTTTAGCATCACTTTATGTAGGTACTTATCATATTAGGCTATGGCTTATGTAACCATTTGTACTTTGGCTGTCAGTTTAAATCCAGATTATGCAGCAAGCCTAATGCGTTTACGTACTTAGAGGAGGTTAAGCTAGCACCTAGTACAGCCGGTGGGAGGGACACGCAGAACAAAAATCATTGCAAACCTCAGCTTATTATGGTACCTTCTACCAGATAGGCGATGACAACTATAGTTCCTAAACTACTGCACGGAATAATAACTCGTTTAACGCCATTAAAGAGCTGAGAAAAAAGTACAAAAAATACAATCTTGCTTAAACAGTGCAGACACATTGCTTTTCAGGACAGACAAACGAATACAAAAGCTAGAGCTTTAGACCCATACGGAAAAGCAACACCACCTAGTGAGAGCAAAAAAAAAAAAAAATTTGGGACTATTAATGAATAATTCCCCAGACAAAAAGATAATCAAAGAGTTCACAGGAGACTGTCGTTCATAAGAGTCCTACACGGAAGGGAAATTCTGCTGATATCTATGGAGCAAGCAAATGAAGACTAGTTCCTATCCCTGAAATGATCTCCAGCACTATAAAAACTGGATGAACAAGCAATCAACAAGTATTCTGGAAACATTGCAATCAGGAAGTAAGGGTTTTTGCTTTTAAATCTTCGAACAGAATTAAAGTTGGTAAAATCGATACGAAAAAAAAAAATAAAATACAATTTTTGGCGCAACATGCACGTTAGTACCCAGGACCTAGCTTTCTCACAACCATTCATGTGTCCGTGTGTACTTCTTGCACGATGGCGAGACCTCCTATTTTATGGCGACTCCGAACGGCAAAGTTGAGATAAGATATTCTTGACAATTTATACTACTCGGATGATTTGTCAGATCATCACGAGAGAAGGGCCAGTGAAAAATCATTTTAGGTGTTGCTACGGCTGGGAACCGAACACAGACCTTCTGCGTGGCAGTTCATCGCACTAACCATCGCGCCATTGAGCCAGTCGATATGAAATCGATACGAAGCCAATTTTGAATAACAGCCAGTGCTAGATCACGCGACATATCAACAATTCTTCTCCATTCACGCCTGATGTAACCAATGGATGTAACATTTTCTGGTAAACGTTGATGGGGTTCATGTGGACAATTCCGATTAGAGAAATCCTGAACGGAAGCTTTCTGGAGATCCTTGACGTTGTAAACGAAATTATCATTCTCAAGGTGCAAAACTTAGGATAAATAACCCGCCCACCCAATAAAAGTAGCGCAAAACGATCCGGTACTCATCAACAGGATACAAGTCACAGTCGTTGATCAGAATAATCCTGAAAGAAGAGACCAATTCATTCTCTTAAAAATAAGAATTTAGGACGTTGTAAACGAAACGAGGTAATGGGGTAAAACGAGGTACGAGGTACAGAAGCCGTCGATTGAGTCACAATAAGCGTGATATCGCACTCTATAGACATCATTTTCTGATAATCGAAGTCGTAGACAACTCCAAGACTTCCAGGATATTTAAAAACTTTTCGCATATTCATTAAATTTGTTTCATTTAAGCTTCTGAGTTGTTTAGGAATCACAGGCTATATATATATATGATATTTACGCATCACAATGGATGCGCATAGGTCTAACCACAACTAGATCCATGCTTGCATCTTGATGACAACCCATGAAACCTAGCTTATTCTTGGTTCATAATCTTACATGTTTTGTCAATGGTAAATTTCCAGATATTGTGTGAAAATTTGTTTGTAAAAAAAATTCAGGCCGTTGATCTAGGGTATATTCATAATTTTTAAAAATCTGCGTTAGTACAATCGTTTTTTTGAACACAGAATTCGTGCAGTTAACATGAAGGCCGAAATTAGTACAATTTTCGTGTCAAAATCTTTCGTAAACGTCAAAGAATCGTCTTTGCCAAAATGGACCATTTCTAGACTCATTCATGTTTTAAATATTTCGCACAAAAACATTAAAAAAAACTCTTGAAATAATTAAATTTTATTTATATGAATATTGTGTCAAATCGCATTTGCTCTGCAACCAAAATAAAATGGCTGCGCAATCTCTTATTCTGATAATTATGAACAGACGGTTCTGCAGTTGGACTAAGTTAGTTCAATAGATAACCTGCATTAATGAACGCGTGTAAAGCTGTATTTTATTTGCATAACGTTTATGAATTCACTCGTACTTATTGAAAAGAAAATAATTAATTATGTTGACCTTCGGATACTTTTCTGAATTTGGAGACAATATTATTTACATCATCGATGTATAAAGGTAATACATATTTCTCATAAACCAATATTATTCAATATTTAATAAAGCTTCACCATGAACATTCATTATTCATTCATTAATTCATATATTTTGGTTCACCCTTAAAATATCGATAAACAGACCTCATGACTTTTCGTTGTAAAATAATAAATTTACGTCAACCAATCAACATTGTTTTTACATCCCTCATGAATAAAAGCTGCAAAATTGACGCACAATCTAAAATATCATGAAACAAAAAAAATTAAACAAATGCAGATGGAGCTGTAGTGCCTAACGCCATTTTAAATTGAATTACATTTCGCCCCAATGGCGTAGATATGCACACAGGAACGCATTGAATTGTAATAGAATTAAATGAAACCATTTCATTGTTAAAAGATTGCCCCCTGGAGAGATCAGTAATCGGAAAGTTGCACAAGTTCAATTAATTTTATTTATTATACGAAATATTTTTTTTATTCTAGTAACACTCGAATAATCCTTTCAACAAAAATGTTACGTATACACCATGGTGTTCCTGTTTGACATTTTTTATCTGTCATAAAAAGATTTAGCAGGCGATAAATGCAATTATGTTGCAACCAGGGGTATAAGCTTAAAATTCAATTAATTAATTTCAATTCTTCAAATGTTAAGTATAGCCCACGCTGACACATTTGACTTGTTCAACTGTCTGACAGAGTTTTGTGGTAAAGACTAATCAATCGTATTAAATGTTGTAAGGAGGAGAAGATAAGAAGGTCTGTGCTTCATTAAAAGTTTTAAGTATCAATGTGCACACCTGGCGTTAAACTTTGTGAAACTGAAACTAGACAGCATTTTGAAGTGTGGTACGCAATGTTCAAAAAAATTAAACATGAACCAATATTGGTAATATTTCAGATTGTTAAGACATGGAACCGCATTTTGAATTGCATAATTTTTGGTTTAACGACTAACCATATTGAGTTCTGTCCAGTTTTTTTCATTATAGATTTTATAAGACTGGTTTTGTGATATAACCATAAGAAAAAGCATGGCCTAAACTGGACCGTTTTCAATCATTGCGTAGTTTTTGTCGTGTGTTTTAAAGACAAAGCAGATTCCAAATAAATTCTTAAACGTAAACATCAAATATCCTTCCAAAAAATGTGTTTTGAATTTGACAAATATTGACAGTTCCTGTGTATGTCAGTAACCGACAGTTTTGCCAGTTCTACTCCACTCATGTGAATCACAGAGAAAAATTGTTTGTCAGTTAATTACCAATAAAATTTTGGCAAACGCTTTGTCAGTAGATTGATGTTAAATACCTCATTTTTTGACCCTGCTGGAGGAAGAGATCTTGTTCTATACCAACATTTATTTTGATTTTCTGGACATCCTGAAGTTTACTTAGTATCCAATAAATTGGTTATGGCATTCGCTGTGTTGCTTGTTTCGCCGTCCTGTTGGAATCACATGTCCTCCAAGTCCATATCATCCAATTGGGGCCAAAACTATTCGGTTATCATTGAACTTTAGCGATTTCCATTCACAGTAACGTGCCGGTCTTGATCATCACGGAAGAAGTACGGCCTAATGACGCCGCCGGCCCATAAACCACACCAAACCGTAATTTTTTCGGGATACAATGATGACTCATGGAGTACGTGTGGATTGCTGCCTGACCAATACCGCATATTTTGTTTATTGACGAAGCCATTCAGCCAGAAATGAGCCTCATCGCTGAAGATGATTTTTCGATGAAAATCCGAATCATTTTCAAGTTGTTGCTCAGCCCAATTCACGAACATACGACGCTTCTGGTGGTCAAGCGGCTTAATTTCTTGCGTCAATTTAATCTTGTTAGAATGTAGGCCAGGATCTCTTCGCAAAATTCGCCACAACGACGTCACAGAGATGCCCAACGCTTGAGAACGACGTGTGAGAGACACATTTGGGCTTTCTTCAACTGAAGCCTCAGCGGCAGCAATATTCTCGACACTACGGGCACTTCTTTGTCTCACTGGCACGGAAACATTTTGTACTGTGCCTGTGGATTCAAAATTTTCCACTAGACGCTCAATTGTTGATCTGCTAGGACGATTATGATGATCATAAATTGGACGTGGCGCTCTTAACGTTGAGGCCGCTGACTCCGAATTTCGGTTGTAAATTTTAATAATTTCGACTCGTTGTTGGATCGTATATCTTTTCATCATAAAATGGCAAACTTTACTGAAGAGAAATGTCAAAAGAGCAGCAAGAAATATGGCGTCGTTTGCTGTCCCTGTCGCTCAACTTTTGTAGCGTCCCTGTTGAAAGACCCGATATGTGTCAATACTGAAGGATTTTGTAATCCTATATTTCTAATAAAATTCACCCTTTTTCCGAAGAAAATTATATTTTAAAAGGTGCCAACATATAATTGCATTCTAGGCTGGAATCAAAAATAGTCTGCATCTTGACGGAGTTATACTTATTTTACTTTCGTGCATCTTTAACCGCGGTAATACCCACATCTCTGCGTAGATCTCCATTCCTTATACACCACGGCTCATTGACGAATAATCTTAACATTTTGTTTTCAAAAGTTTGTTTTACTGGTACATACAACCCCATGGTTGTATACCATATGTGCAAACCGGCCTTAGTACTTGCTGGTATAATACCAGCTTGCTATCAAGGCTGTGCTTCGAATATTTTCGAGTAACCAGTACTGTTTTCTGTATTGATTTTTAAGTTCTCGCATTTCTTTTTCAGTGCGACTTGCATTTTAATTTTTAATCGAGTGTCATTCCGAAATATTTCGCTTCATTTTGAAAAGGGACTCGAACCGTATTTAGAAATACAGGAAAATTGTTAGTCCGTTTATACGAAAATTCAACATGAATCGATAAGGTCCAATCCGCCTGGATTTTGTCCATTCATTAACTTCTTTAAGAACGTTTTGTAATTTCATATTTGTTTCCTCTGTTGTTGTGCCAATTGCTGGTATTGCTGTATCGTCCGCAAACGTGCCAACTATTGGATATAGGATGTAAAAGAGTGGTCCAAGGACGCTTCCTTGGGGTACTCCTGCCAATATTTCTTTGAACTGTGAATATTCGTTAGCAAATTTCACGCGGAAGTCTATGCCTAAGATACGAGACGAGGATTTTTAATTTTTGAGGAAGAACTTGTCTTAATTTGTATTGAATGCCTCTATGCCAAACCTTGTCAAACGCTGGCGACACGTCAAGAAATACGGCCTAGCAAATTTTCTTTTCTTCGAAAGCTTTTTCAATTACATCAGTAATTCGATGAATTTGGTCCACCCAAATTGATGATCAGGTGCGTTTCTGATCAACAATAGGGTGTAAGCGAACGAATAATATCCTTTCAAAAACTTTTGATATTATTGGAAGAAGTAAAGTAGGATGTTTTCAAAAACTTCGAAAATCGAAAGTCCAATCGTCTTTTTTCTTTGTCGCATTAATGAACACACTCATTCTGCTGAACGGGTGAAGGCCTGCTTATGTACAATTTTAAGTAATCACTGAATGTTCATAAACGTCCGACAAAAAATAAAAAAAGACCGCGAAAGAAGTTGTGCTCAATCTTAATTGTGAATTAATAATAAAGGAGAAGAATGGATCAACCTTTTTAATGTCCTCTACAATAATTTTTTTTTTATTTTTCCCAGATCTGAATTCTTTTTTATCAGAATTCTTTTATGAATTAATATCTTAGGCTTCGCCACATACCACAGTGGAGCTTCTTCTTCCCTTAAAAAAGATAAATTTTATTGTAAACACACAATTTATTAAACAAAATTACCAACAAAACTTTTATTTTCGCACCTCAAATTTGTTTTTTTTTTACTCCTGCGCTTTCTGAAGTAAAAAAAATGGATGCACAATCTGCCAGATGCTGATGAGACTTATGACGTTTATGAACATATCTTCTGCACTTCATCTGGGTCTGTTGGATGAAAAATCTTACTTTATGAACACGTCAAACGCAGATCTTAGTTAGTTAGGCGTTTATAAAAACACCCATAGGTCTGTAAGATTTTATTTCATTCGGTGATATTCCTGGTGTTAGAACCATCATCACTTCCGCGACTTTCCACTGTCTTGGTATGTACTGTAGTCTCATTCCCGCATTTACAATGTTGAGAAGTTTAAGTTAACGCTTTCCGAGACAACATCCTGTAATCAAGTAATAACTTGGAGCCTTTTTAGGCTTTAGTTTAGGTATTTCCCGTTTAATCTCGTCAATACTTGCATATCTTACTACATCATTTTCGGTTATAGAATCGAATACATTAATGTTTTGATTTAGGGCTGCACAAATCAAAGGGCTGAAATGTTTCCTTATCAGCGGCAAAAACGTCAGCTTTTCCCTTATCGCTATTTGCCCCAGAATCATTGGTAACCGTGATTGGTGGCACAGCGTTTTTTTGCCGTTTTATGACTCTAAATGTTATCCGGCGTGGCAGGTGATGGTCCATTGATTGGCCCATTAGAGATCCATATGTGTCAGTTTGTATCTCCTTCTGTCGATCGATCTAGCCTCTATCTAGCCACCCGGATATAGTTGCAAACCTGAACAGAGGGATTTGCTATTAAGTGAAACTGCAGAGTTATGAGTCATCATTTGTCGAGAGACTTAAAATAACTTCAAAGTTTTTTTGACTGAAATAAATACAGTAGACCCCTTAAATTTTACCGAGCATTTTTTGAAAGCATATCATGCAAACAGTTATTGTTTTACACTATATTCTCAATTCCCAATATCGATTGAAGTAATGCGGGTTTCCCACTTATTGGTGGTAGATTAACGTTCGTACTTCATAATATTCCATAACTCCGAAATAAAAATTCTTTTTCATATTTCCAACTCTAACTTTCCACGTTATTTCTGTAGTCATACATAATTCATAAGCCTGAACTGGATTCTATATTTACAACACGTACTTATTCTCCCATGGCTGTGCCAAACGAAATCTTACGTCATGATGATTTCTTGCATTCATTTGAATCTCATCAAACATAATGCGTGGTACGTGTAGATGACTACTCCAAAAGTGGTGAAATACCGTGTGTGTGTTATCAACATGACTGACTTATATTTACCTTTACCTCAACGGAACTCGTTCTTCATTGTTTTAGCTATACGCGTAGGGCGTAGGAGTTAGTTTTAGATGTTAAAATTAAATTTCCCAATAAAATAGGTTTACCCAACGAGGTTGGCAAGAGGC
The DNA here is from genome assembly GCA_949824845.1 of Rhingia rostrata. Lineage (NCBI taxonomy): Eukaryota > Metazoa > Arthropoda > Insecta > Diptera > Syrphidae > Rhingia > Rhingia rostrata. The sequence goes on along the minus strand of OX463756.1, from coordinate 143,120,675 downwards.
AATTAGTCTGCCTTACACGTGTGTCAGTTCTCTCCGTTCAGGTTGAAAGTACCCACAAAGGTATAAAATCCTCAAACAATGTATTTTTCGGCACTGTGAGCACCATATCATGGTAGGGGTAATTATATTGTAATTTTCTGAACCGAAATTAGATGCCATGATACTTCATATCCGCTCTTAAGAAAACATAGTTATCTCGAGACATAAAGAAATGTACACTCGAATGGTTTGTATGGAAAAAAAATTCGGCAGAACTAACTCCATGGGGATACATTTTATAGAGCCCCCGTCATCATTGTGACAGGTCAGCTGGAAATAAAATATTGTGTACACGGGTCTGTTGAGAAAATTACCGGTGTGGATACTAATATATTCAGAGGTAAATTTCAGACTTATAATGGAAAATGTTGGAAGAAGATTCAGAGCATTTAATGTGATGAGATAAATGACAAGGTCTTGAATTAGGAGGAGTAATGTTCAACATTGTTGGTGTTACCAACTTTGAAAATGATGTAAGGGGTTTTGTTAGGATTAATTGATATAAAATGAAAGACGGGTGTTCCACTGTTCCTTTGAAATAGTTTGTTATGCATATGAATGAAGGTTAATGCCTATGGAATTACAGATTTCAGTTGAATGTTGCAATGTAGATTATACCGACTATATTCTACAAATAGCAAATATCGTTATAACAAAATGTTGTTTGTTATTCTTTATAAGTTTTTAAGTGCATAACAAGGACTGCTGAATAAGTTAGATTTCCTGAATCGAATCCAAAAATGTTAAGAGATAGTAAAAGTGATCAAAATGTGGTTCAACGAAAACGCACGATATTAATTGTAAATAAAACAAAACGTTTTCCGGAAATTATCTTAATAATTTTTGTTATTATGATAGAAAAATTTATGATTAATATGTGTGAACCAAAATATCGGCCGATGGTCCATATTTTCAATAACTCTAAGACATAATTGAGGTACAATGTCGTTTGTGTGTCGAATCATCTCATCCTTTAGCTCTTGAATTTCTGTTGGCTTATTGACATACACTTTTAAATACCCCCAAAGATGAAAGTCCAACGGTGGCGAATCACATGATCGTGACGTCCAATTAACATCTGCACATCAAACAATGGCTCGCGCTAAAGAGCCATTGTTTCGATGGCTGTGTGGCAAGTGGCACTATTCTGTTGGAAGCACATATCGTCCAGGTCACAGGCCACAAGAAGTCCATTATCATCTCGCGATTGCGAACACCATTCACGGTAACTGCTTGGCCCTCCTTATCTGTGAATAACTACGGCCCGATGACGCCGCAAGCCCATTAACCGCACCAAACAGTCATACTTAGTGGATGCATCGGCTTTTCAACAATCACTCGTGGATTCTCATTTTTCCAAATGCGGAAATTCTACTTGTTAACGAATCCACTGAGGTGAAAGTGGGCCTCGTCGCTGAAGATGATTTTCTTTATAAGTCGCCATTCCCATCTGTCTGTTTAACCGAAACCATTCCGCGTATTGACGACGCTTGAAATGGTAAGTAGGCTTCAGCTCTTGAGTCAATTGAACCTAGTAAGCGTGTAAATTCAAATCTTTACTGAAAATGCGCATCAGTGATGTTCGTGCGATGTTCAATTGTTGGGCACGACGACGAGTCGAGGTTGACGGCTCTTCTGCCACACTATCGCCAACAATAGCAATGTCTTCCGCAGAACGAACTGGACAAGCATGCACATGTGTTTTCACATATCCTGCAGACCCGGTTTGCTGAAATTTGTGCACAATTCTCCCGACTGTAGACACATTTGGTCGATTATGCTTCAACAATTTTAACGCGCTGCTCAATTGTGTACCTTCTCAATGGTAGAATTCTTCAAACACTGAAACAAAGAAATGTACAATTTAGTTGGACAAAAAACTTGACCTTAAAGTGTGACACACAATTAACATCATGCATTATGGTAGGACCACCCTTTATAAAAGCAAACAACAGCCTCCAATTTCGCACTTCAGGTTGGTTGAGGTCGGTTTCTACTTGTGCGCGCCACTTAAGGTGGGGTCCTCCTCTGCAGCGTACGAAGTCTGGCTGGGAATCGAAGACCCTGTCGTCTCCTTAATCTATTTGAAGAAGGAAATTTTTGCATTTTGCGGCACTTTCTGTGAAAATATTGAATAGGTATTAGGGGCTTCCAGGTCCTGTAAAATCGTGGAATGGAAACAATATCATAACATTGGGATACTATAATTTTCCTGGTAGCTTGCATTGACAAAAGATGTAAGAAATGACAACATGTTTATGTAGTAAGTTTTCGTTAATAAAGGTAGATATTCATGCAATTCAACGTCGTAAGTTTACAACATGCGGAAAATTGTAAGTTTACTACGACGTTTCGTGAACGCCCTGTAAACTTCACCGCCAAAAAATGCCATAAACCACCACTGAATTTAATCATCTTTTAGTTTTTTTTTTCTTTGTGATGCTTACAATGTTTACCGTCTCAGTTTACAGACCCAACTAGTGTGCGAAATTCCCGAATTTGTTGTAAAAGATTTTGCATACGAATTTGACAGTTCATTATAAAATTTTTCGTAAATCTATCAACACACCCTAAAAAGAGAAAGCATCGAAACGTCACAGGTACCAATTGCACAGAAAAATTTTTCCAGCCATCAATTTCTATTCATTAGCATTCCAAATTAATTTTCTTTTTATAGCTTTTAAAACTTTGAGCTTATGACTAGAAGGAATAGGTGGATATGAAATGCGATTTGGAACGCTTTTTCTTGTTATTCAGAAAAAGTTATTCAAAAAGTTTGATACTTCAAAAGAGGTTATAGATATAGTAACTTGACAAAAACACACGTAACGCATTGTTTGGAATAGAATAAGAAAGTGTGTTGCATTTTTTTTTACTATGTTACAAAAACAGTATAAAATATGTACCACCATTTGTGAAATCTATGGCAGACACTCTCCAACAGGGTCTTACATTATGCCATTTTAGTTTTGGAAAATGATGGTCTCTAAATAATATTACCCCCTGTATTAATAAACTTTGATTAGCAAATCAATGAGTACATGACAGCTTTTCCAATAAGAAATACTAGCGCAAATGTTAAAATTTAGTCACTGATTAGCTACTCAGCGTTTATTAATACGGAAGGACGTTTTTAACTGTTAGCTACCTAATTCAATCGCGACAGGAATTTTTTCCAGAGTGTTCTTCTATATTTATTGGAAAACTGCCAATCGTTTTCAAATTTAAGAAAAACTAATCCCTCTGTTTTTTTTTTAAATTACTTTTTACTGGTAAATAAAAGAAATTTAATTGCTGCCAAAACATTCGAATGTTTTTTTTTCGAAAAGGATTTTTTACATTTTTCTGTTTAAAGGAAAGATAAAAAAAAGTGAAATTTACGAGATCTAAGATGTTTTGTGTAAAGTGACAGTCACAATCAACAAAGGCGGTCTGCATTATATTTTTACAAGCTGTTTAGTTGGCACAAAAAAGTGTTTGTTAACTAATGTCATGTTGATTGCGACTGTCACTTATCACAAATCTGGTAGCGATAGTGCTGAATAATTAATCTGACATTTATGGCAAGAGTTGAACTAGTACAATTTTTTGGGATACCCTTTGGAACAGACTCTACTATATAGTCGGGATATTTCTACAATAGCATTCAATTAGCAGAAGTAGTAAAACGAGTAGAATTTAGTTCAGTCAATAACAAATATATGTTCGAATGCCATTTACCAAGAATTAGGGACATGTGACGTTACATTATCTTACTAATTATTCCGATGTAATTGCAATCCCAACTGAAGAAAACCGTGTTCTACTATGATATATCGATTAGTAATACACCTCCACCAAGTGGTTCAAATCAATTTGTTGTAATAAATGTTGTGTTCGGCGTCTGAAGTGCTGATAACATTAAATAAAAAAAATCTTAATATCAGCTGTCAGTACATCGAGAGCCCCTCTAATTGCCTTGTACGTATGTTCCACTAGACACCCATACACTAAAACTATAAATAGCCCCAACGAAATTGCGTTTTTGCAATGTTTATGTGGAAAATTATCACCTTTACTATACCGTGACCATTTTTCATCTGTTTCATATGCAAACCCGAGTAATAGTTGTAGCAAATGCCATGCTACGTGTAATTGGCAACGCTCGTGGGCTTACACTGCAATACTCCGTCTCCAACTTGCATTTCGATTATATTTTGTATAGCGTGCTTCCAGTGGGTCACTTTAATTGAAAGTAAACAGCTATCGATTTGGACTCTCCAAATGGGCTTGAGTTCGATTTTCGCACTCTACGTTAGGAAAACGTTTCGGGTGTTTTGTTATAACACTTTGGTGTACTCCCCTCATGAATATAAATTGCTGTTGTAATGTTTAAAACTGGCTCAGATGTGAGGTAAATAGCTTTTCCCATATGGGGACAAAGTTGGCATCTTAGGCAGGTAGTATAAATATTATGGCAACACTTGTACGTTTTTTTTTTTATTATTTAACTGGGCTTATAAGTAATTTCCTTTATACTGAACATGGGTTTGTTTTGTTTTTACTTTTTTCAGTTTAATTGAAAATCCAATAAACCACACAACAACTACTTTGCCACAGCAGGAACTTCCATTGTTATACTGAAGGAGTTTACATACCTTCTCTCGCAAGATGTAAGACTTTCATAAGAATATACAACTTTACTATAACCAAACCTTTTTTAGCATCGACCGATACAGCCTTTCACTCGCTCGCCAAGGGAGTAAACCTTAAAAACCCAAAAGCCGGGGAAAAACATCAAAGAATCGATCAATAAAGTTTAAACAACATTTTCAAGATATCAGCATTCGAAGAAAATATTAAAACAAACACCATCATTCACCACACAAAGCGATCCGAAGTGAAACGCATACAACAGCAGCATAACCACAACCAACAGAAGGATGCTCAATCCAAATCATCCGGGTTCGTCGAGGCGTCCGTTCTCACGGAATGCTCCTTCACGAAATCACCGCGGTCGTATGCTTTTCTCTCCACACCCGCATCATTCCCAAAGGAATAACAATCACAATCATGGTCAGTGGTATAAGGATATGGATCCTTGGAATTCACTTGGGTAAGAGATTTTGTTTATCGATTTATTATCTATATCTCTCTCCATAAATATATACATACACACACCAATAAAAATAAATTTAATAACAACCTCTTGTTATTACAAAAAAAAATATATATATATATTTAAAAAAATATAATATATATAAAATCCTTATCCACCACTACCACCTATCCACCTCTCCCCTCGAACTCAGATATTAGCAAAAATAAATAGTAGTACATCTTCCACAAAACTGCTTTCCATCCTTACGAACTTTCCTTCTAACTAAATGAACAGAAAAAAAAATCATAAAAACAAATTGCTTTAGGTTAAAGGGTGAATTTTGTAATTAATAAAATACAACAAAAATAATTAAACAATTAATAATAATCGTATGTTGTTCCTTTTTACATTATTTGTTTCGTTTATTCTCATTATTCCTCATTTCGTTACCCTTTTTTGTTGGTTTTTAATTTTTAATTGGCACCATCGTATTATATTACATTTGACATTTTTACCATTTTTTTTAATTGTAATTTTTACTATTATATTGCTTCAAAAGTAAACATTTATTTTTTTAATTATTAACCCAACTCCATATGCTGTGGAATATCGTAAGCGATAATTTCAAGTAAACTACATTTGTTTTCGTCCTTTTTAGTGCACACGGTTTTTTTTTAAAAAATTGTAAATGTATTATTTGTTCTTATAGTTTTGAGCGAAAACAATTTTTTTTAGACAGAAAGCGGTGTTTATTTTTGTTTAACTCTTTCGTGTTAATATTTTTTTTACATAAACTAGAGGAGCCTAAATGTTGAACTCAAGAATGTATTTGTTTATCTGTCACAATTGTTGAGAATTTGCAAAAAAAAATAGTATTTTCTTTATATTTTAAAAATAAATACTAACCACTAATAACTTTTTAAATAATAAAATGGAATTTTAGTTGTAGTAGGTTTGCTGCTGTTATGTGTTTCTCTTATAAATATATTAATTTTTTTAAATGCTTTTTATTGAAAAACAAAACGCACTTGAAATGATTTGTGAATATTTGTACAGAAAATAAAATGAGATGTTTATATAATTTGTTTGCTTTAAAGTTGTGCTATATATACATAACATATATATATAAAAAGTGTTCCAAAGGAAAATGTAGTCTTTGAGCATGTTTAGCAGGTTACTGCGTTTTTTTTTTCCAAAAAAGTGGAGCAGTCTTGTATGACTCAATATAACTTGAAATCGATTTTGTTTTTAATTTTTAAGAGGGGAAATTAGCTTTAGTTTTATTTATAATACTGGACTAGCTTAATAATTGTAAGGCTATTAAATTAATACTTACTGTCTAGCACGCAATATGCAGTTCAGTTAAGTTTTTTTTAATGGTCAATAATAAACCATAGCCGTATACTCCTTGGAAAATTCTTAATGGGATATTTTTTCAACCACTGTTGACCCCTTTTGTGTAGGCAATTTCCTAAGACCTGAAACACGTCAATATATATTTACATAAGTTTTCATCCATTGGGAATAATGGCAGCAAAGGCTGAGGCAATAATTTCGTCGTTATGTTCGATGCTAATTTATGTTAATGTTCATTTTTAATTATACAAGAAAAAGTAAGTTTTATGTTCCAGAATTGTTATTATATTTTTGGACCTCTATTTTCTTTAAAACTTTGAGTCCTTTGAAACTGAAACTGCAATTTCAATGAGGAAAAGAAACAGTACTATGTGCAAAGGTTTGTGTCAAAGTTTGTTTGCTTGCAGATGATGTCAGTTTGTCATTTGATAGTTTGACACTGACGTTGGCCTAAACAACTCTATTGGTTGATAACTTTTTTGACATTTTGAACGAGTTCACGCAAATGTCGAAATCCGAATGATATAAGACGCAATTTGCAAAAATCAGAATGACCATGTCCACTGCCAGTTTTTCTATGTTTGAATATTCCAAACTTGCAATCAAAAACTTTATATGTATATGTAAAAATTAAGTTATTGAATGAGTCTTCGAACTTATGATAAAAAATATCAACATCCTTAGGACCCAGTTATAGCTTTCATTGAACAACTACATTGGAACACAACACATGATGTCGTTGAAATGTCACCGCCATAGCTCATATATAATAATTATAAGAATTATTGGAAAATTCTGTTTCAGTTCGGTGGGATGGCAATCATGACTTCATAAAAATAAACGTTGATCAGTAAAAAATAAGAAGTGACTTTCTACGAAAACTGTAATTAAAAATTTAAGTATTTTTGGATAATCATGCTCTATAATTCATAAGGTTTGTTTTGATACCAACTCGCCAATGATTAAATTTATATAAAAGCCGCAAGAAGTAAAAGAAAATTTCCAATGAGAGTTTTGAATGTTAGCTTTAACTGGGCCCTTATGCCTGAAATTCATGTGCAGCGGTTCTGGATGCAAGGCAAGACACACGAGTAGAATTTTTAATTAACATGCATGCAGTTCAATGGCTCCGGTCATAACATTCCGTTTTAAAATTCTTTTTTTTGTGATATTCATATGAGCTTAAAACACAAACAATGGCTACTTTTATGTTTTTAAATATTGACGTCTTGTGGTTCGCAATAGGGACATTTGTGAGTAATTTCTCCGCAAAGAAAAAAGATTTGATTGAGTTGAGTAAAACTCTCTCTTCCATATTTGACATCTTTGTTTTGATATGACGTTTATTTGTTTTTATGGACTAAAAATCATAATCCAATGATGCCAAATATCATAAAACTCAGATTTTCTGAATTCTGGCTTTGACTTTTGCAGTGGACTTATGAATAGAGACAACTTACAGAACTGCAACGCTTGCGTATTTTACATGTGTTAATGGAAGTGATTGAAAACTATGTGTTCTATTTTTTCTACAAGGAGAATTCTGCACGTGTATTTCAGGCGTTAAACAAATCCCAATGACATAAGATGCTAATTTTTAAAATAGGAGTTGTTTTCTATAAAAAAATGGCATGTACGTCACTTTGCAAAAAATAAATGAAACCCTGAATTCTCTGGAAATAATAAATTAAAATTAATTCAAAACATTTCGTCCATATCAAATAATTTATATGTATGAAAATGTCAAATATTAAATGTTGAATGAGAAACTTGAATAATTATTCCACTATTTTTTCTACTTTTGTCTTACTTCAAATAGTACACAAATGTTATCTTAAGTTGACGTTTATGAACGGACTTTGAAAATCTTTGACTATGATATGGTATATTACAGTCTTGCTTTCTGACTCATTGCTTTCAGTAATTTAGTCAAAGTGGTGTGGTATACACACTTTCGCTCGATCTAAATACCGAAGGTAAAAAAAAAACAGGCGGAAGTTCTGTGACTATGACACTTGACAGCTGCTTTCAGTAACATAGTTTGAACGATCTCACACCCATACAATTTTTTTTACAAGACAGCGTTACTTAGTTGTAATTAAATAGTTCTTATAGATATTTCACAATTGAGGTATCGCTTTTAATAGTTGCAATTTTCTGTTCCTACAAGGATAAAATCCTCAAAAAATGTTCAAGAATAGAAAGACAAGCAGCTGTCACAGCTTTTCTCAATTTTTTAAAAGTGAAACTGAAAAGTTCTGGATATCATTTTCGCCACTGATCGCTCTTGATAAAAACTAAAATCGAAGACGGTCAAAATTGAGGTATTTACCCCCATTCCTGCTCATCGTTCAGCTATCGCTTAAGATTAGCAGTATTAAGGCTGAACTATAATCACTGAAATCAAATTGAAACCAATTTGACAAAAACTGGTCTTTACTGCTCTCAAACTCTTAATTAGTACGTCCATCAAAGAAATATTTAAAAAAAAAACGCGATAGAAGTAAAACTGTATTCTGGTTACTTCGTAAGTGAATGAGATGAATACATTATGGCGGTCTTTGAAAGGAGAGAGACAGAGAGAGCAATTGTTAAATTTTCGAACGAATCGAGCGAATGGGATCGTTGTCCTTCATATTATTTTGAATATATATGGCCTTTTTATTACTTGGGTTATATATTACTTCAGTGCGGCTGATGTTTAACACTGACCTGCGCAGTACTAGATTAGATTCTTAGATTAGACACTTAGATTCAATTAAGCGATTACGTCCGCTGTCGTTTAAGTAGTGTCGATCACGGATAATATTCCTCCACTCAATCACTTTTGTGAAGTGACAAATTCTTTAGCCTCTTCATGATTTGCGTCATAGTCTTGTATATGTATTTATTTTTTTGAATGAATTACATTTTATTATTTCTTTTAAATATAAAGTAAGCCTATCTGATAAATAAAAACTCGAAAATAACTTTAACCAGAATGGAAGACCTTACGTCTGTTTATTAGTAAGTGGCAGTACATCTATTCACAAACATTTTCAATGCGATACTCTTCACGAAACAAGCAAACAAATAAAAAATATAATTTCATACATTATCGATATTAAAACCATTTTTCATAAATATTAGAATTTTAACTCAAGATAATTTGCATTATATGAAAACTAAAATTTAAAAATAAAATATTTAATTATCATACTAAACAAAGATTAGTCAAGTCCTAAAACATAAATAAGATATAAAAAGTCTAAACGTTCTTCCTTAGAAATCACCTTTATCTTTGCTTTTAATGTTTTTATACTATACCTACATTCCATTATGTTTTGCAATGTATTTGTTATATTCGTATATATTTCTTTGGCTGTGATACAAAAACCACACTCAAAATGCATCTGCTAACCAATAAACAAACAAAAAAACCGTATTTCGTTAAATCCTTAATAATTTTTATTTTCAATGAAATGTTTGGGTCACGTTTTCTTTTTTTTTTATATTTGTGTATAGTATTTTAGAGAAATGCTTAACTCAATGTAAGTAAACGTATATAGCTACTCATCAAAATTGGCTGAATTTTTTCATCGGGAAAACAAGAAAGAAAAACTAAAAAGATTAAAACTAAAAAAAAATAATAAAAAAAAATATTTTTTAAGTAAATTTGCATTATATTTATAGAATAGGTAAGGAGTTCGTTATAAGTTAAACTAGCAATTATTAAACATAATGTTTTCCAATTCTGTATATGTATTAAATAAACAGACATTTAGGTAAAGTTTACGTTATTCCATTTTTTTAATCTCCAGCATTGTAAAATGAAGAAAATGAATTTTACAGTGCGGGCTTAAAAATCAATAAACATTCAATATTTCAGTTTTCGAGTCACTTTTTTGGAGTGCTTTATTATGGAAAGGAATTGACAGATAAGTTCGTTTCAACAGCTGAAAAAGATATGAATCTGGTGGCACTTAATCTTTGTCCAGTCTAAAATTCTTCGATGAACGATTCCGTTATATATAAGTTTATGGTTTCACACCAATCCTTTAATCTAAATGTGGAGTTTAAATTGTCGTTAAAGTTAAAGGACTGCATTCTGACGTTCAAATATTCGTTTCACGTTAGTCCATGTCCTATCGATAACTTGTTTGTAAAAGTCAGGCATCAGTCAAAGTCTTTTGAAAGAACAGACCTTAAATGTCCGTTTGGGTACTCTTGTTTTTGTACAAATTTGGACAAACTTAGATGGAAACTTCGCAAAACCGTTCGGGTACTGAGAAAGTAGTGAACAAACGAATGAAGAAACAAAATAAGTTTTGCTAATTGTAACGCTATTTGCTTTACGCTGAATTTCGACTGGTTATCAAATTAAAACGGCCAAAGGATGACAACAAAGGAGGTTGACAGAAACCATTAAAATACTTTTCTTTTCTTATTCACAATATACGCGGAAATGTGTGTATATTTTAGAATAGCTTGTATAGGTTGATCCATTTCGAGGTTCCCTACTTTTTTAAAGAAAAAAACACAGAAAATTCAAATTTAATGGAGAATGTTTATTGTCATTTGAAAGAACATTCTTTGGCATTTATTTTTTGAAGATTATGTCTATTAAATGTTGGCCGTTGCTACGTCGCAGATGGTCCATCCGTTGAGTCCAATTTTCGATCGATCGTTCGAGCATTTCGACTGGTAACTGGCGAATGACACGCGTGATGTTTTCCTCCAAGGCCTGAATCGAAGCGGGTTTGTCGGCATAAGCTTTTGACTTTACATATCCCCACAGGAAAAAGTCTAACGGTGTGATATCACACGATCTTGGTGGCCAATCGACCGGCCCAAAACGTGAAAACGAATAGTACGCTCAGTAGGCCGATTATGTTGACCATAAGTTGAGCGAAGTGCACGAAACACATTCCTCACAGAACGTGAATTTTCATAATAAAGTTGAACAATTTGTAAACGTTGTTCACGCGTAAGTCTTTCCATTATGAAATGCCAAACAATACTAAACAAAAATAACATGACAGCATGACACGACTCACACGTGATCTGTCAAAAAAGGCTATTGAAAAAAGTATCTCTACTTGGATCACCCATTACAAATAGTTTTAGAAAGTATGATAGGGAAAAAACAAAAGTGTTGAGGTATACATTTCGCTTGTCGTCTCTTTCATAATGCTTCAAACTTTGATGTTTTTTTTTACATTTTTTGCAAAAACGTTTGGGTACCTACTTTCAATTGAAGTGAGAAAATTTCCTTTCGATAGTGGAGTTTTGACATTTTTAATTTTTTTTCGAATAAAAGTACCCAAGAGGACATAATGCATCTGCAAAATGTCAGACACAATTGGCCTTAATAAACGAATAAATAACACGTGAAAACTATTTATATTAAAAAAGTAATTTTGCGTGATTTCTATTGAAATGAAGTGGGTCTACAACACACTAAAGATCATAACCCCGATCGAGATATCCAATCGGAATAATATCGAAAACGAAATTCGTGTAAGTTCACCTGCAATGCAGCCAAATTTCTGTGCTGCTTAAAACTAAGCCACATTTTTTTCGTTCAATCCTATGTGAAATATCAAGAAAGATTTTCGTTAAATTTCATTACTTAATAAACGAAAAGTAATTTCAAAGAAAAATGTCGAATCGATTATTGAATACGTTGCAAACAATTGCAAACTCTTACTGTAAAACTAAGCAAATTAATTCTAAATATTTTTGTTCAAATGTCCTCTTGAATAAAAACGCATTTCACTCAATTTTAAATTATATCGGGTTTAGGTAGACATCTAACATTTATTTGAAAAATTTACTTTTTAAAGATAAACAAATTACAAAAAAGGTTAAACGATATAATAAAGTTGTTTATGTACAACAACGAAAATTTAGACTCCTCCGTGATGTTATTTTTCGGTTTATTTTTTATTTTTTTTCGAATTCGAAAAGCTTACGCTAAATAATGGAAAACAACAATTTACAAAATTTCCCTTTTACCCATAGGTAGTAATGATTTAAAAAAAATAACACAAATATTTTGATTCGATCGAAATACAATGTAAAGATTTTTCTTATGTCAAAAATGTATCTTCCATTTTAAATTAATGTTACAAAAAAATAAACACAGTTATAGAATATATTGCAATATTTCGAATCAAAATATTTTTCCTTTTGAAAAAAAAAAATATTCATGATAATTTTGCATTTTGCACACTGCGGCTTAGAAAATATGCGTTTTACATTAAATACTTTGTTTGTTCTTATTTCTATGTTATAATATAAACATTTAATTTTATTTGTTTTTGAAATTATTTGTAAGAAGAGCATTAAACAAATATTTGTATGTGCTTACGGTACCAATGAACAAATTTAAATAGTAATTTCATTTAAATGTGTATTTTCATAAATTTTATTTTTAATTTTACGCAATGGAATCCATTTAATCTAAATGTGTGAGTGCGGCTGTTTAATAAAAAGAAGTACCTACCTTCCTATTACAATATTTGTAATTTTTATTTATTTATATTGTCATAAAGTTATTTTTTTAGTGTGAATTCATTAGACATTTCTTTACCTTAAGTGGTGAGCAATTAAGCAAAACAATTAATAAATACTCAATGTTGGCATGTTTTTTTCTGTATATTTTAAGATATCTTACAATTTTATAATTTGTACTTTGCACATGTTTTTTTTACAATGATTTGATGTAAAAAAAAAGCAAACCAAAAGTATTCTGACTAGAATTGGTAAATATTATTTTAATTGCCTTCACATTGAACATGAATAGATTTTTTTTTTTAAGTTTTAATTTTTTATTTGATTCAAAGAAAATGTGGGAGATTCGGTGTTTGAGTATCCATATTACCTTTTTACTTAAATGGAGCTACAGTCCGGAATTAACCTGGGCCTCAACCAACATGCCTCTCCAATTAGTCCGGAATTTCGCTGTACAGCTCGTATAGTTCTTGGTCGAATCTTCGTCTCCATAGCCCATCAACGCAAACAGGACCGAAGATTTTCAGAAGAATTTTCCTCTCGAATCGACCGAGGATTTCTTCATCCGCTTTTGATACGTATACATATGGGCGGATGAATACTATTGACTGAAAGCAAGTAAATTCTAAATTTCTACCTCTGGCTGTAACTGGAAGTGTACTCGAATTTTCAGTGCAAACACAGCAATCACAAGCAACAAACAATCACAATCTAGATCTCTCCAATTAAATTGATTGAAAACTATGATTTTTCTGTCCTCCACAAACGAGTATTACCATCATCATTAGAAGGAATCAAACGCCTCCTTATCATTTCTAGTAATTGTCGATATGGTCCTAGTCTGATGTACGCGGGTAGGTTTCCTGTTCGTTCAAATATGAGGACTATTTCACTTTTTATACAATTTTTCATCTGAGATTTATTTTGACTCATTTTTTCAGTCTAATTTTCGTTCTATGGACATTTTTTTCTTGAAGTTACTTTGATAATGATTGGTTTGGGCCCTTGTTTTTTAGACTTTTTCTAACGCACAGGTTAAGTTTCGGTTTCATGGAAATATCGGGTGTTTTTTTTTAAAGTTATAGAACTTCGAATAGAAATAAAACACTATGAAATTGGTTTAATCGTTTTTTATGTCATTAATGGCTAAATATAATTTCGGCCATGTGGCCGCCGCGGCTGGTTCGAATAAATCCAAGTCTAGAGGTCCAAATTTTCAACCCCTTTTTCTAGTATTTGGGCCGTATTTCAACAATTAGGCCACGAATGTTGGCTTCCAAGTCCCCTAACGTTTATGGTTTGTTGGCGTAAACGAGCGACTTCACATATGCCCAAAGAAAATAATCCAATGGTGTCAAATCACACGATCTTGGTGGCCAATTGACAAGTCCATTCCGCGAAATTATGCGCTCATCGAATGTTCCCTTCAATAAATCGATTGTAACGTGCGCTGTGTGGCATGTTGGGCCGTCATGTTGGAACCACATCTCATCCAATTCGGGAACAAAATAGTCGGTTATCATGGCTCTATACCAGTCTCCATTACGGGTAACTGACTCTTCAGCATCATTTCAGAAGAAGTATGGCCCAATGACTCCACCAGCCCATAGAGCACACCAAACATTCATTTTTTGTGGATGTGATGGCGTCTCAAGTGTCTCATGTGGATTCTCTTCAATCCATTTCGACAATTTTGCTTGTTGACGTAGCCATTCAACCAAAAATGAGCCTCATCAATGAACAAAATTTTGCGATCAAAACCAGCATCGAAATCAATCTCATTTTCAGCCCATACACCAAAATCACGACCCATTGCATGGTCTTGCGGCTTTAATTCATGCACAAGCTGGATCTTGTAAGGTCGTAAGTCATGCGTCGTGGATTGGTATTATCACAAAGAGTAAAGGAAGTGCGAAAACGATCCATGGTTAACCGAAATAATTGCTCTGATGGACGATTATGTCAACCATAAAATGGACGGAGCTTGCGGTAAACTTCGCGAACTGAACCATTGCTTTCAAAATAAATTTGCACGTGGAAGCGTTGTTAATTTGTCAACCTGTTTATGATGAAATGGTAGACCAAACTCAACACAAATGACATTAGAGTGTCCCGATTTGACCACAAAATGTCAGTCTATTTGAAAAACCAACCTCTAAAAAGAACACCCGTTATATCGACAGTGGCAGCCAGACTATGATTTTTTCAGGTATGGCTATGATGGTAATTTCTGAGAACCCAAATCTGCATTAGTAGTAATTTCTGAATTTATTTGCAAAATGGCAACTCAGCTGAATAAAATAAAAATTTTAAGTGAAGATTTTAAATTAAACATAACCGAATGGAGTCGATGGAGTGAAGTTGTTAAAATAGTAATATGATTGAGCTAGTGCGCTTCAATAAATATTCACAACTCAAACAAAAACAAAAATTAAATCAGCTATCCCTCGAATTCAGCAAACATCAATGCTATAAACAAACAATCCTCGGACAGGATTAATATGAGTCAATCATTAAAAAATATCTCTATACAAAAACCTCTGAGTTATTAGAATTACAATTCATTGTTAAGACCAATTCATTGTTAAGACATCGTGCTTCAATAAATATTCACAAGTTTAACAAAAATTGAAACTCTCAAATCACCCGAAATTCAGATTAGTTCGATACTACAAACGACTGGTCCTTCGAGCACAAAAAACTGTATGAGTCCATCATATACATTTTTTTAACAATAACCATTGCATCGGTTGATTGCTTTTCAGCGATTCATGCCTAAATATTGTAATCACAAATATACTAAATACAACCCCTTAATTTTTTTTTCAATCGGTTATTTTAAGGAACCTATAACATCCCCTCTGGTAGCCCAGCCATTGCGATATTTTTTTCATAATTTTGAAATCCTTCACTTAATCACCGGTCTCCCAAATTCAGCTTAAAATCGATGCTAAAAACGCACGGTCCTTCGAGCCGAATAGCATCGTTAAATAGTACGCCTCTATATCGTAAAACAAAAGCGCCACCACATTTATTTATTTTCCAAAAAGCACATTTGTACAAGAAAATATGACAATTAATAAAAATTGTTAAAACCAACAAATTAAGTAAAACAATTAAACTTCAACAGCAGTTGAATAAATTTTTGAATTTCCCATGAAAGCGTTCCTCTTTGTAGAGTTGTTTTTTGTCACTGTCGTTTAACCATTTATATAAATAAACTACTTTTCAGCTGCTTCCTGTAAGAGTGAGATTGGGTTTTGTATTATTGGGTCCGCCTCAAGGGAAATTCAAAAATATTCCAAATTTTCGTAAAATATTTAAGAACAAAAAAAAAAAAACAAAAACAGCATTTTTTCTTCTCAGTCCGTAGTGTGCATTTATATTACAAGCAACAATAAGAAAGCAAAAAGAAACCTTGAGTATATTTTGTTTATTTCTTTGGAATAATGAAATGTAATTGTTCTTAGTGTGCGTGTGTAAATATTTTTAATACCTCTATATATACATAATTAATATTTTATACATATAAATATTGCATTTTGGCATTTATTCTTGTTTTTTTCTTTTTTCGTTTTTTCTTTCTTCTTCATTATGGGTTTGTTTAACCACTGCATATTTGATTAAACAATATATATATATATTTATATATAAAACTTGTTACATATTCTATATATTATATAAATATACCCTGTAAAACAGCGATGTACAAACAAACAGTAATAATAATTTAAACAATAACAGTAATAATAATGGAAGTTGTCCTAATAGCAAAGAAAATCTATTCCACAACCACAATCACAGCCAAATTCATTTCCACCATCAAAATCCTTTGTCACCACACAATTACCATCATACCTCGATACAATATCCAAATCACAATCCCAATCCGCCGCCCTCTTCTTCGTTATTGTCGTTGTCATCATCCACGTCCTCCTCACCCACTATATCGTCATCTTCCTTGTTGCAAAATTCACCGCAACCTCGATCACTACCTGCCGTCCATCATAGTCATTATTACCATCCTGCACATTCACCAACATCCAGTACAACCATATTATCCCCGCTAACAAATCTATCAACAACATCTACTACTACTACTTCTGCTACTACTACCGCTTCCAAACTGCCAACAATAAAAAATTCAACTACAACAACAACATTGAAAAAAATCCTTACCAATCCACCAACACAAAATTCCCCGCTATTAACAAGTAGTGGTAGTGGCTTTATTGGTAACACTACTGATGTTGTGAATGTAAATTCTTGTACTGACATAATTCCAATCAATAATCATCATGCGCCTTCACCACAATTTCTCCACCACCACCAACAACAACAACAACAATGCCGCAATGAATTGCATCAACAATTTCAACAACAATTCCACCAACAATTACAACAACATCATCATCACCACCAACAACAACAACAACAACCGACATCACCTCATATAAATATAAATATTAATTTAAATAATACAATAAATGTTGTTGTTAATTCAACATCTGCCACATCATCAACAATGTTCAACAACAACAATAATAATACAAATTCACTTGTACCTGTTAGTAATAGTAATAATCAAAGATCTCAACAAATGATACTGAATAGAGCGGCTGGGCCAAGCCATTTAAATAATTTAAATCACAACAACAACAATATGGGTGGCGATCATCATTCGAATCGTCGTAATGGCGGCGGCATTAGCAACATGATGATTAATAATGTACCGCCATCTATGATGATGCAAGTTGATCATCATCGCCGCCATGGTGGTGGAAATAGTTTTATGAACAGCAACAGTAACATTAATGCTGGCAATAACGGCAATGCCAACATAAACATCAATGCTAGCAATAATAGCGGTAACGCAACAAGCTCAGGGTTATTTGATAGACATAACATGGTAAGTACAAAATCTCCTTATTTATATTGGTTGAGTTGTGGTGGTCTATTTATGAGTTTATGTTTTATTTTATGTATAAGAAACGTTATCATAGGGCATCCTTATTCAGTCGAAGAGATCTGTACAATTTTTACTAGGAGACAGCAATACCGAACCTTAGGTGTTAAATTTCCCAAGTCGAACAATTTTGTATCTACAAATTACTCCTTTTGTTTGTTTATATTGAATCTCTCAAAACATCGATTGTTTTCTTTATTAAGATTTTTTACATGTTTGTTTAATATATTTTTTTAAAATAGACATTGAAAAAGTTTCACTTTATCTTTCTTATTTTGCATCTTAGGACTTTTGAAGATACCGACAGTAAATAAAATTAATCATCCCTAGCGAGGTATCAGTCGGAGCGGAAAATACTCCGTTTTCGGAGGATTTTAGCTTAGAGGTATTCTTCCGAAAAGCTGTTCGGAATATTTCTCCGACGTTTTGTAACGCATGCTGGCGAATTGCGTTGAAGTGCGTTCAGGTGCATTTATCATGCAATTTTTGACAGCTAAGTGTTATTTTTTTGTCCGATTTCCTCGGACAGAAATTCTTCGCGGAATTTATTTACGAATCGTAATGAAGTGATTTGTTCTCCGATGACACACACCTCGAATAGAATTTGAACCTCTGACGTAGTATGCGTTGCGGAAAATTGTCCGCTACGACGGATACCTCGCTAGGGCAGAATGCTTTTGGCCTAGTTATAGCTATAATTGAAAACACTCATTGGAAAGTCGTCGTTCGGAGTCGACATAAGCAGGAAGTCCCGCCATCGTATATGAAGTACACACGAACACAATGAATGGTTGTGAAATAGCTCGGCCCTGGGTACTAACGAGCCTGATGCGCCAAAAATTTGTATTTATTTGTATTTGATAATTAGCTACAACACAAAAAAAAAAGCCGACTTATTCGCTAGAAAGTTTTCAGGAGATTTAACATTTAACTCGATACAAGTGGTGCCGCCAACGATAGCGCAATTACCCTGAAGGATGTATGAAGTAAATCATTGAAAACCCTTAAATGAAAATTTCTTTAAATTCTTGCAATCACTTCTTATTTTTCACTGATCAAGATTTATTTTAGTTAAGTAATGATAACCATTGTACCGAACTGAAACGGAATTTTCCAATAATTCCTATAAGAAGCTACTTTTAAATGTCAGATTTCGTGCGAGCTTTTGACTTAATAATCTGCACGATATTATATTTTTTGCTGACTCACAAGAACCCCGTCAATAAGGAATAATCTAATAGAGTTTTCGATTGGGATTTTCTCCCAGATTTCAGAATTTTACTCGTCCCAATCGTTGGTCGGTTTTTGTGTGGGGGTAAGTAGGTATGCCATTTGACAGAACATTGCTTATCTTCTTGCTGTGGAAGAATGAGCTTATGAAAATGGATAAAACAAATTTAATGATTACATTGTTGTAAACAAGAAATGACAAATGGTTTTATTCAAATCTAAGAAACTGTCGCTTGATGTAGATGATAAAAAATATTACAACAATTTATTTAATGTTGATTAAATTTCTCTTTAAATTAACCCATTGAATTTAAAAAAACAGAAACCAAACTGTTAAACTTCAAACATAAGTCAGTTGTCAAATGTTTTTGTGTTGGTGCATGCTGGTGTAAATCTCACTTGAAATCGAGATTTTTCAAAAGTGATCTAGATCAAAAAAAGAGTGATTTTATTTTCCCCACCGAAAACGAAAAAAAAAATGATCTAGATCAAAAAGAGTGCTCCTTTCTTCCCAATCGAAAACGCTACAAGAGTTTGTTTTCCATCTAAATTATTCGTTATTCCAAGCGTCAATTTTCTTCGCTAGATTTAGCAAGCTCCAGAGCAGAATATTGAAGTTAAGTCAAATCTTTAGACTTGACGTCTATATTCACTACACTAGTGTCAGGAATTATATTCCGACAGCCTTATTCATAAACTCATTATAATCAGTGTATAAAGTTATGCACTCCTTAAAATGGATCTGCATGCAAAAACTTATTCATAAAACTTGTACAGCGTTGAATAGAGGCTGCATATCCTTAACGCGTCTGATTGTTGAAAATAAGCGCAACATATTAAGTCAACAAAATGTTCTGAAAGTGTTGAAAACAAATTTGTAGCTATGGATTTCGCATCCATAAAAGTATCCCTTGGATGCTCGGTAGAGCTGTGAAACATCCAATTGTAATAGATTTCCCTCTTTCTTGTAATTTATTTGACACATGAACTTATGAATTTTAATGTACACTGCTGTTGAAGTGAAATGTCAAATTTTTGTACGAAAGAACAAAAGAAAGAAAAAAGAGCGAATGAATTCACTTTTTCGCAAGTGAGCAAAAGTGAACGAAAACTGAACGAATCGAAGCAAAAAGCTATTCTTACTCAAATTCCATTCGAGGTTTGTGTCATCGGAGAAAAATCACTTCGCTACAATCCGTAAATAAATTGAGCCGCAGGAAATCGAAAATAGAATATCACTTAGCTGTCAAAATTTACAGGAAAAATGTACCTGAACGCAATTCGCTGGTGTGCAATACAAAATGTCGGAAAAATATTCCAAATAGCTTTTCGGAAGAATACTTCGAATCTAAAATCCTCCGAATCGTAAAAAAATGGGAGAATTTTCCGCTCCGACGGATACCTCTCTAGGGCCGATTATGGTTGTACAAAACAAATTGCAGATGTTCGCACAGTTATGGCAGTGGCCGTCCGCAAACCATCTTCTATAAAGTTGTTCACGAAACTATCTCTCTCACAAGTGCGTTGTCTCTTTTTGGAGGAAAACAATCAAAATTTTATATGGTCCATGAAACTTCTCCTTCACACGTGGGTTGTCTCTTTCATTAAAACGTCAAAATCACTTGGAGGAAAACATTTATATGGCGGGAGTGCTGTTTTATTAGGTTTTTGCATTAAAAACATCAAAATATAAGTTGTTTACTGTGAAACAAAACTTATTAACTTATAAAAATACAAAGTAAATGTGTTAAATCATAAAATTGATATAATAGAAAGGGAGTTCATGACCAGTATCATTGCAAAAGTTTGTGTTAAAGTTTGTTTTCATGCAGATGATGTCAGTTTGTCATTTGACAGTCTGACACTGACTTTGTCCTGAGCAACTCTATTATAGTTTAGCTTTAAGGCCATGTATCAATTGCGTTAAAAAGAGGGTTAAATTTTATCCACTGTTCAATTTGACTTTTCTGCTCCATTCTAATGTCAAAAATTATCTAGTGGCTAAAATTTTAACGCAATTGACACACGTCCTAAGTCACCGGTCATTGGTCAATCGACCATGTCACGTGACAAAAAATGATCGATTGACCAACGAGAATAGTGCACCTGCAAAGTTAGCTTCGTAAAACTAAAATCCGGAACGCGGCCAATGTATACTGTGCACAAACCAATCTGACAGCCATATAAATTGTATGCTGGCAAATTCGTTAGCGAGGGTCAGGTGGCAGTTTGCAACTAATATTGCTGTCGGATTGCCGTTGTCGCGAAATACTCTGTCGACAAATAATAACTGTATCACCCGTTATTCGCCGGATTTTATCCCCCAGCAATGCTATACACCTGTCACTTTTAGGAATAAAAAATTACTTAACCGCCCTGGAACATCGCACTTACGCGGATTTTAACAAGTGCGCTGTTTCAACGCACCTACGTTTGACAGCTCACCAATCCACGTCCAGAGATGATGTCGTTGTTCCATTGTTATTCAATATTCAGATTGGGTGAATTGAATACTCTAGTACTTAAAGTCGAATATGCCATTAGTGTAGTTTAAGTTTTCTACTGGGAACAATATATTTTCCAAAGCATCAAAGAACTGTTATTCGGACAAATCTCAGAAGGAAACTTCACTTCTGGAATTTAAACCGCTTGTGTTTAAAAAATATTTAGCAATAAAAATCACGAATAGTTTGTGTGTTTTCTGTAAAATATTTAAGCCACCACAACTCATTGTCTGTTGATCAAGAACACAGCTTCACTGTCTAAAATATCTGTAAGACATATCCATATACAGACTTCGTTTATATCACGTGTTTTGTGTACTAAATTGCAATTATTTACATTTTAGCATTTCGAGGGACACGGAAGCTCGAGGAACTCGGAATTGCATATTGACACCAGACCAGGTGGCATGATGGAAAGAAGCGGCAATAACAATAGAATAATCATCAGTCCACAGCAACAGAATTACCATCATAACAACAGCAACAATAATCAAAATATTAATAGCAATAATAGTAATAACAATAGTAATAGTAGTAATCAAACGCCAAGTTCATCGTACTGCCCGAACAACAATGCGAATAGTAGCAGCAGCAGCAGCAACAGTAATAGCGCTAATAACGACCATCCCCACTCGAGTGGTGCAGCTGGTGGCTCGAATGGCAACCCAAATGGCATAAAGTCCGATAGTCCATCCAGAAAACGCAGACGTATCTCTGTTCGTATGCCGAGTCAATCGCCTCCTGCTGTGTGGGAGCAGCGACGTTCACCACGTATTCAACCGCATTCGCAACAGGTGAGGCATTTGTGCGTCCTTTTATTATCGCATACTGATCGCGTCTTTTAAGTTTTACCATTCGCAGGCTCAGATGCAGCAGCAGGGAAGTCCACCCATACGTCGTCCACGCCTTCGCGAGAATCAATTACACCCTCACTCGCATTCGCATGCACATCAGCATCCTCATGCTGCAATGCACCACCAACAACAACAGCAGCAACAGCAGCAGCATCATCAGCAACCGCAACAACAACAGCAGCGCACTCCGTGGGAATTGTTGCAGCAAACGCCGCCACCGGCACAGCCACATCAGGCACCACCCCCACCACCACCACTGATGGTGGACATCAATCAAGTTCCTGTTAGTTTGCCACTAAGGCATGATCCCATATGGGCTTACTCGTCCGGTCCGCACACATCCATATGTGCCTATCCAGCGCCACCGCGTCTGGCACCGTGTCAGGTGGTACATAGCACATCCTAACCCCCAGCCAGTCTCCTCCTTACTAAGGCGTTATTTTTATTGGTATTTTCCAGGTACACAGTGTATACTCGCAACAGTTTGCACAAACCTGCAACCTGGGCAGCCATCAATTTGGTACGTTCTCCTCAAGCGCTCCACCGATAGCAGTGCCACAACCGCAACCACCACCACCGCCAACGCAACCGCATCAGGCCAACTACCATCAAGCTCATATCACTCAGCAGAGACCCGATAGCATTTCCCTAGAGTCACTCGAACATCATGGATCCCATGGCCCTCACCCCCATGCCCATGCTCATCCGCATCCAGCCGGTGCCGCATCGTCGATCCACATCACACCGATAACAGCGGCTGCCGCCCACCACATGCATTCCACAGCACAGGTGACCCAATTGTCGGCGGCTCCACAGCAGATCTTTATTTCCACCGAGGTGAGTTGTAGCGCAGACTTAAAAAAAACAAAGAAATTCAATTGAACACCTCACATATTAGCGTTTCCTGCAGAGCCATCCCAATCAAATGGAATTGTTCCGTCAGGCCCGGCGTACATTCCCAGCACAGCGACGATTCGCTAGATTCCACTGGCCACCTGGTGCCCATCCACACCATCCACATCGTCATCATGCTCTGCCACATCAAGCTCTGGGCGGACAGCATCCCACACCGGTGCAAATTCAGGCGGGCATCATCAATCCTGGATTCCTACTCAATTTCCTGTAAGTTTTACAAAAATCAACTCTCTTGGTTAAACAAATGACAACTAGCTCCCTTTTTATTTTTTTATTGCAGTGCCATGTTCCCACTCTCACCATATGGACAACACGAGCTGAGCTCACCAGACTCCAACGAAACTGAGAACTACGAGGCCTTGCTTAGCTTAGCCGAGCGTCTGGGTGATGCTAAACCACGCGGGCTGGCACGCACGGAAATTGATCAATTGCCAAGCTACAAGTTTAATCCAGAGACGCACACAGGTACGATTGCATACAGGTGGGAATGTTGCAGCACTTTTCATGAAAATTTCCATTTTAGGTGATCAAACATCTTGCGTGGTGTGCATGTGCGACTTTGAAGTGAGGCAGATACTTCGTGTGTTACCCTGCTCACACGAGTTCCATGCCAAGTGTGTCGATAAATGGCTGAGGGTAAGTAGTCTTTCTGTTTTCCAATCATATTTTGAAAATTTGAAAGCCACTGGACCTTACGGAATTCCACCTTACTTATTCACTTAAGTGGCGCTACAGTATATAACATGGGCCACAACCAACATGCCTCCCCACGGTCATTAGCTAACTGCCTCCAGCAGCGCACTCCAAGTTGAGATCGGTTCCTTAATCCGCTCCACACGCACCAATTAATCCGAGGTTTTCCTCTGCTGCGTCCGATGTCTGACTGGGAAAGACGAGTTGTTATTGTCAGAGTAAAAGCTGAATCTTTCTTGATGACAGTAAGTCTAGTCTTATTAGCTGTGTTAAGCCCAAGCTTTGCGGTTAGCATAAGGAAATAGTTGCAAAGATTTATGGAAGATACTGCCTCTGGTGCTAGCTCAATAGAAAACCTTTTAAAGAAGTCACACGACAGTCCTAAATTTTTTTTGGTATAGAATGTTCCAGTGAAGTCGTTTCCGACCCTGATGGGGCAGCGAGAATTCTCCATCGCCATGCCGCATAGACGGACGGGTTGGATTGAATACCAAAACTAGACCCATGAATCTTTATAGTCGTCTCTATAAATGCTGTCGTATGCGGCTTTGAAATCGATGAATAGATGTTGGGTATCGCTTTTTCTAGGCTCTCCTGAAGTGTGAAGATTTGACTTGACTAAGGACTTGGCGGTCTCTTGCGGTTGTTGTTTTTATTACAGTTTTCACAGTATGTATTTAAAATTTTCACACTTCGGTAGATCCTGGAAAAAATCAAAGAAGTCAAAATCGATACCTACCATCCATTGATAGATTTAAAAGCCGCATACGAAAGCATTTATAGAGAAGAACTATACAGAGCCATGTCTAGTTTTGATATACCACCCAAACAAATGACTATGGAGAATTATCGCTGCTCCATTAGGGTCGGAAACGACCTCAACGACACATTCGATACCAAAAAAGGATTTAGGCAAGGCGATGCGCTATCATGTGACTTCTTCAATTTGATTCTTGAGAGATTCTTCAAAACTCCCGAGCCAACACCAAATTCACAATTTTCCAAAAATCGGTGCAACTACTAGCATACGCCCACGATATTGACATCATTGGTAGGACTCAACGTGAGTTAATAGCCACCTAGCTAGCATTGAGAAGGATGCGGCAAGACAGAGTATATGCTGTCAACACGAAAGGACAAACAACATCGACGAATTGGACATAACGTCATCATTGACAGATAAAACTTTGAGGTAGTACGGGACTTTGTCTACCTCTGCTTCACTATTAACTCTGACAACAACATCTCGTCAGAAATCAAACGAAGAATGACTCTTGCCAACGGCTGTTTCTTCGGGCTTAGTAAGCAATTTAGTGGTAAAGCCCTCACTCGAACAACTAAGAAGAGCCTATAGAAGACCCTGATCGTCCTACTCCTGCTCTACGGCGCTGAAGCGCGGACCGTAATTAAGTGGATGAAGAAATCCTTGGTCGATTCGAGAGGAAAATTCTTCGAAAAATCGTCGGTCCCGTTTGCGTTGACGGGCTATAGAGACGAAGATTCAAACAAGAACTATACGAGCTGTACAGCGACATGGCCCTGGTCAAAAAACTCCGCATTGGACGTTTAAGATGGCTTGGACATGTAGAACAAATGTACACCAATGCTCCGGCGCACAGAGTCTTCGATTTCCAGCCAGACGTCAGACGGAGTAGAGGAAGACCTCAACTTAAGTGGCGCGCACAAGTAGAAACCGACCTCAACCAATTTGGAGTGCGCAACTGGAGGCAGTTAGCTAAGGATCGGGCTAATTGCAGAGGCATGTTGGTTGAGGCACAGGTTCATTTCGGACTGAAGCGCCACTTAACTAACTAACTATGTATTTCACATTTCTCTTGCGTGGTGAATATCCGCATTCTTACCTTGGCTGCAACAAGTTCTTTGATCTAGAGACCACCATGTCCTCTTATGAATATCGAGGTGAAGAAACCGTGAGCTGGCTGTAGTGGTATCGACTTGCCTAAGTTCGTTGCCAGAGTTGATGTAGTGTAGGCTGTTTTTTCCGAAAATACTGCTAGAGATATCCTCTTTTCCTACTTACAGCTTAACATTTCCTGGATGGCAGCAATGTCTGCTTTGTACCAAAGTATGCTATTCCATATTCTTCTCACATTCTAGGTGCAGACACGCACGTGGTTCTCCTTTTTTCGTCGCATGGTCGTCGTGGTAATCAACGGCAAAATCATTCCTTCCTGTTTTTTTATCTTCGTAAGTCGATCAATTTATTTATTATGTAAGTGGGACCAATGAACAAACCCCAACCTGGAGAGTCAGGGCTATGTATCCCAGTCGTTCTCACCAGGCTTTCTTATAGTGTGCTGTTTTTCGTCTTGTTATCAATAGCAAGTCAAATCCCGGGGAATGCGACCAGTATCCGATGGTTACCACTAAAAGCCGCGTACACATGTTTGTAAGAAAATGCTAGGTCATGAGTCCTAAATTGCGTGGAAAATAACTTTTGTATTTGAATAACCTGCTGAGAATAAATTCGCGAAGTTTTCGAAGACTTTGTCTTTCTGTCAGATAAGTTTTGTCTGTCTGCCATGTCTGTTTTCTAAACGTTAAAATACCATTTAAGAAATAGTAAATGCTTGCATAACTTTTGTTAAAACTCTCCTTAATAATTTAGCAAAACCATTTAACAAATAAAATCCAAAATAATATCAAAAACCTTTATATTTTCAGTCAAATCGCACATGTCCCATCTGCCGTGGCAATGCATCCGATTACTTTGAAGCTCATGAACAGCACTAAGCGACAACGATCCCACTTTTTGCTCCCCTGCTACAGCTCACTGTTTTACAAATCAAAAGAATGACTACACCCTATGGAATAGGGTGTATACTAAACTTAAGCCCTCCTCCGTGTGATGCCATGCTTAAAGAAAATTTCACCAAAAACAACTAAATCTACCACAACAAAAAAAACAAATAACAAAAAAATTAACTCACCACATAGATGTGTATGTATTTTAACACTGATTTATATAGGTATATATATATTCATATTGTTTAGTAACTCTAACTAAAAATAAATATATAACAACGCCTCTACATAGTTTTCATCATAAACAAAAAAAAATTAAAAATTATATTGTATATTTCCAAAACAAAAGGTTACGCTACACAGAATCAACATTAGTAAAAAGAAATTTAAAATTAAAAACATGAAAACAAGATTTAGCACTATTTTAACAATTTTAATAGAAGTTGTATATGTACATGTAAATTTAAAGCAATCTTTAACAACAACAAAATAAAAACACGATATCGTGCAAAAAAAAACATTTGTTTACAACAAAAATGCCAATTTACTATAAATATAAAAAAAATATTAAAAATAATATCGTTGTTGTCGAATCGTGTAATTTTTAACAAATTTAACTTGAAAATAAAACGAAATATATATATATATATATATTTAAAAAAAAACATATATAACTTTGTATAGGTGTACAATATATCTTACCAGAGAAAAACATATGCTTATGGTAAAATAAAAGAATAACAATAATAATTAAAAATAGAAATACAAATACAAATAAAAATTAAAACAAAAAAAGTCTCGCCCCTTCCTGCCCTCCGCGCACACGTAAATACAAAAAAAATACTTAGAGCTCTTTCCAAAAGATTTTTTCCACCCAATAAAACATTTTCTTATAGACTTTATAAAAACACAAAAAAAAACATTTAAATCATGAAAACAGATATACAATTTTCAAAAAAAATGAATAAATATTTTGTCCAGCATTAGTCAGAAATAAATTAAAAATTAAAATATAGAGTAATCAATATGTTGCATAAAGTTGATGCAACATATTAAATGTGTGGAAAAAATTGTCTGTAGATGTATTTGAAGTGAGTTTTTATGTTTTTGAAGAAAAAATAAAATGTTTGCTTTTTTTATATGAAACACCTTTGGTTAGGAATTAATTGAAAAAATATATAAAATAACACCAATGTAAAGTAAAACCCAAAGAATTTTAAGTTGAACCAATCAGTGAATGTTTAGTAAAGAATGAGTTCAAAAAAAACACGTGAATTGTAAAAAAATAGAATTATCCGCATTCCCTTTTAACCAACAAAAAATTAAAAATGATTACAATTTGAATTTTGGCGAAGCGGTGCTCCTTCGTTTGTTACATACGTTTGTTTTTAAATGAAATAAGTTTGTTTAATGGGTATTCAAGTGTTTAAATAAAGGGAGTTTTGGAAACATTGTATTTTGAATGCAAACGCACTTTTTTAGCATGACTAGTATTTGGGATATTTGTCATCATTTTAGTGAATTCTTTTATTTTGTAAAATCTATTATGGGATTGAAAAGGTTGTAAGTACTGCACAGAATATTCATTTACTTTTAAATCCTAAATTATGGATATTAAGGCCGTGTGTGACAATCGCGTTAAAATTTTAGCCAGTGGCCAATTTTCGACATTAGTATGGTGAAAAGAGACTTCAAAATGTTACCCAACAGCTAGCTAAAATTTATCCAGTGGCTAATTTTTGACACATGTACCGGAAAAATAACACATCATTCAGATTATAAAATAAAAAGCAAAGAACATTTTTTTCATTTTTAGATAAACTAAAACTGAGTTTTTAGAAAATGGATGGTTATAAAAATGTTATGATTTCAGTCGTTTTGCTATATTATATATGCTTTACTTGAACAAAGTAGGATGTATAATGTATATCCTTCATCATGAACACAAATCATACAACAATATTTTTTTTACTGATAATAATAAACGATTTAGGGTTTTTTAATGATCTCTCTGAAATGTATTTTGTATTTTTTCAAGTACAAGAAAATGTAAAGAAAGGAATTTTGTTTCAATACTTTTGGGAAATTATTGAAATTAGTATTGTAAAAAACAAAAATCCAATTTAATCCAAATGACAGCAAAAAGTTAATCACCCTTATTCCACATGGCGTTTTTATTAAACGACAGGTATCGTTTTTTTGAAATCGGTATTACAGCTGGCAAGTCTGAAGGCGTTTTATGTCGTTTAACGCTACGTGGCGTTTAAGTAGTGTGGAACGTAAGTTCTTAAAACGTCATTGAAGTTATTCGCATTCTAACAGTCGTTTTAGTTGGATAAAACGACAGGTAAAACGCCAATAATTGTCGAATAGAAATTTGCAAACGACTAGGTGTCGAATTTTAGTTAAAATGTGAGTTTCGATTAATTTGTGTATTATTTTAAGGATTTTATTAATTGTTATTTGTTCAAGGATGAAAATAACAACCCCAGAACAAATGAAACGTTTGGTTGAATTAATTGAACAAAATGTTTCGGTGGCAAGAAATTTCAAAAGAGGTATTCCCCAGACCGATGATATCAAAAAAACGGGTGGGAGTCGGTAGCTGTGACACTAAATTATTTAGGACCACCCGTAAGAACTCAAAAAGAGTGGCAGAAGGTTAGCATGTAAAATCAAAATTGAAGTGTAATACTAAATGTATATTCACAGGTCTTAGATTAGATTAGATTTTGACCTGATTCTTCTTCTGATGTTTTTCATTTCTCTTTTTGCAATTTCATCTTCTTTTTCGTCTTCACTTTCCCATGATATAAACATTGCAATGCTATTCATTGTTTTTGTAACACTATTTTGTATTAATTTTAAATAGGTAAAATAAATGTTCATTTGAAATTTCAAATTGCAAAACATAAACGCCTATCTGTCATTTTTGTATCAGCTGTTGCTGTAGAACTCATGTGGAAAGCAAGAAAAATGAGAGAGGAGGCGTTCAGAGAATAGAATACCGACACTAAAATGAATCGACTCAAAAAACGCCATTTGTCGTTTAATAAAAACGCCATCTGGAATAAGGGTGAATATTTTGGTTACCCCTGAAGAAATGCCAAAAATTTGCCAGTGAATACAATTTAACGCAATTGACACACGGCCTAAATCGCCAATATGATTCAATACGGTTGAATTCCAAAACGCAGTCCGTCTGCAATACTGCTTAATCAAGAGTTCCAAAACGCAAAGGAATTACTTTGATGCAAAGCTTTTTTTCTAAAACGCATTGTGAAAGCATCAACTGCGCAAACACACACAAAAAGAGCATCGTAAATGTGAATGCAAAACATATGCGGAGCAGTCCAAAAGCATTCATAATGTGGCATCATTAAAGCAGTGTGCATTCACAATGTGCATTTTTTTGACGTTTTGGAATTCAGCATATTTTTTCCGTTGTCGCTTTATGGTAAAAGTAAGTTTTTTTTTTAAATATTTGGTGGTAAGCCATCCAATTTTTCATTACATTTTGAATGGTTTTGGGCTTTTGGCTGCTGTTTCAAGAATAGCTTGAGCAATATTGAGCAATTTTTTTTTATCAGTGTCTGTTTCGTCAGTGGATTGTTCACATAGCATCGATCTTGAATGACACCGTGCACAAAAGTCCATTGACGTGTGATTGCAGGTTCGTGCCAACCAAGCACCATCATCAAAGCGACTGATTACACAACTTGAACTTAATGTACAATTAATCGATTATTGGAAGGTTCTTGTGGCACATACCCCCATTTAAAAAAAAATCCTTCTATATACAAAAATAGGTGATCAGCGCTCCCCATTTACTATAACGCTCCTTCATGGTCTTGGTAGAAGAATGACCCAATAATGCCACCACTTTGAAGACCACATCGCCAGACATCCTACGTTAAGGATGCTTTAGTGCCTGTTTCGTGTGTGGATTGTTCACATGGCATCGATCTTGAATGGCACCATACAAAAAACTCCATTGGCGTCATGTTTCAGGTTCTTGCCAACCAAGCCACATCATCAAAACGACTTATTACACGACTATTGAAATCAATGCGCAATAAATCGATTTTTAAAGGATCTTGTGGCACTTGACCCTATTCATAAAAATTGATTAGCACCCCCCATTTATTATAACGTTTCTTTTATGGTGGTGCTAGCAGAAAAATGTCCCAATATTGCCGCCACTCCGAAAGCTACAACAACCAGTCGAATTAGTGCCGCACGTTCAGGCTGCTTTGGCATTAAAGGGCCACACAGAATGCGTATCTGTAGCTGGTATCGTGTATCGTGTATCGTTGTCAAAAGAGAGGATAGGGTGTTTTCATAAAGATCTGCAATAGACGTGTTCATAAAGTCTGATTTTTTTTATCGAACAGACCCAGATGATGTGCAGAATTAAAAAAAAAATGCGTATAGTATTTAGATGTGGGACATGGACTACAGCAAAGAAAAGTATCATAGAAAAATTTGGATCTTGAATACCTACAATTCCAAATACGAAATATGAAAAATAATTTCTCAGTTTACATGTTCCCAATTTTTTTGTAATTTGAGAATTTAACTATGTGCTCGAAGCCTAGATGTTGTTGTTTTCTTTAGAACGATAACCCAAAACACATTTTGACAGATACCACTACGTCTTCTACATTTTCCTACGTTTAACTACTTTAACTACCTCAGTTACGTAGCAGACGTAACACATGTAGTTATTCAAAAAAGTGCAATTTCTGCTTGGTCGGTTATCAATCAGCAAACCAGGCTTGCAAACTTTCTTCAAATACTTGCGTATAACTCGAGCACTATTTGGGTTGAAATTACTGTTCAAAAGTTGCTGTTTTCGGCAATTTTAAAAGTTAACTTTTCAATATTTCCATACATTTGTACCGAAGAAATACAAAGCTATTAACTGACCCGACCACGATTTGCTGTGTCTCAATTGTAATACGATACATAAATAGTATACTGAACGCAGTCTTCAGTATTAATAAACGCTGATTATATAATTAGTGATTAACTTTAGGCATTTGCGCAAGTACTTCTTTTAGGTAAAACTATTATTTTAGTCACTAATTAGCTAATCAGCGTCTATTAATAAGGAGGAATAAATCGGTCCATCGGTTTCGGAGATTTGCGTAAACAAACATCGTGTCGTGAGCAGAGATTTTTTTTGACAAAAGAAGTATTTAAAAACGTAGAAATAGACTGTCATTAAATTATCCGTCAATCCGTCAATTATTGATCAATGTCCAATCATTGGCAAATAATATTCATGACAATTGAAAATGGCTGAATTGACAAAAAAAAAGTCACTTCGTCATTAACTGGCACTGAAAAATAATGGCATCGGGGTATTCTCAACATCGCTAACGCTGTAAACGTACTTAATGAACTGTCAAATTGTCGTAAACTTTTGAAATGGTATTATGACATGTATCACTTCACTTTCACAAATCAAACATGTGTTTCAATATTTCGAAAATTGCCAAATACCGAATGAGCGAAAAAACAAACAAATTTAATAAAACAATTTTCACAATCAATATTTGGTCAAGTGAAAGAACGCAGGGTTTCTTCGACTAAACATCAAAAATTAATAATAAATTGAGATAGTGACAGTAACACCACTTTTGTATAAATATATATACTTGGATTTGATATTGTGAAACATATTTCTTTAAACAATCGAATATGAATCGCTTAAAAAAATCTAGTTGTGAATGGAGCTTGCCACCCTCTGTTGGTGTCAGATTCTTCGTACGTAGTTCACAATAAATAAAAAAAACCGTCACAAACTAAAACTGCGGAAATTAAAATGTCCATTCGTCAAACGCAACGGTTATAGGTTTCTTTAAATTGACGATATTGCGTTTATGTCAATTAACTTTATGCAGCCCAATCGTGAATAAAAATTCCGCGAGCATTTGTTTTTACTTTTCTCTACTTTCGTATTCTGAAAAATATGACAGCGGTAAATTTTTCGCTTTTTACTTTTTTCCTATCCTAAACAAATTTCGAAAAAGGGGATAAATCAAAAAAATAGAGTAAAGTGATCACTCTTTTCAAAAATTGTGTTGGAGCTGTCCATCAGGTCCGTCTTTACTTTTCGACGATTTGGTGTTCATTAGCTGCTATTTTCTCCGCCATCAGTCTCTATGCCAAACTATTGATTTTCACGGCACGCTGGGAGCGACCGATGACGTCAATATCTTCCGCATAGCCCAGCAGCTGGACGGACCTGTTGAAAATAGTGCCTTCAGTGTTGAACACCTGCTCTTCGTACTATATGCTCCAGTACGAGCTTGAAGAAGTCACATAATAGCGCTTCTCCTTGCCGAAATCCGGTACATGTTTGGAATAATTCGGAGGAGCTACTTCCAAACTGCACGTTGTAGCGCGTGTTTTCCAGCGTCACGCGACACAGCTGAATCAGTTTTGCCGGGATTCCGAATTCAACCATCGCCATAAAGACTCCTGACGTTCACACAGTACGTTGGATAGGATCTTGTATGCGTCACTTAGCAGGCCTCGATAGATCTTACAAGACATAGAATCGCCTTTTTGTAGATGAGGCAATTGAAGCTGAGAATCCAGTAATCGGGCATGTCTTCTTCCGCCCATACTTGGTTGATGATTCGGTGCATGCCCCTACCAAAACATCACCACCGTATTTAAAAAGCTCCGCCGATAAGCCATCAGAGCCTGCGGCCTTGTTGCTCTTAAGCTTTTTTATAGCTAGGCCAACTTCTTCTACACTAGGTGGTGGGACTAGTTCGGTGCGCTTCGGTGACTAGGTTTTCTTCGCTGTCTTTTTACAAGTAATCTACAAAACATAAACATTTCCGCGAATATTTGGAATAAAAGGAAGAATTCTTTTGTTGGTTTCTGTCAAACTAATGGGCTGTCATCCTTTGACAGTTTTCATTTTCTCACCAGCCAATTTTTGCGTGAAGAAATTGAGAAATAATGAACGGAACTAAACGAAACAATGCTAAACTATGGATTAAAATTAATCTATAATCAACTTTCAAAGTAGTCTTTCACTGCAGGATTTAATTTAATTCTATAAGTGGTGAATTAAATTGATATGATTGTACATTATCAAATTGTGTATACATGTAGAAAGGTTAGCGATAGGTGGCTTAATAATAGATTTTAATGTTTTAAGATATGTCAATGTTGTTCAAAGAAGGTCGTGTTTTTTTTAATCAAAGGTTGTATAATGCTTTGTGGGCACCTTTTGATAGCGGCGTCGTTAGGATTGTAATATGAAATGGTTGTACTTTAAATGCATGGACCAGTGATTAACAAATTTCTTTTCGACTGCAAGCTTTACCGTGTGAGCAAACGCTTCGTAAAAATTCAAGTAAATACTATTCTTCTATTTAACAATTAGTTAGGTACGTTTGTTCAACCACAAACCTTGCACACATGTGTTAACAACTTTTATTTCTAAATTAAAATCAATTGTGGTTTTTTAAGCTTTAAATACATTTTTTTATATTTGTTTTAAGTACGAAACATTACCCTAGTGTTTAAGGTATTGTTTAAAATTGTTTTTATTTTAATACATCAATAGCATAAAAAGGTCGTTTTTTTTTGTTGATAACTCTTTTGAAATTCTTTTGTAAACAATTTTTAGTGCCTAATTTTTTACGTTTGTTTTTTATAATATCATTTATCGATACATATTAGTTAATACAAATATTTGTAATCATCTGTACGCTTTTATCTCACAATATTTAGCATAATTAAGTTTTTAGTTTTTTATTTTTATTTAAGAATTATAATTGGGATGCGATTGTGTAAAAACAAAAACGAGAGTGTTCACACAAACGAAACGCTTTTTACAGGGTCTTCCAACTAATTTGTCTAGTTGTAATAATTAATTGCTTTGTTTTGTTTCAATGGTTATATTAGTACCGAATTTCTTTTAATTGAATGATATTGGAAGTGAAACAATATTTTTTTATCATTAGGTTGATTTTTTTGTTTTTAGAATAACTTACACTTTCGCTAATTATTGGATATCAACAGAAATATATCCACCTTTTCTAACTAAGCGGAATAATATAACGTAATAATATATTTTGAATGCAATTTATATAACGAAATGTGCGTGCAATCAATTTAAATTTATAATAACCAAACTAAATAAAAAAAATTGTCTTATTCCTTATTTCGTTTTTGTTTGCAACAGATTTCATTTTCACTATTTCTCCTTATTTTAAAATTGCACCTGCAGTATATGATTGCAATAAGAAGTAAAATAAATTGCTAAATATTAAAAAAATAAAATCTTTTTACGAAAAAACAAGGTAAAATACTTTTCCAAGTAAACACACAAAATATAAAAAAAATAGTTTGTATTATAATTAAATTTATAAAATATATATAAAGTTTTGCTGTGATGTATGTTATATATTAACAATTTAAAAAGAAAAAAAAACATAACAAAAATAAATTCTTAACAACTTCTAACTTCCTTTTCCATTTAATTTTGCGTTTCATTCTTCTATAAAAAAAAAAACAAAGCATTTTTGTTGGAAATCAAATATTTTTTTATATAAATGTACTGGGTGAAGAAAATAAATTAATACTACTGAAAATGTGTTTGTTTATTAATTTTATTTAAATTTATTCTTTTTGTTGATGGTTTGCTTGATGTTGGAAATATCAATTGTATCGTATGAACTTAAACCATTCTGCTTGTCCGGAAAAAAAACGTAATCTACTTTTTTTATTTTTTACTGTTATTTATAAATGGTACACCAAAAATATGTGTTTACGAGTAAAAAATCAATTAATTGATTTTTTTTTCTTTAGCAAGTGTTCTGTTAATAACATTTTTATTTAGCGTATTTGAATGGTGTTGGAGTAATTTTAGCATGAACAATTTTATATAAATATAATTAAGCCCATTTCTAGTGAACTTTTGTGCTTATGTAATTAAATTTTATAGCAAAAACACTTTCCTCTATAGTTCCTTTCACAAAAAAAAAGTTCTTTCTTACTCGATTTTTTTTTTTACTTAGACTGCCTCTTTGTCTTACATGTCTCCTCCATTCCAAAAATAAAGCAAAAATACACATTTATAAACATTAAAAGAAAAAAATTTAAAAATGAATACTTAAAGTGTTTTTTCTGTTGATCAATAAAAAGACTACTTCCTAACGGGTTTTTTTAGTTTTCTTAATAATTATAAAATATATACTTATATAAAAATATTTTTACTTTTATGTAGTTTTTGTTTTGTTTACTTTTTGGAAAATAAAATAGAAAAAAAAATATTTTCTAATAAAGTAATGCGAAACAAAAAAAAAAATGCACTGGGTCATCATTGCTTGTATCTCGTGGGTTTTGCAATATTTTTTTTTTATATATTATTATATATATATAAAAATATGTCTTTATAACAGTCAACTTTTATTAGAACCTTATTACAAAAATTCAATACAATTATAAACAGACACACAAAACATATATAACAAGAAAGAAAAACAACAGATACATTTTTAATTTCTGCTGGAGTGAGTTATATATTCATAGATTTAAAAAAACAACAAAACAAACATATTTTGTAATAAAAATAATTAACAATAAAGCTCTTATGAAAAATACAGTTGTCGACTTTTTATTTAAAAATTATCGCGCTTATCAACTGAAAGCGAAGAGGGATACCCACATAATTGGGTCTATCGGGAATTCCTTTCGGAAAAGATTTCCCAAGAATACGATCATACTATGAAAACCAGTTTTACCATCATTAAAATTTAAAATAAGTATTCGAATCTTTTTTAGAATTATTTGACACATCATTGAAAGTAAACAACATAATTTTTGTGTGGTTTATTCGGTTATAGTTAAAATATTTATTTATAATGCAAATAATGTCGGTTTTAATATTGATGGATGAAATAGAGCAAATGCAACTATGTGAGCAGAGATTGTTAAGGCGAAGTTTAAGGGATCATTCGAATCCATTAGAACTACTACAACCACTGTACGCATAAAAAAAAACTCGATGCAGTAATATAATTGTAAGGACGAATGGGGTGCTTAAAGGAAGATGGACGTGTCTGCTCGGTGCAGGAGAACTTAACTGCCTTCTAAAAAAGGCAATTCCTTTTAAAAAGATGAAATAAGACCAAGAAAAGCGAGCGATCGATGATATAGAGAGGTGCCATTCCAGGAATGGTTTTACTAAGTATTAGCAAAGCGAAAAACGTCAGAGTTTGGGATACCAGGCTATACAGAATCCTATCGAGATGTACAAGGAAAATCAAAGGTGAACACAGTCGGTGCTGAAGATATGGAAGAACCATTTGTGCAGACTGCTAAATGGCGATAAATATCAATCTTCTGCTTCTACCAACCATCCGATCTAAGTGAAGTGAGGATAGGAATATCTAAACTCAAGCTTAACAAGGCTACCGGAAATGACGGCCTTCCCATCGGCTTTCTATTTAGGTGCGGATGACTTGGCAAGTAACATCCACCAGTTCGTAACCCTAATCAGGTCGGATGAAAGTATGCTAGAAGAATGGTATCTCAGCCCGATCACAAAAAAGGGGACTCTCTGAACTGTGCCAACTACAGAGGCATAAGTCTCATCAACATCACCTACAAGATCATATCTGCCGTAACATGTGAACGTCTGGAACCGTTTACCAACAACCTGATCGACCCTTATCATTGTGGTTTTAGGCCTGGAAACTGATCTAGTCTTCACACTTTGGCAGATCCTGGAAAAAAAACCCAAGAAGTGCAAATGTATACCCACCACCTATCCACAGATTTCAAAGGCGCATATGCCAGCATTCATAGAGGCTAACTATACAGAGCCATGTCTAGTTTTGGTATGCAGCCCAAACTCGTCCGTCTGTGCAGGATCACCGACACATTCGATACCAAAAAATGATTAAGGCAAGGCGATGCGCTGGCATGGGCCTTCTTTAATCTGATTCTTGAGAGGATTGTGCAATACTCCAGAGCTAACACCCGAGGCACAATCTTCCAAAAACCGGTGCAACTACTAGCATACGGTGTTGATATTGACATCAACATGATGTCAAAGCCACGTTTGCTAGTATAGAGAACGAAGCGGCAAAAATGGGTTTAGCAGTAAATGAGGGCAAGAAAAAGTATATGCTGTCAAAACGAAAAGACACATAAGATTGACGAATTGGACAGATCGTCACCATTGACAGATATAACTTTGAGGTAGTTCGGGACTTTTTCTATCTCGGCTCCGCTACATACTCTGACAACCGTATCTCGGCAGAAATAAAACGAAGAACTACTCTTGTCAACCGCTGTTTCTTCGGACTAAGAAGGCGATTCTGTAGCAAAGCCCTTACTGGAACTTCTAAGGAGTTCCTATATAAGACCCTGATCATCCCAGTCCTGCTCTACGGCGCTGAAGGATGGATCGTATCAAAAGCGGGTGCAGAAATTCTTGTCGTTTTGCTTCGCCTTACACAACATATGTATTCATTTTAAGACCGATTTTCCGATTGATGTTGCAGCTACCTATTTAATTTAAAGATGAAGATAATTCCAGTATCATAATCAATAAAAACGAGGACTTCTTTACAACAGATTCAGAGCTTAATCGGGATGCAAAGCAAATACGAAGAGAAATAGGAAATAGGATTTAAATTTAAAATTTATATTGTTTCACATTTTCAGACATTTTTTCCCCATATATTGTTTTTATTAAAATTAAAATTTCAGTAAAAATAATATTTTTTAAGAAAAGCATCACTTAAATAATTTTTTACTTACTTTCTTTCATTCTGCAACAGATTTCGTTGGTGGACTCGAAAATTTAACATCTGTTTCAACAGTTCTCCAAATTTTTTTGAATTTTTAATTTTTTCAATTAGTTGTGAAAGCATTGGCTACATCTTTTTTTTCAAAAAATTATTAAAACTTCCATTTGCTTCGCATTTGATGAATTCGACCCTAAGGCCGTGTGTCAATTGCGTTAAAAAGAAGGTTAAATTTTATCCACTGTTCAATTTTTTTTACTTTTCTGTACCATACTAATGTCAAAAATTATCCACTGGCTAACATTTTAACGCAATTGACACACGGCCTAAATAAACAAACTTTTAAATATAAGTTTAATTTTTTTGTAGAGAACAACAAACATTGCAGTTTATTTTTTTAAATTGCGATAGCCAAATGGCAGGGGAATATTCCGAGAGAAAAAGCGTAAAATTTCCCATAACAAAAGAGTTAGTTAGTGTTAGCTATTTCGTCACATGTAATTTTTCCCTATTTTCAAAACAAGTTCCCGATACCAATTTCTGGAAGATAGTAAAAATTCCTTGCAAAAAAGAGTTCCCGATAACCCAAAATACAAATTATTGAGATATCGATAATCCTCAAACTTAAATCTCAAATAAACACTTTAAGGGTTTATTTATTGCAACGTCGTAATTTTGGAACGTGCGAAATATTGTAATTTTACGACGACACGTTTCATGAACGACCCTAAAACTTTACCACTAAATAATGCGGTAAACCACTGCATTAAATAACAATTTAGTAATATATTTTATGATCGAATTTTGGTCCTGTTGTTCTCTTTCCGTTCTACATAATTTTTTTTTAACATAGCGAATACGTTTGATGAGTGAAAGTGACTGATTAAATGTCGAAATAGCATTGCAAAAGTTTAAAACGTTTACCATCTCAGTTTACACATCCAGTTCCTGTGAGAAAATTCCGATATTATTAGAAAAGATTTCCCATACAAACTTTGACAGTTCATTTATTACAACGTAATTTTATCACGTTTACAACGTTTACGACGACTTTCCGACGTTCCATGAATACCCCCTTTGTTTATTTTAGATGATTTTTAAATGTTTGGGCCCTTAATGCGAGTGACTATCATCGATCAATAATCGACATTTACCGATAAT
The DNA here is from genome assembly GCA_949824845.1 of Rhingia rostrata. Classification (NCBI taxonomy): domain Eukaryota; kingdom Metazoa; phylum Arthropoda; class Insecta; order Diptera; family Syrphidae; genus Rhingia; species Rhingia rostrata. The sequence continues at coordinate 143,080,827 of OX463756.1, read as the reverse complement.
CGATCGTCAATTGTAAAGTTTGGCACTGTGTATGAAGCTGTGGCGGATAACCATCGATGTCACAATCGTTTGCCCTTCATGTTTTTTCTGGTCGACAAGATGAGCAATTTATATCACTATCAGCTGTCAAATGTATTTGCATTCATAATAATCAAGATCTTTGTCAATTGTCCAAAAAATTCCAAACCTAAAATCTATTTATGTACATGATCGGCATACTACTTGTGATAATCCACAGACAATTGCTTAAGCTATAGCTGCAGATGCACATTCTGGTCAGCCCTTAACAACAGCTGTGTGCATTCACAATGTGCATTTTTGACGATTTGGAATTCAACCTCTAAAAGTTATGCTTCACGGGAATGTCGAATCTCATATAAAAAAAAGTTTTTAAAATCATTTAATCATTGTTTGCTTTTATTATAATCATTTTCATTTATAAAATTATTTATTACTCGTTTTACAATTTATTGCTATTAATATTTATTACTATTAATATCAATTTAATAAAATAAAACGTAACTTATTAAGTAAACAAATACAATCCGTTTGTATTTCACGGATTTGTTTACATTTTATATAAGCCGGCGTAAAAGTGTCAAGCAGCAATCTTTAAGAGCACTCTTTTCAGGTTATATCTGAAATGAGCCAAGGACATAAGCAAAAGTCTCCTCAAAATCGCCCACAATATCCTATGTGCGTAATAGTGAACGCCTGAATCCTTTTACCAACAACGTATTAGCCTCTATCGGTGTGGTTTTAGGCCAGGAAACTTTAAAAATTATAAAAAGTCATGATAAAATGTTCTGGAAGAAAAAGTCAAATCGAAACACACCACCTATTCATCGCTTTCAAAGGCACTTACGATTGCATTTATAGAGGCTAACTATACAGAGCCATGTCTAGATTTGGTATACCATCGAAACTAGTCCGTCTGTGCTGGAGGACGATGGAGAATTTTCGCTGTTCAATCAGGAGCGGCAACGCACATTACCACATTTGACAACTGACGTAATAGGGTGTGTTACCCTTTATCTAGACCCTGGTTTAAGAACGATGTGTTTTAGGGATAAAACACAATGTGTTTGTCATTAAAATGGAAATGCGAGAATTTCGTTGATTGTATATAAAATCGCATGAAACTAGCAGACCACGCGTATATTAAATCAGCACAATGAGCTGAACTCTGCTGATAATAGAGTATCATAAAATCCAAATGTCATGTAAGGCTATTAGGTTTCACCCAAAACAACAACTTGCCCAAGAGTAATTTTCATTTTCTACCTTCCTCACCTGCAGTGTCATAAAATCTACAATTTCAGGTATGGACTTAAATTTTAATACACTTGATGTCCAGGTGCTTCCATATGTTGGGTTATTTCTAATCACACTTAGGGGCAATGTCCTATCAGGAAAAGCCCGATGTATAATTAATTGTTTCAATATCCTTGACTTTTGTAAGGCAGGTATGTAATACGTAATAACATATGAGTAGTAGAGAGTAGCCAAAATTTGGGATAATATTTATTGTGAGCCTCTGATATACTATTGTTCTGTCTATCTAGTTTGTTTTTGTGGACCCTTTTTAACTCATTTGTCTACACGTGTGTCTATACCTGTTTTCTAATGCCAAAAAATTGGTAAAGATTTTTAGTTCTTGCCAATAACCGACAATCTATCGCGAATAGATTTTTCCGGGAATTTTTTCCTTGTTAGCAATGTAAATCAGATTGCTGAATGTGTTAAGTTTCCCGGGAAAATCTATTCGCTATAGGCCTGACTATTTCCATTTCAATCTTAATCATTGACAAGACTGATGGTCAATTCAATGACCCCGCTCTAAAACTCAGATTCAGTAACATATTTTTGTGTTGAATTAGTTAATTGGTCAATGAGAACAATGATTCATCTATTATAGCTTAACTAATCTGAACGCTGTCAATGACAATAGGATTAATGACGAGTTGATGTCAAACCGAATCTTATAATCTTAAAACAAGTTTATCCAAAAATATTTGAATTTGACTCAAAGTTTTTCTTTCAGAAAATGTGTTTTTTTTAAGTGATTTACGATCAACCCAAGTGAAACACAATCGTTCAAATCATGTTTGTTCACTTTTCGTTTGTTTCAATCTGTAACTAGCTAACTGGACATTAAGGGTCCAGTTATAGCTATCAATAACTCTCATTGGAAATTTTCGTTTACTTCTTGTGGCTTTTTTATAAATTCAAGCATTGGCAAGTTAGGCCGGGTGTCAATTGCGATATAATTTTAGCCGGTGGATAATTTTTGGCATTAGTATGGTGAATAGATACTTCAAGATTTTAACCTGCTCAACAGCTCGCTAAAATATATCCAGTGGCTAACTTTTGACATTTGGTATCCCTACTGAGGAGTGACAAAGATGGAAAGCACGGTCATGGATTATTCCTCGTTAACAGTGTTCATAGAGGCGGGAAAATAGTACATCATTCAAATAAAAACCAAAGAGCATGTATTTTATTTCAGAAACTGTAATGAAAGCTATAAAATATACTAAAATTGAATATTTAAAAAAAGATAGTTTCAAAAATGTTATGATTACATTTGTTTCTGCTAAAATAAGAACAGAATGTAATTTATATGGAAGTAGCATATCACTGTTTTGTATGTCATGTATGGTTGACTATTGAAATAAATTGTTCTTTGTTTTGTACTTTAAATCCAGAAAACACGTGTTTTAATTCTTTAAGGTTTCTAATTTTGCGTTTAAACTCTGAATAATATCAGTTTGGCTATATGTGAGAAATGCTTAAAATAAACAAAGGAGGGCGGATATCTTTAACAACAATATTTCGTTTGCTGAGAATAATTAATAATTAAGGGATTTTTGATGTTCTTTCTGAAATCTATTCGGTGGTTTTTATTGAAGAAATTATACAGACAGGCATGTTGTTCCAATTCTTTTGGGAAATTATTGAAAATAGTATTAAAATAAAATCCCATTTAATCCAATTGACACAGCAAAAAGTCAATTTTTTGTTTACTGCAGAAATGTCAAAAATTAGCCAGTGGATAAAATCTAACCCGCATTTTAATGCAATAGACACACGGCCTTAGTGTCTAAATAAAGCTTATAAATTTAAGAACATGATTATTCAAACATATTTCAAATTTAAATTGATCAACTGATCAACATTTATTTCAATAAAGTATTAATTTCCATTCCATCGAACTGAAACATTTCCGTTTATCAATATATTTTTAGATAACCATATTTTTTCCATTGGTAAAAAAAAACAATCTTTTTTTATTTAGATCTGTCAAAAGACCGACTTTGACAGTTGTTGTTTCCATTGGACAAATAAATTGATTTTTTTTATCTTAAATCAATTTTGCTGATCTGGATTTTTCGGCAGATTTACCCCCTCTTGCAATAACACTAATACAAATGATAGCTGTCAGCTAGTTTGACTACAGCGATTTTTGTTCTGATTTAAATTTTTTTCGGTTGTGAAAAACTATTATTAACCATTAAAACTGTAGCAGTATGATGTGAATTATAAGGGGTAATCATGCAACGTCGGAAAGTCGTCACAAACGTTGTAAACGTGATAAATGGTCTGTCAAAATTTGCATGTCTAACATTTTCTAACAACATCGGAATTTTCCCACAGGGATTGGTGCGTAAACTGAGATGGTAAACGTTGTAAATTTTTGAAATCCTATTTTAAAAATTAATCAGTCACTTTTACACATCAAACGCATTTACTAAACTGAAAAAAAAATTAATTACTTAAGAGATATTCAATTCAGTGGGTTACCGCATTATTTAGTGGTACAATTTTAGGGTAGTTCATGAAATGTCAGCGTAAAATTAGAATCTTTCGCACGTAGTAAAATTACGACGTTGCATGAATACCCTTATGAATTAAATCAAAATCAAACAACCTGCGTTACCGGAAATTTGACAGCTACACCGACACTAACTTCACAGACACGAAATTGCAGCAATACAACCACTGAAAAAAATCAATCTGAAATCGTGTTCCAATGGTAACAACTGATATCAAATTTCGGAACAAAATCCAGATTTAAGCAGAAATGCATAAGTTTTGTTTTGACACCAACTCGCCAATGATTGAATTTATAAAAAAAACGCAAGAAGTAAAATAAATTGTTCGATGAGCGTTTTCAATTATAGATACAACTAGACCCTTAAGGCTTCTTATAGGAATTATTGGAAAACTCCGGTTTATTTCGGTGGACTAGCAATCATTTCTTCATAAAAATAAATGTTGATCAATGAAAAATAGAATGTGATTTTCTGCGAAAACTATAGTTAGAATTTTAAATAATTTTTGGATTACCATGTTATAAAATTCATAAGCTTTGTTTTGTCACCAACTCGCCAGTGATTGAATTTATTAAAAAGTCTCGAAAAGTAAAACAAAATTTGAGTATTTCAATGACAGCTATAATTGGGGCTTTACTGTACCAATACAGAAAATACAATTCCGTTTTGTTTGAAAAAAATTCAATAGGGTGTTAATGCAACGTCGTAATTTTACTACGTGCGAAAGATTGCAATTTTGCGACGACGTTTCATGAACGACCCGAAAACTGTGCCTCAGTCGCCAGTGCTGTTACGTGTCTGTAGTTCGTTGCATTCATGTGCGAAGTACTGTGATGTCAATGTCAATGTACCACTAAACAATGCAGTAACCCACTGAATTGAATATCAATTTACTAATTTATATATATATCGAATTATGGTCCTCTTGTTCTCTTTCCGTTCAACATATTTTTTCAGTTTAGCGAATTGATGTGTGAAAGTAACTTATTAAATGTCAAAACAGCATTTCAAAATTAACAATTCCGATATTGTTAGGAAAGATTTCCGATCAAAATTTTGACAGTTCATTTATCACGTCGTAATTTTATCACGTTTACAACGTCCACTACGACTTTCCGGCGTTGCATGAATACCCCTCAAAAAAATAATCGTTATAAAAAAATTTGCGTCTGAACGCATTCGCCTTCAATATCTTAAATTTTGTTCCATTACTGTATCTATTGATTTTGCGTCTCGTGTTTCATTTTTCTTTTCCATCGCCCTCCGATCCGACAAGTAAATTTCTTACGAGAAACCATCCATTTCATTCTCACCAACGCAATTCTCCTCTAAACGAAACCATCACTGAACACAACCAACTGAACGAATCCACAGCAGCAGCTGAGTTTCCATAAAACCACTCACCATTTCAAAAGAACACTCATTTCGATTTTAAGTTTGTTCGAAAGAGATGGTTTAGTGGATCGGAGAGCGTTTATTCCACGCCATATTTGTAAATTAAGTGATTTCCAAGATAATATAAATAAATACATATATAGTTTACTTCTATGTATATATATATCTAATAAATAATCATAAGTGTGTGAAAGAAAAGGCATAATTAGAAAAAAAAAGAGCGCAAGCTAAGCAGAAGAAAATCTAACAAAAATTTATTTAGTTAATTTTTTTCTGTTCTATTAAGTGAATTTAAAATTGAATGAAAATATTTAATTTATAAAAATATATATATATATATATATTCTAAGCAGAAAAAAGGTATATATATATATACAAAAAATCAGTTTCTCTCTTGTAAAAATTATTACATAAAGAGAAGAAGCTTTCCAAGTGAGAGCAACGCGCTCAAAAAAAAATAATAAAAATCCTTTTATTCTTTTTTGTAGTATTGAGTGTGAAAAATAAAAGCCAAAAGGAAAGCCAGAAAAAAGGCTAAAGCAAAGCAAAAATATTTTCCTGTGAAAAATAAGTGATTTTTTTGTGTGCAAACAACGGATCTTTTTTGTTCTCTCTCAATTTTTATTTTATTATTCTTCAAGACGACGAAGTCTTTTAACAGCAAAAAGTAAGTGAAAATATTTTTTTTTCCTTTTATTTATTTGTTATATTGTATGCGTATATATGAGTGGGGTTAGTAGGGATTTGTATTGAGTGTTTTTTCGACCCCGTATTTACCAGGTATCTTAACACTGTTTAACCTTAAAAGGCATTTGGAAAGTCGATTGGAAAGCTAAACATATGTGTAGCTACTATACCTATGTAAACACCAGGAAATAAGCGCCAATAAACTTTTTCAATGACAAAGACTCACCTCCCTTGTGGAATGTCACCATCGTCAGACACTTTTTGTCGACACAAGCCCATATTATAAGAGTATTGTGAAACCAAAACCAGAAATGTATAAAAAGATTTTTAATGAATTAATTAAAACCGAGTCAAATGTTATTGGCTCAAAGCTATGCAGTAAAAGAGAAATACATTTATTCACCACTTTAGATGTTGCAAATGGAAATTTCCATTTACATAAGTTTATATTTTGTTTATATTTATTCTCGTATTTATTCGTATTATACTTATTCGTGTAAAAAATCTCGTGGCAAATGAAGCAAATGAGTCCCACAAAACGGATTTCGCGTCGCGAAAACTGACAACGTTGCACATCATTTCAATCCACTCAACTCGTAATACGAATAAACAAACATTTCCCACTCATTATGCCATGAGAAAGCTGTCAAAGTTGGCTGCATTGCCGGATTTCAGGTGGTGAATATACGTTTTTTGTTCACATAAAGATTTCTTTTACGCTGTGGTTTTATAAGCATTACAAAAGACTTCCAATTTTTTGAGGGCGGGACAGATTCGACTTTGAGTTTATTTTGTGTTATAACTTAAAGTATAATTTGTATTTGTATAATTGTATGCAAATGGAATTTGTTTAAACGATTGCACAAGCTTTGTATAAGCATTTCTCTCGTTTAAATTATGTTTTAGATGGGATAGGTTTATGTCCTCGAATATAAAAAGTTTAATTGTCAACGAAGAATTGTCAGCTTGTGACAGGTACCATGACAAGATCTTTTTCTACACTCAACTCAATCTTTGTTTCTTTTGTCGAATATGCGCTATATGTGGCCCTACAAACTTAATTCACACATTCACACTTTACACGTAACATCTTTAACTTCCAATGCGAAGTTTTTATTGACCAGGTCTATTTCGCGGTACAGCGGGTAAGGTTTATGGTTGAATCTTCGTCTCCGTGGTCCGTCAACACAAAACGGGAGCAAAGATTTTTTCAAGAATTTTGATCAATATGACAAAGAATTTTATCCGCTTTTTATATGGTCCGTAAGTCAGTCCGTCCAGACACCAGAATTGGGATGATAACTGTCAAACAGTGGTTCCCAACGGGAAATCATTCTTTAGATTTCTGAATAGATGCCGCTGTTAGAATTACCGAGCCGAGGTATTAATACCTCCAAGTTGAATCAGTCAATATTGCCATTCAGTCCAATTTTTCGATGTTGTGTCCTTTCGTTTTGACAGAATATAGGTACTTGGACTTATTATCCTTACTGCTAAGTCCATTTTTGCCCCTTCCTTCTCTATAATAGCAAACATGGCTGTGACATCACGATGATTCCTACCAATAATGACAACATAGTTGACATATGCTTGTAGTTCTACAGATTTATAAAAAAATTATAACGGTATGTAACGATTAAATTGATAGCACAAATCACAAATCAATAATAAGCCACTCACCAGTAAAAGCATTTTTTATGATTTTTCCTATTGTTAAAAAACTTTTGGAATTGACAGAGCTCTCTTGAAATCATTCCAATGTTTTCAACTGGGTTTTATTTCAGTGCTGAAAAACCAGGAGATTTTTGTTTTTCCGACTTTGACATTTTTACTAGTACAATTTTAAAATTTAGAAGCGATATCGAAGACAGTGGTATTCAAATTCAGTAGTTTTTGTGTTATTACCAATGGAAAATTCAAATCAATTTGAATGTTAAAGTGCTATTAAACCACTCTTAGCTTTTACTTCGAATATTGTCAAACAAGAGTTCTTATCCATTCAAATACACTCTTTTCAAAATGTTTCCAGTTTTATTGCTGGACATAGTAAAAGAAATTTTACCCTAGTCAATTTTAAACAGTAGGCTTTATAAAAACATGGAAGTTTAAATAAAATATAAACCAACATTATCTGATGAGTAGACAACATTTGCCAACATCTCAAGTGTCATTTGTTCAAACCTTATTCAAAAAAAAAATTGGTCTGAAAATAAAAATGGTTTTGGTTTGATCTTGATTAATACAGATGGTACAGAAAGGCTCATACAATGTTTAAGAATTTACCTACCTTTTGAATTAGAATACCATTGACATTTCAATGATATTGATCAAAGAGTGACAGTTTATACTTAATTCAAATACACGACACATCTGTTCGCGTTGCCTACCTAGAAATGGTAATTTTTTTTAAAAGATTAAAAAAATTACCTGAGTTCCCTGTGATATGCGTCACAAGGACTTAAAGTAGGTAGGTATATATTTTTTTTATCGCCATGCACAGTTGAAAGGTCAATCTTGGTTTCAACAATTTACCTACCGTTATCCGAATGACAAATGCAAATAATAAGTAAGACAGGTAAAAATAATTTTTTGTTGAATGGTTTGCGAGAATATCTCAGTTGGATTAAATGTAGAATCACATATCTATAGGCTTTTGCTTGGTTAATTCTTTTTTTTTTGTTGGGTAGTACTTCGAATATAAGGTCTTAAACCTTTTCAGCTCATTTGAACAGGCAAATTTAGTTTATTATCAGGATGCTCTCTGAGGATATTCCAATGCTGGGACGTTCGACAAAAAGTGAGAAATAAGATTCTGATTACTGCATAAAACATGAAACAAGGCCAACAAAAGGAATAGAGGCAACCCCACGGCTATTCAGTAGGTTTTATTCGGTTTTTTCGTAAAACTCCAGATACCTTAATTGTTAACTTACCCTTATCCAAAGTCTTTTTCGTGATACTTGTGGTAATAGTAGCTCTGAAACGGATCACAGTCATCAAACTGAGGAAAATAACTATTTTTTCAGCCAAGATTGCCTGTGGTAATCTATTACCTATTTAAAAAAAAAATTACAAAAAAAGTAAAAAAAGACTTGACATAAAACAATTTTAGTTGCAGATGCAGAACAACTTATGTTGCACATACAAAACAAGTAAAAACAAAAATCGCTTATTTTGCCGAATTTATTAAAATAAAGGGTGATCCATTTCGAGGTTCCCTACTTTTTTAAAGAAAAAAACACATAAAATTCAAATTTAATGGAGAATGTTTTTTTATCATTTGAAAGAACATTCTTTGGCATTTATTTTTTTAAAATTATGTCTATCAAATGTTGGCCGTTGCTACGTCGCAGATGGTCCACCCGTTGAGTCCAATTTTCGATCACTCGTTCGAGCATTTAGACTGGTAACTGGCAAATGACACGCGTGATGTTTTCCTAAAAGGCCTGAATCGAAGCGGGTTTGTCGGCATAAGCTTTTGACTTTACATATCCCCACAGGAAAAAGTCTAACGGTGTGATATTTCACGATCTTGGTGGCCAATCGACCGGCCGGTGATGGTGTTGCGAATAGTACGCTCAGTAGGCCGATTATGTTGACCATAAGTTGAGCGAAGTGCACGAAACACATTCCTCACAGAACGTGAATTTTCATAATAAAGTTGAACAATTTGTAAACGTTGTTCACGCGTAAGTCTTTACATTATGAAATGCCAAACAATATCTACTAAACAAAAATAACATGACAGCATGACACGACTCACACGTGATCTGTCAAAAAAGGCTATTGAAAAAAGTATCTCTACTTGGATCACCCTTTATTTATATCCGCAGCTTTTATTTTGTACTAAAATTGTACTAAAATTGAATCATTAACTGCATGATTACATGTTTAAGAAATTATTTGGAAATACACCCAACATTTTAAGACTTTCATGTCTGACTAAGCTATTTTATTACGTTTTCTTAGAAATCTTTAAGTGATTAGCATAATTCACAGAATTAACATATTTATAGTGATTTCAATTGTTTGCCTTTTGTGGTGTAATTTTATTATACTGAGTCACAATCTGTGCTAACTCAGTGTTAACGTTTCCTAGTTTTCGCAATTTAGAATCGAAGTCATCAAATGATTTATTATTTGAAACTTTCGTAATGTTATAAGCAAATGAATGGAACTCTTTGTTCCTTTTTTTTTTACGAAATCTGTGTATAATATTATTTTTATGTTGTATTTACGCTTCTCATATATTTATATGTTATTCACTCTTTTTTATACTAGCTGATCCGACACACTTTGTCTTTAATTGAGTACGATGAAATCGTAATCCCCAATGAGCGCTTACCCTGCAATTTTTTTTCCAACATTTAAAAATAAAATCAAAATCAAAAAGAAAATGACGTCACAATTAAAATATTAATTTTAATTCAGCCTCAAACTTAGTTTTTCCATTAATTTAAGCGTGAAAAGTTATATTTTTGCCACAAAGAGTGGGATTCGGCGTTAAACAGGAGAGTTACACGCCGAGTCCAATTGGCTAATTCAAGAAGCTTGTCATTACAGTTTTTTTTTTACTTTTGGGTGATTGACAAACTTTAGCAAGAGGCTATTCGGTGATTCTTCTTAGGTGTTGTTTGATTCGAAATTTGAACCAGGGAACACGCGTTACGAACTATCTACTAGACCACCAAACTTTCCAATATGGCGTCTGCTCTGGCGACTTACATAGCAATACGTAAATGAATTTTCACTGGCCCTCCTCTTATATGATGATCTGACAAATAAATTGTGAAGAATAGTATATCTCAAATGTGCCATTTGGATTCAGCATAAAACAGGAGGTCCCTCCATAGTGCAAGAAGAAAACGCGCACACATGAATGTTCGATATTTCTAAACGTCTGTTCTATGCAGCTAGGTGTATTTTTTTGGAACAAATGTCAAACTTAGTTATATAGTGCCATTCGTTAGGCTACTAGCCAATCTAGTCGTTCAGTCACACGGGCAACAATATTCAAACATCAAAACGATTACAATTTACAAATTTATATTTTATAAACTGGTTTTATGGTCCTTAACACAATATATGGGTCATAATGTTTGTCAAGTGAGCATTGTAGTGGTAATCGAGCCCTTTTAAGCACATTATGCGTTACCCCTAGTGTCGATACCGGTCGCTACAAGTTTAAATAATAAATACATGGAGGTGAAACTAAAAATCACTCCACATCACGTATCACCACTCTTTTTCAATCACTGATATGACAAACAAGAGAATGTTTGACACTTGAACGGTTGTCACTACTTCTTTTACACAAATCCAAATTGTCTGTCTGAATTACATTTTTCTAGTTGATTATTTGAATAAAACATTTGTTCAGTATCACACTAATCTCGTAGGTATATTCGAGTGCACTCGAGACATGATTCGTATGCAAGTTAGGAAGTCAATTCGAACATTGTAATGCATACATTTACATCCAGTTGGCAGGGAACACCTAGAAATGAATATGGCAACTCTGCCAAGTGACTATCATCCATGCAAATGTCAGGGACTTGATAAACAACTTTGTTCACAACATATCATGTTAGAAATTAAAACGAACCTTAGACTTGAAGATCAGGACCACGCTTTTATTTAACGAAATATCAGTTGTCCAGAAATTTGTTGGCTGCTTTTGAAAAGCCAACCAATGTAATGCATTCGAACTTGTGACACTAGCAAATCTTATGTAACAAAAGACTTGCAACGTTATAACATCAAGCTTTCTATTCGAAACAGTAGAAACATATTCGAAGTGTTTAAATCAGACAACAAGATTGAGGTAGGATAGAGGAGCTATATTTATACAGCGAAGGCTAAATGAGTAACTAAACCACTTGGATCCGCTGTAAACTCTTTTGAAATCGGAAGGACGTATATCTGTTAGAAGTATATTTTCCAAGTCATTTAAGGGTGCGTGCTTTCACTCAGGATACGCAACGTTTCTATAGAACAGGTAATGAAACAAAAGATGTTAAACTAAGTTTATTTTTTGTCTATGCAGCTACTGTAGAAAATCATGTATTTTTAGCCGTTCAGAGTAAAGCTCTTAAACAATGATGTACACTCTTTTTAAGGCTGAAGCAATCGGAAGTTAATGTCAAAATTCTACGTTAAGTTCGCTTCAGTGCAGTCAATTACTCAAGTTTCCCATAATAGACTTTTGTTAATGGAAGCCATTGTCAGAGTGGAAGTCGTTTTGCCAAAAAAAAAATGCATTTCATTTAAATGTACACAGCTTTTGAAGTGAAATGTCAAAATTTTTGTATGAAAGAACAAAAGAAAAAGAAATTGCGAATGAATTCGCTTCTTCGCAAGTGAGCAAAAGTGAACGAAAACTGAACGAATCTAAGCGAAACGCTTTATAAAACCAGTTGTAAACGATCTGACTTTAATTTGGAACACAATTGACCAAAAAGATGTTAAATTGAAATAAGTAAAATGACAAAATTCGAAAAACTAAATGAATTAAAAAAAAATTGTGACGGCCAATTAATTCCGCGCTCATAGAGCGTGCGAACTACAAGCTCAGAAATTATTTAGTTAAAAAAAGAAACAAACAACTTATGTACTCAGTTGTAACGAAAACATACAAATGTTGTCTTAAATCTAAACCACGGAGTTAAGATAAGTTTTTCTGTTTGCAAAGACATTTTTGAGTAGGGCAGTCGCTTTTTTTTTGGGCCCAGTTATATCAATTAGAAAATCGCATCAGGAACGTACTAGATTTGCTTTCTTGAGTGTTTTTATAGTTTATATTCAACCCAACTTGAACGTAATATTAAGCTCAAAATGTAGCTTATGAATTATACAGGGCTATTGCGATTTGATCTCCCATTTTGCAATCTGATTTACGTTGCTGACAAGGGGAAAATGTCCGGATAAAAAATTAAAATTAGGGACCAGTGGACACTATTTGCTATTAAAAAAAATTATTTCTTTTTCCATATATGTTTGTATATTATTCAGCAAATTAACATCAAATGCACGTTTCAAATGTCATGTTCCTTAGATTCCTGATTCAACAAAAATAAACGTTTCTGACGGATACACAGCTAGACAAAACTGGCTAAAGATTAAAAATAGACATATGAAAATTATTGGGTTTCAAAAACTAATCATTTTATAACGTAATAAGTTTATAACTAATAATAAAGAAAAATTCGAAGAGTTTTGTTATCAATTTAATAAAAATGTGGGTTGGGTACGATATGCCGATTTTTAAAATGTCGATTTAAAAAAACCGACCGTCATAATGTCGACTTTCGAAAAGTCGTTTGGTTAAAATATCGACTGATCAAAAGGTCGACTCTTATAAAGCCGATTTTAAAAATATCGACTCGTAAAACGTCGACAGTGGTAAAGTGAATGCACACGGGTTCGCATGCATCATTCACTTTGCCACTGTCGATTAACAAGACACTCTCGAATAACTGTCAATGTTAACATTTACAGTATTATTTTAATCATATCAACCTGCAATTCCTGTTTTATTTTAGATACAATCGGCATTTTTACCGACAACTTTTTAACCGAAATTTAAATGCTCTGAATTTTAAACAGCCAATTTTTTTTTTGTCGATCAAACTTCAGTCGACATTTTAAAAGTCGATGAAATTTATCTTTTGCAGTCAACCTTTTTTTTTTGTCGACCATCGCTTCTTTAAAATTGTAACTTGCAGCAACTTATTTTTACTACTATCCAGGCATTATGCAGTGAATTTCCGGAACTTAACCACTGGTTAGTTAAACAAATGCCATACTCCAAGTGGTCCTTAGTAAATATACATAAGATAATGCAAGAATAAAAAAGAGTCCAGCAAATAACTCCGCGACATGTTGTGCTACTTGGGTGTTCAAATTCACTCTTTTACATGATTTGGACTAGCCTTTCAAAAAGGAAATAAAACTCACATTTTTTTATAAACACCGAATTAAATGGTTTAACGACAACGTTTGTTTAGACAAAATCTTTATATACCTACCTACCTATAAAATCTGAAAATTAATTAATATCAAGTTCTGATTTTATTAGTCGTCGTCTACGGCTGCCTTAAGTGAGATAACCTCGAAATACATTAAAATTCATTGTTTATTTTATTTTTCACAATGCTTCGTAAGAAAAAAAACAATTGATTGAATATGTTAAAAGTAGAATTAGCTAATATTCATATATAATCACAAGATTTTTAACAAACATTTTTAAAAGGCAACAATGTGCTGCCGAATGAAAATAAAGTAACCTAGTTAAACAGCCAGCCTACCACTCCACTTCTTAAAAGGCATAAAAAGTCAGAAAAGGGTTTTCAAAATTTAGTTTCGAAATCAAGGATAAAGTTCAGATCACTTTTTTTGTGGATGAAGTAGGTAAACCTTTGCATTCACAAATGAATTGAGAATGTGTGTTATTATGGACGGATAATGCCAGATATTTCAATTCAGCTGAGGATAATGTAAAATATTTCTCAGGTCAAACTCATTAATAACACTTTTGAACAACTGTATTTTCCTTTTTATACGGAAAATACAGCAAATAAAGCAAAATGAATTTCAAATTATTAATCAAATCTGTTGCGTGATTGTATGGAAATCATGAAAAAAATTCAATGAAGACCATTTTTATACATAAAGTTGAATACAGATTTATATGGGACTAGTTTATAAAAATTATTCAAAACAATTGTCAAAAAGTAGGTATCAGGCAGCCTTTACAAAAATAAATGAAAGTCCTTTTTCTATTACAACCATAGAATATATATATTGTTATCACATTTACCATTAAAAAAGGAACGTATAAAAAATGTTTAGTAGGTATTTTTGTAAATGGCTACTTGATTGTGCACGATTGTTGTAATCCTCAAAAAAAGGTGACCTAACACTTATCATTGTTGATTTTATACATTTATTTTGAAAACTTATAAAATTGCAATAAAAAAAATAATAGTCGAAATTTTTATAAATATGCTTTAGTATAATCTGTCTCTACAATACTGGCATAACTATAACATCTCTGCCAACGAAAAAAACGGTGTAACGCATTGTTGTAAGACATCATTAAAATTTATACAGGTAGCTTTATATTTGGGAGGAAGCAATGACATAACGTTTCATACAGTTATCTATCAGTAGTGACCACCTGCACTGTGACTAGATAACCATCAGTCTTTTTAAAAGCAACGAACTCTATTCCAAATAAAATTGGGTTACAGATCGGCGTGGACGAGGTTTAAAAGACTTCAAAGGAGTTCTTCGCTAAAGATGATTTGCTTATAAATTAACCGTCATCTGTTTACGGATCCTGCGCCGATTTTTTTTTTCATTTTTAAGGAATACCCTTTACGATACTTACCGTTTTTTTTTAAAGATATTGCAGGGATTCGGTAATGGAACATATCATTGTTATGTATTTCCAACTCATAAGCGGCAAACTTCTAACCATTTGTCAACAAAACTATCATATAACTATTTAAGGGATAAATAAATAACTTATTTATTTATCCCTTAAATGCTTTTAGGGTGGTATGTACCTTATGTATGTACATTACTTTATGATACTGAAATAATAACAAATACTGGTCCCCCTGCTTCGAAATTTTAAAACCCATCGAAGAATTTAAAATTTCCAACAGAATCACTCAAACTTGCCGTTTGTTATTGTCGTTACTTGGACCTCACTAGAATATAAAGCTAGTTATAAGCCCTCTATGCCTAATTTTAATATTTCGTGATGATGCAAATAAAATTGCAGTTTTATTTTTTTTAATAAAAAAGAGCTAGAGACCTAATTTACGAAAAATGTAGAAACCAAATAAATAAACTAAAAAAATTCAACATATTCTGGGTTATAATTTTTCTCTTGTTAGCAATGTAACAAAATCAGATTGCTGAATGGGAAAATTTTGCCATTTTTCTTTTTATAAAATCAAAGACATGAAGCCCTAACGAGGTATCTGTCGTAGCGGAATATTCTCCAATTTTGTGCGTTCGGAGGATTTTAGTCTTAAGGTGTTCATCCGAAAAGTTGCTCGGAATAGTTCTCCAACATTTTGTTAAGCATCCCGGCATTTTTTGTGAAATTTTTGACTGTTAAGTGCAATTCTTATTCGGATTTCCGTCGACAGAAATTCTTCGAGCAATTTATTTAAGAATTGTAGTGAAGTGAATTTTCTCCGATCACACATACCTCGAATAAAATTTGAACCTCTGACAAAGTATGCGTTGTGGAAAATTGTCCTGCCGGGCAGATTATCTAGTTCAAAGCGATCAAGGCGTTTTTAGTCGGAACTTATAATTGTCGAATAAAAGTACCTGCCTATCTACCTAAAGGCAAAGGGTATAGAACAACATAGAGTGGGTACGCATCTCAGCTAAAAAGTATGAAGGGGAAATTTCGTAGACCGTATGCGTCGGCAAGTTTGTTGTTTGATGCTGGGGTAGCAATGAGAACACTGGGGTATCCATATCAGTACCCCACATATATAATATAATATTCGTTGTATGAGGTGTGCACTCTATGTAGTTCTATAAAGGCAAGTTATAAGAATTAAGAAAACTCATTACGATTTTATTTTGGAATTGATTCTACCTACATCCTTAAATTCAACATTAAACTGAACATATAGCTTATAAATTATAAAACAAATCTATTGTTAATACTTTCCGTTTGGAAAGCAGTTTAATGGTCCAATTTTGTTAGTAAATTAAAATAAACTACACATTGCAAATGTCATGTTACCCATTTCCCGATTTCCCCATTTTGTTAGTTAAATAAACATGTTGGGAATCGTAATACCAACTACCTACTTACTGAATAAAATAAAATAAAGAAAATCAAAGGTGCAACCATGGCACCCATAGTTCCATAAAGTCACACGATTAAAAAAATTTAGGAACCAGGATCTAAAATTGAAAATGCGCTACAAAGTTCCTACCTCCCATCTTTCTTCTACCGCCAAAAAAAATGTTCATAGTAGATTAGATACCTCCCTATAACTAGTAAAATAAATTTCTGAATTTCTTTTCAAAAATCGTTTAAAAACACTCATTTTTTCATTTTTCACACAGAAAAGGTATACCTACCGAAGAACTAAAAAAAAATAAACAAAAATTTGACAGCGTTGTTGCCTTGTTGGTGCGCTCTCACCCCAGTCCCTCATGCTTCCCATTTGGTCACTTCTGAACTCAATCCGCTATAAAAAAAAATCTCTACGACAAAACAACTCGTTATCTACCTCACAAGTGGGAGCAATGAGCGCCTGATATAATTTTTTTTGTATTCCTTTTCCATTCTTGTGTTTTGTTTTCCTTTCTGTAATAAATGTCCCATCCAAAATAGAACACAAAAAACTATCTCAAACTCAACCGTCAACTAAAAAAAAAAAAAATCGTTCCATTAAAAAAAAAATCAAAATAAAACGTCATAAAAAAACCATATACGCCAGCCATTTTGAATTATAATTGTTTTGCTATGCTGCCACACCACTCTTTCCATGCTCCTTCTCATACCAGCATATGAAAATTATTGAAAACAAAAATTTCCTCTCGCATTCGTAGTGCGCAAAAGCGAGAGAAAAAACAAAACGAATCACTCGATTGACGATTATCAGCAAAACTCACCACACACCATCCACCATCATTCTTAGCACCATTCGAGTTTTTCGTTCAGCTCGTAAATGAAAACCACTCATACGATCATTTGGTTCGTAACGTTCGCAGAGTGAAGACGTGTGCACTGTCGATCGATGATTAGTTCTAACGGTTCTCGCACTAAATCGAAGTTGTTGAATTTTTCCAAACGAAGAAAAAACATGCAAACATCATCGTACTGAGAATTAATATCATTAAATTCAATTTCAAATCGTATTCAAAAAGTGACGGAGTGTTATCCTAGCTACCTACGCCGAAAAAGAATATAATCTACCAAATAAAAAGAAAATTATTTTGAATAATTTTTCTTTTTTCTTTCATTTACATAAGGTGTGTGTTGTATTAGTTTTTTTTTTGTTTTTTAATAGTTTAAATATGAAATTTATTCTCTTCTCCGCTTTGTCGTCCACCCATTGATTCGTCGCAAGCAGGAAATTGTTTTTGTATTCATAGTTCATTGTCGTTTGGTTGAGCAAGCAGAGTAGCGAATGTATGTACTCGATTCTATTTATTTTTTTTTATTATATTCTGGAAATTCGTCACGTTTTCTGTTTAGAAATCGAAATGATTTTTGGAATAACCCAGTGAGTGTGATGGTTTTTGTGATAAAAACAATAAATTTGTTGTGTGAAATTGATTTTCCCGTTTGTCAATTGCATAAAAATAATTTGAAAATGTGTGAAAAATAAAAAAAAGTGCAAAATTTTGTAATAATGTAAACGACGGGAAATTCAGTTTATATGAAAAATAAAATTTAATTAAATGGTTAGCATCAGATGAGTTAAAAAAAAATTGAGAAATCAACGTTGCGAGTATTTCACACGAGGAATTTTATTTTTGGATTATCCAGTACTCACAGATGTCGTTATAGGAATTCCCCGACGTTTAAATAAATAAAAATACGTCTGTAAATTTCTGTCAGGTTTGAGTTTTGTTTATTTTGTTCATACACTTCGTAGATGTGTCGATATTTCGTAATTTCCCTTTTTTTTGTATTGGAGTTGCTATGCGACGTTCAAAAACGTTGGCAATAATGCTCACGTAGGCAGGTGCATATTTTTCGAAATTACACCACCAAAAGTAGATTTCGTATGAATTGGATGTCTTTATATGGATACAATTTTGTTGACTAGTTTTACAATTATAAACATATAAAATATCTTGGGATTATTTTAACCATCAACCTTTACAAATGTTCTGTGGGATACACCATGTTTGGAGATGTAGGTTTTAGGTCCTGTATTCACTGTGTTTGTTCCTATGATTAATGTATTTATTTTCAATGTACAGAAGCAGTTTAAAAATATTCAAAAGGGTCTAAAGAAAAAAATACCTCCAGGTCCTTAGGTGTTTTTTTTTTCTATCGTCACTTTAAGGAACCTACTTTTTTTTACTAAACATATGGTAGAGCTCTCAATAACCGTGGGTGGCAAACATTTGCTGTGGTGGCAGAAATATATCTCAAAATTTATTTTTCTTATGTTGACAAAAATACACTTTCTTAGAATCAGAAAAGTTTTTTTTTTAGCTACATATCAAATCGTTAGCTTTAAAATTAGTCAGGTTTAAGATAACAAAAAAACTTAACAAAACTTTCTTGTTAGGTTCTTTTGGGCATCAAAATTTAGGTAAAAACATATTTTGATTATTTTGTTTTGCATGTTTGTAATTGCAAAACTAAACATTGAAGGTACCAAATACATAAAGTACCTACTATTAAAAAATAAAGCAGGAATCCATCTACAGCGGTAATTTATGGTTTCTTTGATCCAGATTCAGCGATACAGAAATTACACACAATAATATTATTTCAAACAATCAAACAACACCGAAACCGAAACTTTGTTTTTCTTTATTTTTTAAACGGCTAATTTCTTCCACTTCGCTGGGTTTTCAGTAAAATATACTTTTTAAATAAATTATATAAATAAACCACATTAATCTTATTTATTTTAATTTCTGTAAATCTTTTTTTTCATATAAAATGATTTTACAAATTTCGGTACCGAAATAGTACTTTTTAATTTTGCAGTTTTGCATTTCTTGGTAACGAAACTTGCAAGTTTTAAATTCTGTTAGCCGATGTTTGTAAACGTCACTTTTCCTACATTTTTGTTATTTTGTTTCTGTTTCTGTCCAATTTTCGGTGGAAATTAAATGTCAAAACTAAACAGAAAAGTGAAAAAAATATAACGAAGTTTTGGTTTTGGTTGCTCGGTAGGTTAAGAACAAAACCTCGGCTTTAAATAAAAATTAACAATTGACCTTAATATTGAATACAAAGTTAATATCTTTCATTACTTTTTGTGCAAGAAAAATATTCAATGATGCTGATTCACATCAAACGCACGTTTCCAACGTCATGTTCTTGTATTCGCATATACACGTTACTTATAGCTTAAGCTTGCTTTAATTTAGACAATTTTTGTCTGCAGTTTTCGTAAGCAATAAATAAAAATTTATCTAGGTGTAGAAGGTAGTAAAATTGATTAAAAATTACTACATGTTAGTAAACATCAGTAAAAAAAATATCTTTAACGTAAACAGGTGTTTGCTTGTTAAATATCTCTTGTTAAACATCTCATCTCATAATACATTGAATATAAAAAAATAATGCTGAAGATATTCATATTTATTTTAAAAATTGCTTAATGTTGACATTTTGTCAGTCAGCTTTTAAAATACATCACCCATATAAATTGAGCTGGTAATGTCAATTTAAATACTTTTGGGGAATATGCTTTTAAAATTTTACGAAAAGTGTTGACGATATTAGTTGTAACAAAAATAAAATGTTGGAAACAAATGAATAGAGAAGTTCAAAAAAATAGGTGTATATCTAGTAGACTGTGATTATATTTTTTAGTAATCTAAAAAAAACTTTAAGCAATTAGACCCTGAAAAATACTCTTAAAACGTGCTAATCAAGCTGTAGAAAAAGTATTGACATAATCTCTCTTTTATATCATCTTAAATATTTTTGTCTAAAACATACTGATATCAATTTCTATTCACCATAAAAATGAAAAGTAAATTAACACTTCTTCCCCACAATTTTTAATGTTTTATTTAAAAAAAATGGGTCTGCGAATCCTATTTAAACATAATTTTGACCTGTGTTTCACGTTGGTACTAAAAAAACGTAATTTTTGTAATAAGCGTGTAACATTTACGGATCCATCCGATATCTCTAAAAAATCCTTAGGAACAACAGAATTTCTTACTTGAAAAAGCGGAGATTTTATGTAAGCAATATGCTGTGTACTTGTGTTTTGGATTCAGGGAAAGACCTTTCGTCTTAAAGTGTGCAGTTGGTTATTTTATTTGTATTTCAAAGAAAGTTCATCATTATAAAAAAAACTTCAAAGTAAAGAAACCGTAGTACGACAGAAGAAGTTCCCCTCTGCTGAGAATGTTGTTCCATTTTTTCTCTGAGCGACCCCTAAATGGACAAAAGACAAACTTCAGTAAAGTTGCCAATGTTTTACTTTGCACTTTTCAGATTGTTTTTTTTTTTTAATTTTGTAAAACCTATTAATCCCTGTGTTAACAAACGCTGATTACTTAATCACCGAATAATCCATTATATTTTCATGAGAAATACTCGCGCAAATGTCAAAAGTTAGTCGTACATAAGCTACTCCGCGTTTATTTATACGGGGTACAAGTTTAAATACAATTTGGCCAGGGAATCATTTTTGACACGTGTACTAAATTTAGGTGTTTTCTGCAGGAGCGTGTTGACATTATTTAAGTCTGCATATTTTTGCTTTATTTTATGTCTATACCGAAATCGAAATATATTTGGGAAAGACTAAACCAATAGCTTGGTTTAGTCTTTCCCAAATATTCAAAGTGTTGTTAAGTTATTTTTTCATTATTTATCGTTACCAATATTCATATAGGGAGGAATAACAACATAACTCAAAGTTTATTAAAAAAAAGAGCAGAAAACATGTAATGCATAATGTAATGTATGTAATCTCAAAATGTAATGCTTAATGTAATGTATGAAATCGAAATTAATTTGTTGAAAAATGTTATTACATTTTCTGCACTCTCAGACAGTATTTTAGTTTTGACAAAAACTACAACTTCCTTGGCAAAGTTTTTTTTTTGTTATTCTGTATAAAATATAAGCATTGAAGCATATATTTTTAAATTCTAGGGTAAAATTGATAATATGCAGGATATTTTTAAAATCCCCCAATCTTTTGAACACTCAAAAAAAAAAAGTTACCAAGTCATTTTCGGTGCCTACAGTTCTGGAATAAAATGTATTCAAGTAAACCGTATGAAATTTAGATGATCTACTCATTTGCTGACGGAATCAGTCAGTGGTTAGCGCTCAAGGTTTCTAACTTCGATAAAACTTTTTTTTAATTTTTCACCTTAGTTCTAGGTAGTTTTGTAAAAGTGACTGAAAAACTCACTGTGAAACTCACTTTACGAATCGACTTAAAAAAAAAAAACCAAGGCCCTACTGTCAAAAATATTACATTTGAACCAAAAATCGCTGAAAAATTAGGTTTCACTAAAGGGATCTATAAAACTCACTACCTAAAAATACAACTCCCCACTGTTTGTGTCAACAAAATTACATTTCAACCAAAAATCACTGAAAAAATTAGGTTTCACTAAAGGGATCTGTTAAACTCACGACCTAAAAATACAAGTTCCCACTGTTTGTATCAAAAACAGTACATTCCAACAAAAAATCACTGAAAAAATTAGGTTTCACTAAAGGGATCCGTAAGACTCACGTTACGAATCGACCTAAAAATACAAGTCCCCACTGTTTGTGTTAACAATATTACATTTCAACCAAAAATCGCAGAAAAATTAGGTTTTCAATCTGTATGGCCGGTTGATAACTGCATTCTTGTATTGTTTCATTAAATGTTGAAAAGATAGAAGCTGATGCGACCGACTTTTCCAATTCTTAAATATCTCCTATCTGTCTTTTTTCATCTTTTTCAACGTTAACCTAGTATGACCAAATCAGAAAACCTTGTAAGACAAGTCATCTTGTCTACCCATTTAAATTGGTTTTCACAAATGGACTAAAAAGTTGCAACAATGACCAATAAAAACGACTATAAAACTGTTTACTGTGCAGAAAAGAAAACAATAGAACTCTTTACGGAAACGAACTAAAATTTCCACAATCAAGACTGATACGCATATTATAGCTAACCCACCTAGCCCGGCTGTCTATACGTGCTTTGATAAGTTTCTATTTAAACTGATAAGCTTAACATTGTGTCAATATAAGCCTAACTAATTAAACACTTTTTTTTTAATTTTGGGGAAATTTTTTGTCACCGCAAAAGTTCAGATTCTTGGAAATCCAGGGCTCTTAAATCTTGATAAACATTGATATCTTATCTAGATACCATCCTCAATAATTTTGAATATACTACAAAGCAAGACACTCACTGTCTACCAATAGTATCTGCTGCCCTCATTCTTAGGAACCTTCCATATTGTTTTTTTTTTTGTAAATATAACCTCAAAACATCAACGAAACTTCTTATTTTTACATTTGCCTTTTCTTTTTTCTTCTCTCTCTCTTTCCTCACTAAAGGACCATCGATGCAGACAAAAATTGTTAACCAAAAGAATAATAATAAAAACAAAAAAACAAATCGACAGACTGATTACCATATATACATAAAATAAATAAATATATATAAAAAAATAAATATTTATATATATAGAGGCAGTTGTGAACAAAATAAAAAAAAAACAAAAAACATTAAGAAAAGAAAAAAAAAGGACAAAATCAAAGAAACTCTTAATGGAAATTAGTATTTTTTTCGTTGATTTTACTTGTGTGTGATATATAAAGTTAAGTAATTTTAAATATTAAAAAAACTATATAATATTAAAAAAAAAATCGAAAGATAATTAAAAAACATAAAAGCAAAAATTAAAGCTAAAAGATGACATACTCGCACAATAATAGCAGTAACAAAATGTCGATACGATATGGCGGTAGTAGCAGCAGCAGCAGTACAACATCATCATCATCATCAACAACAACAAATCATTCCAACAGTATTGCCAGCAGTACAAATTTAAGCACCTCACCCGGTTCAATGTCGTCCGGATCATCGTCCAGCAGTCTATCATCATCGTTAGGTGGTAACTCGTCCAGCAGCAGTTTAGGCAGCTGCGGCATGGGTAGCGGCGGCGGTGGTGGATTCTTTTCCGCACGCAAAAACAATCATTCGCCCCGAACTCATGGTGGCTGGCAGCGTCATTCACCAGGGGGCAACTCGAGTCGTGGCAATAGTCTCCTGACATCCCCCGGCAATGGTGATGTATTTTTCAACAATCACCACAACCGTCAGAATCATCATCATCAGAAGCATGGCGGTGGTGGAGGTCCCGGAGGAGCCGGTCACGGTGGCAACTCACGTCACAATTCGCCAGCAGCAATAATCGGCGGTGGTGGTGGCGGCAGCACCGCTGGCAGTGGACGCAAATCCAACCGGAATCATAATAGAAATTCGAGTGGCCATAATAATAACAACAACAACGGTATTCATATCCTTTTGTCGTCGTCGAATATGGTCGGCAACGGTACAAGTCAGCGCAATGGCGGAGGCGTCTCGCCTCCAAACACCCTAATACCAACGAATTTAACCCACTATGCTGGTAGCAAATGCTTTGATGCACCAGCACCAACAGCTTTACCAAAGCCACCGCAACACTGGACAATGGGCGGTAAGGATGTTATGCTAAGTACAAACTCGATCATCACCGACCCCAAGATGGTGTCGTTTACAACACCGCCGTCGTCATTGTTGTCGACGTCAATGAAGGCATCATCGGGCAAGTCGTCGAAACGCAATCTCCTCGATGACTTTGATACGCACAATTTGAAATTGTTGCTCAACGTGCAATCGTAACCGCCATTTTAAGTGTATCTTAAAAAGAAAAAATCAATAAAACAACAACAACAAGAACCTTTTTTTTTTATTAAAAAAAAAACAGCTAATCAAAATAAAAAAAATAGTTTTTTCGCTTGAAAATGGATACACTCGTCATTTTCATCGTCATTACCACCATCATTATCATCACCTCTTCCAGATTAATTTTGAAAAAAATGAAGCACATTCGAAAAAAACAATAGTAAAACAACAACCAAACATCAGCGACAACAACTTGTGGTTTTTAACAAAAAAAAAAAGAAAGTAAAATCAACAAAAACAACTTTTTAGTGATTTAATATTATTGATAATGAAAAAAAAAAAACAAATTGAATCGTGATATATAAATAGACTTTGAAACAAAAACAAAAAACAAAAAAACAATTGAGAATATAATTACAAGAGAATAATTATAAAAAAAATATTTGTAGTACCTAAATAATAAATAATTATTGTTGTTAAGAAGAGCAAACGATTGAGATATAAATAACCGTTTATCTTCTTCTACTTCGTTAATATTTTTTTTTAATTAAATTAAATAATTTCTCTTTTTTTCTTGATTTATTTTATCATCTCCTAAATGTAAATGAACTAAATTCTTGTATATCCACCCACCAACCAAACTTAAATTAAGTTAAGTAAAATTTAAACAAACAACAAAATAAATACTTGTGTAAAAATATATAACGAAATGAAGTGTGATAAAACAAAATATAAAATTACAAGCAAGTTTTACGGTAAAAAAATGCAATAACAGCTGAAAATGTGATTGAAAATATATAAACAGAAATCCAATTCTGAAATAAAAAAGTGTTAACTAAAAAAAAAACAAACCGTTGGCCAAAACTCAACAAAGT
Organism: Rhingia rostrata; assembly: GCA_949824845.1. Taxonomy (NCBI): domain Eukaryota; kingdom Metazoa; phylum Arthropoda; class Insecta; order Diptera; family Syrphidae; genus Rhingia; species Rhingia rostrata. The sequence goes on along the minus strand of OX463756.1, from coordinate 143,055,426 downwards.
GTGTGTATTTAGTAAGAAAACTGCCAAAAAGAAATAAACAAAAAATTCAAGTGTGTAAAATATAATATCGGTAAAGCAGTCGAAATATATAAATACCTCAAAAATTAATAAAAAAAAACAAGAAAAAACATCAAAAACACAAACAACTCTGTAAATATCCGGACGGAGCAGCAACAACACCAAAACCAGAAAACCAGAACCAACCCAACATACAAAACCAGCATACATCAATAAAAATCAATCTCCGAATGCAGCAACCAAAACACATCGGACTCCAACCACACAACCACAACATGCTGATTATACAACAACATAATGTGATCCAAATATCAACATGTTCCTTCGCATCGAGGTGATACATTTTTTTATTATTACTTAGTAAAAGTATAGACATTTATATTCTAATTTTGTTTTAACAACCAAAAAATGCCTTCAAACAAACAAAACAAAACAACAACAACATCTAACTTAACTCCCTAGAACAATTTATATTTTTTAATCGACATCTATGAGGAGCGGATACTAAGAGTTTCATAATGAGGCAATCAAACAAATCAGCATGTTGAAGGAAAACCAAATAAAATAAAAAATAACGCTCTCAATAATTCTCAAAAAAAAAAAATAAAAAACTAAACACCACCATCAACAAACATCAAAATTAGGTATATTATTATTTTTTTTATTGTTAAAACTTGCCCATGAATATTATATATATCCAATGTATGTATATGTAAAAATAAAACAAAACAAAAATTGTTAGTTTATTTTGTTTGTTGAAAATTAAATTATTAACAGCACAAAAAAAAAATTTAAAAAGCAATTAACAAAATGCTAAAGAATGCACTTCATTAAATGTTTATTAAGTTTATAATTTTTAAAACTTCCAAACGAGAAAATATTTTTATATATTACAAGAAAAAGCAGCGCTTTTAAATTAATATTGTCCCCCGAAAAGTCTCAAAAAGGGAGACCATTCTACAAAACCATTCTCATTATAAATTTTGTATTTTTCTTAATTTTTTTTTTCTCTACCCCTCATCTAATAGTTTTGTGTTGAAATTTTATTTAAAAACCAACAACAATTCTGTGTTATATAAATTTTTTAATTATTATTTTCAAACTTAAAAATAAAAATGTGAATAGAAATTAGAAAGGAAAAAAAAGAACCGGCAAAAATAACAAAGCTTTAAAGAAGACTTATATACCTTTTAATAAAATGTATAATACGAAAAATAAATTTAATAATTATATTCCTGTATAATACATAAAACAAAATATATATGAAAAATTCTTTGTTTAGCTAAAGAGAAAAAACAACACCAGCAAACTAAAAGAGAGAAAGCATTTTCTAACTTAATAAATTTTTTTAACTTTTAAAATTAATTAAAAAAAAAAACCAACAAATTAGTTTTTAATAAACTATAGCTATTAACTTACTCCTTTACTTTGCAATGTTGTGTGATAATCGAATTTTGTTAAGATTCCTTATTAATTATACGTTTTTTTTTTTAATTTTATTATTTTTTATTTACGCGAACATTTTGTAACTCTAAACGAAAAACATAAAACTCTAAAAAAAATTGTATTATTTTTGTAAAAAGAAACGAAAAAGAAAATCATCTTAAATTGGAAACAAATGAAAAAAAAAACCATAACTGAAAGAGACAAAATATAATATATTTATTTTTTATTTTACAAAATTTTAAACCAAACATGAAATGCTTTTGTGTTTTTATTTAAACTGGACAATTTAGAGTTTGAAACCAAAAAGGAGATTTCCAGTAGCAGAACAGGAAGCAACAACCCACCAGCTCACTCTCTCTCTTGGGTGAGGAAAGGCCAAAATGAATGGAGACTGGTATATCCGGTTAAATTTAATTTTTGGAATAAGGGGTGGTGGAAAGAGCAATTTAATTGGTCCTCTTTTTGTATCCATCCCCCTGGACTCTCTAGTGAGGTTAGTTTGTGTGTTGAGATTTTTATTTAGCAGGAGAGGGGTTTATGTTCTCAAGATTTTAAATCGAAAAAAGTTTTTTTTTTTATTAAGTTTAGCAAATACAACAACACCTAGTCCTACAAAAGAAAACGAAAGCTATAAAAACGGTCACAAAAACTGTCCGAATATTAGATTTAAGCTGTTTGTAGATCCTTTTTAGGTATTTATTGAATTTAATGATGAAAATCTCCTTTGTATTTAGTTTTTTTTTGTAAGTAAATCTATACTTTGCTGTGAAATAGGAAGTTTGAGTTGCAAGATATTCCATGTGGAATTAGTAGCTGGTTATGACCTGAAATACATTTATGAAGGAGAAAATGCAATCAAAAAACATTTAACTGGCGCCCAAGGATAGTCCATTGATTTTTTTTTAATTTTAATAAGAAACTATTTGTCTATTTGTTTGAATCTACTAAGAAACCCCTTTTTTGTTACCGTTTTTTATTTGAATGCTGAGCTTTTTTCAAACTTAATAACTGGCGCTCGACTACAGTCCATCTGAACATTTTTCAGACTTTGTACAAACCACCCATTTCAATACAGAGAAGAGTCATCATCTCTGAGGACATTTAATTTGTGTTTTCAATGGCGAATTTAAAACAGAATGACTGGAGGCGTTTATTATTTTTGTAAACTTCTGATAGAGATTCTTTTAAAAGTCCCCTATCCGTGGATCTGTATAGGACGATTTTCATATTTGATGAAAAAAACAACCACTGGAGCGATTCAAATTTTGATTTTATGGGCGCCTCTTAAAGGTTACATTTGAAAAAAATTTTAAAAGAGAAGTGTTACGATCTCTAAAATCGTTTGATTTAAGTTTAAATACGGAGAGCATCTGAAAAAACTCCACTTATACCTCGGTAACAAAACAAGCCATCCAATTGGCGCCCAACGACAAAACTTAAAAAAAAAATCCCCTTGATTTGCATTCACCACTTCTTAACAAGTTAGAGTCTCTAAAACATTTATAGCGCCACAATCATACATAGGTAAATGATAACTTCAGTTTTAGGTCCACACTTATCCAGGTCGCTCTCAGACTTTGTTCTTTTTACCAAGGACTTGCGTTCCACCGTATTTATTAGCGAACGACCAGCTTCTGCATGGAATAAAAAAGAGCAAAGCCTGGGACTAGGCCTTAACCTCATTTACATTTTATATTATCTACACCCATGAAATGATTAATTTTTTATTTTAATTTTTCAAATGCATGTCTATAAGCCTCATATTTTATTTCGTAAGGCTATGAAATGCGGGGGAATAACCTCTTTTAAATCACGTTTTAGTGATTTGGAACAGAGATCTCAGAAGTAAGCAAATAAAAAAAAAAAATTGTTTAGAGCCCTTTCCATCGTAAAGGATGTCAATGCAAAACAATTGGGGATCTTGAGGGTGGGACAAATGTTTCATTTCAAGCTTTTTATGTTTTATGTTTGTAAGCAATTTATTTTGAATGGCTTACGGTGTAAATTTTAAATGGCGATTTGCTTTCAGTGTATCTGTTTAAAGAGTTTATAAGGAGAGCTTATGTTTTTAATAAGTCGGCTCAAGGATATGTGATCACCTCTCATCGAAAGTTTAAATTCAAATGAAGTGGCGCCCAAGCAGTAACCCTTACAACTCCTAAGAACGTTTCACTTAAGATTAAGAATAAGTTGTTTTCCACTGGTTAAAAATAAGGTACCTTAAGGGTTCTGTGAAGTTCTGGTTTTGAGAACTGTCAGGCGTAAGTGTTGGTAGATGCTTTCCGTAACTTCTGAGACCTTATGTGTTTTTTTTACCAATGAAAAATGACGTTAGATTTACGTCTTAAATCGTGGATTATGAGTAGGCTTGTGAACAAATGTACACTTATTAACTGGCGCCCAACTAGTGACGAATATCGTACAAATTATTGAACTGCAACGATTTCGGCGAGATATGTTTGTTCTAATAAAGTGGTGTCCAATCAAACAGGCATTCAACTATATAAAACGCATATCTTTGAACAATGCAAAATCTAGTTCGATGCAGCTCTTTCACTTATTTGTGCAATTTTTTGTATGGGTTCCTTAGTTTGTATAGTTCCTAAGCTTAATTGAAAAATCAGTAACTTTTGAATAAATCCCAAGTCTGCCTTCTTTTAAAGAGACTGGGTCTGTGCAAAGTTCAAAACTGCCTTTTAAGTGATCCAATCAATACCCAGGCAATCAAGTCAGACAATACAAGCTATAAAAATAAAATATTTACCTCAAAACAAAATATTGCCTTCGCTTTCAATTTCAGTGACTCTCAGAATGTGTCTTTTTAGTTTTAATGGAATGGAAGTCCTTGGTCCACCAGATGAATAAATTTGACTTAAGTCTTTTCCTGTATTTATATAGTTCTTGTTCAGATATTTCCATTACTTCTTATTTTAGCAGCAAAAGTTTTATTTACAAAAATAATAAAATACCAACGGGATTTAATCGGAACTATTTTATCATTTCCTTTTTTTTATTTTTAATTTTATTTTTACTATACGTATTTATATTTCCTTGAAAGATTTGTATTGTAACTTTACAAATTTCCCAACGAAATGTACTCCTCTCCGTTTTTTTATTAACAAATAATTTTTCCCTTCTAAATCTATTTAAAAAAAATTAAGAAAAATACAAAAAAGAAAAACGAAATAAAGTAATCGTTAACTTTCAAAAGTAAAATAAATCACGATTTAGAAATAATACAAATCGAAAACAAGACAAAACAGAAAATTACTTTTTAAGAACCACAAGGTTAAATAATTTTAACCAATTTCAAAAAAAAAAAAATACAAGAAGCTATGAGACAGATTCTCAATTAATGGTAAAAAACAAGTTCAAAAAAAATCACTGGGCTCAGTTCTATTCATTGATCTACAAAAATTTCAACTTTCTGTTTTACATATTCTATACGTAATTAAATTTATATGTATATTTTCCATCTATTCATGTTTTTTGTTCTGAATGTACCACATGCACCCTTTTCAAAAATCACGTTAAAATACAAAAATAATAATTTTACTGAACCATAAGAAAAAACAAATCAATTTGCTATATTTAAATATAAATTATAAAAAAAAACTAGTACTTGAATGTGATCTCATTTTTATAATGAAAAAACTATTTAGAACAGGAAACTTAAAAAATAATAAAAATAAAAATATTATTTGCAAAATCAGCAGAAATAAACATATTCAGATATAAAAAAGGGAGAACAAACGAAACGACAACAACAACAAAAACAAAACTATTTTAACTGTGAAATTTCCACCATCCATTGTAGTTTTTTGTTAAGAGAAAAACAAAAAAATAATTAAGTAAACAAAGAAACCATTTTAACAAAAAAAATTAACGAAAGTTTATATATACTATATCAAAAGTAAATAAAAAAACAGTAGTACTCTTTAAAAAAAATATATAAACATATTGAAATATTTAATAAACAGAAATCAGCAAAAATTAGTGTTTTTTCAATATTCGTTTGAGATTAGAACAAAATTTTAACAGAACTTGAAAAAATGTTTAATGAAAAAAGGGTTAAAGTCTTTAAAAGTGTTACACAAAAAAAAAAACTTTATAAAAAATACAAATATTAAATGGGGTTGTTTAATTTGTTTAAATTTACATTTTTGATTTTTTTACTATTATCTCCTGTTGGCAATTGTTTTAAATATACTTTTTGATTAAAACAGATCTGTTGGGATTTCTTTTGGTGATGTTTGCTTTGATTTTTTTTAATAACTAAAAAATAAATTACGATAACCTAAATAAAACTCCATTTAATAAAAAAAATACACACAAAAAAATTAAAAAAAAAAAACAAAAAAAAAACACTCTTAACGACTTTAATGCTTTTTTTTAATCTTTTATAAACAAATTCGTTTCCCTGACACTTAAATGCCAGGATTTTTACAAAACACTTCTTTAACAGTTTCTTAAAAAATAAACATTTTCGCAATAAAAACAAAAAAATCTATTTTCGCGCTTCTATAAAGTTAAATTTTTACATTACAGCATACAAGACTTCTTAATAATTGTTTCTTTTATTTTTAACAAGTTACATAACATCCTTGAATTTTTATTTCATTGCACTTCTCAATTATTTTTCTTATTGCTTGAGAAAGTGACAGAAATTTATTTAAAAAAATGTCATTTTCTTAATTTCTAAAAAAATTTACGAAACAATAATTGTTTCATTTGAAGAAAATAAAGAGATTTAAGGAAAATTCAGGGATGTACAGCAATTTAAACGCATTGCTTTTGTTTTGTTTTGATTTAATGTAAAACTATAAACAAATCATAGAAATAAACGAAAAAAAAAGATTTTAAAGAAGCAATTTTTAGGGAAACAACAAAATACACCACAAATAATAATATAAAACATACCACTATGGAATAAAATGTTTAAATGCAAAATGATATGACAAACAAAAAGGATGTGGAATGCATTTTTTTCTATATTATAAGATAAATCCAATCTATCAAAAAACAAACACACATTTTGAGTGGAATGTGAAAACGTAAATACAACTTAAACAATTGATGCAATTTATTTTCTTCCTTTTTTCTAATTTTAAATTAATGGAAACAAATAATTATAAACAATAAATAAATAAATAAAAAACAAATTATAATTAAATTAAAGAAAACAAAAATTTTAATTAGAAATATAAATAAATATATATTATATATTCTCTGTGATTTTTGTATTAAAAAAAAACAAACAACAAAAAGATTTGTAAAAAAGCAAACGAAAAATAACATAAAAGAAAAGAAAAAAATATGTGTAACAAAAGAAAAAAACAAATTATATAATAAAGTACCTATATATATATGTTTGATTATTTGAAAGCAGAAAAAAAGAAGCATACGAAATCCAACGGATCAAATCTCCTTTTTCAACTTTCGAGAAAAAAAAGTAAAACAACACATACACAGAACAAAAAAAAAATCATAAGATCAAGTGTTAAGTTTCCTTGATTGTACAAATTAATTATTAATTGTCGTAGGTTAAAGATAAATACAAAAAAAAACAATCTTCCGGAAAATTTTAAATTCTAAAACTAATACATATTCAGTTAAATAAAAGATTTGTAAAAAAAAAATTGGAAATATATAAAGCAACAAAATCTTGTATCGTAAATGTTTCTCATTAGATAATAAATATTAAAACCAACAAAAAAAAACGAAAACAATGAATTTAAAGCAACAAAATTATCGAATGTTACATTAATTGTGAAAAAAATATTTTTAACCATTTTTTTCTGTTTGGTTTAATTTTCAAAACCAATTGTGTACTTTTGGTATAGATACCATTTTTTTCTTTTCTTTTCGACAAAACAAAAATGTTATTTGTAAAAAAAAAATCATCAAACAACAAACAACAAAAATTGAATGTGATTTAAATTTAAAGTGCATAAAAATCGATTTATTCCTTTGTAATGACAAAAAAAAACAACAAAACGTAAAAAGTATTGTATTTACATTTGTATAGTAAATGAAAACAAAAAAATAGTAAAAAATAACATTAATAAGGAATACAATTTTTAGCAACAAAAATAAAAGAAATTAAAAAAATCTCAAGTGCTCTTGAGTAAGCCAATTCCCCCAAAAATCCCGATTTAATAAGAATACCTACCTCCCCTTCCCATATTCATTGTCAATTTTTCCTTCCTTCGAACAGAGATGTGAGAAGGAGGATAGGGTTGATTTTTTGTAACCCTTATTCCCAATCCCATAAATATCCCGCCTTAACTCCCACATTCCCTAAATATGTGCATTTAAGAGGTGTGACAATTGATTTTTCAATTTTAAAACAAAAATTGTGCTTTTAAGCGCAAATAAAGAGAACAAATGTGCTTTTTAGCGCACGTGCTATCTGTGCTTCTTAGCGCATTATTTAACACACGGGACCTGACAAAACTTGGATGAATAAAAGGGCTGTTTACCGATGGAGGTAAGTTTGAAAAGAACAAAAAAAAATATCCTTGTAGGGCTAAAAGAAGCTACGGATTTTTTTGTGTTATCTATTTTTTTTTTAAATTTGGAAAGTTTGTGGTAAGCAAATAGCAGTTAGGTAATCACTTTTGATTTTCATTCGATCTGGTGAGGTAAATCGACTTATGGTGTGCCCTATTACTCAAACAAATTTATTTTCGAACTTTCAAGTCTAAATTACTTACTTACTTAAGTGGCGCTACTGTCCGGAATGAACATGGGCCTTAACCAGCATGCCTCTCCAATTAGGCAAGTCCTTAGCTAACTACCTCCAGTTGCGCACTCCAATTTGGTTGAGGTCGGTTTCTACTTGGGCGAGCAACTTAAGGCGAGGTTTTCCTCTACTGCGTCCGACGTCTGGCTGGGAATCGAAGACTCTGCGAAACGGAGTATTGGTGTCCATTCGTTCTACATGTCCTAGCCATTTTAAACGTTCAATGGGGAGTTTTTTTTTGGCCAGGGGCATGTCGCTGTACAGCTCGTATAGTTCTTGGTTGAATCTTCGTCTCCATAGCCTTTCAACGCAACCGGGACCGAAGATTTTTCGAAGAATTTTCCTCTCAAATCGGCCAAGGATTTCTTCATCCGCTTTTGATGCGGTCTATGCTTCAGCGCCTTAGAGCAGGACTGGGATGATCAGGGTGTTATACAGGATCTCCTTAGTAGTTCGAGTGAGGAGAATTGTGCCTCCGGTGTTGTCTCGGGAGTTTTGCACAATCCTCTCAAGAATCAAATTGAAGAAGTCACTTGACAGCTCATCGCCTTACCTAGATCCTTTTTTGCTATCGAAATCGAATGTGTCGGTGATATTGTTTCCGACCCTAATAGATCAACAAGAATTCTCCATCGTCATCCTACACAAACGGACGAGTTTGCGCGGTATACCAAAACTAAACATGGCTCTGTATAGTTCGTCTCTAAAAATACTGTCGTATACGGCTTTGAAATCGATGAATAGGTGGTGGGTATCGATTTGAACTTCTTGGGTTTTTTCCAGGATCTGCCGAAGCGTGAAAATTGGATCACGCCCTGTTCTGTAATATTTCACATACCTAACACTCTTAAGTTTAATAACTGCATTTGTGGTACTTTATGATGTTTAGGCTGCACCCAATAGAGTACTGGTTTATTGAAAAAAAACGAACTCGGGATTTTATTTTCAAACCTATTACGGCTTTCACACCGATCCGAAAATTTAGTTTTAGCAAAACCAAACCCGAAACCTTCATCGACAATTGAAGTTTCCCAATCATTGGGTGAGTTCATAATTGCAACATTGTTACACATGCCATGCAAACATTTTTGATTCAATGCAATTCTGAACAGAAATACTGGTGTATGTTTGCAGCAGTTCCAGTAATTAAAAGCTCCTGGGAGACTTTCTCACTGAACTACATAAAAAATTGTATGACTCCATAATCAAAGACTATAAAGTCATACATTTGACGCACTGCATGCAAGAAAAATTGTTATATAGCGTGTCGTACTGGCACAGCTTGCCATACATTTGGTTTTTGTTTCTCATATATGCACGAGGACACCGCCCGCCCATACCAAGAAGCTGGTGAGCAAAAGTTTCTGATTTTTTTGTTCTCAATGCGTCATCTGTATGACTTTATGATCTTTGCCAAAACAAGAATTTGTAAAAATCTCAACTTTGCTGAACGTAGCGCCGTCTTGTCGAAGCCACATGTCGTTGGTGTTCATATCATCCAATTCAGGCTAAAAGAAGTTGGTAATGATCGGCCTATAGCGCTCGCCGTTGATCGTGATGGCCTGGTTAACGTCGTTCTCCAAGAAATATTGACCTTATAAGCCGCCAGTCCTAAGTCCACACCAAACAGTGACTTTCTCAGGATGAATTGGACCCTCTTGGATCTCAAATAGATTGTTGTCGTCCCAAATTCGACATTTTTTGTTGTGGCCTCATCATTGTTTTGGGCCTCATTGCTGAAGATGGTTTTTCAATGAAAATTAAGTTCAGTTTCCAACTGCTTCAGAGCTTATTTAACGAACACACTGGTTTGTCTATGGTCTTTTACCTTCAGCTGAGTTTTGTACGGGTGCATGCTCAAGTCACAATTCAAAATTTGCCAAGTTGTGTTCTGCCAAATATTATAAAGTCATACAGATGACGCACTGCATACAAGAAAAATTGTTCTATGGCGGGTCGTACTGGCACACCCCGCCTCTGGTCTTTTACCTTCAGCTAAGTTTTGTACGGGTGCAGGCTCAAGTCACAATTCAAAATTTGCCAAGTTGTGCTCTGCCAAATATTATAAAGTCATACAGATGACGCACTGCATACAAGAAAAATTGTTCTATGGCGGGTCGTACTGGCACAGCCCGCCGTATTTTTGCAACTCGTGTCTCATTTGTGCACGTGCACACCGCTTGCCCGTATCATACAGCTGGTGAGCAACAGTTTCTGTTTTTTGTTCTCAATGCGTCATCTGTATGACTTTATAATCTTTGGTTCTGCTAAAGGCCGAGTTCTTGTAAGCGACGCGAATTCGAGTACCTCGCAAACTCCTGATGCACACTCTCACAGACAGCACCATTGTTTTCGGGAGATCTTGCTTTTCGTTGACGTACAGATGTTGTATTATAGTTTACTGAACGAGTGTTCTCAAATTTAGCCGACACACTGCGAAAACGATTATGGCGACCGTAAAATGGGCGAAGCGCTCGGAACATTGTCAGAAGAGAACATCCATTTTGATAAAACAATTTTATCATTTGCTGAATGTTGTTGATGTAGCATCAACAAAATGGCCGCTATCATCGGTCAAAGTTGAGAAGTCCCCCTTAGACGCGCTACAGTCCTTAGTGAACCTGGGCCTCAACCAACATACTTCTTCAATTAGCCCGGTCCTTAGCTAACTGCCTCCATTTGCGAACTCCAAGTTGGTTAAGGTTGGTTTCTACTTGTGCGCGCCACTAAGGGCGAGGTCTTCCTCTACTGCGTCCGTCGTGAAGTCTGGCTGGGAATCGAAGACTCTACGAGCCGGGGTATTGGTGTCCATTCGTTCTACATGTCCTAGCCATCTTAAACGTCCAAAGCGGAGTTTTTTGACCAGGCACATGTCGCTGTACAGCTCGTATAGTTCTTGGCTGAATCTTCGTCTACATAGCCCGTCAACGCAAACGGGACCGAAGATTTTTCGAAGAAATTTCCTCTCAAATGTCTACTATTTCCCTGAAATTATAACTACCATCCATATTTACAAAATTCTACATATCTGCAGATAGATATGCCAAGTAAACCTCAAGAATATTTTCTCTTTTTTGAAATCCAATTGTGATTGACAACGTCAGATAGTATATTTCTGAAATGTCTCCTTTTCTAATGGATTAGTTTACCCAGCTGTGGATGTCAATTGACTGGACTCAAGTGCACTAGACAATGCTTAATAGAAACGCAAGTGCCGCAAGCAAGTTATCTTCCGACTTGTATCTCTTCATCACGGAAATGCATCGCAACTACTTTTCCTCATTCATTACACGAGAGAGGAAAACAAACGAGTTTTCCTTAAACAAGTTCGAGTAAGATACATTTTGTATCTTTTGTGCCTTTTTCCATAATTTCCCTTGTACCCATTTATTTCAAGAGAACGACGAGTAGGTTATAGATATTCTTGTTTACACTTTAACGTTTGCGTGACCGGTGTCTTGTACTCGTTTAGTTATTTCTCTGGAATGGGGACTCTGTATTTTTCTTTTTTTATGAGTCTCCACTGTATTCGGTCAACAAAATCCGATAAATCAAAGGCAATTCCAAAAAAAAAACACCATTGCAGATGATAATGAAAAAGCATGGCTAGATAACCGCCACCTAGATAATGTTTTTCTGTTCAGCTTTGATGACCGCAGAATTGGTTTTGGAAAATAATGGCAACATTTCAGTGAATAGGTACCAAATTCAGAGTGAGCTTTGAGCTGTATCAGCCATTTTTTTTTTATTCTGATGTCAAAATCCTTCTATTCTGGAGAGAAAAAAAAAAAAAAACAAAAATAGTTGTCTAACCCACTTAAGATACACAATTCAAATTGCGAATAAAAATATGCAAATCTCTCCCTCGGTTACGGTTAAGTCACATACTCTCCACTCGTTCCTATTGAGTAGATACTTTTGTATAATTTCTTTTTTTTATTTTCTCCTCTTCATGCACACCAACCACCACACATTACGTTACGGCGATATTTAGATGAAAATGTATATTTAAATAATTTAACAATAACAAAGGTAACACAATAGCTCTGAAGAAGAAGAAAAAAAAGGAGAAGAAGAAGACGAACCACACACATTAAAATAACAATGGAACATTATCACATTTTGTAGCCTCCATGCCCAGGCCGGATCAAAATTCAAATCCACAACAACAATGGATGCCTTTGAATCGTAGTCGTGGAAGCCTGTGTGTGCGCGACATCAGGCAGAACTTATATAAAATTTTATCGCATACATTATGTACTCGAAAATGTTATGTACGCTGGGTTATCTCAAAACAATAAACAAAACTTTCGACGGCCTAAACAAAAACCAGCATTTCATCAATTTATGACAATGGCTATGGTGCGGCGCGGTAACGACGATGACTATCATGATGATGACGTGCGTTTAGCTGAAGCTAGGTTTTTGCGATAATTTTGGATGGTTGGTCAGTTCGCCGGCGGCCGCCACCGCCACACACAAGGTTTTCACTTTGGAACGTACCTACCTACATAAAGTACATTATCGAGAGACAAATGGCCGCCGCACACAAACCACAATCCACATCCCTATAACGTTATGTTTCGCTAGGCTAGGTTGCTCATGGCTGGATGGTTAGATAGATTGATGGATGCGGTTTTAAGGCACCGAATAGTCATACTCATAACAATCACAACGAGCAAACAGATACGCGAATGCCATGCCAGCTACCACGAATTGAATTTCATGTGAGATGCGTTTTTGGTTGGTGAAACGCGGGCAAATGCAATTCCATTGCTGAGAGAGGGGTACGCGCAGCGATAAAGGGCATTGTATGGGTATGTGCGTTCGCAAAGACCACAAGCAGCGCTAATTGGATTTATATGTAGCTAGACGGGCAGCGATGTTGAGAACAGTGGTGCTGAAATGTTTTATTCGAAGAAGAAATGTGGCTCACAATTCTTGTGAAAGAGGAGCGTTACGTTAGCAGATGATTTTTATTATCAGCAGAGATGGCTACAAAGTGTAGGGTTGATGGGCATTACCTTATATTTTCCTCAGCCGTCTCTATCTCTAGCCTGCCGAACTTCGCACTCCAAGCAGACAGAGATCTCCAAGACTTGGTGATTTTATCGAAGATGAGGCTTAGCTATTGTCGAGACTTCTTCCCGCTGGTATTTTCTTCAAAGACTTTAAGGCTTAGAGCGTCAATGTTCATTTGAAAGATATATGGTCCAGCCATCCTAACCCGTAGGATCCCATTTTCGTTTGACGAATGTCACTATACAGCATGTTTAGTTCGTTGTTAAGTCTTTTCTGAGAGACGTTATTTCGTTGGTTTGCTGGTGTGTCCATGACAGTGAACACACCACTAAGTAGTTTGCTCTCATTAGGGTCGGGCGGTTAAAACTTGTAATTGTCATTCTGATATCTTTAACTCATGCAGGATTTGCCTCATCGATAGTTCTTCTCCTATTGAAAATCTATGATCTTTTAAAGTGTAGAAGATTTTCTCAAAAAAACACAGATGGTAAGACGACCAGAAGTCCTTAGCAGGTATTCCACATACAGTCCCATTAAAACTGACTTACCTACTTAAATAGCGCTACAGTCCGGGCGTCCGACATGCTTCTTCAATTAGCCCGGTCCATAGCTAACTGCCTCCAGTTGCGCACTCCAAGTTCGTTGAGGTCGGTTTCTACTTGTGCGCGTCACTTAAGGTGCGGTTTTCCTCTACTTCGTCCGACGTCTGGCTGGGAATCGAATACTCTGACAGCCGGAGTATTCGTCCTACATATCCTAGTCATCTTAAAGGCCAAATGCGGAGTTTTTTGACCATGTGTACGGGAAATGAATATTTTTCGAACGGGAATGAATATTTTTCGAAGAATTTTACTCTCGAATCGACCAAGGACTGGGATGATCAGGGTCTTATATAGGATCTCCTTAGAAGTTTGAATGAGGGCTTTACTACGGAATTGCCTCCTTAGCCCGAAGAAACAGCGTTACGCAAGAGTAATTCTTCGTTTATTATCTGACGGGATGTTGTTGTCAGAGTTAATAGCGGAGCCGAGTCACGTACTACCTCAAAGTTATATCTATCAATGGTGACGTTCTGCCCAATTCTTCGATTTGTGTGTCCTTTCGTGTTGATAGCATATATGTACTTCGTTTTGCCCTCATTTACTACTAAAACCCATTTTAGCCGCTTCCTTCTCTATACTAGCAAACGTGGCTATTACATCACGTTGAGCCCTACAAGTGATGTCAATATCGTCGGCGTATGCTAGTAGTCGCACTGATTTTTGGAAAATTGTGCCTCTGGGAAGTTTTGCACAATCCTCTCAAGAATTAAATTGGAGAAGTCACATGACAGCACATCTTTTTTTTGGTATCGAATGTGTCGATGAGGTCGTTTCCGACTCCATCGTCATCATCATCCTACACATACGGACAAGTTTGGGCGATATACCAAAACTAGACATAGCTCGGTATAGTTCATCTCTATGAATGCTATCGTATGCGGCTTTGAAATCAATGAGTAGGTGGTGGGTATCGATTTGGACTTCTTGAGTTTTTTTTCCAGGATCTGCCGAAAATTTGATCGTTGTGGACTTTCCTGACCTTAAACCACACCGGTAAGGCCGATCAAGTTGTTGGTAAACGGTTTGAGGCGTTTACATATTACGGCAGATAGGATCTTGTAAGCGATGTTGTGGAGACTTATGCCTCTGTAGTTGGCGCTGCTTAGAGGGCAATGATATTGAAGTTCCGTTCTTCAGGCATACTTTCTTCCGATCAGATTTGGCTTCTCCGCCGGCTTTATAAAATTCAGCGGCAAGGCCGTCATTTCCGGCAGCCTTATTAAGCTTCAGTTTAGATATTGGTATCCCCACCTCATTTAGGTCGGGTGGTTGGCAGTTTTCGCTGTCGTTGCCAATATTGAATGGTTGGTTCCGCCTGATAGCGGAATGATGTTTGTCATCGCCGTTTAACAGTCTGCAGAAGTGGTTTCCCCATATCCTCAGCATCGTGTGTCTCAACTACGATAATTTCTTGTTCATATCGACCTGACTCTGTTCAAGTCTTGTATCCTTGACTTTCACTTTTTACACTTTGGTAGAACTTGCGAACATCGTAGTGGTACCTCTGTATATCCTCGATCACGTGTTTTTCTTCCTCTTTGTTCTTCTTTCTGAAAAGCCGGCGTTCTATCCTTCTTCTTTGCCGATAGAGCTCAATGACAGCTTATCCTTGTAGGCCTCGTTCTTAGCTGCAAGCATCTGTCGGCGTTCTTTATCAAACCACAGGTTTATTGTTGGAGGGCGCAATAAACTTAGCATATCAGTTGCGTCTGATCTAATGGCTTGCTTGCATCGTTGCTATTTCTCTTCGACATTCGATGCTGGTGGTATGATGTGAATCGAGAAGTTGAGGGATACGCCTTGCGCGAAGGTCTTTCCGGTCTATTGCGATTGCAGTCTTTCAACATTCAATTTTTTCGTAGTATTTCTGGATTGTTGTAGCGTGGTGGATATCCGCATTGTTACCTTGGCTGCAACAAGGTAGTGGTGCGATTCTAAGTTAGCTCCTCCAAATGTAAATAAAAATAAATAAATTGATGGCGCAACAGGCTCGTTAGTACCCAGGGCCTAGCTTTTTTCTCACAACCATTCATGGGACCTCCTGTTTTATGCAGAATCCGAACGGCTAAATTGAGATAAGCTTTTCATGACAACTGATACTACTCGGATGATTTGTCAAATCATCACAAGAGGAGGGCAAGTGAAAAATCATTTAGGTGTTGCTACGGCTGGGAATCACCCAGACCTTCTGCACGGCAGTTCATCGCACTAACCATCGCGCCACTGAGTCCTCCAAATGTTCGGACACCCAAAATGCTGGATGGGTGTCTCTTGTCTATCGCAATGTGATCAATTTGGTTGACCGTTCGTTGCTCTGGAGACTACCATGTCCCCTTATAGATATCGAGGTGAGGAAACCGTTTCATTTCGTTTCGTTGAGAAGTCAATTAGCCTAAGTCCGTTACCAGACTTGTTGCCATGTAGCCTATGTTTTCCGACAATAATGCTAAACATGTCTTCTCTTCCTATCTTTGCATTAAAATCTCCTAGTACGATTTTAACATTGTACTTCGGTAGTCGCTCACAAGTTTTGTCAAGGAGCTCGTAGACGCAATCCTTAGCTATATCATCCTTTTCCTCCTTGTCGGTTCGTGAGCGTATATAAGACTTATGTTGGCGAATTTGGCCTTGATGTAAATTGTTTCAGTGCGTTCGCTTATGTCTTGAAGACATAAGACTCCTTCCCTCAGTCTGGAACTTAAAACAAATCCGAATAGTCGCTGTTTCTTCTCACTTTAAAACGGTTGGTAGTAGATATTATCGTATTTCTTAGATGGCAGTAATGTCTGCTTCTAAGCTGCATGTCTTCAGTTTTATGTTCTTATTTTTCAAGTGTCGTTACGATCTTGTACGTTTTTCGTTTAATGGTCTTCAACAATAAAATCAGTCCTCCTCGAAGCTCTTGGTTGCTTCGTCAAGACTTTCCACAGGGATTGAGACCCTATCTACGCTTGTCGCTGAGAGTCGGAGATGTTGGGCATCAGCTAGATGAAAACTCAAGGTTTCATAAATTCACTTTGCCTGCCATTTGACCAGCGATAAAAACGACACGAACAATATAAACCAAAATATGTGAATAACAACAATAAACCCAACTTTTAGTAGAAATAAGTCATGAATGATGTCAGCTTAATTTTAATAATTTTTTTTTATTATGCTGTGACTTTTAAATAGTTAACTAGTTGAACGCTTTAGTCTAAAAATAAAATCTCACATTCATTCTCATATTTAAGCATTTAGATCTGATTTTCACAATTCACAATTAAATGCAAAACTCCGTCGGTTTTTATTTATAAATCCTATTTTGCATTTTTTTTTTAACTACTTAACAAAAATAGAATGTTCTTGAATATTCATAAATCTTAATTTAGTCCAGATAGAACTCGGTTAGTATAGAAATACAAATTGGCACAGCAGTTTTAAGGAATACATGAATATGCAACGTCATATGTTTACAACGTGCGAAAATAGTAACTTGACGACAAGCGTCAATTCAAACTAATTTTAGTCATTTCAAAAAAAAAAGTATTTAGAATTTTATTGCTTATAATTTGCTTAGTCGGCTTGTTTTTAAGAGGTGAACGAACTGTCACAACACTGTTAAGGTGGTAACCATCTTGATTTACGTTACAATTTGCAATATTTCTAAAGCATCTATACCCCTTTTAACCAGTTAACAGCCCCTGATTTCAATAAAACAAATATTGAGATAAAAAAACTTATAATTATCTCCAAAATTTTGTTTGATTAAACGCTCGAATTATGTCAGCCATTAATTTCGTAAAAAAAAACTCTGACAAGATCGTTTAGTATGTTCTCATTTTAAACTTATTTATCACATAATTTTCGACTTGATTAGGTGCTAGATCAAAAGAAAATGTATTTTTAGTATCAGAAAAATATTATATTCATCAATCTTCTAAGATTTGGTTAACAACATTTTTTTTCAGATAAAACATGCTGAGCGACTTAAAGTTTATTTAAGATTTATGCAACTTTTCGACACAACTGTGCGTGTGCTCGAAACCCGATAATGTAAAAAGAGAAACGAGGGCAAAATCATAAAGAAGAGGTGATCGAGTAAAAATGATTCGACTAGACTGGTTTTTTTTTTCATTTTTTATTGTTTTGATTTGTTCCACAAAAAAAAAACTTCAATGTCGGAGGGTGGTTATTTGCATTTTTTTTGCTGGTTTCGGGTGACAGTGTGTTAAGATGTTAATATTCGCCTGCACTAAATTCATCTTAAAGTATCTTATACCATAATGAGTCACTTATAGGTTGGTGTAGAAAATATTATCTATTCCGTTGATTATGCTTAATTGACACATAAGCGGGTCACATAATGAGGAGGTCCATCAAAACGAGTACGAATTAAACACCCAATCTGGTCAATATAACTGTCGGCGCATGTCTATAATCTGTCCTGAATATGGATTGAAAAATGGTAATTCCGGGTATTTTAATATGACTGTAGCAGTATTTTTAACTACGATGATTATGGGGATCATCATGTTTTTTTTTTGTGTGTGGGAAAATACTACACTGTTGTCGTTATTTTTTTTTTCAATACTTAAAAGGTATTATGAATATTTTAGAAAGTTCAAACCAGTTAACAGGTAGACTATACAAGGAGATAGATACATCGCACGTGAGTTGAAGTTGATAGCCAACTTGGGGGAAATTATAAGTGCCTGCTATTATTGATGTTTTTTTCTAAGAATTAATAGGGGGATATTTTTTATATTAATCGATATATGTAATGCAGGGTGTGTGATTTAAATTGCTTTTGTTTACAAAAGTGTGACATACCTACATGATTTTTATATAGAAGGAACCTAGTGCTGCATAAAAAGCGGCAATAGAAATAGAATTTTGTATCATCGTTAAGAATTTTGAAATTGATCACGAGTTTGAAATTGAAAGAATACCGTATTATAAAAGATCTACAGTACTCGTTGTTCAGGTTTCGATACGCCATTTAATCCTTTTGTCCCATTATGCTTCGATAGAGGTTTTATCTAATTAAATGTGGATTGACAAACAGATCACGTCGCTTCAGATCAATTTGAACCGTCAAACTCCAAATAGCAAGTGAAAACCTAAATATTCAAATATTTTGGAACAGAGTAACCTATCGATTTACCATGAGTTGAATCTACATATATCTAGGTTGGAGCACTGTGTGGTGAGCAGCAAATGTCCACAGCAGTGACTTTGTTTCGAACACAGTTCCGCATGAAGATAATAGCGAATTAAGTTGTTTGATTCATCAAAATAATTAAACAATGAAAAAACAATCGGGCAAATGCTGTATACCATACACTAGCCACAAAAGGATCGGCATCAACTTTCATGATGACAAGACCATTCTGGGAACTACCCATCAGCACTGTTAAATTCCATATTAAAACATGGCTGAAAAACAGGGCCAACTTTACTGGACTAATACTGAAAGTTACAGACAAGCCAAAATCTTCATGCCAAACACTTCCCACACAAGAACGAAACAACTCCTACATCTAACTAGACGTCAGATTCGAACTGTTACAAGGTTCCTTACTGGACATTATCAAGCCAAAAAACACCCCATGCCTACGAGGACGAAGAATCAGCAGAACACGTTCTATGTCACTATAACTGCCTAATCAGATTACGTCTACACTTCCTTGAGGCAGAGGAAATATCTGAAAGCCCTTTTAAAGATTTACTAGAGTTCATCACAAGGTCCGCTAACATGAGTGAGCTCTAATGATAGTGAGCCGCACTGATATGCTAACTTGCTTCCAAACCCCCTAACCTTATCTAATCCAAACTAATGCTATATACCAACGATTAACAAACTTTCTCATGGATATCCCAATTTTTTCCATAAACTTTTCTCAGGAGAACTCATAACTTATAACGTTTTAAGAGCTCCCAGAGATGACGCCTACAGATGTTTATTGAATCTGCTCTTGAACAGGTACAAATACAAATTTTTGGCACAACAAGCTAGTTAGTACCCAGCGCCGAACTTTCTCACAACCTTTCATGTGTGCGTGTGTACTTCTAACACAGTGGCGGGAGCTCCTGTTTTATGCCGACTCCGAACGGCGAATTTGGGATAAGTTTTTCTTGATAATTTATACTACACCGACTATTTGTCAGATCTTCACGAGCGTAGGGCCAGTAAAAAATCACTTGGGTGTTGCTACGGCTGGTAATCGAACCAGACTTTCTCCGCGGCAGTTCATCGCACCAACCATCGCGCCACTGATCCCATATATATATGTATATATATATACATATATGGAATATATATATTTAGAAGCAAATACGTCTTCTGGAAGTTCGTTCCATTGTAAGCTTATTCTGAATTTTGGAATTGCGTTGATAGAGCTCCTCCGAACATCTTCCGCCATATTATTTTTAATAAATAATCTTCGCTGTGCCATAGGTTGCAGCTTTTAAGCGTGGGAAGGAATTGGATAGAGTCCAGTATGTTGAGTTTATGTTTCGGGGCCAAACTCCAAACATAAGAAAAGAAGAATGTTGGGCTGGTGTAAAATACCTCTTTGCTCTGAAAAGGAAACTTAGCTTGGACGCTAATGCGCTTATTAGCTGTCAAAAGATCATTAATGTGAAGCAGAAATAGTGTGTGGTGCGAGAATTGACCCCTGTGTTTATACAAAATGTATCTGTAGAAACGCCATCTACCACTATTTACATCTGTCTTTAAGGAAGTTAACTACTCAGCCGCACAGTATTTGAGGAAGTCCGTATGCTGTCAATTTGACTAGCTAAGCCCTGAGTCAAACTCAATCGAAAATTGGAAATATAAGGGCAAGAGCTATAAATTCTCCATGATTGTTCATAGATGGTTTACACAACTTGGCAGGACTCCGGTAAAGCGTTTCTTTCGCACAATGAACCATTCCTTCCTTATAGTAATCAAAAATCTCGTTTTGTCAATTACCGCTGGAAGTTTTATGAATAGTAAAGCAACAGGTCTTTAGTTTTCAGACATGTACTTTCTTTGTTTTCTAAGAACCGATTGGAATTAAACAACTTTCCAGCATCTTGGGAAAACCTGTTTATCATATGACATGGAAAATAATCTGCAAGGCAAAGGTACAAGATCGAGTGCGCATTTTTTGATGAAATTCCGTCAGGTCCAGGTAGCTTCTTTACAGTCCAATTAGTTTTGGATACGTCTTATCTTTCGAGGTCGAAATTTTACTTCAACCACTCTTGAGGGTACGTTTTCAATCGTTGGTGGCACTGCTTGTTGCGAGTTGAATATTGATTATTCCAGCGAATAAGTCAGGCTTTTCCTTTTGTGTTGTAGCCAGTGATCCATTAGTTCTGATTAATGAAGTGAATGAATAGTTTGTACATTCATAACTGACTACTTTTTCCATGGACCAAAATGTCCATGAGCATCTGGGATATGCCAGCCCCATGGGGCTTATTTCCCAAATAAAAGGAAATAGCCCCCAAGGGACTTAATTCCAGTTTTCGAAATGGAAAAAAGCCCAGCCTCGAAAAAGCATTATCCCCTGCGGGTGTTATTGCCATTTGAAATTGGAATTCGATTCAAGTTTGGTGTATGCAAAGTTTGAATGTGAACAATGGGGGTTATTTATCTGCACTGCGTGCGTTAGACCAACCGTTTTCGACAACCTTAGCGACATCTCGGGTAAAAGGATATAAGATCTCATTTGATTTTTAAACCTCACAGGCTGGATCTAGAGACCGCCTGTATCACGTCCACAACACCAAATCATAATAAAGGTCACACGAGTCGTGGTTATAAAAAGGCACATAAGTGCTACTTGGGATCTGATGCCCATTGTCTAAAGGTTTTCTTGTTCGATGCTGCAGCTTACTCGAATTGTACCATGGTTTGTTGGATCTTTTATAGAGTGAGGAAAGAAGAATGATATCTGGTACTGCCTCTGCTTAAGTATTGACATCAGTTTGTCTGAAACAAGGTCTTTTCAAGAAAGAGCACCGCCAGTTACATAAAACTCGTTGATGGTCTTGTATTCTTGGCATCGATATGGTAAGTTTGAGTTTCTTAATGGAGCAGAGATTGAGATCTTGTGGTTATCTGGATCTGAAGTAAGGAATAGAACCAAGATATAATAAAAGTTGTTATGAATGTCTGGAATATGTGTTTGTTCACGAACAAGTTGGGTCAAGTTGCTGATATTAGCAAACATTTCGGCCAGTCTTCCTGCGTCATCCGTTCTGTTCGAGTACCGTAGTCAATTAAACTTGTGCCTGTTTAAATCGCCAAGGATTATAACTTCGGCTGTTAGGTGATTAGTTCTTTCCCAGTCAACCTTTTCAAACAACTATTGAAATAGTGTCACAGGTTGATTGTCATTTGTCAAGCGATAAATGCAGCAAAGAAATTTGTGATTCCCTGAATACCAAGTTTTACCATTTAACATCGAGGTTACCAGGTTTCATCGGTTGCTCTCACTGGCATGCTAGGTCAGATCTTGTAACGGGTGATTTTTTAATAGGTTTAGAACTTTAAAAAAAAAAAAACACAAAAAATTCGAAAAAATGAATGAAATATTTATTTGAATCGATAGTTTGAACCTTGCAATTTAATAATTTCATGCAAATGTTGACCGCGGCTGCCTCTCAGGTAGCCCATCCGCTGAGTCCAATTTTGGCATACTCTTTCACACATATCGGCCGGTATCTCACGAATGAATGCATGGATGTTGGCTTCCAGTGCGTCAATCGAAGCGGGCTTGTCCCTATAGACATTAGCCTTGACATACCCCCACAAAAAATAATCTAATGGTGTCAAATCGCACGATCTAGGCGGCCAATTGACCGGCCCGAAACGTGAAATTAACTGTTCACCAAACTCGCCTCGCAATTGCGCCATTGTTTCGCGTGCTGTGTGGCATGTGGCACCGTCTTGTTGAAACCACATATCATGCAAGTCAAGAACTTCCATTTCGGGCAAAAAAAAGTTTGTTATCATCGCTCGGTAGCGTTCACCATTGACAGTAACGCTGCGATTCGCATCATCTTTGAAGAAATATGGCCCAATAATGCCGCCGGCCCATAAACCGCACCAAACAGTGGCTTTTTCGGGATGCATTGGTAGCTGTTGCAATGCTTCTGGCTGACCTTCACTCCAAATGCGGCAATTTTGCTTATTTACGTACCCATTCAACCAAAAATGAGCCTCATCGCTGAACACAATTTTTCGATAAAAAAGCGGATCCTCGGCCAGCTTTCCAAGAGCCCATTCACCAAAAATTCGGCGTTGTGGTAGGTCGGCTGGCTTTTGTTCTTGCATCAGCTGTATCTTAAAAGGCTTTACGCCCAAATCCTTCCGCAGAATTTTCCACGTAATGCTGTAACAAAGGCCTAACTGCTGGGAACGGCGCCGAATCGACATTTCGCGGTCTTCTGTCACACTAGCTGATACGGCCGCAATATTTTCTTCACTACGCACAGTACGTAAACGTGTTGGTGGTTTAATGTCCAACAAAGTAAATTTGGTGCGAAATTTGGTCACAATCTTCCGAATAGGCTGCTCAGAAGGTCGAGAATGCCGATCATAAAATGGAAGCAGCGCGCGATGAACATTTCGTACCGAGCACGAATTTTGATAGTAAAATTCAATAATTTGCAAGCGTTGTTCATTTGTAAGACGATCCATGGTTAAATTGCAAACCAAACTGAAGCTGTTTGACAGTGACACAAGGTACTAAACACACGTCAGCTGTCAAAACCAGTGTTGCCAAAACCAAACCAGCTAAAAAATCACCCGTTATATGCACCTCTAAAACGTAGACGTGGACGCCATCCATAGTCAGGATACCGAAGATTAGTTTGTTTTGTTTACTACCTTTCGGGCTTAGTATAATTTCGTTCTTCATCTTTTGGTCGTGGTGGAATTTGACACCGTGAATGTGGAATGTAGTAATGTCTGGCTCGTTTGAAAAAAAAACAATCACCCTGTTTCTGTTCGTGTGCGATTTGTATGCATTTACACTTAAATCTCAACAAAAAATAAATCACTGTTCGTCTATTCAACAGTTTATCTGATGTGTACATCGATCTTGGCATATCCGTAGCCTCTCGTATTGTAGTCTTTTTATTATTTTAACGATGGAAACAATAATTTAATAGATAATTGTGAATAACAAGGCAATTTAATTAAACACACGTTACAAGCTAAAGCTGCACCGTCAACACAGGTATTTACAGACATTTCTCTGGCGAATTACGTAGCTGGTTGCATTCAATAGTTTCATCTGGGTATATTAGTCATGCATAGAATGATAATTAATTAAGCTTCTCCATAATGCAGAAATGTTAACGAGTAAATGCTCTCAAAGAAAATTGTAGTATGGTGTGTGCGATGCCTATCTTCAACTTGCAGATCATTCATATGAACCGGGTCATACAGAAAACAATTGAATGCTAGTATTCCACATTTGAGGTGTATTGTAGCGCGTTAAGGATTGTTTTAGATATTTAATGAGATGCTTTCATCTGTCCACGTTAGGACTCATTACTGATTTGTGCTCTAATTGCTTCGCCAGATACCACATTTCGTTATGAAAAATAAAATGAATATCTCTGTTTTGCATCCAGTGCATAAATTCAAAATTTTAAATCACTGAAACCGTATTCTAGGAAAAATTAATTATAATTTGTTCACCTGCGTAAATCACTTTTAATTTCGTAAAAAGTTCATAAAATTTTTTTTTGAATCACCGCCAAAATCGGTTTTAATTCTTTGGAAAATGAATGTGTTTTTCCGTCTTTGTGAAATAGTTAAAGAATATAAAATAAAACACAACCTTTGTCTTACGTTATAAGTTAGATTCTCATTTTATTGGCGCAAATTATCCTATTTTGGCGGACTGTCAAAAAGGTTACATTTCTTGTTTATATATTCAGCTGTCATTTTGCAATGGACGCATTCATCATTTTATAGCACCATTATTTGTGCTGAATAAGTATTTTTTCTTGGTGATAACGTCAATCACCAACAGAATGATTCAATTTTTTATAAATATAAAGTGTGGTTATATTTTAAGGGCCGATGTTTATTTTGAATAAAACACAAATTATTTAGGAAATTACTATTATTTCTTTTTATAATTATAATATTGGTATGGTTCAATTATGTATGGAATCAAATATAGGTCTAATGGCCGCCGCGACCTCCATCCGATGGTCCAAATTTAATTTTCGATGACGCTGAGGCACAATTGAGGTTCTGTGCCATTAATGTGCCGAATTATCTCATCCTTGAGCGCTTGAATTGTTGCTGGCTTATCGACGTACACCATTTCTTTCAAATAACCCCAAAGAAAGAAGTCCAACGCTGTCAAATCACATGATCTTGGCGGCTTATTGACATCGCCACCACGTGAGATAACACGGCCATTGAATTTGTTTCGTAAAAGAGCCACTGTTTCGTTAGCAGTGTGGCAAGTGGCACCATCCTGTTGAAACCACATATCGTCCACATCCATATCTTCCAATTCTGGCCATAAAAAGTTCGTTATCATCTCACGATAGCGAACACCATTCAAAGTAACTGCCTGACCGGACTTATTTTGGAAAAAAAAAATACGGCCGGATGATGCCGCCAGCCCATAAGCCGCACCAAACAGTCACTCTTTGTTGGTGCATTGGTTTTTCGACAAACACTCTTGTGTGGTTTTCTAAAAGTTGTAAAATTTTCTACAACCCACAGCGTCTCTTCAAAGAAAAATAAACACATGCCGTTGTTCAAATTTAGCTGATTTATGCGCCGGAGCCATGGAAATTTAGACATTTCGGATCAATGATGTTGTGTTCCATACAATTATGACGATATGTCTTTCAAATAAATAAAATAAATAAACGAATAAAAAAATGTCGATGATAGATATGTAACACACACTTTATTTTATTTAAATTTGAATACAGGAAGCGCTTAATGATTTTTTTTCTATTTTTCATGTACAAAAACATTATTTACATGTGTATAAACATTATTTTCACCATCAAAACTTTGTCAACCATTTACTTTATGTCGACAGATGACGTTTACATACACCCATCCTAGACTTATGTATTCCCCTCAACCATTTCATAGTTATCGAGCACCCTAGTATTTATATTGGCCAATTGAACTCAAGGTTAAAATTTAAATTTGAACTCAACGAACAACAAAGATACGCGAAGCATAGGAGAACCGCAACAAAACGAACAACAAATTGTGTTTGACATCTTGCACAATGTTGCAAAATTGTTCGTCATCGTTTGGTTAGCAAATCTAGCCATCCCACTCAAACTAACCTCAACCGCAAAGTAAATGCAATCAATATTCAAAAATGCTAATTTACAACTCGTTTGTATGGACGACGCGACGCGACGTGGTGCGACCGGTGTAAAGACGGACACGTCCAACGACATTACATATCCGAAACACGAGTACTCCGCGTTAGATAATTATTGATTGGGTTCGTAATCCCTTACAAGTTACAGTCGCAATGTTACACCCCTTGTGCACACATAGATACACCGACCGATCGGCCTTATGACTCAAAATGGTAGCATAATCACACTAAAAACTGTTAAAACCTGATTCAACCTAAGAGTCATTAGTCAAATCCTCTAAAACCGAGGCTGTGAATCATTTTTATTTTATTTTACATCAACTTTGGCAGTCACTAAAAGAATAATAATTCGGACGTGATAGTATGAGTGTGAATAGATACGTTATGCCTACGCATTTCCAACAAACACTACAAAGGGAGATTTTATATCTTTTGGTAGGCCATAGTAAACTTGACACGGCTCGAGGTCGCAGATTGGCAACAAACAAAAAATAGGAAAACTAATGGAAATCATTAGCACATTCTGCCATTGGGTGGCGCTGTGTGTTGTGGGAGGGGAAACCCACGTACCAAGGGAAACTTTGTACTGTAGAGTGTAGAGTATTTCGCATTTCGAGAATGTTTACGTGGGACACGTGAACTGAACACCCAACCGTTTTTGAATTTATTTTTGAAACAAAACATGTGGTTTTCGAAATTGCTCCCAGGTTGCTGATCTTGTTGTTAATTTTTAATTGTCCGTGTGTACAGCACGAAATTTTTCAATACTAATGTGTTGTTGAGTTTAGGGGACTTACCATCAAGACCACGTGGTGGAAGATCATCGCTCGGTGATTGAACACGTTTTTCCTTTGTTTGGTTGCTGACATACTAACGAAGTGAACTGCTTCTGTTGCTATGCGGCGATCAAACTTGAGGTCATTTGAATATTTAGACATGAAAGACGTTTTTAACGGAGTCTATGGTTTAAGAGTCTGTAATCATGGTTTATGAGTGGTTTTGGTGTGTGTGTGACTTTCATTGGCGACGACAGCGCCCATGTGCTTAGGTTTGTTGAATGGGGTAACCTATGAAATTACGATTTGATTTGTTTATGGGTAAGGGGCATGTGACAGTTGTAATCAGAGCTTGCTGTAGTATTTTTTTATCTGGAGTAGTAGAGATAACAGTTATATGCTTGTTGGTGACGGCAGGCAAGAAAACACAAGTTTGTCTTATCAATGCGTCTGGAAGATTCGTTTCATTTGTTTTTTTAGAAAGAGTTTCGACCCAACTGGTCTAGACCTGGTTACGGAGCAAAGTTATGAAGCGATCGTGAAACTGATTTATGGGCACATTAACCTTTATACTGAGCTGTCAATGGAAAATTGTAGATTCTGTAGAGATGTAAATACAAAGGAATAAAATATTTTACAATCCGGATCCATACAACACTTTAAAACTAGCTTCTGTAATGTTGTGTTTTGGCACAATCAATGGGATCTACAATTTAACGTCGATCCGGAAAAAGACTAGGATGTTGATCAGACCATTACACGAGGTGAGGAAGTGGGTAAAAACTTAACCAACATAATTCTCTAATTAACTCGGTCCTTAGCTAACTGCCTCCAGTTGCGCAATCCAAGTTGGTTAATTGAGGTCGGCTTATACCTGAGCGCATCACTTAAAGTGAGGTCTTCCTCTACGGCGTCTAACGTCTTTCTGGGAATCAAAGACCCTGCGAGGCGCAGTATTGATGTCCATTCTTTCTATTGGTGTATTGGTCATCTTTAACGTCTAATGTGGCAAACGATTGTTCGCAGAAGTTTTCCCTCAAATCGTCCAAGGATTTCGTTATACACTTTTGATACAGGATCAGGTATAGGATCTCATTAGTATTGCGTGTGACGGCCTTACTATTAAATTCTATTAAATTGACTTCTTAGTTAAAAGAAACAGCAGTTGGCAGGAGTAATTGTGTTCCGGATTTTAGATTTCTAAAGTTAACTTTGCCGATAAACTGTTCTCAATGGTCAATCGGCCATTGACCAATGAAAACATTGCATCGGCAAAACTTCGTAAAACTAAAATCCGGAACATGGACATTCTTTGTTTCTTTTCTGACGAGTGTTGTCAGATCTAATATCGGAGTTGAAGTATACATAGTCGCGTTGCCGTTCTGTCCAATTTGTCGATGTTGTGTGTCCTTTCGTACGGACAGCATGTGTTTGGTCTTACCCTAATGTGCTGCTCAACCGATATTTGCCTCTTCCTTCGCTATACTAGCCTATGACATCACCATGAGTACGACCAATGTGGCAATATCGTCGACGTATGCTAGAAGTTGGACCGACTTAAGGGAGATTTTGCATCTGGTTTTGGGTAGGGAGTTTCATACAATCCTCTCAACAATCAAATTGAAGAATTCTCATGACAGTGCATCGCCTTGCCTTAATCCTATTTTGGTATGGAATGTGCCAGCGTTTCCGACCCTGATGGAGCAGCGAGAATTCTTCATCGTCATCCTGCGCAGACGGAACAGTTTGGCCGGTATCAGGCGTAACACTTATTGTCTAAGTTTGCCTCTTATAACAAGTACACATGTGAATAGTCCCTGTTTCTGTGCAGTATAACACGGTCCGTAGTAGATGTCACAGATTAGATAATCTTTTACCCGGCCCATCCCATAGTTTGTTCTAGATGGCAGTAATGTCTGCTTTGTAAAAAGCTATGGGCTTCCGCTGAACCTGAACCTCTATTGTTAAATGTTCTCACATTCCAGGAGCAGATTCAAACGTCGCTGTCCTTTTTTCGTTTTTAATGGTCGTCAACAATAATATCTGTCTCTTCCGAGGCTATTGGTTTCTTCGTAACAAAAACTTTTTTCCTTGGGTCGGTTGTTAACCCAAAGCACAACACCCAACCTGGAGGATCAGTTCCAATTTATAAGACACAACTAAGATATGAGGCCATCTATACCTTATACTGGATTGAGCTTTGCTGTTGGCCTTTCGGCTCATCAGCTACCAACTATGTTCCAGGGCCCTTATCTACTTTTAAAATTGGTAGGTATTAGTACGAACTGGAAATTGCTATTTCTATATATTTTTTTTGTGAACAGTAGAGAAAAATGCCATCATACATATATGAAATACGTGAGCTTTAAGAAAAAGTTGTCATTAATCGCCATCGTGTTTCCATTCTGACACACTTTGACATACTTATCCCTTCGATACGGCGCTGGCAAAGTTTTTTTTTTCGGGCAAGGCTGGAGTTTGAAACCTTTTGATTAAAAAAAGCGGAATTCCTACGTCGAAAGCGGGACACAAGATCCACTTTGTCAGTTGTTTTGTATTAGTTATCATTTTAGTTGAACCGAAGTTTACTTGCGATACTTTTAAGCTACTTATAGATACCCTACCACATAGGGTAACGTACAGTTTGTAACATAGAGAAATAATTCAGCTAGATATACCTCAAAGTACATGGTTCGAACAGAATCGCTAGCTGAGTCGATTAAGCCATGTTTGTCTGTTCGTCCGTCCGTCCGCCTGTAGGTAACCGGTTTTTGGGCCTTAAATTTTGAGCTAGGATAATGAAATCTGGTACATGTGATCCTTGTACGTGCTGTGCTGTTCGAACAAGTGAAAAAAAATCAATAACTGCCTACTGCCACACCCACTTTTTAGAAAAACCAACCGCATATGTAGGCAACCTGAATAGCTATATTTTGTTCATATAAGGTTTTTTTTTCCATGCCAACCTTTTGATGGCGTTTTCAGTAAAAAACGTTTTTCGGTAAAATTTTAAACATTTCAAAAAAATGTTGATGCTAAATTATTGGTTATGGTAATATAAATATTTCTACCATATATCATTTCAACCCACGCCTACATTTTAGAGGCGTTTTCATAAAAAAAAACCAATTGTATATACTACTTCATAGTATAACCAGGCTAAAAACGTTGTTTTTTGTCGAACCATAAAAGATTTTGAGAAACTGTCGGAACAAAATGTTGTGACAATGACATTTTCTATATTTCATCGCCATAAATCCCACGTTTTAGAATTAATAATTTTAAGGATGGGATGGGATAGGGTATAAAACTATCCGCACAGTGAATTGTAGCCTTCTCATATGTTTTTATCTTAAGTTCGTTATTTGGTCGGCTGTTTCATCATTACTTTCTCAAAAACTTAAATATCGCAGACATATTATTGGAAATATTTTCCGGTTTTGCTTATTGCTGGCATCCGTAGAAATAATAAAAAATGAGTTGCAGGTGGCCATGACTCAGAGGAATGCGTAGTTGACTGCAAAGCCAAACGCTGCGGGTTCAAGCCCCAGCTTCGGCAGCATATGTTTTCTACTAAAATTGCCAGCTTATCTGAGCCCACCTGTGCGATAACATGAGACAATATGTCTCCTCCTCTGTGCCACGTAAGTTAATCTATTTCATCTATGTGTATATCTGTCTCTTTCTGTTGTATTAATGTCTTGATCTGTCCCAGCCGATGGCCTCAGTCGCCAGTGCTGTTACGTGTCTTTAGTTTGTTACATTCATATGCGAAGTACTGTGATGTCAATTTCAATGTAAAAACGAAAACAATGTTCTCTAAAATTTTTTATTGCATCCTTCAAAACTTCTTATTATGGCAATACCTCACAAATTTTTTCTTCACTTTTCATCCCACCACACTTAACAAGCTTAGGCGCCTTGCTGATATTTGGAAGAGAGGAATGAACATGTGTTGAAAGCGGGACTGTGCCTGTAAGGACATTTGAGTGTGGACTAAAAAATCGGGACGTCTGGCAACGCTGCTTCGATATTTAGTGGAACATCATTCTTAGAAACTGTCAAACAACAATTTCCTTAATTTTTGCTATAAAATAGGGATGAATTCCTATTGAATTCATGATTGTCAAAAATTCTAAATTTTTAACAGAAATATTGATAAGGTGAATCCAAACAAAATTTATTCTCAGCATATTGAGAAAATCGCCGCACTTTCATGTGAGGAATAGTGTTTCACTAAAGGATTTCTTGGAGATCTCGAAGGTACACCTGTTCACACCTTCTTATTATTATTTTGATGATGTCGTCATTATAAATAAAATACGTTTTGGTGATTTTTAGCAAAGATACACGATAGCGATAATAAAGTTGTACACATAGGTGTATAACACACAGTAGTCCATTCATCACTTAAAGGTCGCCCATAAAACATGTGTTGGTAATCAAAAAACGGTATTTAAGTGCCAAAATATACAACGTAACGTAAAAATATTAGCTCTTATCAAATTTAAGTTTATTTTCCGTTTTTTTTTTTAAACATACATAAATCAATCTACTTATGCCGCCTGATAACCCTGACCTTTATTGCGTTGTTCTGCTTAATAAATTAAATTACTTTATAGCGAGCACATTAATGTAACGGAAATGTGTCTATATGCCTTGAAAGAAATCGAAAATTTAGTGTGTGGAAAATTCCAACAAGGCTTTATTTTTTTTTCTCTTGCTTCTATTTTTATTTGATGCCGAATATTTTATTTTTGTAATGTTGGAGCACTTGTCATAAGGGTTCGCTCTCACTGCGTGGTGTACGTGACGACAGCAATGTCAGTTGAGATTGATGTTCGAACTTACTGACCTCGAAACTACTAAAACAACAAGTGCAACTGTTTAATAAGTATAAAACGCACAAAATACTCATGAAGAATTTTTTTTGAATTGTTAAACAAAAATAAAATCAGATGCGCTTTTTTGACAATCGTTTTGGACTCTAGGTAGACCTTTCACATTTTTGTTTGACATTGCGTGTTTATAGTTGCTGCGGGCTAACCTTCTGTCGTAAAATTTTTAAATGGACTACCTACATACAGTTGTAAAAAAAAAAATACTTGAAACTATAGCAAGTCAAAACTTTTATAGAGGTACCTACATACGTGACATGGGCTGATATCGAACATGTTTCTGGGCCAGAAAACAAATTTAGTGCACATGCAACATGGTCATGTGTATGCCTCCGACAGGTGGTATTGGTGTACAAAGAAAGTCAAATGAGAAATGACAGCGGGCCACCACAATAATTCAGACACAAGTAGGTACCTATATTGTAATGGGGACTTAAGTAGGTTTCAAGTATCACGTTTGTGAAAATTGCTCTTGGATTGGATCCGTTTCGGATTCATTTAGAGACTGGAATACACATGTAGAGGTTTTTTTTTGTTATATTTTGCGATATGGGTGTCGTAAATGAAGTCTTAGTACAAAAAAACCTCACCAATGGGATTAAGCAAGTCTTGAATGGTTTACTCGTTTGCTTTTGCCGTTTCTTGTTTTCTTCTCGGTCACCTCTATTTTGTTGTTCGTTGCGTACGTGGTTTTTTTTAAGGCAATGCTACACGCATTCCTGGTAAAAACGAAACAAATTAACGTGCAACACCTTGAAAAGGGAATTTCGAAATAGCTTCACATTTGGGGTCAAATCGGACATGTAGAGGCACCTACTATAGGTGTGATACTCAAAATTGGAACAAATACGGGTTCGTTCACATGCGTGGAAAAATATTTTTATTTTAGATTCATTTTAGAGATAGTTGAGTGAAAACGGTTTAGCTATTGGGATGGTTGACAGCATCATTGAATCAATAAAAATGATGAAAATAAAATGTTAGTTCCTACACAAGACGGATGATAGGGATCATGGGCTTTGTTTAATAAGCCTGAGATGTATAGAAAATAACAGAAAAGTAAACGATTTTTGATTAGCAAGAATTCTTATTTTGAAGAATCCATGTTCATCAAGAATCCTTCACAGATATGACGATGGAGAATTCTCGCTGTTTCATCAGAGTCTTAAACGACCGCACCGACACGTTCGATACCAAAAAAGCATTTTGCAAGACTTTCTTCATCTCATCCTTGAAAGGATTTTGCAAAACCCTGAGCTAATACCAGAGACACAATCTTCCATTAATCGGTTTGATATCATTGCAACGTTTCGTAATACAGACAATGAAGCGTCAAAAATTGGTTTAGCTGTAAATGAGGGTAAGAAAGCATATAAATGGTCAGCAAAGAAAGCTACAACTTTGAGGTAGTAAGAGTCTTTGTTTACTTCAGCTATTTAATCTGACAGGACATTTTCTCCGAAATCTCAATAATAATTGTTCTTGCAGACTATTCCTTGTGGCTAAGAAGGAAATTTAGTTATAAAGCCTCGGTCTCTTACTCTTATCATGAATATCAAAGGCGGATTCCTAATTATTCTGAACAAAGAATTCTTTGAAAAATCTTAGACCCCGTTTGCATTGACAGGCTAGTTCCAATTTATTAGATACCCTTAGGACAGTGGCGCATCATTGGCCTTTCGGTTCATCCGCTACCATCTGTAATCAAGGGACCTGACCAAGCCATGAAATTCCTAGATGAACTGTTGTCGGAATATGTCGAAGCAGCTCCTTTAGGTTTTTGTCCCTCATAACTGGGACTCTATATGCCACTGTTAATTCCATCTTGGGAATTATTTCGCTGCCGTATTGGAAAATAACTATTTGCCTTAGTTTGATGACACAATTAATCTTTCGAGTTTATCTGTTGTTCTTATATTTCTGAATAGCGATTCCTTAGTTAAGCATTTGACATCCGATTACACGATGAATGATGATAAATGACAGGTGAGACTTCAGGAATGAAAAGGTTGGGTTTAAAGTACTTCATTCATACAACGTGAAAAAGTTCTCCCAAAAGCAATAAAAAACCAATCCAAGTAACATACATTTAATATGTGACCGACTTGCATCTGTTGATTTATACAGTCAGATAGAGGTATCTCTATGAATGAAAAAGTCGGACAAAACTCTCAAAGAAACGTGTCATCCACCTGCAGAGCTAGTGGTTGTGGTTGTTCTAAGTATTGGGCACATACGATTTTCTAAAGACCTTATTTCCTCTTCATCTCTTTTTTTATATGATTTGCGCTCACTTTGGAGGTTATGTTTTACCTTAGTTCGATAGGAAACATGACTGTTAAGAACCTAAACCTTAAAACCATGTAAGTCGACCATACAATTACAACTGTAACTCAACTATCTTCAACTAATTTAATCACCACAACAGGTCCTCCTGTTGTAACCTACTCCGACGGTCCCAATCGGACATACTCCTGCTGAACCGAAATCGCTCTACTCCGCCTGAGCGGGGTCTCGTATAGGAGCCGCCTATCCACAGTTCGTCGGAAGTCGTGGTAGATTACCGGAACCGCCGATCTATCCTCTATCAGCCCTCGACTATCCAAATATAGGAACAATTCTGGCGGAATAAAGCCGCTTAAACACGCACTCAAAATATTCATCATTGGGGTAGAAGGTCCATAATGAGACTATTGTTCAAAGCCATCGCTCTTCCAGCGTGAAACCGAATAAGTCTCACCAGAAAGTTGTCTTTTCTGTTTATGTTGGTCCCATTGTATAGGACCTGGTTGGAATAATATTTTGTGTAGTCAGATCCTGCTGTTCTGTGAAGTCCAAGACATCTTCTTAAGCACTGCCTCTCAAACACCACCTGTATCTTTTCCATTTGAGATGGGATAACGTTGAACCACACCGGGCACCCATAGGCAATCATCGGGCTAATGAGGGCCATGTAGCAAATCACCTTCACCTGTCAAGACGACTGCTATAAAACAATCGTCTTGTCAGGGCAAACGCTCCTCTAGCTCTCGCCAGAGCAGCATCTACATGTCTTTCGAAATATAGATACTGATCTAACCAGATGCCAAGGTACTTTACTACACTTTTACCAGTTCTTTCTCGTATCCTTAGAGGCCCTAGACAACGGTGTTCTACACACGATAGTTTCCGATTTCTGAAAGTTGATTTTCAACAAAATGTCGGAGAAATATTCCACAATGTTTTTCGGAGGAATACTTTGAAGCTAAAATCCTGCGAACCGTACAAAATCGGAGAATTTTCCGCTCCGACGGATACCTCGCTAGGGCTGAATATTTCTGGATCTTGTCGGAGTCCCGCGATAAGATCGTCCGCATACGCAGTTGAGCTGAGCAAGGCTACCTATCATATCACTTGTGTAAATGTGGAAGACAATCCGCGAGTTTACCGCTCTCTGTTGCAGACCATTTTTGATGAAAAATTTGGTGGTAGAAACTACATTGCCACTTTTGACAGTAAACGTTCTACCAGTCAGCACGTCAACCTTCCACACTTCCAGGCGAACACATTACCAATACACCGCGGTATCTGGGTCTCTGGAGCTTATGCAGCTATAACCGGCCACGGCAGAAGACTTAATAAGTAGAATACACCTTCCAAGATCATTCTACTCTAAATGTTTAGTGCTGAAACATGGACTTTATCAAGAGCGTATGAAGGCATCAATGGTTACTACAAGCTTGGTCCCGGAGGTGAAAATTTAAAATTTAGACTTGAAAACAACACATTGGGAGTTTATGATGGTTTTGACGTATAGAGCGAATGGACACCGGAGAGTCTTCGGTTCGATGAATTAAGGCCAGACCTCGCCTAAGGTGGAAACTGACCTGAACCAACTTGAAGTGCTCAACTGGCCCCGTTTTTAAACACTTGTAACAGGTGGACCTAAAGAAGTCATCCGATGTTGTGTGACCTTCAGAATTTTGGTTGTGGCTCGCGCAGTGTGTGCCGTTGCTCCGTCCCGTTGGAACCATGTCCTTCAGTCCTAATTCGCCCAATTACGGCAGAAAAAAGTCGGTTAACAGCGGCGTTCTCGAAAAAAAAAATGGCCCGATGACTCCTAAAGCGTGAGCAGCGCACCATGCAGTAACTTTTAGCGGGTGTAATGGCTCCTCGTGCATTACTCGTGGATTGACGGTGAACCAGAAGTGATAGTTTTTTTTTGTTCACGTACCCACTGAGGTGGAAATGAGCCTCATCGCTCATTATGATTTTGGTCGAGAAATCATCCACTTCGTCCTCGAGATCGATGATGGCTTGGGCGTAGGTTACACGCGTTTGGCGGTCGACAGGCAGCAGCTGATGCATGGACTGAACTCTTTGTACGGGAATATGCGCAAGTCTTTGACCGAAATTCGCTTAAGGGACGACCGGCTGCTGGCTAACTGCGAGGCACTGCGTCTGGCCGATTTTCCGGCGACAGCTCGACATCCTTGGCAATGTCTCGTGAGGTCCCACACTCTTCAAGGCTGGTGGCCAAACGGCGCAGTGTCGGACGGCCGGGGAATCGAAGACGGAATTCGCGCTGCGCCAACACTACAGACGAGTTGTTACGCAAAAAAATAGACATGATTATTCCGCGTTTTTGGGGAGTGTCACTTGTATTCTACATCTGTCTAGTCCACAAATGTCAAAACAGATTTGACATTGGCGGCCATATACAAAAATAAGAGCATCTCCCAACAGGGTGATCTCTTTTGGCCCACCTTGTACAAGGTGGCGCAAAAGTAATCCTCCTATCAGAAAATGCTATAAATTTTGCGATTGGCCCCTAATGTCAGTTCTGTTTTGACATTTGTGTAGTAAACACATGCGAAATACACGTTAATAGGAAAACAATGTTACGCTACACTGCTCCAGAACGCGGAATATTGGTGACTATTTATTTGAGCAATAATCGGTCGGTGACTTTGGCACAACGTGAATTTCGTCGCAGATTTCCTAGCCGTCCAACGCCTACTGGTGAAACACTGCGACGTTGAGCCGCTCGCCTCGAAGAGACTGGCACAATACGAGATGCTGCTAGGCGTGGCAGACCCCGGAGTAGCCGTTCTGCAGAGAATATTGCTGCTGTAGCCGAAGATGTCATGGAAGCGCCGTCGACATCGACCAGACGACGTGCCACGCAAATGGGTATCAGTCGACGGTCTTTACAGCGAATTTACGGTCTTTACAGCGAATTCTGGTACAAGATTTGAAGATGTTTCCGTACAAAGTCCAGACGGTGCATCAGCTGTTAGCTGCTGACCGCCAATCGCGTCTAACATACGCTCAAGCCATCCTTAATCACCACCAAGAGGAAGATGATTTTTCATCAAAAATAATCATGAGTGAGGAGGCCCATTTCCATCTTAGCGGGTACGTAAATAAGCAAAATTTACGCTTCTGGGGCACTGAAAATCCGCGTGTAACCCACGAAGAGCCACTACACCCGCTCAAAGTCACTGTATGGTGTGCTGTTTTCGCTGGAGGAGTCATCGGACCTTTTTTCTTCGAAGACCTCGCGGGCTAAACGGTTACTGTGAATGGTGAGCGCTACAGAGCAATGATCAACGAGTTCTTTTCGCCGCAACTTCATGAATTGGGATTGGAAAACATGTGGTTCCAACAGGACGGTGCAACGGCACATACTGCACGTGCCACAACCGATATGCTGAAGGATGCATTTCCCGGGCGCCTAATCTCCCGTTTTGGCGATTTGCACTGGCCAGCAAGATCGCCTGATTTGACCGCTCCAGACTTCTTTTTGTGGGGCTTTTTGAAGTCGCGGGTTTATGTCAACAAGCCTCAGACTCTTGCAGCTCTTAAAGACAATATCCGTCAAGAATGTGAGGACCTATCGCCGGAAATTTTGGCCAAAGTGATGGAAAATGCCATAAAAAGGGCTCAGATGACAATCAACTGTGGCAGCGGCCATTTACATGACATCATATTCTCGACTTGATGTAAAAAAAAATTAAAAGACCAAATAAAAATAATCCACAAGAAGAATCAAAGTTTTTCTTTCTTTTTTTAAATTACAGCCAAAAAACCTCGGAAGGTTATTTTTGCGCCACCTTGTATAAATGTAAATCTATGTACGTATTTTATTTATTATTCAAAACTTCGAAAAACTCACTAGGTACATGTTAGGATTTTTTTAGTTTTGGATCTCGGTGACCTCATCCAACAAATTAAAGCCCTTCATGTCGAGTTTCCATGCAACAAGTGAATTGAATGTTTCATTTTGACTTGATGTTCATTCAATAGTCTAGGGATTTCTGGTGAAATCATCAAGAGATATATCACCTAGAGACGGGCAGCTGCACTTGTAACTAGACGCTTGACAGATTATTCAATTAAGCGACCCGCAATGTGTTGACGTCATCGAAATATGTAGACAGACACCATCCAACATTCAAACACATTAAAAGATATTTCTCATACGTAAAAGTATCTAGAGACAGCTAGATTGAATATGAGATGTTTTTTTCCACTACAAAATAAAAATTACATTCCGATGTTTCAAAATCACAATGAATGTCGAACCACTATAGTTGGTCGGTTGCTTGCTTAATGAACGTCGAAACACCATAGTAAGGCACATGTGTTGCAACATATTCCATTGCAACGTCATTCCGTACAAAGTATGAACAAAAAAAAAAAAAAAAAACAAACTACGCATTTAAAACAAAAACAAAATACATTCAGCATACTTTCACCAGAGTTGTGTTTACAATTACCAGCGGCCGTATCTTATTATTATAGTTCTTGAGATACTCGTTCGCGTATCTCGTATCTATAGAATGGTTTTTTTTTTTGTTGCTTTTGTTTAATGCTGTGCGCGAACAAAGAACTGCGTAGTATGTGCTTCCATTCAAGCACTCTAAAAGATTAGATAGCAAATGTTGAACTTAATGATATTTTTGTAGTGTTTTCGTTTTTTTTTTAATTTTTATTTTTTTTCCTTGTTTTAGACGTCTAAATTGTTTGTTGACAGAGTTTATATTTCTTGCGAAATCATAGATAGTTGCACGTTGGTAATAAGACGGACTTTGTTAAGGCCCACCTTGCTGACCTTGTAGTGAGCGTATTGAAAGTGAGTGGACACGTATGAGACATTTTATGATCAATATATTGTCCGACGCGGTGACAGATGCAATGCAATTATTTCTCATGGATTCAACACTTTAACACTTTGAAATCTATTTTGAAATCGAAATGGAAAAAAGTTTTTCAAAAGTGAGAAAATAAATTTTGCTTTAAAGTCTGGGCGATATGAATTATGTTCGGACAGAATAATCATCTTCGTGAAGACATATTTTTAAAAATAAATTCATTCGATGTCTATAATTTTTCAAACCCACAGCAAATCCCAAAATCCTTTAATCCTCGGATTTTGAAGTATTTACAAAACAGTATAATCCTTAAAGTCAAAATCCTCAGATAATGAACACCCAAACTGCCGCTTGATGTTATTGTTAGACATTTTGGGTCTGAAGATAAAAATTTAGAAAATTTGGTTTCTAGATTCTGATTTGGGGATTTTCGTTATTTAGTAGTGGTACAGCAACGCATAAATATAGCAACGTCTCAATGAACAGTCGCAAGTCCTATATATATATATCGACAGGCTTACGATTCCCACTTACGAAAGATGAACGTACTTTTAAATTATTCCTTCAGAATAATTAGGAATTTATTTATCCGGCTTCATGGTTCTTAGCAATACAGCAGGACTGGGATAGGAAAGGTCTTGTATAGGATTTCCTAAGCGGTTAGAGACTGAGTCTTTATTACTGAATAGCCTACTTAGCGGAAGACACATCAGTCAGCAATAGCAATTCTTCTTGTGATTTTGGAGGAGATGCCACTGACAGATTTAATAGCCGAGGTAGTCAAAGTCGCTTTCTACCTGAAAGTTGTATCTGTTGACAATGGGGTTCTGTCTAATACGCCAATGTTGTGTGCCCTTTCCTGTTTACATCTTGGCCTTGGCTCATTTACCGATTTGTCTATACAAGTAAACGTGTCGGTGACATCCAGTTTACTTACGTACTTAAGTGGTGCTGCAGTCAGAAATGAACCTCTCAACCAACATGCCTCTCCAATAGTCCTGGTTTTTATGTAACTGCTTCCAGTTACGCACTTCGAGTTGGTTGAGGTTAGAAGTCGGAGGAGATGCCACTGTCAGATTTAATAGCCGAGGTAGTCAAAGTCGCTTTCTACCTGAAAGTTGTATCTGTTGACGATGGGGTTCTGTTTTTTTTTTACCACTCCTTTGTCTATATTAGCAAACGTGGCGGTGACATCCAGTTAACTTACTTAATCAACAGGCGCTAAAGTCAGAAATGAACTTGGATCTCAACCAACAACCCGGTCCTTATCTAACAGCCTCCAGTTACGCACTTCGAGCTGGTTGAGGTCGGTTTAAACATGTGCGCACCACTCAAGGCGATGTCTACCAGTACTGCCTCAAAGTTAAATCTGTCAATGGTGACGTCGTATCCAATTCGTCGATGTTGTGCGTCCTTTGGAGTTGACAGCATATATATGGTCTTACCCTCACTTACAGCTAAACTCATATTTGTCACTTCCTTCTCTATGGGAATGTCATCACGCTGCGTCCGACCAAAGATTATAAGGTCATACAGATGCAATGAGAACAAAAAGCAGAAACTTTTGCTCACCAGCTTCTTGGTACGGCTGGGCGGTGTGTACGTGCACACATGAGAAACGAGTCCCGAACATATGGCGGTGCTGTGCCAGTACGACCCGCCATAGCACAATTTTTCTTCTATGCAGTGCATCATCTGTATGACTTTAATCTTTGGTCTGACCAATGATGTCAATATCGTCGTATGCTAGTTGTTGAACCGATTTATGGAAGACTGTGCCTCTGGTGTTGGCTCGGGCGTTTTGCACAATCCTCTCAAGAATCAAAGTAAGGAAGTCACATGACAGTGCATTGCCTTGCATACATTGATTTTGGTAAACAATGTTTCGATGCTGTCGTCCCTGATGGAGAACCGAGAATTCTGTATACGCCACCCTTGATTTCATCCTGGGAATTCTTCCGCTGCCGTTTTACATCATCCTCTCGCGCCAAGACCTTACACAGTGATTGAGGCCATATCTGCTGTTAAAGTAGTAGCAAAACTGGGTACCCTCAGTCTCGGCACTCGGCAGTCACCACGGAAAGGGTGAGAGTCGGAGTTGGTAGAGGCACCACTCAAGTGGCTTCATATAACGAAATTTCCTACCAATTGACAACGCCATATGGACACGAGGAATTGTCGGATGCATTGGAAAAAAATGTTACTTTGTATCTAGGCTGACTTGACGTCCTCTTTTAAGAGGAAATGTCCTCTTTTTGTCTAAAAAAAATGCAATTTGTCCTCTTTTAAGGTTTTAAGGTTAACTAAATCACAAATTTACGCATTTATACCAGACGGGCTCAATGGTACGATGGTTTCGTGCGATGAACTGTCGCGCAGAAGGTCTGGGTTCGATTCCCAGCCGTAGCAACACCTAAATGATTTTTTACTGACACTCCACTCGTGATGATCTGACAAATCATTCGAGTAGTATCAATTTGTCAAGAAATGTTTATCTCAATGGTTTTGAGAAAGCGCAGCTCTGGGTACTAACGAGCACGAGGCTGTTGAACCAAAAATTTGTATTTTGTGAATCACAAATCTGCAAAAAAACACTTTTTTTCAACAATAATTCAGAAATTTTGTGAATTTTTCTGGTGCGAACATGACTTAAAATATTTTATACCCAAAATCATTCACTTTTGCACACAACTCCATTTTCTTCACGTCTAATCCCATATTATTTTTTACCTTCAGTTTGTTTCATAGAAAAATAATTTTGATACCTATATACCTATGGATCGACTCAGAATCGCTAGCTGAGTCGATCCAGGCATGCCTGTCTGTCCGTTCGTCCGTCCATATGTGGGGCTTACATATTGACATAAAGTGATTGAATTTGGTATATAGGCCCTCTGTCCGACGAAGCACAGCACATTTTAAAAATTTCCGCCCACTTGTATTTTTCATAAAAATTTTGTTTTTTACCAAAAATCAAAGAAAGTTGAAAAAGTGACTGAATTTGATATTTAGACATAAAAAATGGCTTAGTAGTAACAATCATCAACAAAATGACGTCTGCGAAATGGTCACGCTGTAACCTATAGGTTTTTGATAACTAGAGAGCCAAACAACATCGCAACTTAAAAGTTTTTGAAAACCAAAAATGTATTCATACGAATCCATTTGTTGGCTCGGTTTGAATATTGAAAACAAATCTACTAGAAATTTATTTCTGATAATGAAAACCAGTGATAATTATTAATAAGAATTAAACGAAAAATAAAACCTGGCACCATCAAATTTATTCATCCAAAACCCGATTAAATGTCAAT
This sequence comes from Rhingia rostrata, assembly GCA_949824845.1. Classification (NCBI taxonomy): domain Eukaryota; kingdom Metazoa; phylum Arthropoda; class Insecta; order Diptera; family Syrphidae; genus Rhingia; species Rhingia rostrata. The sequence goes on along the minus strand of OX463756.1, from coordinate 143,013,107 downwards.
ACCACACAAACGAACCCTAAAAATATATCTACACGTTTCTTCATAAATGATGAGCTTGTCGCATTTCTCCAAATGAATGATTTCCTACGTGCCTACGTGCCGTTTATATTTTTTTAAGCAAAAAAAAAAAGTTGGAATAATTAAATTTGTTTTTTATTTATTTATTTATGAAACGATCTTTTATTTAGCTCATTATAAATGATCTTCCAGATGACACACAAACAGAAATCTGTTTACGCATGTTTACCACTCGACCTAAGTTACATGACTCAAGAGTATAAATCCGATTTGATGAGCTTTAGCTGTGATGGGTTGGCATTCTAAATTTTGCTGCCAATTTTGGGGTGCAAAAATAGAAAGAATCATAAGACCACCACCTCTGAATGGATAAAAAAAACCTCGATCAAGTAAAAAAAAAAAATATCTACATCACGTAAGGGGGATACCACTTATCAAGTATACCATCCACATGTTCTGTAGATTCCCGGAGCATTCAACGCGAATTTCCTAACTGCGTAGAATCGGTGCTTGTTTACGAACCACATCAACACAAATAAAAAATGCAAACTGACAAAAAAAATAAAACAACAGTCAGCCAAATGGACGATTATTATTATTTTTTATATAGAAAGATACACGTTCTGTGGGTATCTATATCTGTGAAGTTGTTTACGCGTTGGCAGGCAGTAAATTGTAAATTCCTTTAATTTTTATCTATACTTGTGTAGGAATACGAAATGTGGTTATACAGGCGGTAACGGGAACGGGAACCATTTGGATGCCTAATTTGTTAATGGAACGCAATTTCGTTATATAAGTACGGTGGGTTCAACATGTGCTTGGATTATTATTTATGTGTTTTGTTCACCCTCATCCGTCTCGTAGTAGGACTAAATATTCGATAAGAATTTGATAATTTCGAGTACCTAATGGATATGGCGTTATTTAATATTTGCTTTGACGAGGAGGCGTCATCGGTATTATGGCACGATTGGGTTGAGGCTTTGGTTATGATATGAAGTACCTTGGTTGTTGCGAGATGTTAGGTTTCAGGTTGGAGTAGGAGTGGAGCCTCAAATGTTTCATAAGCCTATGCTTGTGGAGGGAGTAGATTTCAAGGGAACGTAAATGATAGGCATTCCATCCCTAGTGGCAGAGATATCTACCTCTGAGACTAGGGATGGAATAGCTATCATGAATGTAAAAACTGCGCAACAGGCTAGTTAGGAATCAGAACACGCATTGGAGACTGCGAATTTTGTTTTATCGCGATTTTATTACCTAAAGCCGTATGCCGAATTCGGACGGCTTTCGCGATGGTTCATCTGAAGAAAAACACCAATGTCGATGTCCAGAAGCAGATCTTGAGATAAACTTTTTTTAACGGTTGATAATCGATGGATTGACAGACAATCGCGAGAGAAAGGCTATTGAAAAACATTTTTTATAATTACGATTGGATGTAGATTTCAGAACTTCGTCTTGACTGTTTATTGTCCCATTGAGTCACTGAATGCGATTGATGATTGATAAAAATTACCATTCCAGATCCATTTGAGTTCAAGATCTCAACCTATGTTACATTAGGTAACTCCGACTGTAATAACAGGGATCTAAACACTAGCCATATCGATGCCAAGGATACAAGACCATCAACGAGTCTAATGGAAACAGCGAATAACTGGGATAATCTGCGTGACTTTTACGGTTCTCTTTCCGAGAAGACAAATGATTGTTGTGATGCCAATAATTGCTCAGAGGCAATACCAGATATCCTACTTCTGAGTATGGAACTATTCGTTCCTCATGCTATTGAAAAAACAGGATCCAACAAAATAAGTAATGCGAGCATGTTTTATCTCCATCAACCAGCGAAACATTATCAGCCGCAGAGAACGACATGGTAACTAACAAACTTCTTTCATGTCCTGGAAGATCAGGGACATTTTGGTCAATGGCAAAAGAAGTCAGTAACAACTTTACACACTCTTCATTTTCTGCATTAATAGGACCGATGGATAACTAGCTGACGGGCTCTGTGGTGAGATGGTTAGTGCGATGAACTGCTGCGCAGACGGTCTGGGTTCGATTCCCAGCAGTAGCAACACCTAAATGATTTTCACTGGCCCTCCTCTGGTGATGATCTGGCAAACCATCCGAGTAGTATCAATTGTCACGAAAAGCTAATCTCAAATTCGCCCTTCGAAGTCGACATACAACAGGAAGTCCCGCCATCGTATATGAAGTACGCACGTGAATGGTTGTGAGAAAGCTCGGCCTTGGGTACCAACGAGCCTGTTGAGCCAAAAATTTGTATTTATTTGTAATTGATAACTAGCTACAACACAAAAAAAAAATGGCCGACTTATTCGCTAGAAAGTTTATTGGAAATTTAAAATTAAAATCGATACAAGTGTTGCCACTTACGACAAAGCAAGTACCGTCAAGGATGGTAGAAGTATATTCAGGGCTTAGGACCCAGTAATAGTTGTCATTGAAAACCCTCATTGGAAAATTTCTTTTACTTCTTGCGATAACTTCTTGCGATAACAAAATGAAATTTGAAACGAAATAAACATATCTATCTATCTATCTTTACTTCTTGCGGCTTTTTTATAAATTCAATCATTGGCTATTTGATGTCAAAAAAAAGCCTATGATTTTTAGAACATGAATATTCAGATTTCTAATTATAGTTTTCGCAGAAAATCACTTTTTGTTTTGCACTGATCAAGATTTAATTTTATGAAGTAATTATTGAAATTCCACCGAACTGAAACGGAATTTTCAATTAATTCCTGAAGCTGTGGGGGTTACATTTCAACTCCATCATGTGTTGTTTTCCAATGAAAACCTTCAATGATAGCTATAACTGGTCCCTTAATATCCCTATGATATATAGGCGTTCGTTTATATTGACTCGCTAGGTTATGTTCAGGAAAGTAAGGGTCTTGTTATAGCTATCATTGAACAACTTCAATGGAACACAAAACATGATGGAATGGAAATTCCGTTTCATTTCGGCGAAATGAGAAACATTACTTCATAACATAAAATGATCATTAAAAACAAAAAGCGATTTTCTAAGAAATTGTAAATTCATAAGCTTCGTTTTGACACCTACTCGCCAATGATTGAATTTATAAAAAAGCCGCAAGAAGTAAAAGAACATTTTTTATAAGGGGTTTTCAATGATAGCTATAACTGGACCGTAATTGTATAAAAGTGAACTTAAAAAAAATAAAAATAAAAAAAAATATTGAAGTAAAATTTCGCCTGGACCTGACGGAATCCCACCTATTGAACTTTAAGATGCGCACTTAAACTTGCGCCCCTTGTTCGCATATTATTTTCGATGCCATATGATCAAAAGGTTTTCTCAAGTTGCTGAAAAATTGCCCGAATCCAACCAATTTTCATTAAAAGAAGAAAGTTCATGTCTGAAAACTACAGATCTCTTGTTTTAGTATCCACACTTCCAAAGGTAATGGACAAATGAAAGGAAATAGATTGTCGATTACCTAGAAAGAAATCGCTTACTATGCGAAAGAAACGCTTAATTGGATCCTGCTAAGTAATGCAACCCATCTGTAATTAATCAAAGAGAATCGATAGCACTTGTCCCGGAATATTTCCAGGTCCTTAGATTGAGTTTCACACAGAGTGTAACTAGTCCAATCGACAGAATACAGATTTCTCAAATACTGTTCGGTTACATGGAATACTTTCTTAAAGACAGATCTTTGCAACAAAATATGTCAATGGCTATTCCTCAGGTAGATTTTCTATAAACGCTGGGGTGCCACAGCGGTCAATTCTTGCACTTATACTATTTACTAGTTCACATTAATGATCTTTTGATGACAGCTAAAGATCTCATTTTTGGTTTTGCAGATGATTGTACTCCAACAGAAACGACACGCGTATTCTATAAACGGAGACCCACAAAATATTTTAATGGAGGGCCCATAATTCAAGCAAAATGTAATTTAGAATGAATATACAAATTTTTATTCATTGGAGTTATTTATGGAATAGATCATCCCAGTCCTGTTCTACGGCGCTGAAGCATGGACCGTCTCAAAAGCGGATCCTTGGTCGTTTCGATAGGAAAACTCTTCGAACAATCTTCGGGCTATGGAGACGAAGACTCAACCGAGAACTATACGAGCTGTACAGCGACATTCCCCTGGTCAAAAAAAAATCCGCATTGGGTGTTTAAGATGGATTAGACACTAATACTCCTGCTCGCAGAGTCTTCGATTCCCAGCCGGACGTTGGACGCATTAGAGGAAGACCTTGCCTTAAGTGGAGTGCACAAGTAGAAACTGACCTCAACCAACTTGAAGTGTGCACCTGGAGGCAGTTAGCTAAGGACCGGGCTGATTGGAGAGGCATGTTTGTTGAGGCCCAGGTTCTTTCGTGACTGTACAGCCACTTAAGTAAATAAGAAAGCTCATCAGATAAATGGCTGCCACGGCTTTGCTGTCAAGTACGTACTCTTATATTGAACATTTCTAAGAGGGTTTCATACACATGTGGCTGAATTTCTTTTTTCCACTTTCGTGGCGTCGGTGGTCGTGGGATTTGCATAGAACTTTGACTTCAAAAATCCTTAAATCTGCATCTTACACCTGGATGGCAAATTCTGATCGCAAAAACTGCCGACAACACGATTAGGAAATAACTCATGCAGGAAATTTATTGTTTCTCTGGCACCGTCTTGTTGAAACCACATATTGGTCACATCAATATCTTGTAATTTAGGCACTAAAAACTGGGTTATCATGTCATGATAACAAACGAAATTAATTGTTACTGCCTGACCACCCACATTTTCGAACAGTCACCCGCACTAAACAATCACATGTTGTGGATGCATTTGTTCTTCAGCAATTATAACTAGAGGGTTTTCTGAACCCCAAATGCGATCATTTTAACGATTAACGAATCAATGAAGATGGATATGATTTTGTTCGAAAAATCAGCTTAACGAACTCTCTTTGTGCTGCATGGTCAGTAGTCTTAAATTGTTGAGTCAATTGAACTTTGTAAGCATGAAGCTTAAAGTCTTTCGTCTAATTCTTGGCTACAATTCCGCATTGATATTCCTAGACTGTCAGCAATACTACCGCGAAATGCTTCGACGTTTTCTGTTCAACGACTTGTGACGTAATCACTGGTTGATGTGTCTAAGGCACAGTTTTTCATTGCGAGATCATCCAAGTATCGGGATTAGACTCGAGTTAAATTGAGAAAGTAGTTTTCAGTCAATTTGAATTGAGAGTTAATTTTGAGTGAACCCAGCAAGTTTGATGAGATAACCCTAGGATCAAATGAGCAGATGTTTTTGACAGACGATAAAATATCAACCAAACAATTATTTTCAATTCCATTTGTGTGAAAATTTCATCAAATTTGTTAGCTCAGAGTTAACTTAGCACTAAAAAACCTAGCCTTAGGTCATTCATTTTCCAGACTCTCTGAATTTTTCAATTACTTCCCTCACTACTGAAGGTTTTCAATCACTATGACAGCCATATTTTGAAAATTGTGGACTGTAGCTTGCAAATCTTCATTATTTTAAAAATATTGCTCAACAATGAAAATGCGTTTTAATTTTTTACTAACCCCCAACCTTAGAAGGCGCAAAATTTAATTTCGAATTATTAGATTTCAGTTTCTTAACTTCATCGATTAGTTCAATTTAAGATCAAAAAACTGGTGGATTGACAGATGGACAGATACGGATGAATTGCCTAATCTTTCGTTTAACTATTAGCCTGTCTTTAATATTTCATGTGATATGTATATTTCCTATGATATATAGTTTACAATATTCAAGGAAGGAGTCCATATTTTCCAATCAATATCCTCCTACCAAGGAGTAAAAATATCAATTTTAGGAACCTATTACCAGTTCAAATTCCAATAACATTTGTTAATTTGTGACTTCCCTCTTGGGTTTCCACATATGCATTCTCATCACATTCTCAATTATTCTCACCATATAGGGCTACCAAAAAAATTTGTAACCCTACACCTTGCTCTGCACATTTGTATCGTCGCACTTAAAATCGATATTTATGATGGGAGTTTCGATCGTTTCCGTTTCTCTTGTTTACTTCCGTTCGTAAATGGTTCTCCTACCTGCCATTGAGTCAACCAGCACCGGCTTTACAGCTGCTTTTCAAGTAAGACAACCTTTAGCTGATGTCCTTCATCAATCATTCCATTTGTTTGCTAAGTATACTCAAGGACCTTGTATTGAGGCCGCCAGCGGTCCTCTTTGTTATCCTTGGAATATTTTTGTGTGTATCTTTGATTCTTTAAAAAAAAATGTTTTTTTTTGGTTCAGCTCAGATCCACCTTTTTTTTCTTATTGGGGCGACCCATGTCACACTTTTCTATTTCCAGAGATCGACCTATCCACCGAATATCTAGTGTACCACCATAGTGCGTCTTTGTGGTTCGGCATCGTTATCCTGGCGTTGAAAGAAACACTCCTAGTCCAGACATGACTCACGCATGATTGGTAGTATAATTTTTTTTGTAGTCGTGGACTGCGTGTGTGGTAGTTTCTTTGTTTGGGGTTTATTTCGATTTGTCTGACTATTCATTGGAATACTCATCTCCTCTACGCTAGGCCTTGTCACGTATGCCACCGAAGAGAATGTAAAAAAAAATACTCATGCCAACGAATGTCGAAGAAGATGCATACCGCTCCATGGGTCTTCGTGGCCAAACGAAATTTTCTTGACGCTGATCAGTGATGACAACTGATTCATTTATTTATTTATTCTCTTTGGTAATGGAAAATTTTGGAAATATGTAGTACGAAATTAACATTTTTTGGACAATTAAATTTATACTCGTACCAATATGGGGATCAGGTCATTATTTGCTAATTATTAGTGGGATCTTCCATGGGTGTGTTATGGAAGTGGTCTCATTTGACATTTACCTAATTGACGGATCACGAAAGAGTCATTTATTAACAAATTTGGGTGACGTACAAAAAATCTTGACGTGGTTTTATTTATTATTTTATGTAAATATAAATATAAAGAGCAAAAAAATCGCGAATTAGGCTCAATTAAAACAATTTAAGGCACATTTACAGCTGACGAACTGCACAGAGCAAGTATGTACTCTGAAAATTTGTCATAAAATTGAAAGCTAAATTCATTATGGTCAATTCGATGTGAGGTGTTACTAAATTTTGAAACTTACAAGAAAAATTATACAAGTGTCTCATTATAAATAAAGAAAGGGACGATGACAATTTCGTATTTCTGAATTCAGAAACTCAATAAGTAGTATGTCCAACAATTCAACATCCAACGTACAAAACGTTTTAAAAACAATTAAGAGGTCAAATTCGAGCCAATTATTTGGTCGCGCGAATTAAGAATGAGTCCCACACATGTGGAAGGAAACTAAATAACCTAAAAGGACATCGATCTTCTAATCTAATCTCAACAGAAAAGGCAAAACCAAACAACTAAATGATTCCCTAAGTTGCTACAGAGCAGACTGTCATTAAGGAAAAACGATTGGCTAGGTAATAGCTTGATGGAAAAATACATTACCTTCAGGCGAAGATGAGTAGTCTTTTGACAAGGACGAAGAAAGAAAGCGCCCGAAATGTATTGGGCTTCCACTCAAAGCATGATGTGCGTAAATGTAAAACGTCAAAACTTATCACAAATCAAACACCTTCGGCAGGTTTTGAGAACCTATAAAGCTGCAACAGCGCTTCGATATGCTTCCAGATGTTTGTTAGGTTAGGCAAGGTTATAATATCTGCACCACTTGTGCGTGCATTCTTAGGAAAGTCTGTTGTGATGCCACATGGATCTGTAGACTTTTCCGAAGATAAGTTTGACTAAATAAAATATTCAGCGCCTAGCTATAAACCGGAAAAGGATTCTGAAATTATTATTAGCTGGCTTACCTAGAGTTACTCTGACAACAATAGCATCGGGTTTTTCAACAGGGACGCTACAAAAGTTGAGCGACAGGGACAGCAAACTACGCCATATTTCTTGCCGCTCTTTTGACATTTCTCTTCAGTAAGGTTTGCCATTTCATCATGGAAAGATATACGATCCAACAACGAGTCGAAACTAATAAAATTTACAACCGAAATTCGGAGTCAGTGGCCTCAACGTTAAGAACGCTAGGTCCAATTTATGGTCGTCATAATCGTCCTAGCAGATCAACAATTGAGCGTCAAGTGCAAAAATTTGAATCCACAGGCACATTTTGTTCCCGTGCCAGTGAGACAAAGAAGTGCCCATAGTGTCGAGAATATTGCTGCCGCTGAGGCTTCAGTTGAAGAAAGCCCCAATGTGTCTCTCACACGTCGTTCTCAAGCGTTGGGCATCTCTGTGACGTCGTTGTGGCGAATTTTGCGAAAAGATCTTGGCCTACATCCTTATAAGATTAAATTGACGCATGAACTGAAGCCGCTTGACCACCATATGCGTCGTATGTTCGTGAATTGGGCTGAGCAACAACTTGAAAATGATTCGGATTTTCATCGAAAAATAATCTTCAGCGATGAGGCTCATTTCTGGGTGAATGGCTTCGTCAACAAACAAAATATGCGGTATTGGTCAGGCAGCAATCCACACGTACTCCATGAGTCATCATTGCATCCCGAAAAATTACGGTTTGGCGTGGTTTATGAGCCGGCGGCGTCATTGGGCCGTACTTCTTCCGTGATGATCAAGACCGGCACGTTACTGTGAATGGGAATCGCTACCGTTCAATGATAACCGAATATTTTTGGCCCCAATTGGATGATATGGACTTGGAGGACATATGGTTCCAACAGGACGGCGCAACAAGCCACACAGGGAATGTCACAATCAATTTATTGGAAACCAAGTTTGGAGCACGTGTTATCTCACGATATGGTCCAGTTGCTTGGCCGCCTCTGTCGTGCGAATTGACGTCGTTAGACTATTTCCTGTGGGGCTACGTCAAGTCTATGGTCTATGCCAACAAGCCAGCGACGATTGATGAACTTCGTACGAATATCGAACGTGAAATTGCAGCAGTATCGGCCGTTTTATGCTTGAAAACCGTCGAAAATTGGGTTCAGCGTCTGGACTTCCCAGCCGCTGATTTTTAGCTAAGAAGGCAATTTTATTATGAAGCCCTCACTAGGCCTACTAAAATGACTCTATAAGACCCTGATAAGTCCTTAAAAGAGGGTAACAAAATTCTTGGCCGTGTTAAGACAAAAATTCTTCTTAAAATCTTTGCTTAGCTTTACCTTGAAGGGCTATATAGATATTATGCAACCAAGAACTTTATGTTCTCTTTGGCTTAACCTAAGTTTATCAAGGATATCGAAAGAAAAAGCTTTTCGGTCGAGCTATATAAATCCGGGGAAGATGACTCGGTAAAGATCTTGAAGAGTCTTACAGTGACTTAGATGGTTAAAAAAAAAACGACATGGGGCGTTTGAGATGGCACGGTGGTGTATTAGTAGTTTTTCCAAAAATATTGTTAAGACAATTTTTGTTTCTGAAGAAAGCTGCGAGGTACGCTCACTTTTTGTAAGCTCACTGAAATAAGCGGCGGTTCAGTCGAGGCTGAACCTGGAACACAAACCAAACAATCTTTTGTGGACAGTATCTTAAAAAAATGTTTTCTTGTAAACTTCAAAATGTGAAGCAGATCTTACAAAACATTTTTTATAATTTTTTTACAATTTTGTCCCACACACTGTGCTCTCAATATAATTTGGAACACTCACACTTGCTGGCGTATGTTTGTTGGAAAAAAGATTTTTGAGTTCATAGAATTTCGATGGTCGCTCAGCAAAATATTTAAATATTTTGTGGTTTTAAAAACAATTACGCTGTTGGCTCCTGTAATTATTTTTTCAACGATAGAGCAAATGACCGAATTGATCCTCCCCATCTTTTGACTCAAATAACTCGAGAACGGATAATTCCATCTTTACCATTCAGAACATTGAAAATGCTTGAAATCAAAAACATTTTTTTATAGTTTTTGGAAAATCAAAAAAGGTTATATTTCTCGTCTTGCGACTTGGATTTAAGCGAACTGCTATTCATAATCTTTCGAAAGGAGAATGACTTTTTTTGATGGTGGAGATCGAGCAACACGTCGAATGTCGACTTTAAAATCATCCAATGTCTCTGGCTTATTAGCGACTAGACGAGCGACTTCACTTACACCCAATGAAAGAAATCTAAAGGCGTGAGATCACGTGATCATGGAGGCCAGTTCATACGTCCATTATGCGAAATTGTGCAAATAAAAATTAAAATTTTTGGCGCAACAGGCTCGTTAGTACCCAGGGCCGATCTTTCTCACAACCATTCATGTGTGCGTGTGTACCTCTTGCACGATGGCGGGATCACCTGTTTAATGCCGACGCCGAACGTCGAATTTGAGATCAGCTTTTCTTGACAATTGATACTACTCGTGGGATTTCTCCGATCATTACTAGAGGTGGGCCAGTGAAAAATCGTGTAGGTGTTGCTAATGCTGGGAATCGAACACAGACCTTCTGCGCGGCAGTTCTTCGCACCAACTATCGCGCTACTAAGCCCCTCGAAATTATGCGCTCAGCAATAAATTGATAGTGTCGCGTGCCAAAGCTATGTCAAGTCAATGCCATTCAACGGAAGAACGAACAAGTCGGAAATCGTGGTTCTATAGCTTTCTCCATTGACGGTAGTATTTTGGCCGGCATCGTAGTAAAATAAATTTGGGCCGATGATTCCACTAGCCGATTAGGTATGTTTTAATGGCTGTGAGCGCATCTCGACAAAGGCTTCTGGGCCTTCCATTTAACCAAAAATGGGCCTCATCGGAGAAAACAAATTTGCGTTGAAGAGAATCAGGGTGAGTCATGTTTTTGGCCCATTCATCGAATATATGACGCGTATAATGGTAGCGGTTTAAACTCTTCCACAAGCTGGATCGTATAAGCTTTTAAGCCAAGGTTTTTCGGTAAAATCTTTCACCAAGTGGTTAAGCAAATCCCCGATTGCTGGGCACAATGGCGAATTGACTGCTTCGGATTCTCATCCACACTGCGCACTAAAACGGCAGTAACAGTGTCGTGATATAACGAATTTCTAAGGGGTGATTTTTTATGAGTTAAGTTTTTGAAGTTGGCAGCACTGTTTAGTAATGGCGTCCAAACGTCATCTGTTAAGGTGAGAAGTTTTTCGTATACTCTGCCGTTTATCCACGGAAAGACTTACAAACGGGCAACGATTGCAAATTATTGAAATTTATTATCAAAATTCGTGCTCTGTGAAAAATTCAAATCCGCTGTTTTATCGAAAAATTGTATTCAGCGATGAGGCTCATTTCTGGCTCAGCGGATACGTAATTAAGCAAAACTGTCGCATCTGGAGTTCTGAACAGCCGCATGCCATACAAGAATTACCGATTCATTCCGAAAAACGACAGATTGGGGTGGTTCATGGGCTGGTGCCATCATCGGTCCATTTTTCTTCAAAAAAGACCGTGGAAGAAACGTTACCGTCAAAGTCCATGATACGTGATTTTCGCCCCAGTTGGCTGAGTAGAACTTGGTTGACATGTGGTTTCATCAAGACGGTGCCACATACCGCACAGCTCGTGTAACGTGGGAATGTTGAAGGATGAATTAAGTGAGCAGCTTATCTCTAGAAAGGGCGCTGTTGGTTGGCCGCCAAGATCATACGATTTAACGCCTCTTAATTATTTCTGGTGGGCTTGTGTAAAGTCGTTAGTGTAAGTGGACAAGCTGAACACGATTGAAGCTTTACAGGCTAATGTAACATGCGTAAGTTGTGCAATACAGGCCGAAATGCTCGAAAATGTGACGCAAAATTGGACCTTCCGAACGGAGCGTTTGAAAAGGAGCCGCGGACAACATTTACATAAAGTTGTCTTTAAAACGTCAATGCCAAAGGCATATTTATCGATTACAATACAAATTTCGAATATTTGATGCTAATTTGAGTGTTTTATTCGATTTAAAAAAAAAATACTTCGCTTCACTTTGATTAAGACGAGTCGGCCTTATTTCAATTTCGCACGCATCACAAATTTTACTGTGAGCCCAAGTAGGGGGTTCATACTTTGAATATCTACTTAGTTTGGGTGTCGACCTCGCACGCAGCACATAACAACAGAGAGCACACAAAGGGGTTGCTGGGGGCAGCATGTCCCCCCCCCCCCCACATTTATACTTTGCATACTAGCAAACTCGCATTCGGATGTGCGAAAGGTATGAACCACCATCTTTCTGAATTAGGCTTTATTTCATAAGCGATGTTAGGCTTTATTTCACTTTGTTATTGTGAAATAACGCCGATTTCAAAAATTCGGTCTTATTTTGCATCAACAAGGTGAAATTTCACGGCACCGGCAGTAACTTCTTCTGTTCGCACAGTTTACCGTCCTTGGGGATGCGTACTAACCACTAGAGTCTATGTTGTGCGCAAGCGAAAACGGTTGATCGTGTTCCGAATAACTTGCTCAGATGAACGATAATGCCGATCGTCAAATGGACGCAGCGCCCGAGAAGTTTGGCGAACCGAAACATGGTTTTCAAAATATTTGTCTACATTTTGCAGGTGTTGTTCTGGCGTAATCTATAAATCGTAAAATGGCAAAATGTACATACCACAAACATATTTTCAACTGTCAAATTGATAATCTTTAGATTGTGTGTTGCCAGTTTAAAAACCAAACCCTTTAACAACGACCACATAACCGCTCAAAGATACATTTTCAATTTGTCAAACCGCGTAGCAAAACGGTAGTCCTAAACAAGGTAAACCTATCCATTTCCTTGTTATTCCATTCATGTGACAACAATATACGTAGGTGTCATTGTTTTGTTTATTATCTCAATCTTCACCTTAACCCAATTAAAAGCAAACAGAATTTTGGATAAGATTTTAATTGGTACGCAATCAAGCAGAGCTATGTTTATCATTCCGTTTTGTAAATCAAGCAGCGCTAATTCTCGCCTAGTAGCCATATTAGAATATTTAAACATTTGCCATCTATGCGCTACTTGTAATCCCAGTTGTATAAATTTCACACAAACTAGAAATACCCGTACTTTTATCTACGTAATTGCCTTGCTAATTAGCAATGATAAACTATAGACGTAAAGCGTAAACATGACATTACACCCGCTCAGTTGCTTTTTCTTGACGTCATTGATACTCAATTTTAGGTGTTTTACAGACGCCATTAAGTGTTTCGGTTGAAGCGAAGGCGTTTTGCAATTAAAATGTCATGTGGCAGAATATCATTTGCATCATTACAACTAACTGTAAGGGAATGCTCAGAAACTGTCGTGTTTTATTGCTATAAATGCGATGACAGTCAAAAGCTGTCATCACAATTTTGACATGTGACAGTTGAATTTATAACGCTATTATGTGATGTACGCACTTGTGATAAGTTGAGGAGAATGTAAATATATTTCATGAGGAAATGAAATAATATCTGTACTCACCCAAACACACAACATGAATGACTAATCGCAATCTTTTCGATTGCAAGAGACGTGATCACAATGAGTTACGTGTGCAACGTTAACTTGACACAACGACAGACAAAACAGAAACCATCGATGGTTTAATTTGACACTTAATTTTTTGTTGTTGTCGATTTTTAATAAGTCTGTTGGCGGAAGTCCGCTAGCAAGTTAAAAGACCTTTTTTTTATTATTTTTAAGTTGTTGTTGTTTTTTTTTAAGGGGACTGGTAGACAGGTATAGAAGTACATCTTGTCGTGAATTTCATCAAGAGAATGTTCTTGTGTAATACGTAAATGACGTCTAATGACGTCAAATTTATTGATGGAACTCAATTTTGAAATGCGGTTTGTTGTAATTGTTTAATTCAATTAATCCCCTATGAATTTACTATGATCGACATATTCGACGTCACAAGATGTGAATGTCATCCATTGACAAGTGTTGTCAGTGTTCCAAGTGCAGTGATAAGCATACAATATGAAATGCCCTATCATGGAAGTCTTTGAATTACCCCATGAGAATAGAGCTTTTTTGTTATACCTAAGCAACAACACATTTCAACGTCAAAACTGCATGACATGCTGTCACAATGACAGTTTATTGCATTATTTTCCAGCAGCTTAGCGTGATAAGTGCATATTAATAAAATTGCAAAATATGTTGCAAGTGGACGATTATAAAACCCTGTTGTAGAATCGTGACTTAACCAAGGTCAGTAACTGTGGTACTGACATTAATCTATGCTTAGCTGTCCAGTTCTGTTTAGACAGAGTTCTATGTTGTCGTTTGGTACTATACAACCACTTGGTAGATAAACACAATGATATAAATCAGTCTGATGTCTTGAACGTGCTAATAAATAATTAATAAAATTCTAGAAACAGCTAGTTTCCCAGCATGTTAGTTTTTTTTTCAGAAGATCCGTCTTGATTAAGTGAGCATATTGCGTCAATAGATTTTGTTTTTCATAATACGAAACAACAAATGAAGTACAACAACAAGAAATGTGTGCTAATAAAAGGTGTGTTCCGAAATAGTTTATGTTTCTGTTTACTTGATAGTGTTTGATGGTTTTGAAGTAAATTATTATTTTTAGAAATAAGCATTCAGCTGAGTTGTATTATATTATCGCAGACTAAAAGATAAGGGGGGTCGAACAAGGAAGCTTTGTTAAAATAATACTAAAGTAACAAGTTGAATAATTTAATCATTTTGGCATAAAACCACACTGAAAAGTGCCGATAAGGTCTTCTATTTTATAGATCGGGCAAACGATGTTGAGGTTCCATTGGTCAGGCTTACTTTCATCCGAACAAATTGTGCTGTGTCTCAACTTTTATCCTTCTTAGTCAATTTACAGGATGCTGTTGTATCCCTGGTTTTGACGTTTTACATTTTGGTCTAACTGATGAACATATTTCCTAAAGTGACACCTCTTTTCTTGCTCGTTTTTTTCCTTCTGAAAAGCCGGTTTTCTTTTCTAAATGGCATTTCTCGTCTTCATCTGCAGCTTTGGCTTGTAGCCCCCGTTTTATCTGCGAGCATCTGTCGGCACAATGCGATCGCAATGTGATTAATTTGATTGACGGTTCCTTAATCTGGAGACCACCATGTTAAAAAAAAAATTTTTGTCGCAACAGGCTAGTTAGTATCCAGGGCGTAGCTTTTTTCTCGCAGCCATTCATGTGTGCGTTTGTACTTCTTTGCACGATCTCGGGACCTCCTGTTTTTGCCGAATCCGAACTGCAGCTTTTCATGACAATTGATACTACTCGGATGATTTGTCAGATCATCACGAGAGGAGGGCCAGTGAAAAATCATTTAGGTGTTGCTACGGCTGGGAATCGAATCCAGACCATTGGCGTGGCAGTTCATCGCACTTACCATCGTTATTTTATGAAAATCGACGTGAGGATACCGTTTGCTGCGTTTAGTGGAATTTCGATCTGCATTTTTCGATAACACTGCTAAAGGTGTCTTATCTTCCTACTATTAACTTAGAATCTCCCAGCATTATTTTGTCATCGTACTTCGGGAGTCGCTCATTGGTTTAATGCTCGGTTTAAGTCAATGTTCACTCGTTTAGAATGGGGGACTGAAATTCAAAACTTAAAAAAAAACGTTCTTCTGATTCTGGTGATAGGTTATAAAGGCTGAATTCCAAAACGCAATACTTATGTATTGCTGGTGTCATACTTTATAAAACGAAAATCTTTGAAATTCGATCACATAAAACGAATATCGGCCAAGGTCTTACGACACTCGTAATGTCGAGTGAAGAGTGCATTGAACCAAATCCTGCTATCGCAATGTGATCAATTTGATTGACAGTTCCTTAATCTGGAGACCGCCATGTTCCTTTATGAAAATCGAGGTGTGGAAACCGTGTGCTGCATGAAGTGGAATTTCGTTCCGCAGTGTAGTCGCTGACAAGTTTTATACAGCAGCTCGTAGCAACAGTCTTTCGCTTATGCTGGCGAATTCGGCCTTGATGCTGATTGTTACAGCGCGTTCCCTAATGCCTTGAAAGCATACGACTTCTGGCCTAAGTCTGGCACTTTGAACAAACCCACATCTGAACAGTCGCTGTTTCAGCTCACAGCAGTTATTCATCCTCTTTTTGCCCGATTAATCCCAACGTATTTACTGAATGGCGGTAGTGTCTGCTTTGTAGCTTTCACTAGTTTTGTCTGCACTTCTCGTGCTTAGTGTTCTCACATTTCAGATGGAGATATGAACGTTGCTGTCCGTTTTTCATTTAGCATGGTCGTCAACAATAAAATCAGACATTTCGAAGGCCCTTAGTTGCTTCGTAACAACATTTTTTCCGTAATTAACCCAAAGCGCAAACTCCAATCTGGAGGGCCAGCTCCAATTTATTGGATAGATTGGACCATCAGTATCAACTTTGGGATTGCGCGCTGCCGTTAGTCTCTCAGCTTTTCCGCCACCATCTCTGCTCAAGGGACTGATTAACTCTTCAAATTCCTATATATGACGTAATGCTCCAATATGTCGGAGCAGTTCAAATAAGTTCCTTACATTATCCATACTAACTGGGACTGTAGACCCCACTATTGACTCCATCTTGAGAACTCTTCCGCTGCCGTCTGGGGAGGTTTTTTGATAGCGGACCTTAGCCCTAGATAGTTTTGGTCTTCAAGTTGTATTTTATTTTTCAAATTCTTGCATATCTGCATAGAATTCCCATTCCCGCCACCCAAGGACGCGTCCAATGGGAGACCTGAAACTCCACACATATAAAAGGTGTCGAATTAAACTGTTGCCACTATTATTAACCTTTTCTCACGCCAATTATAAGGACTAATTGATGCTCCTGATCTGTTGATATTGGCACAAGATATGCTTTAGCAAACCTCTGCTCGTGGAAACTTTTTTTTTATTAAGTCCGGTACGACACAGACCACAGAACTAAGCATATACACAACTCTGGTTTCATAAAAACCAAAACATGCAAACGAAATCTTAGGAGAGGATCATATTTGGAGATTCGGAGATTAATCCGATTCGAGAAAAAACTAAAAATCGTGGCGATTATAAAAAGAGACAAAAAATGATGACAAAAAATTTTTATTTTATTTTAACAAAAATCGTCCTTAATACCCCACTAAATCGTACCGCTTTGATTGACAAGACACACCCTTTGATTGGAAACAAAAGTTCTCATACAACATCACGAATTTTCGATGCTACAAAAATTCCCTCGAAACTGATTTCTCACAGTTATAAACAAATTTATTCAGCAAAAAACGTAATAAATCCAATAAAGTCAGCCGCATTTACACGACCATACTATAGATACAGATGCAGAGATACCCTGCCAGGCAAAAGGTGCGTATATTTATGCTGCACAGCACATCAGAACATCTGCCGCTTCGCCTGTTTTTTTTTTCTACCCATTGATCCTGGGACTGGGGTATTCTGCTCGTCGATCGTTTCGTATCCGTGTGCTGTTGTCGTTCATCGTTGGTTTTTATGCTGCGCATGATCAGCACGGTGGTTCTTTGTTTTGCTTCTGGTGATGGTGCAGTTCTGCGAAACATAAACCCCTTCATCGTGGCTGTGTCTCATAGTAGATGACCATGTTCGTGATCATGATGATTGGAGCCATTTGCCACGCTGTAAAAACATAGAATCGACGCGCAATGTACATGTAATCTGGAATTACACATACGCAACTTTACGCTCCACTGCTTCTGCTGCGTAGTTAGTCCGATTTTTCCAGATTTTTTTTTTTGTTTCTCGTTTTTTAATCATTTCTTCGTTTTATTTTGTGTTTACGCATAAACAACAAACACGATTCCAGTCCAACGACGCTATGGAGTTGGAACTGGTTTACGTTGAAAAGTTGTTTTCATCTTTCAGCGCAAGAGAAGCGCCATAAATTGACAACGCTAAGATGGCTGGAACCAAAGGTTTGTTTTTATTTTTGTTCGCCGTCGAGAGACGGAACTTGGAACGGATTTGGATTTATTATGAAGCTATTGTGTGGTTTACATGAAAATCTATGAATACCCTACCCAAGCAGGAGTATCTACTTGCGTACTTTCTCTTTGTGTCCTTTGAGTTAGAGTTCTGATGTACCTGTGATCCGTTTTCTTGGGATTTCGTACCTGTGGTATAACTCTGTAGAGGTGTCCTTTTTAATGGTGATCGATTACGTCTTAGTTGTCAATGGGTCTTATTGTTCTTTACAGGCTCATAAATCTTTTCGGTAGTTAATCCATTTGGACTGGTGTTTTCTAGGGATCCATGACCCGAGTCTGATATCCTTAATATTGTCTGGTGTTAGGGAAAGAAGTCCTTTCAATCATAAATGGCATTGTTCATACATCTGTTAAGTACTTGTAAGATTTGAAAAAAAAAAAAACCGGAATGTTTGGATTGAGGGAGTGTGGTCCTAAATGGATGCAACTAGGAACCATTTCGGCTCGAAGAAACCAAAACAATAAGAAAATTGTAATCCGCAGCAATTTTAGCAGTCCATTGACATTTTTGGAGGAGGAAAGCGTGAGGGATAATTTCCTTACAACTTTTGAATGATTGCAAGGTTATTGTTAATTGGAGAGAGGTTAAGCCAGACTTCGATTTTAAGCCGAAATTGAGGCTATTTTCTCGGATTACCATGAAATAAGACAAAACGGGTTCTTTTTGTGGTTCTGGTTCCAACCCCGGAAATAACAACGCCAAAGTTTTTTTCGCTATCAGGCGAAAGTCTGACAGTATTTCTTCTAATATTTGCCCTTATAAGTCTGCATTGAGCAGAAGGCCCTCTTCTTTTTGGGCGAAAATATAACAATGGCGTGTGATTTTTAGGGTAATATTGCATAACACTGATCTAATTTTTTACTACTACTAATAGTTCAACTAGGTGATAAGATGACACAATCACCTGAAATCAAGAAATTAATGAATCAAGAAATCAAGGAATCAACTCATGATTATCGCTATCCGCAGGATTTATCTACCTAACGTAGGACTTTCTCTTTTGATTCACCTTTGACGACGCCATTTAGAGTTATAAATTTTTACGTTCGATTTCACCCAGTTATAGTCTTTCCAGGTTAAACTTTAAAAATGTGGTTCTAGGAAATACTGAAATTCTGAAAAAATGCTAAATTCAATTTTATACCAACGGCTCAAGAGCAAAAGAAAAAAGTGGATGGCGAGGATTTCTCGAACCGACTCAATTGAATGCTTTTCACCCGTCCCACCGATCATTATTCCATTTACAAGCGGAACTCATTGCGTCCAAATGCTATTTTCTTTGCTGAAAGAGACTTATTATCTGTCAAACACTAAAAACTCTTCTGGGACACCGAACTGTCTATAACTATCAAATCACTTTCACTCGTTTCATTAAATTTTAAAGTGGCCCTTTGCGATGTTTGTAAGAGACTTGCAGAGCAGTATAACATTTACCTGGCAAGGTGTATTGAATGATAAGCCCTGGAACTAAAAAAATGCGTAAAATGAATTCAATAAATATTCCTTCTGCTAATTTTGGTACTCATACTTTCAGCAGATCAAATTTGAAATCGAACTGCAAACGTAAACGTTGTCAAAGAGACAACTATTCGTCTTCTTAGTCCTTACCTCGATATTCATAAGGGGAAATGGCGGTCTCCAAGTGAATGCCGAGGATATGGAAGAATCACTTCTACAGAAAGCTAAACGGTAACGACGAACGCTGTAAGGCTGAACAAACCATTTACTTTTGACGGCGACAACTATCAACCACCCGACATAAGTGAAGTGAGGATAGCAATATCTAAACTTACGCTTATCAAGGCTGCCGGAAAGGAAGGCCTTCCCGCCGAGTCTTCTAAAGCCGGTGAAGATGATTTGGTAACAACATTCACCAACTAAATGCTAGGACTAGCTTTTTCTCACAACCATTCATGGATGCGTCTGTACTTCTTGCCTGATTTCGGGTCCTCCTATTTTTTGCCAAATCCAAACGGCTAAGTGAGATAAGCTTATCAGATCATCTCAAGATAAGGGTTAATGAAAAACCATTAAGGTATTGCTAAGCTGGGCATCAAACCCAGACCTTCTGCGCTTCAGTTCATCACACTAACTATCGCTGCACTTAACCCGTAAGTCACCAACTCATAAGCAAAATTTGGTCTGATAAAAGTATGTCTGAAGAATGGAACCTCAGTATCATTTGCTCAGGACAGAAAAGTCCACAACTGATCAAATCATCAAACCTGATAATGGACAAAAAATCCTGAGAATTCCAAATCCACACGCACCACACATAATCGATTTCAAAGCCGCACACTACAGAATGTATAGATACCGCTTAAGCTCGACCGTCTGTGCAGGATGACGATGGAGAATTCTCGCTGTTCAGCTGTTTCTTCGGGCTAAGAAGGTCATTTAACGGTAATCACTAGAACTACTGAAGAAATATTATGCAAGATCCTGATCATCCCAGTCCTGCTCTACGGTGGTGAATCAAAAGCTGATGAAGATATCCTTGCGCGTTTTGAACGAACAATTCTTCCAAAAATCTTCGGTCTCGTTTGGATTGTCGGGCTATGGAGTGGATGATTCAACCACGAACTATACCAGTTGCACAGAGACATTCCCCTATCAAAAAAATCCGCATTGGACTTTGGCTAGGATTTTTGGAAAAAGTCGACACCGCTCGCAGAGTCTTCGATTTCTTGCCAGTCGTCGGATGGAGTAGAGGAATACCTCGACTTGGTGGCGCGTACGAATATAAGCCGACCTCAAACAAAATAGCGTGTGCAACTGGATGCAGTTAGCTAAGGAATGGGCTAATCTCAGATGCACGTTGGTTGAGGCCCATATTCATTCCCGATTGTAGCGCTACTTAAGTAGTATCAAAGATTATAAAGCCATAAAGATGACACATTGAGAACAAAAAACAGCAACTTTTATCTCAGCAGCTTTATTTTGTGGTCGGGCGGTATGCACGTGCACACATGAGGAACGAGATCCAAATATATGGAGGGCTGTGCCAGTACGACCCGTCATAGAACAATTGTTCTTGTATGTAGTGCGTGATCTGTGTGGCTTTATCTTTGGTAGCATACTGCTTTCAAAATCTTTAGCATTTGTCCAAGGCTTCTCCCTTTTATTTCAAGCTCAGGTTGGTCTTAAATGAATAGATAGGGGAAGCCCTCAACATCAAATTAAGTGCAAAAAAGGACCCATTAGGACCCAATAATCACTTTTGACAGCGAAATTTCATCAGAATTCAAACAAAGAACAACTGTTACTAATCTCATTGGAGAAAATTGATTCGTAACGCCCATTCTCGATTTGATCAGCAATGCCTTGATATTATTTTCTTCAAAAATATCCTCACAGGTCTGGCGCAATAGGGATCATCAGTTGCGATCAGGGATCATCAGTTGGTAAGCTAGGGGTTGTACTTCTCGTTCGATATCGAGATCTACCTAAATCACACCATGCTCGTGGAGATTTTTATATTACCAGACAATGCAAGCAAACATTGTGAATTGCCATTATAGATTTAAGTATTACCATCGAACCCCCAGAGACAGGCTTGCCACACAATTAAATTTATCCCCAACAGAAACTCTTTACAATTTATTTCTCTTTAACTTGATCCTCCAATTACTGACTACTGAGTGAAATCCGCCTTAGGCTAAACGTTCTGGAAGTCAATTACGTGAATATCTCTCTTTTTCTCCATACGGAAACAGAGATTTTATAATTGCGATAAAGAATACGGCCTAAGCCGACACCACCAGCTTACGGAGTAAAAACCTGCTCCTCACTTAAGTCCAGCCAGCAGCGACAACGTCGACGACGACTGTATGTCGTCTTTATTATTCCGCTTGGTTACCTCTGGCTTTCAAGTATCGACTTCCTTTCGAACCCTCTAATATCATACCGATCTACTGATCCCTCCTGCATATCTATCCATTTATGGAAAACCCCTCAAAGGTCTAAACAAAAACAAACCTGGATCAGCTGCTCCTCAGCCTCGTACGGAAATATAAAAACTGGTTCCAGATATAGTGTGTGCGCAGCGCACACACTGGTTCCGTTTCCCTTTGTCTATACAATACGCATGTGTGCATTAGTTCAAGGGAAACCGCTCGCGTATGCCTTTCACGATCACTAGCCTAACAAAAGGAATGCTCGCTATAAAGCCTATGGCGTATGCTCGCAGGGTTTGCCTTTGACGAGACGAAGCAGCAGCGGCTGTAGAGATGTTATTATGTGTTCAACTTAAATCCTCGTTTACACACTTAGCAAAATGGCAAGGCCAATGGTGGTGGTTGGCGCGGGTTTTTACACACGGATACTCTCCTCCGTCAAAGGATTGTTGAGAAAGTTTCATTGTACCTATCGCAGCAGGTCTTTTTCTCAACATAAAAGGCAACTGCTTGCCGTGTTTGATGGAAACGAATCCATTACCGAGACAAAGGAGAACTGTGTTATCAAGAGAAACTCTTAGGTTCACTCGAAAATCGATTTCCATACCGAAATGGAAGTCCTCTTTCGATTTGGTTGGGGAAGCATCGAAAATTACTCGTAGGGGATGTCATCAACGTTTAACTAAGCATAGGGGATAATAGGGGTGCTGCCACAATCATCGGGTCGCATCGATTGATGAATGGAAACTCGCGTTTCGATTAATTGATCGACTAACGTAGTCGAATGTATTTTTTGATGAAGGGTGGGTTATGTATTACGTTACATTGTAATGTCCCCCTTATTACTATAGCGGTACTCGATTTAGGGCTATGCTTTATGCTCGCATAAGGGTTCTCCTGCGGGTTGAGCTGCCTTCCAGTGGGTTTTATGAATTTATTGTGTTTATCAGCGTTTGACTATCAGATGAATGTGCGCATTTTTGTTGGTTGACAGTTAGGGGAACTTTTTGTAACGGAAATTAACGGAAATATCCGAATACACACATGCTGGGAGAATGCGCATTCATTAAGTTTTTTTTTTTGGTGATTTCATGCATGGTGACGAAGTTGTGTGTAATCGAGTTTTTTTTTTGATTAAATCATATCTTTAGGTCAAAGTATTCTAGGGAATATTAAAAACAAATCAACTTTAATGGGAGCAGAGTTTTATTGGGCTTTTTTCTGAACAGAGCTCGATATATAAAATTTTAAAGTATCATTTCAACAGTCAAATGGTAGGCAATGCAATTACATGAGAAGGGAAAAATGTTTTCTCTTAATAGGGCACCTTGTTCCTTCTTATTTTTATACAACAACGAACGATTTTCCAAAATGTAGAAAACAGTGACGTCCGCAGTCGCAGTTAGACTGGGCAAAGTGTACAACCTACAGGAGCTGATCAGATATATTCGGACTAGATGATACAAAGGGACTTAAAAGTGTATACAGGTGCGTTTGGCACAGCTTGTGGATAAACTGAAAGGTCGAGTTGGAACACATAAGCAAAAATCGGAAGCTGAACAACTTGGGGAGGCCCTAAGCGGCTAGAATGGAGATATTACTACCATCTAGGATCCCAACTAACAATTATTCCTCTATAAGGCAAAAAAAATTATTTCCACAAGCAATTATTTCTGTAGGCCTTATATAGTACTTGTGAGCGAAGGTTGAGCATTTTTGCAGTCGATTGTTTGGGTAGAAGCCTGTTTAAGATATTAGGCAGGAAAATTCACAAACATAACCGAAGTTATGATGGTAAAGCCTCTGTACGGTTGTCTTTAAGCTTCCGGAGATGTATGTACATGCAAATTTGAGAAGGCCTGCAAATATTTTCGGAAAGGTTGCGAATTCTATAATTTTCTTCTTTAAAGCCTTGTACAACAAACAAAGTTTTATAGTAGAATTCAGTATAATCGACCTCATAAACTCCATAAACGACACCACACCACACAAATCGATGTCCCCACAAAATTCCCAAGGTAACTGGAACGAGACTTCGTTGTCATACTAGTCGGTTCAATCACACCCTCTAAAAAATAACTCATTAGATCCTTTCATATCATAGCAATTTATACCGATGGATCTAAAATGGAAATAAGAGAGGGCTCTAGGGTCAACTCCGTAAGAATCGCGTTAAGCACATCCATTCGATTTGCAAACTCGGTAGTGTTTTCCAAGCAGAGATCCTAGCCATACTCGAAGCTGCCAAATCGGCTAGAGTATTGGACATGGACATACTACAAGGGGATATCTCCGTTTACGTAGATAAAACGTGTAGTTGGACGCTGCCGCACAGAGCTAAAAGCTCTATGCAAACAGAATAAAGTCTTAATTATCTGGGTGCCAGGAAACAATAAGATTTCAGGAAACGATAAAAATGACGAATTTGCCAGACTAGCCAACTTTGCAGGAAGTGCGGAAACCCAACGGAGGACATCGTTCAACTAATGTGTCACTGTCCAGCGATCAGCAACAGCCTTAACGAAATCCTCGTCAGCTTCTACTACGGAGACTTGACGGATCTAGCCACAACACCTATTGCATAGATCGTCAGCTTCTGCTGCAAGTCGGGGTGGAGCAACTTCCAATTTGAAGCTTATGGAGCAGCACAAATCACCTTAGTACCTATCACTCTTTCTACTAAAGCAGCTTGCTTTACAGGTACAATAAATGGTATCGCTATGAGCCCACGTAACCCAATGTGTGTTTGACGACTCCCTTGGTCGTCAACAATCCACCAAATCTAACCTAACCTAGATCCTTTCAAATTCTTTTGCAAAAAGGATTGCGATGTGGCTTAGTTGAATAGACATTTGCTTGTAAGGCTATGCGTATAGTAGTGCGAGAAAGCGATGCGATAAGCGATTCGATTTGCAATATTAAGATGCAACAAAATTATTTAAAAATTGCACCATACAACACAAGCACTGAAATTGCATGTTTGTTTTTTTTTTTTCTTTAAACGTCAAAACAAACACTTCTCGCACAAATCGCTTGAAAACGTGGTCAAAAAAGTTTGTGTGCGAGAGGTTTGCGGGAAGCTCGCAATTGTCGCATAAAAAATTGCTACACTGTGCGCTCGTCCATAGCAATACTCGCACTCAAACCCTTCTCGCATCACATCGCTTTCTCTCACTTCTGTAAGCGCAGCCTAAGACGCTGACTGAATCCATGCCATCTGTCTGTTTTAGAAGATTTCGAGGATTGAAGTTTCAATCTGCAATGCAAAGAGGGTGCGTTTTATGTTCCAGGTCGATGTTTTCTTTTTCCAATAACTTTTAAATGAAATACAGCATCATAATTTATATTTTGTTGATTGATATAATTATGGAATATGGTGTAGGTCAAGTAGACGTCTCTAGCCGCGGTTCAAAGACGAGCTCTTTTAAGCATCATTTTGTATAACAATTTCGCGTATTTCTGCTGCGATTTCAGCAATTTCGTTTCTAAAATTGTCCATAAGCATCAAGATTGAGGTTGGTTTGTTGATGAACAACTTTTCCTTCAAGTATTACCCTCATAAGAAGAGTTCGGGAGGCGTCAAATCAGTTGATCGTGGGGGCCAGTCGATCATAAGAAGAAAGCGGGAGGCGTCAAATCAGTTGATCGTAGGGCCAGTTGATCTAACCATTTTACATTATTCGGCCGTAAAAAGCTATGTGATGTGACATCGTCTTGTTCCTAATTCATCCACTTCGGGCACAAAAAAGTTTTCCAACATGTCTCGATAGCGGTCAACGAACATGCTCGCTGAACCTGCTCGTGCTCGCTATATTTTTCTCGTAGGGGCTGGTTTGCGAGCCGCTCGCTGGTGGCCATAAATTTAGTTTTTTTTTTGTTTTCGTTGGCTTCAATGTTCGCCGTGTAGGGCCATGTTCACGAGCAAACCTAATTTTTTCTGTGAACGCCGGCCGCCGAGTGTATATCGTGGATAATGGGCTTGCGCTTCTTTATCGCACATGTTCAGGGTATGAAGAATCAACACGAGTGCTCGCCAAGTGTATTCGTCGTGTAGGAAATAACGCAAACTAGCATGTTCGGCGAGCATATTTATCATTTAGGGCTACCTAAACTGGAATAGCATTACCTTAGCATCACCACAGAAAAATTACGCCCAATGATGCCGCAGGCCCAAATGGCGAACCATACAATTAGGGTTATCGGGAATTTATTTTTCCCTCGGAATTTTTCCTATTAAACAATGTAAATTTTGAATGGGAAAAATTCCGCGGGAAAAATAATTCCCGATAACCCTAAATTACTATACGAGTGTATAGTGGTCTTCGGTGTATCAGTTGAGGGTTTTCAATGCCCCAATAACAAAGCCTAGCCAAGGCGAAATATGCTTCGTTGGTCATAATGATTTTTGCTGCCGAAAACGGCCTTCGCGGTCGTCTATAGCGAGCTGTAGAACTCGAGATGCTCCATAATATATTACTATCGAGAATTCTCTACGACTACTGTCAAATGTCAACTGTCAACTTTTATTCATAAAAAATAGAAACCAAATAGACTCGATCTGGAACATAAAATGCACTCCGTACCAAAATATTCCAGATAAATGTTCGTTTCGGTAGTTAGATTGGTTTCATCAATGACAATTTTTTCGAAAGCTGAGAACTCAAAATCAATTACGTTGTTGGATCCCAGAGGTATTTTTAAACAGCGAAGCACAAAGCCGAATTAATTCCTTCCACCTTGTGACTCATATAATTATGTATAGAACAAGTCGAAGGACAAGTCCAATTTTTACAATTTATCGCTTATTTAATAGCCTTTTGAGACTGGTGGATATGAGATATTGAAAATATTTAGTCATAAATGCATTTTTCCTCATTTTTTGCTATAAGTAGAGTATAGAGTTTTTGTAAAATCGTGTCATTTGAACTAAAAACCTCCGGACTTCCATCGACACGTGCATCCAGAGTATTTGCAAAAAAAAACGGAATCTTCAAATTTATTTGCGTATTAAAATTTGTTTGAAACACCCACACACACAATCTTTAGCACCACCAAATACTGCCTCATTAAAAATTTTTTTTTTTTTCAAACACGATATCTTAGTGACACATAGTACACTCGTCTGTAAATTAAAAAAAAAAACGAAACGCCAACACGCGCGCATTACTTGGCAAAAAATTAAAAGAACCAAAAATTAATATTTGTTTTCAGTTTTACGCAATATCTGAATCTGAATAAATTGCTATAATTGGTCTTGCACAAAAAAAAAAAAAAAACACGATCAACTAAAAAATCGTTTGTTTTTAGCTCTTAAGCTATTTATACCTTATTACATAGGGGTTCATTCGTTTTGACATTACGTTTTTAACATAGAAAAATAATTTCGATTTATAGTTTATGGATCGACTCAGAATCGCTAGCTGGGTCGCTCTAGCCATTTCTGTCTGTCCGTCCGTCTGTGTGTCGTCGATTTGTTGCTCTTAAATTATGAGCGAAAGTGATTTGGTTTATAGACTCTCTGATCGACGAAGCAAAAGAAGTCGTCGGCTGGATGCTATCTTGTTCAAAAGGCCATTTTTTACGAAATTGAGTTAAGTACGCAGTCTTCATAAATTTTGGACGCTCTTTCGTTTGGCGCAAACCATTTTGTTCTATCTCTTTTAGTTTTCAAGTTACAGAGAACTGTTTTGTTCAATAGGACATTTTTTTAACGATTTGTCATGTCTATTTTGTTCAATAAACCACTTTTCATCTTTTTTGTATTATATCGAACAATTGTTAGTATATTTTTAAAAATACTATTTCATAATTTCTATTTTGTCCAATATCCACAATTTTGGATGTTTTGTTCAATATGCGTATGTACTTTCTTCATTTCTATTTTGTTCAATATCCAATTAATTTTACTTTTTTTTCAATATCCAACCGTATGCTTTCATTCTCTTTTGTTCAATATCAAACGAGACGACCGTTGTTGCATTTGATTTCCGTATATTCTCATTCATTACTGATCTTTCAGTGGTTAAGCACGTCAGTATCTGCTGTGCATTGTGATAAAGATCGATTCTAAAGACACGTAAGTTTTTAGCTTCTATGTTAATATTTGATTTGTTTTTATTTTACAGTGATTGAATTTTATTTATTATTTATATATTTATATAAATCCAAATGCTTTTTGCAGTGTGTAATGGAGGGAATCGAATATTTATCCTCACCCGAACCTGAATTGCCGGTTGAGGTTTCAATGTAATAAAGGAACTAATGTCAATTTTTCCTTTTTCTAAGTTGCTTTCTCTTTTTTTCAGGTTTTTTAATGATATTGATTTATCTAGCCCAGATAACAGGGCTACAATCGAACCGTCATTGAACAATGAGATACGAGAATCTGAGCAAGAGTCCGAATTTTCACCGAAGAAACTTTACGTGGATCGGGTAAGAAAAAAGTTACAACTCCCTCGTTATGGAAAAGAAACGTAAAAAAGAAATTTTGCGCCAGAGTGGAAAGGAATATCATAATGCAAAAGGTCACAAGTGTAGAAAACGTAAAATTCAAGTTTCGTCCAGTTGTGCTATTACTTGCAGTCATGATTGTTTTACAAAATTTTTGGATGAAGATCGCGAAGAAATATTTAATTCCTTTTGGATATTGAACGACACCGAAAAAGGGCAGTTTCATTCTAAATTTGTAAAAAGGCTGCAACCAAGACGAAAAAGAACAGACAAAACTGAATCGAGAAAGAATTTTACGTTTAAGTATTTCTTTGAAAAAGAAAACCATTTGTTTGATGTCTGTAAAAAATTCTTTTTGTCGACTCTCGATATTTCGCAACAACGGATATACTACTTTTTTTCGACAAAATATAAAAAAACAGGTACTCATTCCGCTCCTAAACATGGAAAATTTTTTAAAAAAGTTACACCAGAAGAAGATTTGAAAATAGTAAAAGAACATATAAAAAGTTTCCCAGTAATGGATTCTCACTAATGCCGGACAAACACAAAAAAACAATATCTCGAAGCTGGACTTTCATTGACGAAAATGCACAAAATGTATGTTGAGAAAGTTAAAAAGCCTGTCGGGTATTTTATTTACCGAAAAGTTTGTAATGAGGCATTCAACTTGTCTTTTTTCAAGCCTAAAAAAGACATTTGCGATAAATGTGCTAAGTTTAAAGCTACGAAAAATCCAAATGCTACTGAAACACGAGATTACAATACACATCGGAGCTATCATAATGAAGCGAAGGTTGAGCGCGATATCGATCGAAAGAATAATCGTGAAGATACGGCAGTTATTGTGTATGACCTTCAAAACGTATAAAATAAGAACTTAGGCTAAAAAAGAATTACTGTTTTGTTTTTGGTTTCTAAAACAGAATGTGTTTTTTATTAACTTTTTTATAAAAGAAAGATTTGAATTGAGAAACAAAAAAGTCTTTTTACTTAAACCCACATGATTTTGATTCTCTTCAGAAAAACATTGCAACATTTATATGTTTTCTTGTTTCTTTCAAAATTCGTTACTATCAGCTTTAAGCAATAAAACTATTTTTGTTCTATATAACATAATCAACATTATGTTTCTTCTATGTTTGTGTTTTTTTCTTTGCTGTTCAATATTGAGTTTTTTTTTGTTCAACATCCAAAAATTTCACCAACTTTTTGTAACTCCATATAACTTTGTTCAATATCCAAAATGACTTCCTTGTCGATTTTAATTTATAACTAATTCAACATAAAAGGAAAATAATGTATGTGACTTGTTTTATAAACAAAATTGATAAGGCTTTTAGAAAAAAATCAATACCAATAAAAAAATATCTGATATAAACAAAAATTTTCAATCTGAACTTTAAAAATCGTTTTCCCAACATTTTGAAAAATGGATATTGAACAAGACAGCATCCAGCCGACGAAGTGCAAACATTTCAAAATTCGACCACTGCCAAACCCCGTTTTCAGTAAAACGTTGTTTTTAGCCAAACTTTTAAGAATTTTTTTTTGATTGAGTGTCTGAATAATATACATAGTTAGACAATCTCAATATCTATATTTCATCCATATAAAATCAAAAACTTTGAAACACGTTGTTTTTTGTCGAATCATAACAGATTTAGATAAACTATCTGAACAAGATGCGATGACAATGTAACTTTCTATATTTCAGCCCCATTCAGTGTTTAGGTACGCCCAGTTTATGGGGATTTTTAATTTAAGGATGGAATGGAATGGAATGTTTCAAAGTTTCATCCAGAAACCCTTCCGGAGGATTGAGTCAAACATGTCTTTAAAAATTCTGAAATACCTGCTAATGTGTCAAAGTGCTATACGCTTATGAAAAAAGCAATTCAAGTATCTGATTTAAGGTTTGCTGATTTCAAAATAAATTAACTTTAGTGATATTGAATGGAAATTGAATGTATAGTTATTGACTTTTTTGGTCAATTTAATTTAGTCCAAATCAATTCTCAATATAACAGTCTTAATCGAATTCTTGATAAAATTTTTGTTGATAATGATTTTCTTATTTGTTCTGACAAATGCATTTTCCCAGTTATTATAAATTCAATTCATTATATAGCAAGTGATGGAAATATTCATTTCAATCATTTTTTACAAAAAAGGATCTAACGATCGAAATATTTTTTATGATTTTCGAAAAGCCAATTATGACGGTATGGTTGATTATCTCTTGTCTTTTTCGTGGAATAACGTTTTTCGTTCATCTGAATTAGATAGCGTGTATTCCCGTTTTGTAAGCGTTTTGATGGGGGCAATTGATGTATTTGTACCTAAAAAGCGTTCTAAAAATAATTCTTGTCCTGGTATAACGGAAGGTTGACCAATCTCAAAAACAGAAAAAAATAAGACATACAATTTGTTTAAAACTGATAAGAATAATTCTGACCTGCATATAAGTTATCTAAATACCCATCGAGAATTCGATTTTCTCAATAAATTCTGGTATCGAAGTTACTTGTTTTCTATCGAAAGTGACGTCAAATAATCAAACACCAAGCGTTTTTGGAATTTGAAAAGCTCAAGGCGTAAATCAAGTGGATTTTCTAGTAGTAAGAAGTATCAGGACACAATTCATTTTTTTTTCGAAATGAAATAAAACACAAGAATTGCGTCCATCAAAATAATTTCATGCCAATAATGTTTAAATATGATTTCGGGCATGTGGTCGCCGCGGCTGGTTTACATAGAGCCAAGTCTAGAGGTCAAATTTTCAACCACTTTTTCGAGCATTTGGAGCCGTATGTCAGCGATAACGCCACGAATGTTGGCTTCCAAGCCCCTAACGTTTCTGGTTTGTTGGCGTAGACGAGCGACTGCACATATCCAGAAAAAAAAACTGTGGCGCAACAAGCTCGTTAGTACCCAGGGCTTAGCTTTTTTCTCACAACCATCCATATGTGCGTATGTACTTCTTAGCACGATGCCGCGACCTCCTGTTTTATGCCGAATCCGAACATCTAAGTTGAGATAAGCTTTTCATGACAATTGATACTACTCGAATGATTTCTCAGATCATCACGAGAGGAGGGCCGGTGAAAAATCATTTAGGTGTTGATACGGCTGGGAATCGAACCCAGACCTTCTGCACGGCAGTTCATCGCACTAACCATAGCGCCACTTAGCCCGTCACATATCCCCAAAGAAAATAATCCAATGGTGTCAAATCACACGATCTTGGTGGCTAATTTACAGGTCCATTTCGCGAAATTATGCGCTTATCGCATGTTTCCTTCAATAAATCGATTGTCAGGTACGCTGTGTGGCATTTAGCGCCGTCTTGTTGGAACCACATCTCGTCCACATTTACGGTCGGTTATCATAGCTCTATACCGATCTCTATTAAGGGCAACTGAATCTCCAGCATCATTTCGGAAGAAGTATGGCCCAATGACTTCACCAGCCCATAGAGAACACCAAACAGTCTGTTTTTGTGGATGAAATGGCGTCTTAAGGATCTCATGTGGATCTCTTCACTCCAAATGCGGCAATTTTGCATTTTGACGTAGCCATTCAACCAAAAAAGAGTCTCATCACTGAACAAAATTTTGCGATGAAAATCAGCATCGAGATCAATCCCATTTTCGGCCCATACACCAAAATCACGACGCATTGCATAGTCCCGCGGCTTTAGTTCTTGCACAATCTGGATCTTGTAAGCTCGTAAGCCAAGATCTTTGCGCAAAATCTTTTATAAAGTTGATGGACGAAGCTCCAATTGCTGTGCACGGTGGCGAATCGAGTAATTCGGGTCCTCCTCAACACTTTACTCTGCAAAAAAAAAGAAATGCGAAGAACTTAAAAAGAAATGCAGAGAACTATACTGGTTATTCGGAAAATATTCGATGCTTAACCTTGATAACAACCTGCTATTATTGAGGGTGACTAAAGTTGAAGGGCCGATGTTTTTGAATAAAACAAATTATTTAGGAAACTACTGTCATTGCCGCGACCTCGGCAGCACACTTCCCTCCGATGGTCCAAACGTATGATGACGCTGAGGCATAATTGAGGTTCTATGCCGTCAATGTGTCGAGTTATCTCATCCTTTATATATTCAATTGTTGCTTGCTTATCGAAGTACACATTTTCTTTCAAATAACCTCAAAGAAAGAAGTGTCAAATCACATGGTCTAGGCGGCCAATTGACATCGCCATCAAGCCATTGTTTCGTTAGCTGTGTGACAGATGGCACCGTCCTGTTGAAACCGCATATTATCCACATCCGTATCTTCCAATTGGGGAAATAAAAAATTTGTTGTCACCATTCACAGTAACTGCTTGACCGGCCTCATTTTGGAAAAAAAAACCACATGGTGATTCCGCAATCCCATAAACCACACCAAACAGTCACTCTTTGTGGGTGCATTGGTTTTTCGACAACCACTCTTGGATTATCATTCGTCCAAATGGGGCAATTCTGCTTATTGACGAATCCAAAATGTGCCTCATCACTGAAGATGATTTTCTTCGAAAATTGACATCCACTGTTGCCATTTCTTGCCACCACTCTGACAATTGACGAACACGCTTGAAATGGTCAAGAGGATTTAGTTCTTCGATCCTGCTTAGGATTGTACCGAACGCCGGACTCCGAGTACATAAAAAATTATCGCAACGAGGTTCTATACAATGGGGCTCAGTTGAATAGAATTGACAATTTCCTGATTAAGGTGACGCGAAGGCACGCTGCAAGGGCGATGGCTAGCGACAACAGCCTGATCTTTGGGGCTTATTACCCCAATGATTTATACATGTAGAGCACGCTCATATCAGGCTTTATTCCACCAGAGGCATTCATTTACATCGATTCGTTAGGGTTAGTACAGACAGGAACGGTATCCCGGTTTTATACCACAAACGGCTAATCCGCGACGGGTACGTCAACAATGCTCCGGAGCTCCTCCGCTTTAGCACGGCGGTATCGCAGCGCACTAAATTCTGGTGGCTATATAAGGAAGGTGATTCTGCACTTCCTCAGGACTTTGCGGACTTTTAGTCCAACTCCATAGATAAGATTTTAAAATTAGGAACAAGGTCTGGGGCGGGGCGTGTGCACCACATTGGAGTACAATATGGTTGAACGCAGGCTGCCGTGGGACCGAAGGACGCAATCAGGATGGCGACCCCTCGCGGCATGTGCAACGAGGGCTCGCCACCCCGATTATAATTAAGTTAGGGGTAAGTAGTTAGGTAGTCTTAAGCTAGGTTTAAGTAGCTTAAGTAGTCTTAAGTTAGGCTTAAGTAGTCTAAGTAGTCTTAAGTTAGTTATAATCTAGAATAAGCTTTTTTATAAAACAAAAAAGTCACTACACAAAGTTTTCTATTTTTTTTTGTAATTAAAAATTAAATATAAAACCAAAAAACCGACAAACTTAAGCCTAAAGGCAAAATGAACAGCTAAATATAAGCTTACAGCGCCCACTAAGGGCCGATAAGTTAGAGTAAGTAAACCAGTTATTGATAAGTTAGATTTAAGCATTTTTTGTCTAGTAGTAAGTTAATATTTTAAGTAAATAAAAAATGAATTTGAAAGAAGGCTTTAGTTTTTGAGTCAATTTCACCTTGTAAGCATGTAAATGCAAGTCTTTATGCATTATGTTCATCAACGACGAGCGTGAGTGGAGCAATTTTTGGACACGACGACGCGTTAAGGTGGACGGCTCTTCCAACAAACTATCGCTAACAGCAGCATTATTTTCTGCAGTACGAGCTGTACGAGCTGCACTGGTGTTTTCACATCCCCTACAGCCCCGGTTTGCTCAAATGTTTGCACGAAGCGCTTTTGATAACAAGCGTGAATAACTTTAACGTGTTGCTCGATTGTGTATCTTTCCATGGCTCAAATTGAATTAGTCTGAAATTGAGAAGTGTCAAATGAAATGCAGAAAAAAACTTTTGGCGTTTAGGTTTGGTTCACATACACTCTTCCCTATTAAAATGGCTTGAATCATATTTAGCTGGTAGAGTACAAATAGTAAAAGTTGATAGTTCGCTCTCAAAATGTGCTTCCGTCTTATCTGGTGTTCATCAAGGAAGCCATTTGGGTCCATTGTTATTCTTGTTACTTGTAAACGAAATACCTGATGTATTTTTTTTCAAAATTCATTCTGCCTTCGTGTCGCAGAACACCCCTCATGCTTTACCGTCAGATTTCTGGTCAAACTGATTGTTTCCTTTTTTTTTGGATGATCTGTCAAAGCCTGTTAATTGGTGGAAGCAAAATCACCTTCTGTTCAACGTTTCGAAGTGTCAAGTTTTGCCGTGTTTCCGAAATTTTAATCCCATAGTGCGTTTGATTAATATCAACCACATAAATTTAGAACGTGTACCTAGGAAGAAAGATTTAGGAATAATCCTAGGTACAAACCTTTCTTTTTCACCACATTTTGATAACATTATAAGCAAAGCAAATCAAATGCTTGGTTTTCTAAAAAAAAAAAAACACTTTACGATTCTCTGGTAAGGTCAGTTCTTGAGTATTATTGTAGCATTGTTTGGAACCCCTATTATTTAAATTCAATTGACAGAATTGAGAAAGTTCAGAAGCATTTTACTAGATATGCATTTTATAAGCTTAATTGGAGGATTGCAGGGCCTTCTTATTATAATAGATGTCTACTGTTCGGTATGCGTTCTCTTTATGATCAGCGGGCTTATTTTGCAGTTATGTAACAGATATTGTAACATTTCATATCAATTGTCCTCGTTTATTAACTTTTGTTAGTTGTGTCAATGCACCCTCTAGTACTACACGCTATAGGTTTCGATTGTATGAGCAGTTTCATAGTACAAACAATGGCCTTAATGAACCAATTACGCGTTGCACTTGAGAACTGAATTTAATTTGCAATAAGATTGATTTTAATCTTGATAAAAATATCTGTTGAATAATACCTAGTGGCGCGATGGTTAGTGCGATGAGCTGCCGCACAGAAGGTCTGGGTCCGATTCCCAGCCGTAGCAACACCTAAATGATTTTTCACTTATCTCAACTTGGCCATTCGGATTTGGCATAAAACAGGAGGTCCCGCCATCGTGCTACGAAGTACTTCCTAATAACTTCCTAATAAAATTAAAGAATTAATGCTTGTTCTTCATGTATTTATATAAATTAATTGTAAAATTTTAATTAAAAATGTCAGATGTAGTAATATTTTTTTTAATTTATTTTAATTATACAGGCTGTACGCCATTTTGGTAAACAACATTCTGACAGTTCATACTTGGCAGTCGTGAAGTAGACACGTGGCAAATTTATTATGGAAAAATATTCGACAAGCCAGCGTATTTTAAAAGTTAAAACATTTTTTTAAAGTCAACCATCGATTACTGTGACGATGAGAAAGTTACGAAATTTGATGTAAATTTTTGAGAGAAACAACGTGCCAACAACACGCAGAATTTATCGTGTAGTGAATAACTTCGAAGAAAGAGGGTCTGTAGGTGATAGACCCAAGCATGGACCACAACCTACTACAAGATCGACTGAAAACATTACTGCTGCTCAAGGAAGTGTTGAAAACAATCCAATAACCTCAATTCGACACCGTGCCCAGAAGCTTGGTCTTCAAAGAACAACTTTGGCCTTAATTTTGCACAAGGATTTGCATTTGTTTCCATTTAAGATTCAGTTGACATAAGAGCTTCTTCCACAAGAAATTTTACGCCGCCGCACCGTGTATATGCCAATAGGATGTTACAGCTAGCCCACGACAACCCCGATTTTCATGAAAAAAAATCATAATGAGTGACGAGGCACATTTTCATTTGCATGGGTATATGAATAAACAGAACAGTCGGTTCTGGGCAATGGAAAACCCTCAAATTATTCATCAGTCCCCTTTGCATCCGTTGAAAGTTACAGTCTGGTGTGCAATTTGGTCAGGAGGAATCATTGGACTTCTTTGAAAATGAAAACGGCGTAACGGTAACTGTGAGTGGAGAGCGATGTCGTGATATGAATGAAAACTTTTTAGTGCCACAACTGCATGCTTTGGGCTTGATTAACATGTGGTATCAACAAGACGGTTCCACATCGCATACAGCCAGGATTACAACGGAATTACTGTGAGACCTCTTTCCACAACAAGTTATTTCAAGAAATGGTGATGTTGATTGGCCTCCAAGTTCGCTTGATTTGACTGCCCCGGACTTTTCTTTATGGGGATATCTGAAAAGCAAGGTTTATAAAAACAAATCAGAAACGATTGAGCAACTCTAACAAAATATTTATGATGAAATGAATGAAATAGCGCGAGAAATGTGTGAGAATGTAATGAAAAATGTGCTCAAAGGGGCTCGCATTTGTGAGAATAACAGGGGCGGACATTTACCTGATATTGTATTCCATACATAACTCCCGACGTTAAATAAAATATTTATCAATATAAGATCCATTCTCTTTCATTTAATCAAAAATTATAAACAAACAAAGTAGTATACCTTCCCGGCGGACACCCTGTATAAGCAAATAGCCCCCAGCAATGATATTATTTAGTATCTAGTCCGTAAAGATTGTAATCAAATGGATGAAATAAACTAAACCTACCTAAATGGGATAGGGTATTCCACGATTCGCACAGCGGATTGTAGCCTTCTCATATGTTTTTTTCTTTTTTTCTGCCTCGGCGATACTATTGACGTCGATGTTGATATTTGTATAAGCACCCAAATTAAAAATTATATTGTCAGCTTTGACTTAATTTTTTTTGCGTATTAAGAAAAAGAGCACTTTGGCTTCTGATTACAAGTGCGCTCTGAAAACAGAGAAAAGGCACAAAAAAAATATCCTTATCAAGTAATTCGATCAGAATTTGTAAGTCGGTATGCGATTCAGGTCAAGTATCTGTACAGGTTTGCACAGTAACTTCATCCTTTTATAATGATCAACTTTCGGACACCGAAAAAGTATCTAATGACAAAAGAACACCCGATCTGTGACCAGGTACCTTAAGGAGATCTATAGACATTATTGTTGTGTTAGGTTTCATCAGAATGAAACATTATTTATGAGTCAATTAGCCTGTCGAGATGGTATTGGATTGGATTTTTTTTTCATCCAGGTGGTCCTCTCGTCTCTGGAGGAATTTTTGAGGAAATTTGAAATTAAGTGAAACCAGTTTACAACCTTTCGTTGACAATGGACGTTAATTCGGTGACAATGACAATAATAGAATCGTTTCCACGAGCCGATGTGGGGTAAACTTTATTATTTGTAGGTGCGGGACTCGAGAACCACCTGGAAGTAATTACCTGCGGACTATATGCCAGTTAATTGAGTTTTGTTTGTGAGTTCCTGTGCCAAAATGTACTTAAGTTGGACGAAAAAGGATTTGTACGGGGTATTGTCATGTAATGTATGATTTGGATAAGGTCGTTGAACTCAAAGTTTATGTTTACGTTGAAGTAACCACTCTCGCGGAAATATTTCAGGTGCACGCGAAAGTGAGCTTGAAGCCTAATGAATATTGATTCCACACTATGCGTGTTCCTGCGAACTAGCAAACTAAAATCGTGTTAAGTAAAGTTCAGGTATACGGGGGTATTTTTTGAAAGTACAAATTGTCAGTAAAGTATTTATGTGACACTGACAAAAATTTGAAGGCTTTTTTAGGGCAATTGTGGTTTTTCAACACCGTCGACCATTGCGACGCACGTATTTCCTGTACCCACATTACAACCAAATAATGTTCCAATTAATTATTTTGACTTTTGTGGTCTGTGGTCTAGAGTCTGTTATTAGAGAGGATAATTTATACAAAAGCTATGTTTCACATACTTAATTATTTTGAGAAAAGCCTTATTATCACACAAAAATCTCTCCTGAATATCTGAGTCAGACATTTTATTTTTTATCATGTTTTTCATATGATGCGTCCATTTTTGGTAACTGATTATTCAACGGGTCTTTGCCGCTTAAGAATTCTCCATCGTGGTTCTGTGAAGACGGAACAACTCTTTACTTTGTATAATTCGCACTACTGATTTAAAACCGATGAAAAGGTGTTGGCTACCTCTTCAAGAATCTGCCGAGGTGTGAAGGTTTTGCTGACTTAGAACCATACAGACCACAAGGTTGTTGGTGGACAGTTTCATATATTTACATACAACGGCTGACAGGACTTTTAAGGACAATATTTTGAAAAGACTCATGCAACTGGCGCAGATAAAAATGACTTAATTTTTGGGGATCGGACAAAATAGATCGGAAAGCTGCGAGTTTAGTCTTTTAGCATACATTTATCTAACGAATATTGCTCTTGGAATGGTGTCTGTTACTTTCCTTTAATTGAGCTATACCTGACAGAGTTGGCGGGGTTATTATGCCTGAAACGAAAAATGAAAATTCCAAGGCGAACATTTTAAACAGTATTAGTATCTTTGAGTTATGATTACTCCCAATTTAAGCATGAACAATAGTTTTAAGATTAAAACTATCAGAAACTGTTTTTGCAGTTTCGGGAAAGTGTGTTAGTAGTCGGTGTTTTCGCCTGTTGTTGTTGCGCGTTTAATCACAGCCAAAATCCATGAGACTTTTATTAAAAAGGTGGAAAGTTCTGTGAGTACAACGAACATAAACTGTGAATCCCCGAAGTGACTTGAACTCCACCCATGGAGTAAGTCTCCGCTATACCCAAAATCGCTCTCTTTCTTCAACTCCTCGTACTCTTGTAATACATATTAATAATCTCTTAAGTGCACACAAATTATAAAAAAAAAAAAATATCTCGCACGAAAATATTCAGGGCTACAGCAACTTTTATCCTTCTATACTCAATGCAATTTTGGGGACACTGCGGACTTGAAAGCGTTGAAAATTTGTTCCGGTTTTTCAATAGTCAGTTTAGAAATTGTTGTCCCAACTCTAATGATACCTAAAGATACTTGGAAATGGGAGAAGCGTCTATGATTCTGGATACACTCAAATACTATCTGGACTATCTGGAATACATAATTAAAATATGGCAATGAATCAAGAACGCTAAGCAGTGATTCCTTCAATTCTGCGATAAAAAATTTAATATTTTTAACAGCGACAAATTCTTTACAGTTACGCCAAATGAACAGTCGAGGCTACTCGAACTAACGAACGGCTTATTTGAGAAAAAAGGCCGAAAAATGTACGATGCCTTTGTAAGCGAAGCTCAGACATCGCAATACAGAGGTGACTTTAGTCGATTGAATCATTTGCAGCCTGGGACATAATTTGTGATCAATAATCCTACACTATTCACTATTTTTAAGATAAGAGGCTTCATACCGAACTGAATTACCGATTTTATGCTACCTGTGCAACTTCAAGGAGCGTGAACGTGTTTCACTTCATCGCGAGATGTCCTGTTTTAAAACATTTCCGCGTTCATTTTCTAAGGTGCATAGCTGCCTAAGTTAGACGAAGCAATGTGTATTGTTTACTTACTTACTTAAGTATCCAGAAATGGCCTGTATGATTTAACACCTTTGGACTACTTTTTGTAGAGTTTCGTCAAATCTCTGGTCTATGCTGAAAACGATTGATTGTTTCCAATCCAACATTCGACGCACTGCTGTCAAAATCAGTTCAAAATTGGACCGACAGGATGGCGTTCAGAAGGCGCAGTCGCGGATTACATGCAAGGATTTATTTTTAAACATTATATGCTACAAAATTTGTGAGCTAATAAAGCCAAAATTTTTGTCATTTTATTAAATTTCTTGCGTTTTATTAAAAAAAAAGTTGTATGCCTAAAAAAAAACGCCCTATTAATGTATAACGGCTGACAGGAACTTGTAGGCGGTGTTAAGATGACTTATACCTCTGTATATCTACAAGACAGCGTTTTGTGAATCAGGAAACGATTCTGACGTTTCAGTTTTCATGCATACATTCATCTGACTAAATTTTGCTAATGAGTAAGTGGTCCGTTTTATACTTTGTGCACGCCACTTATGTGGAGGTCCTTCTCTACATCGTCTAGCGTTTAGCTATACTATGTTGGCCGTAGTTTGGGTATCTCTTGGAACTTCCTGCAATGCCCGTCTTTAACAAATACAAATTTTTCGCTCAATAAGCTCGTTGGCACCCAGGGCCGAGCTTTCTCACAACCAGATAGCGGGACCTCCTGTTTTATGCCGACTCCAAACGACGAATTTCAAGTAAGCTTTTCTTGACAATTGATTCTACTCGGGTGATTACTAAGATCATAACGAGAGGAGGGCCAGTGAAAAATCAATTTAGGTACTGCTACGGCTGGGAATCGAACCCAGAACTTGTCTTAAGCATTCATTGCGGCATTTTTTTTTAACCCGATCTTTGTGGCCTGTCAACCTTGCTACAGTTTGAAAATCGGGTAAACCATGACTTCCTGATTGTTTTTCGCACTGCAAACTAACGCACCAAGCATGCCAAACAAGTTAAATATTCTAAAAATGCTTTCAAAGTCAACTGCTGAAATAAAGCCCATACTTTAATAAAAATTTACCATCCGGGTACGCCTCCGATTGCTTTTTTGTAATACAAGCTGAAACACAAACAAACCTCGCCGCTTTGCAGCGACTTTTTTTTCCGTTTTTTGAATCGGTTGAATCTTCTTGGCTATTAGAAGATAACTTTACAAATGATGTTATTTCATAGATAGTAAGATTATAGATATAAAAAGCAGTCCCGCAGAACTATATAATGACTTGATGGATCAAAGTGGCGAACTCATTCTGGAGATTGAGTTTGAAGTCAAACAAGAACCATGGCTGGAAGCTAAAAACCATCTTACCCCCATTTATCATTGATAGCCTTTTAATCAGTTTTACATTACCTATCTATGGTTACATGTACAAAATCAGTATGAAGGAGATAACTGCAGCAAAGTTTTATACACTTTTGCAACAATATTATCCCAATTAACGCCACAAGAGTCACCTCCTAAGCTTGCTCATACACCACCACAATCGCCGCCACAGGAATCCCTAGATATTAAAACGATTTTCAAATACTTCTTATCCCAACAGGTCAACCAGCAGCAAGAGTCGAATCAACAGCAGCTATTCGGACCACTCGAATTTCCAGTAAATAGAACATTGCCAAACCGATTCCAGCTCCAGTACACCCCTGAACTGAATTATCGATTTTATGCTACCTGTGCAACTTCAAGGAGCGTGAACATGTTTCACTTCATCGCGAGATGTCCTGTTTTAAAACATTTCCGCGTTCATTTTCTAAGGTGCATAGGTGCCTAAGATAGACGAAGCAATGTGTATTACTTACTTACTTACTTTAGTATCCAGAAATGGCCTGTGAATTGGCCACCTCGTTCGTATGATTTAACACCTTTGGACTACTTTTTATGGAGTTTCAGCAAATCTCTGGTCTATGCTGAAAACGATTGATTATTTCCAATCCAACATTCGACGCACCACACCACAATCGCCGCCACGGGAATCCCTAGATATTAAAACGATTTTCAAATACTTCTTATCCCAACAGGTCAACCAGCAGCAAGAGTCGAATCAACAGCAGCTATTCGGACCACTCGAATTTCCAGTATCTAATGGGACATTGCCAAACCGATTCCAGCTCCAGTACACCCCTCACCGCCCTCAAAGTTGACTAATGAAGATTGGGGTCGCAAATCGCCGTCACTTTCGTCAGCTTCATCCGTGATTGGTGATTCTTCGTCATCGTCATCACCATACAGCTGCGATGGTGGTGGTAAAATCCAAACGAGCAACAGTCTCACCAAAAAGCTTACACCTATCCTACAGCCGTGGACATGGGCCTCGTCCGAGAAGATATCTTTTTT
Organism: Rhingia rostrata; assembly: GCA_949824845.1. Lineage (NCBI taxonomy): Eukaryota > Metazoa > Arthropoda > Insecta > Diptera > Syrphidae > Rhingia > Rhingia rostrata. The sequence continues at coordinate 142,970,862 of OX463756.1, read as the reverse complement.
TTTTTTGCCAAAATTTGGTTATCATGCCGTTGTCAATGTTCGCCCGGCTAAATTCTTGCATCAGTGCAATCTTATACGGATGTAGGCCCAAATCGAACAGCAAAATAAGACGAATTGACTAACTCGCGATGTCCAATTTGGCTGACGGTCACCGAATCGACATTTCTGGATCTTCTTCGATACTGTTCCTTCATTTCGCACCAACCTTTGTCTTGTTGGTGGCTTAAGGTCTAAAAGAGTGTATTCAGCTTAAACTATTCCAAATGGCGACGATCAAACCCATGACAAAGGGTAAAACCATGTATGATGAAATAGCAAACCGTACGATGTGCTGAATAATTTGACAGCTTGATGTTATTGGCAGCTTTGACAGCTGCTGAAACATTAGAACTTGAAAAATTTCATTACTATCTGATCATCCTATAGTTTAACTTTCGCGCACTTTGTGGTGACTATCGTTTGTTTCTATATCGTTCCGACAACTTCACGCTTTTTGTCAAAGGTTCTTGCATTCCAGCTGCAAATCAATTATAACCCAGCGAAGTTTTTCTCAAAAGTTGGTGTTTTTTTAGTAGACAGATACCTACCAACCGATCTTTTCATTTTCTGTAAATTATCGTGAACATACAAAATTATAGATAGGAGGCGCGGATAAACACATTACAGCTACATAACATGTAGTGTCTTGGAATGCATGTACCCATTTGGAAAAGTTAACTGCAAACCCTCCACAATGAGGTCAACAGCGAGGTCATTACTTACTTCCGCTCGATCAATTCATTTACACGAACCTGCATGCAGTAGGTGCATCATCAATTTCCATAATTGTCCATAAAATTTAACAATAATGGAACTTTCGAAAGTCCTACGCAAATTGACAATTTAAATCATGAGACACTCGGAATATTTTCTCATCTTATCCATTGCGGTCGTTGCCTGTGATGGGTGCGCAATTCACCGTGTCCACTTAAAGAATGGCGAATATAAGGAGTTCGTTCCATTGCAATTGGCGATTTTCCTTACATTTCCGCTTCATTTTGATCACCATAATCGCGTTCGTATTTCACTCCACCGAGATGTAATATGTCTGCCATAACTATGTATATCGTAATCAAAAGCATCTCCTGGTACAAGTACAGCAGCTGCATGGCTCCTCCATCTCGGTCGTCATCGAGTCGGGCATACATCAGATTCACGATCAACGAAATCCAAAACAAAACAAGATACAAGGAGTCGGAGACGTGTGGCGTGGACTGACTTTAGCAAGAGCCCCAGTACCTTGTATGTCCACTGTGTGGGGGAAAGCGTATCGTCAGAGCTACAATGTTGCAGGCATGAGCCCACACACAAATCATTTTAGGCCTGATTATAAGTTGTGCAGCTCGTTATAATGCAAAATCGCGGATGCCGTTTGCTTGTAAGGAAGGAATAAATTTTCTCGTATAATTAAAGGAGACAATGTTCAGCGGCCAATTATCCGGTGGCAACATGTCCACCTTAAATCCGTGTTGGCTAAGTGATCCCCTGGGAATAGAATGTGATAAACATGCAGTGCAACTATACATTATAGACGTGGAGATACTATTTGTGGTTAGTCAGTTGGAAGGTGTGGGATGGTGGGACAAATAACATCGTTGCCATGATCTTTGGAAAAGATAGGAAAGTAGGTCTTCAGCTAATGATTGGTATGGTAGATTTTTAAATGTTTAAATTTGTTAGTTAATGTCGAGTATTGGCAAAAGTTAATACGAATCCCTTAGAGATTTTCTTTGCTGATAAATCGCGCAGATTTTTTCGATTAAGGCCGTGTGTCAATTGCGTTAAAATGTGGGTTACATTGTAGATTTAAAAAAAAAACATTTCTGCGACAATTGAAATAAAAGAGATTTTTCTAAGAAGGATGGGCCCTATTATAGCTCGCGAGTCGAACGTAAGACTCAAAGCGAACATTTTAGCGAATGTCTCTAGTTCTCTCTTTCTTTGCATACCCACCGCTCGTTTTGATTCAAATAATATTTTTGAACAAAAAAAAATTTTAAAACAAACACTGATTGTGGTCAAAATTATTAAAAATTACAGTTTGACCGATTTTCACAGATTAAGCAGAGCACTCGCTAAAGGCAATAAAACGAGATTTTAATTCTCCAAACTTTTTGACATGTCAGGCGAATGTTCCTAGGCAAATTCTAATACCAAAGTTTTCGCGCGATTCGCAAGTCAAAAGTAAACGATCATGATCTCATTTCTGCACTGAAAACGTGGATTATTTTACATGCCGAGGACAGGTGCCGAAATCTTAAGGGCCTTTTGTCCTCTTTGCTGAGCACTTGACTCCCCAAAAAAGTTTAATTGGTTTAGTCATTTACTAGCCGAAACGTGGATGCAAGACTGGGTCGTAGCAAAGAGTATAGAACTTGTATAATACGAGTATCGTTCTAAGGGGTGTTTTCTTTTAGAGGTTGATTTTTCGAATAGCGATAAAAGCTACATTTTGTGGTCAAATCGGGCAACTCTAATGTCACTTATGTTATGATTGGTTTGTCATTTCATTAAGAACAGGTTGACAAATGAACAACGCTTGCAAATTGTGAATATTTATTTCGAAAATTATGGTTCAGTTCACGAAGTTTACCGCCAGCTCCGTCCATTTTATGGTCGAAATAATCGTCCATCAGAGCAACTAATTCGGTTAACCATGGATCGTTTTCGCACTACGTTTACTCTATTTGATAATACGCATCCGCCGAGACGTCGAACGAGACGTGGGCACCGAAAAAACAATTGCCGCTGTAGAGCAAAGTGTAGAAGAGGGACCCGAATGAATCGATTCGCCACCGTGCACAGCAATTGGAGCTATTTCCATGAACTTTATGGAAGACTTTGCGCAAAGATCTTGGCTTTTGACCTTACAAGATCCAGCTTGTGGAAGAATTAAAGCCGCGAGACCATGCAATAGTCGATCTTCCTAAGTTAGAAATCTTCATGAATTGTTGGTGATGGTATGGAGACTATCACCCCTATCGAGGTATCCGTTCGGAACATAATTTTCTCCGATTTGTTCGATATTGGAGAATTTTGTACCGAGGTATCCGTTCGGATTTGCTTTTCGTGCGGTGTCTAAATGCATTAAGTCAACAATTTTTGACAGCTACGCGTCGAGAAATTGTTGCGCAATTCTTACGAAAATTGAAATTGTGAGCAAAATAATAAATAAAACTATTTTGTGAATTACTACAAGAAAGCAACAAGAAAAATGTTTTTAAATACTTGTTTTGTTTCACTTACTTTTCGATTTTTGGTGTAAGGGCCAAAAATGAGATTGATCTCGATGCTTATTCTCATCGCAAAATTTTGTTCAGTGTTGAGGCCGGTTTTAGTTGAATACCTACGTCAACAAGTAAAATTGCCACATTTGGAGTGAAGAGAATCCACATGAGACCCTTGAGACGCCATAACATCCACAAAAACTGACTGTTTGGTGTGCTCTATGGGCTGGTGGAGTCATTGGGCCAAACTTCTTCCGAATTGATGCTTGAGAGTCAGTTACCCTTAATAGAGATCGGTATAGAGCTATGATAACCGACTATTTTGTTACAGAATTGGATGAAATTAATGTGGATGAGACGTGGTTCCAACAAGACGGCGCTACAGGCCACACAGTGCACGTCACAATCGATTTATTGAAGGAAACATTCGATGAGCGCATAATTTCGCGGAATGGACCTGTCAATTGGCCACCAAGATCGTGTGATTTGACACCATTGGATTATTTTCTTTGGGGATATGTGACGGGCTAAGTGGCGCGATGGTTTGTGCGATGAACTGCCGTGCAGAAGGTCTGGGTTCGATTCCCAGCCGTAGCAACACCTAAATGAATTTTCACCGGCCCTCCTCTCGTGATGATCTGAGAAATCATTCGAGTAGCATCAGTTGTCATGAAAAGCTTATCTCAACTTAGATGTTCGGATTCGGCATAAAACAGGAGGTCGCGCCATCGTGCTAAGAAGTACACACGCACACATGGATGGTTGTGAGAAAAAAGCTAGGACCTGGGTATTGACGAGCCTGCTGCGCCATAATTTTTTTTTTTTGGATATGTGAAGTCGCTCGTCTACGCCAACAAACCAGAAACGTTAGGGGACTTGGAAGCCAACATTCGTGACGTTATTGCCGGCATACGGCCCCAAATGCTCGAAAAAGTGGTTAAAAAATGGGCCTCTAGACTTGGCTTTATTCGAACCAGCTGCGGCGGCGGCCACATGCCCGAAATCATATTTAAACATTAATGGCATAGAATTATCCTTCCAAAAAAGCTAAATTGATGGATATTGAAACGATTTTCTTGTGTTTTATTACAATTCGAAGTTCTATACCTCTCAAAAAACACCCTTTAGGTTATAATTGGGGCCATATTTTGAATTGTCATAGAAATCCAGGATCTTTAAATACCATGTGGGTTAAAAAAGTCGGTCCTCCACGTCAAGGCTTGTTATAATTTCACGCTCGTTATCTAGTTGTACCGTCCACTGCTTTTTCTAGCACTTCTTGAGACTCGTCCAACGAAATGACGCCTACGAAGTGGTTTCATGACGGTTACGGAAAATGTATGGCACAACTACAGTTGTCGATTATGGTTGTCAGTGTTAAGCTGTTCGTTGAAAACCGTAAACTAGGCCGTTTGTGATCTGGTACAGTGTTCACGAGTTTGGGAAAAAAACTGGAAAATGAATGTCCATCAAGTTAAGAGATTCCACTTCAGAATATACCCAGGTAAAATTTGAATGCGTGCCAAGTATTAGAAAAATGTGAAGAAGACTTGCGCAGCCTACACGATTTGATGGCCAGCTAGTATTTTATGGTAGAGTTCTTTCTTCTTACCCTTTATCGGAGAAGCCATCACTTGGTCAGTAAATTCTGAAATCCATACTTACTTTTGTTATTTTGTGTTTATCAAAGCATCGGTTGCCTCGGATCCATACACCGTCACTATGTTTCAATCCGCTTTGCCCTAACAACTTCCAAAACCATGTCAGAAACACTCATGACTCTTAACAAAGACCGCACCTACTCTAACGTCGTTCCACAACTCTTTGTTTAGATTACCTGCAGTGTGCATGTCCTTGGTTCCAACATACACCACGACGTGAGTACCTGCTTCTATTCCAACACAAAGTGCATTCCATTTCGAAAAAAAAAAACAACAAAACCTCTGTAGTTTGTGAATGAATATATTTTCGAATGAGTTCTTCTTTTACAAAAGCTAATAAAGAAAATTAAAAAGAAAAAGAAAAAGAAAATACAAACGATAATAAACAATTAAAGTGAAAAAGAAAATGCGTTTCAGAAAGAACTTCTCTCACAATTAAGAAACAAAAAACCAAAGAACACGGTTTCCATGAAGAGTGGAACCTCCATAATTCTAACGTTTTAATGGTGAACGTGCAAGACGCCAGCCAGCTTGCATATGGTGTATGGATGTGTGTATGTAAGTGTAGTTAATTATAATAGATAATAATTAATGGTAGATTAATTAATAAAAATTAAAGTAGTTAAGCTGTTGCATCGTCGTCCTGCCTAGACGAAGGGCGTTTGAATGTTCGTTGTTAGTTCCCACCCGTAGCAGACCATAATTGTGAAACATAATTTCTGGTTAAAGTTGAGGCGCGTGTAGGCGGCGTGGATGGACGATGACAACAGATGGTTGGTGGAAAAAAATCTTTAAAATGTTTGTTCTGTTTACATGGGTCTGCCCATACCCCGACCTGGTGGCATACCATCACCAGCCTTGGGACTCTTGATTGTCTCATCGACGGAAAGAATCATGCAAGCGGCTTCGCAGGCAGCCGTCAGAGCGTTGATTTTAATGATGGACGGTTCCCAGACGCATGCCTCGAAATTGTCGGCAATGTGCTCCTTCATGATGTCGACACCGTACCAGCAGCTGCCTGAAATGATAATATGAGGGAAAATTGAGTTAGTGTGTGATTTGAGATGATTTTTGTAGTTTAATTGCAGTTTTAGGTTATTTTACTTAAAAGATTACAAATACATACTAGGGATTCTGAATTTGGACTTTTGAGAATTTAGAGTTCATTGACCGTACTTAAAAAAAAACCACAGAATACTAGCGAGAAAAAGGTTGTAAATGAGTGAACCTGAGGATAGTCTCACCTACAAAAATTGGTCGATAATGAAGTTTCGATGAATACGTTATTTTTTCAATGGGTCACGAACCGAGAATTTTGAGGAACCAAAAGTTGGCTCTTATACCCAGTCAGTCGGCACTAAAGTTAGTTCGGTAGCTTACTCCTTCATCATAACATCAATCTTTAGAGAAAAATATGCACCTACTTAATTTTAAAAGAAAACTATATAAAAAAATATCGTTCATTGGGTCACGAACCGAGTATTTTAAGGTCCTCAATGAGATTCTTTATGGCAAAAGTAAAACTTCGCAGACTCATATGAATTTAGAAGCCAGGTTTGAGGCGAATTTAATGCCAGATGTTAATTTTTAATGAGGATCTAGTCCACCAAGGTATTGGGAATTATTGGAACAGATCGAGAAGTTTAAACTAATATCTGGGCAATTGGAAAATCAACAAAAAACTTTTCAAATTATGGAAAAATGTATACGAGGGAGTTGCCTAAGGTTTTTTTAGTCCTAAATTCTTAGAAAAATTTGGCAATGAAGGGGAAGATGCAACCATGCAATTTCAAAACTTTACATTGGACGTTTAGGACGTGTAGAGTGAATGGAGACTAATACTTCGGCTTGAAGATTCTTTGATTCCCAGCCAGATGTCGTACGCAGTATAGGAAGATGTCGAGTCAAGTGGATCGCACAATAAGTAACCTAGCTCAAAAAACTTGTAGTGAGCAACTGGATGCAGTTAACTTATGACCGATCTGATTGGAGAGGTATGTTGGTTGAGGCTCAGGTTCATTCCAGGCTGTATGACACTTACCATTTGTTCCCCTCTTTTTCAATTAAAAGTGAACGGTGGGAAATGAACCGACGATGAATACATACTTACTCCGTAACTTTCGAATAGATAATCGCTGACGATAGCGGGTACGTACCGTGCAATTTGTATAAATGGTCACACAAACAATATAAAAACACAATCGGAACTTAACACGTCTTCGACACAACGATACCTTCAATGACAAAACGGTATATTCAACCCCTATGACCTAACAGAGATAAAAGTCTTTAGGTTATCGAGGGATTTTGTAGCAGTATCGAACTTCAGCAATACGTTTTCCCCTCAGAGATTGTTCTCCGCCGCCACAGCTTCAGTGCAACAACATTCTGAGCACAAGGCAACTTATTCTGTCAAAAAATAGGGTTTCCTTACTTGGCAGCTTAGATACAATGATGAATACCATACATGGCACATACAAAATAACAACAAATAGAAGAATGGGTGAGGAGACGAATCAAAAAAAATGTTACCTGAGCATATTGCAGAAAATCTCCGTTTTGCAAATCGTGTTCGACTAACGAAGATTTTAGAAATATCGGAGACCCTCCTCTTGAGATGACCTGACAAATCATACGAGTAGAATCAACTGTCAAGAAAAGCTCAAGTCAGTCGTTCAGATTTGGCATGAGAGGAGCTAACGCCATTGTCCAAGAACCACACACGCACATATGAATGGCTGTGAGAAAAAGGTCCTGGGTACTAAGAGCCTGTTGCGCTAAAAATTTTCTAAGTTAGGAATCTTCATGAATTGTTGGTGATGGTATGGAGACTATCACCCATATCGAGATATCCGTTCGGAACATAATTTTCTCCGATTTGTTCGATATTGGAGAATTTTGTACCGAGGTATCCGTTCGGATTTACATTTCGTGACGATCTTCCTAAGTTAGGAATCTTCATGAATTGTTGGTGATGGTATGGAGACTATCACCCATAACTAGATATCCGTTCGGAACATAATTTTCTCCGATTTGTTCGATATTAGAGAATTTTGTACCTAGGTATCCGTTCAGATTTGCATTTCGTGAAGACCTTCCAAACCTAGGAATCTTCATGAATTGTTTTTGATGCTATGGAGACTATCACCCATATCGAGATATCCGTTCGGAACATAATTTTCTCCGATTTGTTCGATATTGGAGAATTTTGTACCGAGGTATCCGTTCAGATTTGCATTTCGTGAAGACCTTCCAACAAAATGCATCGCACATGATCGCGCGACGAAAGTCAAAATTGTTGCGCAATTCTTACGAAAATTTGAAGAATTGAAATTGTGAGCAAAGTAATAAATAAAACTATTTTGTGAATTACTACAAGAACGCAACAAGAGAAATGTGTTTAAATAATTGCTTTCACTCACTTTTTATAATTTTTTTTTATATAACATTTATACAATTACACAGCTGACAGATGGTCAAGCGTACGCGAATGTATGCTTCATTAATTTTGTTCCGCATCCGCAACGGATACTTCGATGATAAACTGAGTTTCGATCGGAACTGACTTTCGTTTCGGAAATTCTTTGAACGAATACCTCGATAGGGCTGTATAGCTGTGTTCACCCTATGAAAATGTTATATTAAACACTCATTTGAAACTTTTAAGCACATATATCCACTATAGCTAGACGACTTAGAAATGGGCAAACATATCCTTTTTTAATGTACATTCCTCATTAGCTTGAGATAAAACCCATCAACCATTTTTAAGTAACCTGCTTGACATTTTCAAGATGACAGAAGTATGCAATTTTGGCTAGTGGTTCACTTCCTCAAAAACACAAATGTGTAAATTTGATTCTTTGTCCAAATCATCCCTCAATGGTAGTGCAACTAGTAACACCGAACACAAAACTTTGTCCAACAATATCCCCACCCCTCAAAAATGTATTTCTTCAGAGATGACGGATTTAAAAAAAAAAAAAACTCCAATTAAACCTAGAAAACCGTCCATTTGGGGAAATCAATCACCTCCTGGCAAGCCCTCTTTACATCTATGCTGCTAACGATTTTGGCAACGATTTCCTATACGCAATCCATCTTGTCCACGCTTACTTTTTTCCTTTCTTTTGTATTCTCATGTCTTAGCCATCTGATGGATTGCCACAGAAAGTATGCGATTAGCAATTCAAAACAACACCAACAGCGTGAGTGTTACGAGAATTTATCGGGACCAGAAAGCCAACGTAACCAAACTTAAATGGGCAAGCACAAACAGTTTGATTAATTGAACGGGTATTGGCAAAGTTAATCCGGCATCGCAACCGTCTTCGTGTTTTGCCAGCTTTTTCAAATCAATGAAGATGGATGGTGGACATGTGGAGACAAGATTTTGACTGCATTCAGTGAATTTATAATTCGTCGTATAGAATTTGTGGTGGTGTTCCTCAGGGTGTCTAATTAGCCGTTTTTTTTTTTTGTTTAGTGGTGATGATTTATTGATTTAAGTGGCATTTTAAGAGATGTGAGATACTTAAAAACTTGTCATAGATGAATGTTTTATTTCTGTTGAATTTTTCTAGTGTTTTTTTTTCGGATTTCTTTTTTTTTTGTAGATAGAAATGCAAGAGTAGAAACCGACATCAAACGACTTGAAGTGCGCAGCTTAGGCAGTGCCCTTCAGCGACAAAGGAATATATTTTGTAAAATTTGGTGGAAACTTAAGAGCATCCGACAAAAAGGAAAAACTGGCTTGGAAGTGGAATTCAGTACCATCTAGTTGGCGATGGACAAGATGTGTCAAAAAGCTCTATTTTGTCTTGAGTCAGAAGTTTCCAATCGGATGATAGGACGTCTGCAAAAAGAAGAAAATAAACACAAGGCGCATCATATTATTTTTATTTTTATCGCATGATCTTGAAATCCAATTCACAGAACTAAAACGCGAAATTATGCGCTCACCGAACTGCTTTTTTACAAATCCATTGTGACAGGAGCTGTGTGACATGTTGCGACGTCTTGTTGAAACCACAGCTCCTGCACATCATGGTTGTTCAATTGGTGAACGAAAAAGTAATCATGGCTCTATAGTCACCATTGACTGTAATGTTCTGGAAAGACTGATTCGGGTCTTCCCCTACGATATAGTCTACAGCAGCAATGACTTTTTCTGTATGCTTGTACGACGTCTATCCACAGATCCGCACAGCAGACTGTAGCCTCCTCATATTTTTTTTTGGTATTTCCGACTTAGATATTTTTTTTACTATGAAACAAATAGAAGTTAAAAGAGCAAAATTGCTAAAAATATTGATTGTAATATACCAAATAAACATAATCCGATTATTTCTTACGCGATTAACTCATAGACCTTAAAGACTATGAATTCGATTACCTCAAAAGCTAGCCCGTCAACACATTTTAAATGCCAAAAATCCACAAAATAACAAAATTCATCTCGAAATATGTTAATTACATGTCACGACATTAATTTCAAAATGTATTCAAGCAATTCGACGCAATTAACTGCAACAATTCCTCTTGTTGTTTATGATTCATCCGACCCAAAACAATTTCCACTGAAACCGAAATGATTTCTCTATCGTTTCGATTTCCTCAGCCGGGGGGAATTCGATGGATGGATACCCCTCACCATAGATAGACAAACGAACACACACCCACACAACTGTATAAGAACGTAAATTGTCTCAAAAGATAAACAATGTTTGCCAAAAGTGCCACGAACAGAAAACTTATGCGCGATTTTGTGACTCGAGAAATATTTTATTGACGAAGATTTTGTATGGGGGCCGACTCCTACACGCACTGAAATCCAAAATTACGCACTAGAAAAATTGTTATTCGGGTGAAAGAGAAAGAGAGAGGGATAGACAACATTTGTGTGTGATGCTTTGGCGCTATCTATTTTTAGTGTCTTTTTATGGCTTGTTTTTGTTTTGCTTTTTAACGAACAAAAAAGCGAAAAAAGCGACGTTGTCTCATTTCTTGTTTTTTTTTTGTATTGCTGGCTTATGTAAATACAGAAAAAGTGTTTAATATGCAAAACATGTTTTGGGGTGATACTCGTAAAGTTCTTTCTTTCTTAATTATTTATGAGTAATTAGCATTTTTTTATTGGACGAGTTTTTTTTGTCTCACGCTGAGTGATGGCTGGAGTGGGTTGTCTCAAAAAATTTTTTGCTTTTTTTTAGAAACTCTTTTAAATCTTTACCTGAATTTAGACTATTTTGACGTTAGTTATAGTTTTCATCAATGAAATTTTGTTTTAGTTCTTGAGACTTTTTTACTTCCCCAATATATGTAGATTGAAGGGGTATTGTGATGGTGACAATATTCAAAGTTGAGATTTTTACAAATTCTTATGTTTTAAGATACCTCGAGTGAAAAAAATATATTTTTTCAAATGTCCGGAGTTTGTGATTGATACTGAAGCCTTAATTAATAGCCGATTTGACTGAATTTTGGGTATGTAAGTTTTTGTTGTCTCTAATAAAAATTTTTTCAAATCAATTTTCTAGCTAAAAAATTAACGGAACAATTTTTATTTTATTTATTTGAAATGCTTTTTTTTAAAATTTCATAGTTAGGGTAGTTTGAATGAATTAAATACGTTTGCTTACAAAAATTCCTTCCTAAAAACTCTTGCTGTGGAATGGTAGGTGCCCATTATTATATATTAGATAATAAACAATTACAAAATTTTCTGAAAACAAGTAAAACTTTTATAAAATTAGATACACTTAATCTGCCCTAGCGAGGTATTCATCGGAACGAAAAATTCACCGATTTGTACGATGGCGAGGATTTTAGCTTCCGGGTTCGGAATATTTCTCCGACATTTTGTAACGCATCCAGACGAATCGCGTTAAAATGCGTTTATGTGCATTTTTCGTACAATTTTTGACAGCTAAGTGCAATTTTTTTCCGATTTCTTTCGACACAAATTCTTCTCGGAATTTACGAATCCAGACGGTGTATGCGTTGAGGACAATTGTACGCTCCGACGGATACCTCTCGCTAAAGCAGAATTTTTCACTTAAAATTATAAAAAAATTAACTCAACAAATAGTTTTTTTAAACACAATAATATTCTAGATTCCTGGAGACTTATTGATTTTTCCGTTTTGGAGGCCTTTACGGTGTGATCTGATGGCGTTCAACTTTTTTCGTTGGGGATATGTTAAGTCTTTGGTCTATGCCTACAAGTGCAACACTTTCTAAGACAACATTGAGCTTGTCATCAGCGAAAAACGGCCACTATTGTGGGTAAATTAAAAAAAAATGTACCGACCGTAAGGAGTCAGACCGTCAGGCGGAGCCCAGATGATCATATGCCCAAAGATTGATTAAAACAATTATGCCATTTATTTATCTTTCGAATCATGCCAAATCTCTGAGTTATCTTACGAATAACACACAAAAATTTTGGCGAAAATTGAAATATTTGTTATTTGATATAAAATTAAAAGTTATAACACACTAAACACAATAATCTTCTACACAGAATTTGTTTTTTTTTTTTTCTTTGAAAGCCTGGAAGTCAGTGTTCCCGATTAGGGTTCAGTCATAAAGAACAGACGTTTTGACACATTTTGACACATTTATGAATTTTATCATAACATTTTGATGTATGGAGCTGTGCTAACCACGGAAAATGTACTCTTTGGAGCAGTTAGGGTTATCGGGAACTCTTTTTTCCGAGCAATTTTTCCCATTCAGCAATGTAAATTGATTGTAAATTCTTTGGAAAAAAATAATTTATGGTAACCCTAAGTTTATCAGGTGGTGGCATCATCAAGTCGGACTTCGATACAATTAAAATGACACCGCCAATTATTACTGGTATTGAGAAATAATCAGAAAATTACGGACTAAAATACTTGAAAAAGTTATAAAAAAATTAAATCTTCAGGATGATATGATTCTTTGTCATTATATCGCTGACAAAAGTTAATATAACAAACGAACGAAGCCGCACTCAACATGACCAACAAACCCAAACAACCTCACGAACAAGCCTAGGCAGCTGACAGGAGTAATTTGAAGTTTCTGTCAGTTTGTAAATTTAAAAAGTGACGCCATTAGCGATTCTACTGCAGTAAAAGATACGTAGGTACCAATTATTAAGCAACAAAATATTTAATTTTAAATAAATAATCAAAGATCTAAAAAGTGTTTTTTTATTTGGGATGCTAATACATCATTTCCAGATTTTTTAAAATTTTTTTGTTTTTAAATTGTACAGCTTTGAAGAAAATAACCTTTCTGTACTAGTACTTAATTTAGCTTCCGATATTTAAGTAATAGACTCATATATCCATATTGATATTTCTAAATAACTCCCAACTTCATCCTCATCATTCAGCTTTAAAATTCCTAACTGAAAATACCAGTCTAAGAATCGTCACCATTATTAACTCGTTAATTATATGTATAAGCCGCCAAATTTTCTAATTACACTCCACTCTGAGTAGGGTAATCTAATGTAAAAAATAAAACTGAAACGAACATGAGGCTACAAGTCATGTTTCGTCGGTTATACGCCTTCTCAAAGAAAACATTTCCCCACTTTGGTGAAAATTACTGCGCTCTGGAAAAGGCAAAACCATCAAAGTATCTATAACTATATAATTTATATCGGAGAGAGATGTGACTGGTTTTTCGCATTTATGGCAGAGTACATGTATCTCGGAATATTTGTCAAACAAGTCGTCGTCGTGTGCTATAATTATTTAGAGCAAATCGTTGACATTGAGTGACAAGCACACGCATCAAATCACTTTTTTGAAATGTCTAATGCTAATTCAGTTGTGTGTTATTAAAAGTAATTAGATGTTGCGCGAACGCAAGTCGATTAGATTTAGTGAACGTACATGCGAGTAGATATAATTTTTGTTCGTATAAGATACTATCTGAGTGACTGTACATTACTAATTGGTTGGGGAAACAAATTTGTGGCTTGGGTGGGGGACATTATAGGCTCTAATTGAAAACGCAGTAAATTATGTTTTTTAACACCACGGATATGCAAACAGTGTTATTGCGCACTACTTTTTAGTAGATACTTTGATTGAATTAGTTGTTTTGACCTTTACATTTTTTTTTACCAAATGGTAACATAGAGACAATATGGGAAACTTTTTCAGTTACATCTTGAATACCGATCTATGTTTATACTTAATAATCAAGTATGTACTAGAGTGTTACCAAGTAAAGGGTGATCCATTTCGAGGTTCCCTACTTTTTTAAAGAAAAAAACACAGAAAATTCAAATTTAATGGAGAATGTTTATTATCATTTGAAAGAACATTCTTTGGCATTTATTTTTTGAAGATTATGTCTATCAAATGTTGGCCGTTGCTACGTCGCAGATGGTCCATCCGTTGAGTCCAATTTTATATCACTCGTTCGAGCATTTCGACTGGTAACTGGCGAATGACACGCGTGATGTTTTCCTGCAAGGCATGAATCGAAGCGGGTTTGTCGGCATAAGCTTTTGACTTTACATATCCACACAGGAAAAAGTCTAACGGTGTGATATCACACGATCTTGGTGGCCAATCGACGTGAAATTATGTGCTCACCGAAATGTTCTCTCAATAAGTGTGCGATGTGTGGGAAGTGGCGCCGTCTTGCTGAAACCAAATGTCGCCGAGATCACGAGCTTCAATTTCAGGCATCAAATAGTCGGTTATCATGGCCCGATAACGGTCGCCATTGACGGTTACGTTCGCACCGGCATAATTTTTAAAGAAATATGGACCGATGATTCCACCGGCCCACAAACCACACCAAACCGTTGTTTTTTCTGGATGAAATGGCAGTTCTTCAATCTCTTCAGGTTGCTCTTCGTCCTAAATGCGCCAATTTTGATTGTTTACATACCCATTGAGCCAGAAATGGGCCTCATCGCTAAACAAAATTTGCCTCGAAAACGTCGGATCTTCTTGGAACTTTTCAAGAGCCCATAGAGCGAAGCGATGTCGCTTGGGAAGGTCGAGCGGCTTCAGTTGTTGCACAAGCTTTATTTTGTACGCTTTCAATTTAAGATCTTGACGTAAAATGCGCCAAGTCGTTCCATACGTCAGTCCGAGTTGCTGCGAACGGCGCCGAATCGACTCTCTACGGTCTTCGTGTACACTCTCAGCTACGGCCGCTATATTTTCTTCACAGCGTGCTGGACGTGGTCTATTCGGTCGAATATTATCCAATAATGAATGCTGGGTCTCAAAATGGGTGATGGTGTTGCGAATAGTACGCTCAGTAGTCCGATTATGTTGACCATAAGTTGAGCGAAGTGCACGAAACACATTCCTCACAGAACGTGAATTTTCATAATAAAGTTGAACAATTTGTAAACGTTGTTCACGCGTAAGTCTTTCCATTATGAAATGCCAAACAATACTAAACAAAAATAACATGACAGCATGACACGACTCACACGTGATCTGTCAAAAAAGGCTATTGAAAAAAGTATCTCTACTTGGATCACCCATTACTTCAGTGGGCTACTTTAAATGTCATCAATAGAAAAAAATCAATAGAAAAAAACACAAGAATGTTCTCAAAAATTTATTTCCGACAAAATATTTTAAAAACTCGAGTTTTTAAGACCAACTTGGTTGTTTATCAGAGTACGATCACTGATACAGAGCAAACGAGGATACGTAACTTCAATCGGCAAAATAAACGCGAAATTACTTTCACATTTTACAAGAGAGAAGATACACCATAGGCTTGTTTGATGCTACACAATTATAGGCTTTTGTATTTTTCCACAGCTTAAAGTCGCTTACAAATGTTAGCACCTGGGATAAAACAAAATATTTGCATGAAAAAATTTGAATTTGTAAAAAAAAGTGTTAGTAGACCGGCAATTAACGGGGGAAATACATACCGGATACTTCAAACAATTTGATCTTAAAATTTTTTTTTGCAAAATTTAAGAAATTTATCCAATCGGTCGAAATTGATTTTTTACTCAAATCGATTGATCCACGCTTAGTTTTTGTAAGACACGAGAGAGAAAATCTTGAAAATGGCGCATTGCCAAAATTTTTGGTAAGGAATACATCTCTTCATCATGATGTTTTATGCCTTTTTTATCTGGCAATCGAGTTTAAATGTAAATAAAAGGATCACAACCACTTCAATTTATTCCGTTGCTAATAGTCTCCCCGGATTCCAGGATCGACATGCTGGAGTTTTGTGATCCAGAAATGATGTGCCTTAGTTTTTATTGAAAATACGCGATAAAAAAATATCAAAATCAATTTTATAAAAATAATCATAAATTTTTATAATAACACCTCATATCCTTTGTAACTACATGGCCCTATTAAATAAAAGAAGCTTCACCTTGGAGCTTACTTCTTTCAAAATCTTAGCGATTTGACAAACACGGATGTGAGATGTCTTCTGCTTGTTAGTAATATTAGAACTTTATCAGCTTGGTTTTCTTACATGTAACAAGGAGAATGGACAAAATTTACGTGGAATGAATACACCAAAAACTGGTCTAGGTGTGCTGGCAGCCACTCTAACATAACCTTCAAATATTTAATTGTTGGTATTATTAAAAAGATAAATTGGTTACCTTATTATGTATTTTAATAGAACTTCGGGCATGTGATTATCTCAGCTCCACTGAACGGACTCTAAACGGTCGGTTTTTGACACAATTTTGGGCGTATTTCACCGACGACAAGCTCAATGTTGTCTTCCAAAGCGGTCTACTTGAGCGCATAGACCAAATATCACTTTTGCAGTTGTAAGAAAGAAGCCATATATTCAGAAACTTAATAACGACATTTGTCGTTTTTCTGAGCTGTGATTCGTTTATTATAACTTCGGGAGTATGGTCAATTCGGGTTCACTGCACAGACTCCATACAGTCGGTAAAATTTTTGACAAATGGTTCCCACACTTCTGTAATTTTTTCTTAGAAAGTGTTGTACTTGCGGGCATAGACCAAATACACATATATCACCATAAAGGCTTCCAATCAACGGGCCCGTGAAATATTACGGTCACAGAAGACAATCTTCAAAAAGTCGGCAGAACTGTTGATGAATGGGGCCGACTCCGAACGGCGAATTTGAGACAAGCTTTTCTTGACAATTGATACTACTCGGATGGTTTGTCAGATCATCACAAGTGGAGGGCCAGGGAAAAATCTTTTAGGTGTTGCTACGGCTGGGAATCGAACCCAGACCTTCTGCGCTGCATTTCATCGCACTAACCATCGCGTCATTGACCCCGTCAATATATATTTTGAAACCATGATTTGTTTAGATGTTGAATGTCTTCTTGCGTCATATTGCACATGGCGGCTACAAAGTGATCATTGACATTCGAGGATCCTTACATCACAATCTTGCCAGGTCTGAATGGATTATTTTATATGCGGATTCACCCAGGGCACCTCCAATTCTAGCTTTTCTATTTTCTGCCAAAAATCGGTTTGCATGCCTACATAGAGATGGATACCCTGCCGTATACTGTCTTTCACGGCTTTTGAAGGGCCGTGGCAAAAACATAAAATTTTAACATCAAAAAACCCCACAGAAAAAGCTTGGAGACGTTAGGTCGGGTGAATGTGAAAAAAAAAATACAAATTTTTGGCGCAACAGGATCTCACAAACGTTTATGTGTGCGTGTGTACTTCTGGACGATGGCGGGGCCTCCTGTTTTTTGCCGACTCCGAACGGCGAATTTGAGATAAGCTTTTCTTAAAAATTGATACTACTCGGATGATTTGGCAGATTCCTACAAGAGGAGGGCTAGTGAAAATCACTTAGGTGCTACGGCTGGGATTCGAACCCAGACTTTCTGCGCGGCAGTTCATCGCACCAACCATCGCGCCACTGAGCCCGTAAATGTGAAAATCAACATTTTTTTTCGAAATTAGGAGCCTGATGAACAAAGGACCCAAATGAATGGTTCGTTCGAGGTATAAGGTGTGGTACCGTCCCGTTCTAAACAAAAGTTGTCTTTTTTTTTATAATTTACCCTTTTATATGTTACCATAGTACGAGCGTTAGAGAAGGGGAAGAAAGAGAGGATAGGAAAGATTTTTGGATGTAGTGGAGACCTAAACTCCATGGGTGGTGTCCGAACTAGCTTCGGGGAGTCACTTTTTCTTGTGTTTGTTAAATTTGAAGAAATTCAAGATGGTGTGCATACTTTTAGGTATTAAAACGACCTTTTATTTCTTTTAAATAAAAGTGAAATGGATTTTGAACTGATCAGTCAAAATTGGCATTAAGAAATCCACTACTTTGGCTCGATAATGCACTCAATGTACCTACGGTTACACAGCTTCATACTTACTTCAAGTCATTGACGACTTTCAATCATATTCTCATAGATTATTATTTATTTTGACAGATCTTCAAATTGTAAAAATTTAAAACTAAAAATAAGTGTTTTCTAGTGGTAAAATAGAGTCGGCCATATTTAAATTGCCATTTTTATTTCATAACATTTCCCTGCTAATTTATAATTGATGAACAATTATTTATCGCAAAATTACCAGAGCTTCACTTTTTCAAATCTAATGTCTAAATATACAGGTGTCATTTGTCAAATTTCACAATGAATTAATTAGCACTCTACACTTCAAAATATTTTCTAAATCGATCCATTTCCTTCCATGACAGTATCGTTTTACGTACACTTTTGGCGCGTTTCCATTCACATGCGACACAATTAATCTCACAAAATACGTCAAATATTTGACACATCTTCGAGAAAAAAAAAACATGTGACAGTAAGCTTTGGAAAAGAAAACCCATATAAAACTTAACATATAGGCGATTTAATTATTTTTTTTTATGAGCAACCGCAACCGGCCCACATTTATTGCCCATGTCACTTTGACAGGTCTGAGAAAAAAATGCCATACATTCAAAAACTTGATATTGACATTTGTGGTTTTTGCGTGCTAGCGACTCCTTCATTTTTCAAATTCGTATTTATTCTCTTGTTGTTGGTAAAAAGGAATTTTTAAATCGAGATCTCTCGCACCCGACACAGAAACGTGACGTGATTTCTTTAATTGTCATGCAGGGAGTGCTTTCACGTCGCGTCATTGTACCATAGCCATTGCGTGTGTTCAATACCTGGGGTTGAGGTGTGTTAAGGTGTGAAATATTAAAATGAAAATATACAAAAAAAAAAAAAAAACGCAACCCATAAAATGACACGAAAACTGTCGAGCAAGGATATACACTCGTAAAAAGAAAATAGGAACGATCTATAAACACTGCACGTAAATGTCAAAAGATGTTCTTTGCTGCATGGCGGCTTTCTTATGGCGAACAAAAGGATTCTATTTCGGGAATGTCAACGCAGAGAAAGCCGCCGTAGGCATGACATCCGTAGGAGGTTGTAATTGTGTTTTTTATTTTTTTTATTAAATTGTTAATTGCACACGGTCGGCGCTAATGTACGGCTATTGCGTGAATAATTTTATTTAATGGTCGAATAATTTTTTTTTTGTGTTGTTTTGCAACATATAAATGACACAGAACTCACCATGAAATGAAAACTGAATTTGTTTGTTTACAAAAAAAAGTGTTGATTGATCGTTAAAGCCAAATGGACTTGGACCAGTTCTTTGTCCTGAGGTTGACAGTGGTTACTTCATGAAGCAACTTAATTGGTACTTTAATGAGACAACGTGCCAGGCATTCCATATAGAGTGGCGTAAAGTGTGATATATAAATGGAAACGATACGTTGAAGGATATGGATGATGTTTGTAAACAAGAGGAAGAGTGGTGAAAAAGCAGATTGACTTTGAAGAATGATGATTGGGTTATGAATGAAAGTTTTTTTCAGCAGGTACGCAACACTCGAGTTATGACGTGTTATACGGGGAAGACCATGCACCTCGGATTTCATCGAATAACCACAGCGTATGATCCAACGAATTCACCATTGGATAGCTCAACTATCCGGTAATTTTCTGGTATATTCCAGCCAGCTAACCATGTTTAATTACGAGAGGATACTCTTGCTAAGTGCCCAAGTGGGCCAAAGTTTTTAAAATGTTGATCACTTGGTTTTTAAAAAAAAAGTTATCGATGTTTGGATTTTGCCCGTAAAATATAGCTTTGTAACATCTCGTGTCATATCGGCCAATTATGACAAAGCAGACATACTAGTTACCAGAACCAAAGTAATGAAATGGAATAGAGCCGGTAGAATGAGGATGGAAAGTGTTTAACAGCAAAAATCAGAAACCGATCGTTCCTGATGACGGCTTTCTTGCTCTTTATTCTTCTTTCTGAAAATCGTATGAGTGCGGGATTGCGGATTCGATAGACAGGCTTATACACAAAAGTTATGCCTAGGGAATGTGCATTTGAAAAGCTGGAACAACACAGACATCAGACAGATAAGAAAAACATTACATAACCTTAGATCGTGTTATCCGAACACCGACTATTTGGAGGCAAATTTGGCAAAATCGACGAAAAAGTTTACAGCGATCCGAGTTAGAGCGAACAAAAAAGTGTGCGTTTTCCAAGCTCTACGCATAGAGCCAACATTTCTAGAAATATCATGCATTGCTCTAAATAATGAAAGTCCCTTCCAATAGGCATTCCGAACTTTGACATTTGATAGCGGACATATTGTTCAAGCTACATCTGTCAATTATTCAGCATGATTTGCCAAATACCCATGGACGGACGGCGTTCAACAACTCGTCCAAATGATAAATTTTGTTTATTAAAATGGGTGTTCTGTTGGGGAAACGTTCCACGCGCTTCGCCACTTTTACGTTGGCCATAATCCTCATAGTGAGAAGTCTATTCACAGTGTGGCAGATAAATTTGAAACAGTAAACGATAAACCAACAGGAGATATTGAGGCAGTCGATTTCACGTCGCACACTCGTCCTTTCGCAGACCACAACTTGGGGAATATTGCGTCGTGACTGTAGCCTGCACCCTTTCAACTGACTCAGGTGCTGAAGGTAAACGATCATAGGCAATGACGTGGGTTCGGTGAATGGGATCTGGAGCAGTTGGACACTAAACCTAATTTTCATCGAAAATTATGGCCCATTTCTGGATGAGTGGGTACCTACTTCAACAAACTAAATTGTCGAATTTGTAACGATACCAATCCACGTCGAATGCATCCCGAAAAACACTGTTTGGTGTTGATTTTGTGCTGACTCGGTACATATTTCTTTGAGAACGACGTTGGCCAGGCCATTACCATCAGAGCCGATCGCTACAAGTTGATGATTATCAACTTCTTTTGGTCTGAATTGGATGGTATCGATATTAACGACATGTGGTTTGAACAGGATGGCCCTAACAATTTTGTAGATCGTATGCGTCGACAAGGCTGTTGTTTGATGCTGGGGTAGCAACGTGAGCACTGGGGTATCAATATAAGTACCCCAGATAGAAAATATTCGTTGAATGAGGCGCACTGTATGTAGTTCTATACTCTTTGGTGCCACACAGTTCAGGACACATTCGAACGTCGTCGGCACGAACGATGGGTTCACAAAACCCATTCCATCGGTCAATGATATCAATGATATCTCACACACACTTTGTTTTATTTAAATTTGAAGATAGGAAGTGCTCATTGGAGCGATCGTAAGTGTGATTCCCAAACTTGGCCAAAATGAGTTTTTACTAACCCTCCTCTCGCGATCATCTACCAAATCAACCGAGTTGTATCAATTGTCAAGAAAAGCTTATATCACCTTACCCGTTCGGGTTCGACATAATACAGGAGGTGCCGCCATCGTGCAAGAAATACACACGCATACATGAACGTTTATGAGAGAATTGTAGGCCCTATGTACCGGTCTTATATTTTCAAAAAAAAAAAAAAATCTTTACACAACAGGCTTCGTTGTGTAAAGATTTTGTTTGGAAAATATAAGGCAGGTCTTTGTGTAAAAACAAGGTTACACTTCCTCCGTTGCTAGATTTTTTCAAAAACATTCGACACTGTCAATCACGGCAGACTTTTCGAAAAGTTTAATTTTTAACTTTCAACCATGAGCCTGATCTTATCTTATTTATGTGGTAGATCCCGGGAAGTAATATGTGACAACAACTTCTCATCCTTTCTTAACTTAAATAAAGGTGTTTCACAGGGCTCTATTATGAGACCGACTTTATTTTTCGAAACTAATCCTACGTACGTATGTTCTGAAAATGTTCAACTTTACAATTGCTACCGACTTGGTCTTGTTGAACATGATGATTTTGAAGTAAATCTCCAGTCAACTATTCTTTGAGCAGAAATAAGTCGTCTTGACCTTAATCCTAACAAATCTAAATGTCTGCTAGAGCCGTTTTTTGAGAAATTCAGGTTTTGGGTTTTTATTGGCAATTCCGAAAACCCTCGAGGGCATTGACTTAAGAACACTGGTACGTACCAATAAGTGTATAGCGGAAAGGCTTTAAACGTCCTCTCGATAGAATCATAGTCGAAGGTTACGGGCAACGTGTGGACTAGCGCGAACTGGCGCACTCGCTTAACAGCGTAAAAGGGTCCTTACATATGTAGCATATAGCACGGATATGCCTCGGCAGTTGTTGCAAGAAATCGATTCGCCTTTAGTGATGATATAACGTATTGAACTGATATTCTAGTCATTGAGCATGCTTTCTCTAGCTAGACTTTGCTAATGGTTTGGTGGATGCACACTTCCATGGTGGTAAACAAAGAAATAACTGACATTTGCGATCCATACAGGGCCTCAAACCTAGCTTTTCACTTTTTTTTCGAGTGTGTGAAGGTAATATTATTGCCACAAAGAGGTGCGTCCTGTTTAGCGCCTGTTGGAAATGTGCGATGTAAAACTACACTGACCAACATGCTGCGTTTTGAGTTTATTTTTATACATTCTTGGCCTAGACATTGTCTGGACACCTCTTCGTTTAACCTCGATGACTTTTGCATCAGGCAAATTTGAGAAGCTTCTCATGACAGTTACTCTTGGATTATTGTCAGACTTTTGCAATTGGTGGAGCAGCGAAAAAACTATGGTATCGCCACATTCCGGATTTGAACCAGGAACACCGCGCTTACTAGTCCAACGCACTTGCCACTAGGTCAGTACACCCACATGGTAGTATCTCGGTATTTACTTTATGTTATCAGGCCTTATTGCGCCCTGAGTAAATTCCTTTCATACCCAACTGTAAGTGTATTTCAAAAGAACTAAAAGCTTTGACGGCAAATGTATCTAAATCACGAATCTGGCTAAGGAGAAAGGGAGTATACGCATTTCGGATTTAAGGGTTTCTAAACAGATCACGTACAACCAAACATATTTTATAGACTCTGCCGTTCTACGTTTAAGTGGAGTTAACTTGTCAATTAAATTTTAAATTACCTTTTGAAGTATCATTACAAATTGCACACGATAAATTTGCTATTCAATTAAGTGCGATATTTAATTAAAATCTAAAGAAAACAAGGTTAGCTGAATATGTGGTTGAAATCATCATCACTGTTTGATCTGTGCACTTAATTGTACGTCTTTTGCGATATTGCGCTACAAATCATTCGTGTATCTTTTTTACTTGAATCAAATAAACATGTTATCTAGGATTGCTAGGCGAATGGAATCGCTAATGATAGTGAAGTAAGTTCTATTTTTAATCACATGAATGATGATTCTTATCAGCAATCAGTCTCACTTATGCACTTAATTTGGTTTAATTAGTTGAACAAAGATTAAGATTTGATTAGATTCCGGATGTTGACGTATGAAATGGGGTTTAAGGAATTGACAAGGGTTTCTGGTATTTATTTCTACCGGAAGATTACAACTGAAAGCGTTGACTTCCTGACGACAATGGTGTTACATGATGTTGTCGCAAAATTAGGTAAAAGAAACACATGAAGCTTATATAAGCTTTTTCAATCTAATGTCCGATCTTAAAATCTCTTAAGTTTGAGAAAGCTTTCGAAGAAACGAAAATTTGCTCAGCCGTATTTCTTGACGTGTCGACAGCTTTTTTTTTACAAGGTATGGTATAAAACCCTTCAAAACAAATTAAGACTAGTTCTACCTGAAAAAGTATATAAAATGCTCGTCTCGTATCTTCCGCATAGACTCTTCCGTGTGAAACTTGGAAACGAATATACAGAGTTCATAGCAATATTGGCAGGAGTACCGCAAGGGAGCGTCCTTGGACCACTCTTGTACATCCTATTTACACGTGATATCCCACAAACAAGCGATGCAATAGTTGCTACATTTGCTGACCCCATACAGCTATGCTAGCAGTTGGCACACCAATAGAAGAAACAAATATGAGATTACAAAACGCTCTTAACGAGGTTGATGAATGGACAAAGTCCTGGCGAAATGCACTTAACGAGAGCAAATCGATTCATGTAGATTTTTCGTATCAACGGACGAAGATTAAACGAAACATTTTCCACGCAAAGATAAAAAAACGTTTAGTGGGACACGTTAACACAACGGTCCTCCAAATTCTTAACGAAACAAACTTATTCCGTCGTCTTCAAAGAACTAAACCCTTGGATTTGGTTCAATAATAACCGCACTATATATAGCCGAAAAAGGTGGAACTCTCACAGGAAAGTTACCGGCCAAACATTCATTACTGGTGATAAAAAAGAAGAAGAAGAAATATCGGAGATAGTCTCGCAGAATTCGGAACACAGCTCGTAGTATGCGAACATGGCCAAACAATGGACACCAAAGAAATAAATCAACTAATGAAAAATATGAGTCTGTGAAAGAAGTCCCGATAAAAGAAAAAAAAAAACAAAAATCTCGGAATTGTCGTGGGTCTTAAATTTGTGACAAGGATCAACCATGGTTTTACTGAGTATTTTTTAACCTAAAAGAACACATGTCTAACCGGTGTCACTAGCTAGGCAAAAATGTCGATGGGCCTAGCCCGGTGGTCTTTTTACCTCGAGGTTCTCGGATGTGATTTTTTTAAATACGTATAAAGAATACAAGGTGCGCCATCTTTTTTATCGGTATGTAAACATTAAAAATAACTTGGAATCGACTGCCTTGAGTATGTTTTTGAAAACCCAGATCAAAGCAATTTCAACTGAATTGCTTCAAGCGCTGAAACAGTGACGCTGTACCTTAGAAATAGTTGTTTAGTTGTGTTAACTCAACGTGCATATTGTTTGCAAAATCATGGCCAAAAAGCACCGTCTGACAACACTTATGGTTAGGTGTCAAATTCTGTTTAATACGGGACATTGGGAGGTCGTCGAAATGCCAGTCATCAATGCCCAAGACGATTGAATGAACTTGTTGAAGCGGTAAGAGAGAGTGTTGCCGATAACCCAAATGTGTCATATCGACACCGCGCTCACCTTCCGGCGCATTTTGAAGGATGACTTGCATTTTTTCCCGCATAAAGTGCAATTGACTCAAAGATTATTTCCGACACACCATTCACGTCGCTTGAAAAACGACTAAACTGTCGCTTGAATGGGTGACACTGAACCTGCTTTTTGGAAGCAAATTGCGATGAGTGACGAGGCCTGTTGAAACACCATTGCGTGACCAAAAAGTCAACGTTTGCGGTAAAACGATCATTGAAACGCATTTCTTTAGACAAGCCGAAACAGTCGATGGGAATCGATATCAGGGAATGTTGGCTCATTATGTCTGCCCACAAATGTGTGAAAAAGGTCTTGACGGATCCTAGATTCATCAGGATGGTACGCTATGCCACACTGCAAATTCAAAAAATAAATACAAATTTTTGGCACAACAGGCTCGTCAGTACCCAAGGCCGAGCTTTCTCACAACTATTCTTGCACGATGGCGGACCTCCTGTTTTATGCCGAATCCGAACGACGAATTGGAGATAAGATTTTCTTGACAATTGATACTACTTGGATGATTTGTCAGATCTTTCAGTAAAAAAATCATTTTAGGTGTTGCTAGGGCTGGGAATCGAACCCAGACCTTAGTTCATCGCACTATCCATCGTGCCACTGAGCCCGTCCACATTGCAAATCCCAAAAATCATTTTCCGCAAAGAAAATTCTATCAATGTGCGATCTTTAAAATTTGAACACTTCGAACAAATTTTTGTGGGGTTGTTTGAAAAGTTAAGTAAACGCTCGCAAGCCTCAGACCATTTCTCAAGGCAAACATACGTGCATACTTGTAGGGCTGGTGGAAATATAAAATGTCCCCAGGGCCAAAAATTAATAAGGGGCTGAAATAAGACGTGAAACGACTTTTGCCAGTAACGACCAGGTGAGGGCTATAGCAAATGCTCAGTCGCTAACAGAATATTCGTATAACAGGCAACCTCCGGATAACCCCCGCCTTCCCTGCATCCAACACAAAAAAAAAATTTTAAAAATGCCTAGAAGGTCATTTAAAAATCACCTTCAAGCACCTCAGGAGTGGCTTCTGGAAACATTGACATAGCCAAGGCAAAAATGACAACAACAAAATTAGTAAGACTCCCCTACTCGTGAAAAAACTAAGGATCAACTAAATTTAACTATTACCGCCTCTGACGTAAAGACTTTGGGAAAACCTCTTTGACTTAATGGACATCCATGGCCTCGGAAATGCCATTGGTTTTGGTCTGATCCATAAACAAAAGATGCCTGGGGTACACCCCCACCAATTCTTACCAGATGGGTCAGAATGGGTGGTACAGCTTTTATTTGACCCAGTACAACGAACCCTTGTGGATGATTCTAACAAATCATTACCAGGCCAAGCTTCCTCAACTCCCAGCATGTCCAACGGGCACTTACTAAGGTCGCACATCATAACCCCTTGCAGATCGTTCAGTCAGATGCTCTAAAGAACGTCTGCAATTCACGGCAATTGACCGCAGTGACCAAGATGGAAGAATCAGAATGGAAAAGTGGAGAAACGAAACGGTAAAACTTGCTTCCAGCTTCCACAACAGGATTGCCGGTGAAGATCGCAGTGTCCACGGCGGAGATGTTTAGCCAGGAGCACAACTGGAGGTAGTAAAAATGGAGCACATTCCTAAATAAAGTTCTTTCTGTAATGCTGTTGAAAAGTAGTTAAAGAAGTCTTATAGAAGTAAATAGCGTCCTCAAAGTGCGCCAAATTTTTCCATAAGACTTCTTAAAGGTAATATTGGGGAATATCTTCGATAGGGCTTTATCGAAGCGAAATTGTTAGTTGGGACGATCTTTTTTGTAGTTCGAGTGAAGGCTTTAATACTTAATTGCCTTCTAGCCCGTTTTATTTCTAACGAGATGTTGTTGTCAGAGTTAATCTAGGTGAACTGGATAATATTTATGTCAGAAACCTCCTCAATTAGCTTCGAACGGTTCAGTAAGGAAAGCACATCTTTAAGAAAAGTCGACAGATCCACGTGGTACGGACATTCCCGGTCTAACTAAGTATGCATGACATAGCAGGCAGCCACTATAAGCTAACAAACATCTCAAGGGATATCGAAACGCTGCTTCAGTTTTATAAATTCTCAAAACCTGCGAAAAGTCTACAAAAAAGACTTCGGTTTGTCAATTGAGCGGACATTTCGAAATAACTGCGAAAAGCCTACAAAGACAGGAGGAAAGGATATCGAAACGCTGCTTCAGTTTTATAAATTCTCAAAACCTGCGAAAAGTCTACAAAAAAGACTTCGGTTTGTCCATTGAGCGGACATTTCGAAATAACTGCGAAAAGTCTACAAAAAAAACTTCGGTTTGTCAATTGAGCGGACATTTCGAAATAACTGCGAAAAGCCTACAAAGACAGGAGGAAAGGATATCGAAACGCTGCTTCAGTTCTATAAATTCTCAAAACCTGCGAAAAGTCTACAAAAAAGACTTCGGTTTGTCAATTGAGCGGACATTTCGAAATAACTGCGAAAAGCCTACAAAGACAGGAGGAAAGGATATCGAAACGCTGCTTCAGTTCTATAAATTCTCAAAACCTGCGAAAAGTCTACAAAAAAGACTTCGGTTTGTCAATTGAGCGGACATTTCGAAATAACTGCGAAAAGCCTACAAAGACAGGAGGAAAGGATATCGAAACGCTGCTTCAGTTCTATAAATTCTCAAAACCTGCGAAAAGTCTACAAAAAAGACTTCGGTTTGTCAATTGAGCGGACATTTCGAAATAACTGCGAAAAGCCTACAAAGACAGGAGGAAAGGATATCGAAACGCTGCTTCAGTTCTATAAATTCTCAAAACCTGCGAAAAGTCTACAAAAAAGACTTCGGTTTGTCAATTGAGCGGACATTTCGAAATAACTGCGAAAAGCCTACAAAGACAGGAGGAAAGGATATCGAAACGCTGCTTCAGTTCTATAAATTCTCAAAACCTGCGAAAAGTCTACAAAAAAGACTTCGGTTTGTCAATTGAGCGGACATTTCGAAATAACTGCGAAAAGCCTACAAAGACAGGAGGAAAGGATATCGAAACGCTGCTTCAGTTCTATAAATTCTCAAAACCTGCGAAAAGTCTACAAAAAAGACTTCGGTTTGTCAATTGAGCGGACATTTCGAAATAACTGCGAAAAGCCTACAAAGACAGTTTGGTGTGTGAAGTGAGCGGATACTTCAAAATTCCTCCATTTGGCATGGCATGGCACCAATTGAATAAGAATTTTCTAATGCCATCACCAAAGCATGTAGAGGGTTACCCCTTCAGGCTTATTCCCTAAAAAAAAACGAATATTATGAGAAACAAATTGATTAAAACAACATTTGCAAGATTGCGTTCCTCCTTTTTCAATCATCGGAGGTCAGATGTCGAAAATGTGTATAAAAATATTTCCTTTTGTATTTTCGAAGGGACGGAAAGCAATATCCAAATGATTATTAAACTAACAGTATAGATGTAGATTACATTCCACATTCATCGCCCAACACATCCTACAAACGTACAATTCAATTAAATACCTCGGCATATACTTATGCCCTGAATCCGACATTTCCTTCCTTCTCCTTCAATACAGTTACAGAAAGGTCAAACTGCGTGGGTTGATAAAAAAAAACGAAAATGCAAATATACAAAATAAACCCCCATCGTTCGGGGTTCCTAATTTCATTCCGACACGGGCCTCCTTTGTATTCCGGACCGATAGGAGAAATCCATTAATATAATCACTCGATGATGTAGAGCAGCAGTTCGTCTATAGACGATAAATTTGAATAATTCCATCCTATTACCGGGGGATTTATCGGCGAACCCCATAGATACATTCGATAGGCTGACATGTTTAGTTTTGTGTTTAACTAGGCAAATTTTATGTGGGCGAATTGATAAGAGTTTATGTTAAGGCTTGGGCTTTGCCTACCGAAATCCCTTGACGGTTGACATTTTGATTGATTTGCTTGTGGTGGGAGAAAATCATTCGTAAAAATCACACTTGGTGTCGCAAATGGAACCTACTTTCTATATTTTACCCGATCTGTGTCATGTTGGTTGAGTGCATGTGGGTGATCCTAGTCTAGACAAAACCTTAGGTCCGCCGAAAAAGCAGGTTTCAACAAACCACACAAAAGGGAGTTCGATTTCACTTGTTATACGAGTACATGTAGGTACATGCGGTTTTAATCCTCAAAACAAATCTGAAAAATAAAGAGGCTCTTCTTGTTCACTAGAACCGAGGTAAATGCGATACATATTCCTCTTCATACGTAAATATAACCACAAAAGGGAATAACGCTTCATGAAACACAGGACATGGCAGACGATGCATGATAAACACATCTGTCAAACCATACAAGTACGAACAGCAAAATAACATTGCATTCAGTGTATTCCGACGAAAGCGAACAAAAAATCAATTAAGGACTTCATACTCGTAGGTAGAACGGCTTCCACTCTTGTGAAGCGCGTTTCATCGTTTCAGATATCGCCCTATTCGCTTCTTTTTTTTTGTTATTAAAGCGAAACACGCATAAATCCCTTACTAGGAGGGGTTGCGTTGCGTACTTCAAAGAACCAAAAGACACACATCCACACAGCGGATTTTTGATTACCAGATGCTGCGCTGTTGCTTCTCGGTGCCTCGCCTGCTTTGAGTTGAGTGTATCTTTTGTGTGCAAGATGCGTACGAAATCGCCCCCATGTAGTGGAAATTATCGAAAATTGATGGAACAGGTTGTCTGTTACACATGAACACAGGATTTACTATCCTTTTGCCACTCGGTGGTGTTTACAACACAAACAGTGCTGTAAGATGATTGTATGTATTTGAGGGTTATCTGATCCTTTAATTAAGAATTAATACTGGAACGAGATGGAAATCTAAGAACGGTACGAGAGCAGATCCCTGCAGCTGTCTTTCATCCGGGATTCGTGGAACTATACAATTTCATTTGTGCTGGACGGTCCATTGAGTGAAACAGGATTCTCTGCTCTTTGTGAACCAGATGAAGATGTGAGAAGAAAACCGGATGGAGGTGGTGCGTGTAGATGAAATTTTCGAGTCTATTGATACCAACAGTTTTAAGAATTTGATACAACACGACATTGTGTTATATAGGGTAGGCCTTTAAGGTGTGGAGTTGATGCCATTTCAAAAAGGAATCAGAAAATGACATACTTAAGTTAAAATTACGCAGATCAAGAATTTCACAACTAAGTTGAGTGTGAGCAGATCATTGCGAATGACGAGGGTATTCGTCATAGGCGGGGATTGAACAGCAAAAGACTTAAAACCAGAACGTTTCCCTTAGAGAAACTTTCGGAGAACTGCGGCCAACTACGGAAAACAAATTCTTTCAGGTGTTGGTTTGACCTGAAGATATTGACAACTGGAAAACTAAAACTGGAAAAGGGAAACGAAATTACGAAGAAAATTACGCAGTTGATCACTTTTAAGAGCTTGTACTTTCAGGTGTTGAGTTCACCATGACGATACGGTTAATTTTTTAAAGAATTTGTTCCATGCCTTTACTTAGGCCCAATTTTGCAATGCAGTGTTACGACTGTGGAGTGACTCATGATCATGGAACCCATAGTGATAGTCCTGCAGATAAACCAGAGCTATTGACCTCTAGGATGAAATCTTTCTAAATTAGGGTTGGTGCGCACATGCGTTTTCTGTCGTACGACTATTCAATCGCAGAAAGTAGAACACACCCACCCAAAGTGAACGGACGCACATAAATTTATCAATCGCAACGTTTAAAAGTCTACGACTTGCCCCATTTTTCTGGCGACGAGATTGTCGAAAGTTATCATTAGCAAGCGATAAAAAAAAATTGCATTTTATCGCTTCATAATTAAGTCGCCAAAAATTATAGAACTTATTCTGCCCTAGCGAGGTATCCCTCGGATCGGAAAATTCTCCAATTTTTATACGATTCGAAAAATGTTAGCATCGAGATATTCTTCCGAAAAGCTGTACGGAATATTTCTCCGACATTTTGTAACGCATTCATGCGAATTGCGTTGAAGTGCGTTCATGTGAATTTTTCGTAAAATTTTTGACAGCTAGGTGGAATTCTTTTTCGATTTCTTCTGACGCAAATTTTTTGCGGAATTACGAATTGTAGTGAAGTGGGTTTTTTTTTTCGATGACACATGCCTCGAATGGAATTTGAACCTCCGATGAAGTATGCGTTACAAAAATTGTACTCTCTGACGGATACCTCGCTAGGACAGATTAATCGCAGCCATTGAAAAAAGTGATTCAAGCTTCATTTATAGACGATGTTTTGCAGCAAATTAAAACTGGACATATGGACTAGCACGCATCTTACTCTTGTTTCATTTTTTTTTCAGATGGAGCCGAATGTATACTTTAGTTATACATTTTTTCAGACGAGCATTTCTTGCAATGTGTGGATTATCTTATTTTTTTTATTGCGATAGCAATTTTTCTATTGCTGCGACAGAAAATCGCATGTGCGCGCCTGGTCCAAGTCTGCTTATCTAGATTAGGATCCTTCCACCTGCACTCAACCGATCTCTGGAAGAAAAGATGAATTACTCGAAGAAGAATTTGACACCAAAAAACATCTCCGAAATGATATAACGCAATTCAGAACCACGGTTTCACCGGTTGCAATGATGAAAACTTGGCAAACGCCATCATCGATCAACTAAGTGTTGTAATCTCGAAGGCGGAACTCCAGATCGTCTTCGATTCTATAAAGAAAAAGAAATCAGCGGCAGCCGCTGGTATATCCAATATTGAAGAAAGCGGTGGTTTATCCACTTCCGAATGGACAACACCCATCCAGCGAATCTCCGGTCGATAAGTCTCCTACCGAGTATCATTCGAAAATATTCTCAATCTGACTCAAAAGAACAACACCAATCCGGTGAATCTGAGGTCGATAAGTCTTCTACCGTGTATCATTCGAAAATATTCTCAATCGGAGTCTTGTAAGTGGGCTGAGGACAGTAAGATAATAGAAGAGTCCCAGTTTGGTTTCAAAGTGCCTAAAACTCTTTTGCATCGAACATGTTTGCGTGGCGTTTGCGCCATTGACGTGGATACGCAAATGTTCGTGTTGGGGTGTAAGTTTCAGGGATCGTCCTCCCCCATCCGTCATCTTCGTGTTGGGGTCGACGAGGGATCGTCCTCCGTCACCCATCGAACTTTTCAGGCCGCTCCTGTCTGATGTCGGCCGTCACGAGTTCCCCTACGTCCATTGGGCTTCGACGACGGCTCTTACCCGTGGACTCCTGTCGCACGCTTTTATTTGGCGTTGCTCTGTCCAGAGTCTCCCTAATCTCTTTAGGACTGCACCAATCAGAGTTTGGCTATCTTGGGTGACTCCTCTGTCGCACTCGTTGTAACTGTTTCAGGTTGCGTCCTCAGGATCTGAAGCTAGTGTACCGGTGGCTGATGGGACCATGGCTGCCCACCACACCCTACAGATTCCGGGTTTGCAACCATAATTAAAAGAGGGACCAAAAGGATTGTTAGGGATAGAGCGTGAGCCTTGTTGCGTTAAAATTTATCGTAACAAAACTGGTCTTAAATATACAATGGAACAAAGCCAAAATGCAGTGCAGTCTGGTTGATTTAGAAAAGACCTTCGACACGTATGATTAGCGGTCCTCTATCTAAAGCTGACCAGACCTTGGCATATGTAAATCACCGCTGTGTATGCTTCATGACATGCTGAATGGTAGAACGTTTGTTGTCCAAAGTGGCAATGTAACTTCTACGTCAGAATTTTTCATTAAAAATGGCCTGCAACAGAGTGCAGTATACTCGCCGTTTCACTTCAGGGTACTGATTACGCAAACTTTGAAAACGAGTATCGTTGACTATAGTATAGGAGACTTGCTCACTTTCAAAACGATAATCGTTGACGATAGTGAAGGAGTCCTTCTGGGTACATACCGTGTAATTTGTATAAATGTGCACACAGATAATCTAAAAATTAAAGGCTATGTAGCTAGAAAATCTCCTACAATGTCTTCAGAGATAATCAGTTTGAAATTACAGAATGAGAACCCTGGAAACAATTGCATATGCAGACGATCTTATCACGAACGGAACAGATTCGTTGTTTGAGGTCATCCAAGTTGTTCTGCAGCGGGACTTCGACATAATCCAAA
This sequence comes from Rhingia rostrata, assembly GCA_949824845.1. Taxonomy (NCBI): domain Eukaryota; kingdom Metazoa; phylum Arthropoda; class Insecta; order Diptera; family Syrphidae; genus Rhingia; species Rhingia rostrata. The sequence goes on along the minus strand of OX463756.1, from coordinate 142,937,378 downwards.
AATATTGCTCCATTGCAAATTATCAGGTCGATGTCTGCCCAGTGTGATTCAACTTTGCCCCATCTCAACTGGAACAAAAATCTGCTGTTGGAGAGGCAGTGTCAAAGAAGCAGCATTAGAATATACTGAACACCAGGGTCTAAGTATACAAAATTTTATTTTAACCAGGTCCTATACAACTGGGCCAACGTAACAGAATATAAACAATTTTCTGGTAAAATTTGTTAGGGGTCACACAGCAAGTCTGATGGCCTCGAGTATTGTCTCATTTTGGAGAGGCTTTATTCCTCCTTAAGCTTTCCTATTTTTGGACAGTTGAGGACTGATACAGAAAAGAACTGTGGATAGCGGAATATGAGTGTCGTGATGTGAGTTCAGCAGTTACTGCGTTTGACTACGAAGTCCCTGGTTCGAAGCAACAATTTGTTTACTTACGAAAGTCTAACAAATATCCAAGATTATAAAACGGTCATAAGAGGCTTCCAAATTTGGCATGCGAAGTAGGCTTAAGACATGAGGCCCCATTCTTTGTGGCAAAAATAAAACTTCAGACACACAAATGAATAGAAAAGCTGGCTTTGAGGCTTTTATGGGCGGTTAATGTCAGATGTTTCATATTTTTAAGGAGAGACTTACTCTATGGTTGGACGAACTTTTTGGGTAGTCGCTGATTTTCTTGTGCGCGTTAAATTGCAAAATATTTTTCCAAATTTCGTGTTACTTATTGACCAGTATCCACAGAACTTTTATTATTATTTCTTTATATTATGGTTTAACGGTAAAACGCACCAACCAGTGATTACATTACCACTCACTGCAGTGGCTGCAAGCCCATCCATTAATAGTGCAATGTGCCGACGACAGTTGCACGAAACTTCACAAACACTCTACCTCACTGCATCAATATTTTCTGACAAACTTTGGTATTATTGTCGCAACAGGGAACAGTCGCCTTTATTGGCACATGATTAACATAAAAAAAATCGCACAATTGAACAAATATTTGATTTTTTTTTCAACAAAATAGTGCCCAACACATCCTTGGGACGAAATCCCATGATTCTTCATAATTTCTTTGGTGGATTAAAATTATTAAAAAAAATAATAAATTCAAATTTGCAACAATTTTTGACATCTAAACCAACGGTTGACATTATTTTTGTTTTAGTGCCAACACCACCCCACCACAACCCTACTAATACATAACCCTTTCGCCCTATCTACGAGCCCCGACCTCTACCCTTCAAAGGGAAACAAATTCACCGACAATTCTGTCAATTATCCCTTGACAATCCCGTGAGACCAGCTGGGTCGAATCCTCCGCGTAATTTCAAAAACCAAATGACCGTCACTCAGTGAGTTCCAGCCTTAATTGAAACGGAACTAATTGATTCTGCCTAATTTAGTCCCCAATTTCCTTTCAAATTGCATGCCTATCCCTTACTTGGACTCAACTACCAGTCAGTTTCAATTAGGGAAATGCCTTCCCAAGTCCACGTAGGACCTGGTAGCGGTTTTTCGTCGATGGACATAGACGGCCAGCCCTCCTCTACACCTCTACACGTAACTGATTCTAGTGTAATTACCGTAAACATTTTCCCTCAATTAATTCAAATGCCGTTGTTGTCGCCTCCACATCTCTTCCCTTTAGAGGAAAAAATAAAATCCCGCAAGACAACAGAAACAGCATTACCTCTATCAATGTACCAAGTGTGTGCGAGTGTAGATCAACATTTACCGTGGCCCAGATAACAAAAAGAACTCCAAACTACTACCACTACGAAAAAAAAAAAAAAAACACCGACGACGACCAACTTTGGTACGGTTCCCTGATGCTGTTTGCAATGTTCCAACTCCACTCTGACAGCACACCACTAGCACTATCTTTACCCGTTCCACTCTTCGGGGGGTATTGGTGGGTAGCACACCAGTAATACCAGAAACCGCTCTCTCCCATGCCGCGGAGCAGCATTTTGCTTGACTTGCATAAAGTTCAGTGCACTCGAGTAACCAAGTTTTGCGCAATTCTATCTACCGATTGCCCTGCTGTTTGTTGTTGTTGTTGGAGTTTTCTGTGAACATACACCACACATCAAACCTACTACAGATAGACAGATAGACGGACGAACGACGGACAGATAGATACATAGATAGCTCTAGTTTTACTTATACGAAATGTGGAGCTTCGTGTTGTATCTTTGTATCTATTGGTGTGTATATTCATTGCAAATGGTGTTGCACTACACCAAACGGCTCGTGATCGTCGTGAAAAAGTAGAATTTTCCATAAATTTAATTATGCTCCTCCAATAAGCTGTTGGAGTCTCCAGAAAGAGATTGTACGCGTGCCTTCATCAGCCGGCTGCTATGTGAAAGGCAAACCCCAACCATCAAACAGACGGCAGATTCTATCCAAATTGGAGATTGGGAACGTCATCGTGCGATGTGTATTTCACAAGCGATTTGTCATTTAAGGAGTCAAATTAAATCAATTTGGCCGCATTACTTTCAGAAATTGTGTTAGTCAATGTTCCATGTTTGAGTATCCATTCATTTAGGAAGCTCATGTCGCGAAGCGTTATACTTTGCAATGTTCCAATACTGAGGTTATTTCTTGTTGTGTCAATAATTCTTCTAAAGTTCTCGTGATTCAATCGAAGAAGATGGGTAACCCTGAGACGGGCGGACCGCTTATAAATGTACCTACCTGTAGAAAGCTATTTGGCTGGCTTCTGTCCAACTTGGTGTCTAACCTTCAAAGCGGTTGAGGTGAGATAGTTTTGTCAGGCGGCCATTACTCTGGGTTTTCTGTTTTTTTTTTTTTGCAAATGACGTTAATGGCCGTGTTGCAACACACTTATCCTATTTGATGTTTTGACACGACGCGACGTGGCGCTCTTAAGCATCACATCGAATGTTGGCAACTTTTTATATTGAAAATCTGTATTGGTTCAGGTTAAGATTTGCGATAAATTCTAGTGCTAAGCCAAATTAAAAATAGTCATGAACCTTGAACGGACTTCAACGGAAGATTTATCCTTTAGTTTTATGATTGACTCAAGGCATCAATCTTTTGGAGTTCAGCAAGACGATCTATCTTATAGAAAAAAAGGAGATCCTCTAAACGGCGCAAACTACAGAGGCACAAGTCTCCTCAACATCGCCTACAAGATCCTATCTACCGTCATATGTGAACGCCTGAAATCGTTTACCAACAACCTGATCGGTGTGGTTTTAAGCCAGGATAGTCCACAACCGACCAAATTTTCACACTTCGGAATATCTTGGAAAAAAACCCTTAGAAGTCCAAATCGATACCCACCACCTATAAATCGATTTCAAAGCCACATACGACAGCATTTATAGAGACAAACTTTACAGAGCCATGCCTTGTTTTGGTATACCGCCCAAACTTGTCCGTTTGTGGAGGATGACGACGGGGAACCGCTGCTCCATCAGGGTCAAAAACGACCTCACCGACACATTCGATATCAAAAAAGGATTTAGGCAAGACGATGCGCTGTCATGTGACTTCTTCAATTTGATTCTGGAGAGGATTGTGCAAAACTCGCGAGCCAACACCAGAGGCACAATTTTCCAATATTCGGAGCAACTACTAGCATTCGCCGACGATATTGACATCATTGGTAGGACCCAACGCGATTTCATAGCCAAGTTTGCTAGAATAGAGAAGGAAGCGACAAAAATGGGTTTGGCGGTAAAAAAGGACAAGACGAAGTATATGATGTCAACACGAAAGGACACACAACATCGACGAATCGGAAAGAACGTCACCATTTACAGATATAAATTTGAGGTAGTACGGGACTTTGTCTACCTCGGCTCAGCTATTAACTTTGACAACAACATTTCGTCAGAAATTAAACGAAGAATTACTCTTGCCAAACGCTGTTTCTTCGGGATAAGAAGGCAATTCAGGAGTAAAGCCCCCACTCGAACTACTAAAAAGATCCGATATAAGACCCTGATCATCCCAGTCTTGCTCTACGGCGCTGAAGCATGGACCGTCTCAAAAGCGGATGAAGAAATCCTTTTTCGATTTGAGAGGAAAATTCTTTAGTCCCGTTTGCGTTGACGGTCTACGGAGTCGAATATTCAACCAATAACTATAAAAGCTGTACAGCGACATGCCCCCTGTCAAAAAACTTCTCATTGGACGTGTAAGACTGCTAGGACATGTAGAACGAATGGCCACCAACACTCCGGTTCGGAGTCTTCAATTCCAATCCAGACGTAGGACGCAGTAGAGGAAGACCTCGTCTAAGTGGCGCGTGCAAGAAGCAGTAGTAGCGCAAAAAAAAAAAATCTTGACAATTTTGTAATTTGGAAAACTCAGTTTCAAAGTCAAAGATAGACACCAGCTAAGAGACGACGTCACATGTTACACATTTTCATCGAAAAAGTCGAAAACGCAAGACAGTTGCCGAAACAGCCAATCATGTGCAGTTTGGGTTTCGTCGATTCCGTTTCGGTAATTTCGATGTCAAAGGTGCACCACACTCTGGAAGTCCAATTGCAGAAAATTTATATAAAATTGTGGAAATCGTCGAGTCTGACCGTCATATGAGCATTGTTTTCAAAAAAAAAAACTGTTTGGAACCATTTGAATAAGGCTGGACACAAATAGAAGCTCGTTTTAGGGATGCCACCCAAAACGCAAGATATACTCATGGACTGAATTTCCATCTGCGAATCGATGCTGAATCACAAAAAAAATCGAGCCATTTTAGAAGGCGATGGAGACTGCCGATGAAAAGCGGATCACTAACGACAACCTCAAGCGAAAACGGTTTTCTGCGACTCGGGGTAAGACAGCGCGGTTTAGTGGGCGAAAATCTACTATAAGCTGCTTCCCCTAGGCCAACATTTCTATTTCAAAGGTCAGCAATCCCATCAGTAAAATGCCAGACAACACACATCAATGGTAAATTGTTTGGAAGGTTCCTATGTAGCCATCTTGAAGACCGGACCTGGTATCAATTATATATATAGAGTGTTGGTTTTAGACGTATAGAACTTCCGATAGGGATAACTGTCAAACTAGATGTCATACTAATAAAGTTTATTTGACTTTTTTTCAGTATACTTGGCAAACCACAGTGGAAAGACTTACACCAGTTGGTGAATTCCGCAACGGTGGAAATTGCTGCGTACACGAAAAAATGGGTACACTGTCTTGTTCCAACTGCGCAAGCGTGCAAGTCAGTTTTTTTTTTAAAAAACTGTAGTGTACACAAGTGAAAAAATCTATTCACTGACTTTTTGGGTGTGAATAAGGCAGCGTGAAAAAATGGGCGAACCAAAAAAATTGTTCACCACGGTGTAATGAAAATGAATTCAGTTCACTCGGCTGACAAAAATTATCCATTTAGCGCACTCAAACTCACAGCATGTTGCGGAATCGCACAAACTGCTATGGGTGTACACAGATAGTTAATGTAAGTTTTGTGAAGTATTTACATAGGCAGAAAACTCACGCTTGCGGAATTTGGCCCCAGAACAACGTTTAAAAATCGTGAAAATGTTGAATTTGGTTACTGTAATGACGAGTTTCGGCTCGGTGTAAACGACTAAGGAATCCTCTAAGCAATCTTCTTAATAATGAATTAGATTTAAACATTTTTGTAGAACATTAAGCTGATATTTAAAAAAAAAATTAAAGTAAGAAGGCACGATGGGTGGTCAGGTCATTCATCAAAAATTGTCAAATCACTTTAGAACCCTTAAATGTAAAAACGTCAATCAACATTAAAACCATAGCACCACTGGTTACAACAGTAATATGTCAATTATTCAACGGCTCACGTATCCCAATAATCATTTAACAAATTACCATCAAAATTAATACCTACAACCTCCAAATGTATTTAATTCCAAAGCACACGTTCAAACTTACCTGAAAAAAAAGAGAAAATCCGAATTAAATTTAATTAACTGCATTACAAGGTATTTCTAGTAAAATCAAATTAAGTAAAAATAAATCAAAACGAGTCACTCCTCATAATGAGATCCGTAATTCTAGAAAAAATGTTTTTATTAATATATGCCCATCCCCTATCCTACCAGTACCAAGGCGAATATGATTACAATTTCATTAATAATTGGAAATCAATACCCCACACCCCCAGTACACGGCTATACTCTTGTAGCGGATGAAACTCTGTAAATAAATCCCTTCCTGCAAATATTAATAAAATTTCATAAGCCCCTTTGGTGTACAAGTATTACACAACAACAACAATCAGACGGGATGAATTAAAAAAAAATGGTGGTAAACAAAAATAACACCAACCGAGTGAAGCTTTAAAAATGACCAACCCCCCCACGAGAAAAATTTTTACGTCGCAATTCCAAGAAAAGTTACCACCTACCCCACCCTATCCACGACACAAGTGATCTCATACCATATCCACCCACCCCATCGTCACCAACTTGCACAGTCTGTACTCTGTGGCTCTGTGTACATGCGTGTGGAGTGGGGAGTACAGAGTACAGACTAAGAGTGGTGAAGTAAAAATGGAAAATCCCGGCTGCTAAAATTTGAGCCCCGGGAAAATCTCCATACCATCAGAGCAGCCCATTGCCGGGCTTTAAAATAGACAAAGATAGACACTGAGAAGCCAACAACAAAAATACAAAAACCAGGCCCAGGATGGGGCAATGCGCATGACTGGTACCAAGTTCCTGATGCTACGTGTTATCCTTTCTATGGTGGCGATGTTTTGTGCTTGTACCAGGATACACATAGCCGGGTTATGTTCAAATTCATGTCCTATGTATGAATGAACTAGGGGGTGCCAATGTTGGTCGTGTCAATACATGAGGGTAGGCTATATGTTTGTCGTGAGTGTGGGTGGTATGGGGATATTGCGTATCGAGTTTTATTTCACTTTTTTTTTTCAAGGGTACGACCTTGATCGTCATTTAGTACCACCAACATCGCATTTTTTCGGAGTGGTAGTTGTTGGGATTTACTTTCGTTTCAAGCGTTAGACTAGTATGACCACAAGTGAGAGGGAAGGCTTGGCTGGGAATAAATTTGTAAAGCATTTACGCCGTATATTGGAAGTCTAGAGTTGGGGTGGCTATTTAGCCCGGATGGGAAAATCGTTTTTCTACTGGAACAGAGGTAGACTAGGTTGAGGAGAGGCTTTGATTCTATTATCCGTAAAATATGCGTAATTCCATTAAGCTACAGATGAAGTATGAATAGTGAATACAGTCGTTGATTGTATGGTGACGCAGACTTTATCCATGAATGGTGATATTTTATTTGTGAAAACAGTTTCAAGGTTTTCGTAAAGATATGTGCCGAGAGATGTTGGTATGCCAAAGTCTGTTTCATAATGTTCAGAACAATCTGTGTCAATATTTAGTACGTGCTTCAAGGCTGCTGAGTAGTAAAACTATCGATGGTGTTTGGTAAACATACTCAGATAGCTATGAGCTGAGGACAAAATGGCGTTTATTAGCATAAGACACATGACGCTATTAGGTTTTTCCAAACTTTACATGATATTTGTCTATGACGACTGTTAATTGTTCGCTAGATCCGCTTGAAAATTGTGGAGGAATAACGATTTTCGTTGCTGTTAAGTTCCGATTCACTCGACACGACACATACATCGAAAATCCAAGATGGAGTTACACTAGCTAAAAGGGCTTTGAACACCTTTATAGAGATTTGTATACCTTTGTAGGGTTTTAGTACAGCGCTTGCATTTTTACATTTTGAAGAAAGGGAGGGATAGGATAGAAGGAAAGATTTTGAGTTTATGGGTAGATTTTTTCGAACAGAGATAAAACTCACATTTTGTGGTCAAATCGGGCAACTCTAATGTCATTTATGTTCAGTTTGGTCTGTCATTTCACCATGAATAGGTTGACAAATGAACAACGCTTGCGAATCGTGCAAATTTGTTTCGAAAATATTGGTTCAGTTCGCGAAGTTTAACGCAAGCTCCGTCCATTTTATGGTCGACATAATCGTCTATTAGAGCAATTAATTCGGTTAACCACTATGCGCACCGAAGAAACATTTGCCGCTGTAGAGCAAAGTGTTGAAAAGGACCCGAATGAATCGATTCGCCACTGTGCACAGCAATTGGAGTTTTGTCCATCAACTTTATGGAAGATTTGGCGCAAAGATCTTGGCTTAAGAGCTTACAAGATCCAGCTTGTGCAAGAATTAAAGCCGCGAGACCATGCAATGCGGCGTGATTTTGGCCGAAAATGAGATTGATCTCGATGCTGTTTTTCCTCGCAAAATTTTGTTCAGTGATGAGGCTCATTTTTGGTTGTTTGGCTACGTCAACAAGCGAAATTGCCGCATTTGGAGTGAAGAGAATTCACATGAGACCCTTGAGACGCCATAACATCCACAAAAACTGACTGTTTGGTGTGCTCTATGGGCTGGTGAAGTCATTGGGCCATACTTCTTTCGAAATGATGCTGGAGACTCATGATAACCGACTATTTTGTTCCCAAATTGAATGGCATGAATGTGGATGAGATGTGGTTCCAACAAGACGGCCCTACATGCCACACAGCGAACGTCACAATCGATTTATTGAATTCGATGAGCTCATAGTTTCGCGGAATGGACCTGTCAAGATCGTGTGAGTTGACACCCTTGTATTATTTTCTTTGGGGATATGTGAAGTCGGTCGTCCACGCCAACAATCCAGAGGAACGTTAGGGGACATTCCACATTCGTGGCGTTATTGCCGACATACGGCCCCAAACGCTCGAAAAAGTGTTTGAAAATTGGACCTCTAGACTTGGCTTTATTCGAACCAGCCGCGGCGGCCACATGGGCGAAATCATATTTCAACATTAATGGCATAAAATTATCCTTCCAATAAAGCCAAATTGATGGAAATTAAAACGATTTTCTTGTGTTTTATTTTAATTCAAAGTTCTTTGCCTCTAAAAAAAAAAAACACCCAAACATCTCATATGTCTGGAAATCCTGCCCCAAGCCATCATACCTGAATTTGCGGTGATATGCCCTGAATTACTTTTATTCGAAATTCTGTGTATACCCTATCCCATTGAGCTACGTTAGTTTGGATACATAGTTTGAAACATATAGAAATAATTTCGGTAGATATATCTACAAGCATATGGATCGAAACATTCGCTAGCTGAGTCGATTTAGCCAAACGTCTGCCCATACGTACGTTACGATTTTTTAGGCCTTTAATTTTGAGGTGATGCAATTTGGTACACACGTTTAATTTATCAGAAAAAGGTTGTTTTTAGTCAAACCTTAAAGAGTTTTGAAAAAGTATCTGAGCATGAAATTTAGACAATCTTTATATCTATTTTTCGATCATATAATTTTTTTTTTTTGCCACCGAACAAATCGGAGAAATTTTTTTTCCGAACGGATAACTCGATAGGGATGATTATTACTATGAGCATTTCGTTTACAGATCGTTTTAAACTTAACTCTAATTCGTTGCACTTGCCAACCATAGTTTATGACATAGAAATGGTGGTCTGTCCGAAAATGTTGAGCTAAGATAATGAAATTCGGTATATAAGCTCTTTGTTCAAGAATTCAGAACAGGAAAAAATATTTTAAAAATAAACTGGGTCAAACGAAAAGAGATGTTGATAAGGTGTCTAATCAAGATATTCAGACTAAGTACTTTTCTAAATTTCTTCCATACCTATAAAGTTTTTATTTAGAGGATATGATGGGTAGTAAAAGATTCACACGACAGATTGCAGCTGTCTCATATGTTTTTTTCATGGTTAGAGTCGGGTAAGACCACAGCTCATCCAATCGTCAATTCTTGTATACTTTTTTTTCAGTAAAGAACAATATCTAGCTGTGTGATTAGTTATGCCTTGTCATGGCGAGGCTGGTTACGTCATACATGTCTGCTACCATGTTACTTAGAGCTGTGACTGCAGGTAGTATATCTTAACGAACTACAAATCAAACAAAATTGCAAAACTCCAAGGCAACTTTTAATACCTAAATTGAAGAGGAGAAATTTCTTAAATTATCAAGGTTAACGCACACAGGTTTGGCTAGATCAACCTACTTGGTGAGCTCCGAGAAGATAAAGTTTGTGCTGCTTTTTTAATCAATACAAATGGCAATTTTGTGCCCCTTTTTGTCAAACTCACTGTATATCCACTCTTGTAAAAATCTACTTATTTTACAGAAACTAATATCCACGTAAAAGAACAGATTCCATTATTGAAGTCGCATCTGCAAGTGCAAAACACAATCCTACCAGTTCAACAATAACTAACAACTGCGATTTACGATTCCCCTCGTTCAACGCGAAACTGCGCAATAACGAAACATTTTTCTTTACAGAGCATGAACTTCATCAAAAAAAAAATACAAATTTTTGATGCAACACAATTTTTTGCACGATGGCGGGGCCGAACTGCAAATTTGAGATAAGCTTTTCTTGACAATTGTCAATGATTTGTCAATCCAAGTAAAAAATCATTAAGAAATTATTTAGGTTTTGCTAATCGAAGCCATATCTTCTGCGCTACAGTTCAACGCATTAACCGTTATCCACTGAAAAAGAAATCTCAGGCAACTGAGGCACGCTTAATTTTGGCTCTATACGACTTCAATTTTTAATTTCCCGAAGCAAATACTTCTAAAGAGCTTCTATAGTACTTGTGCGCGAAAGTTGACCATTAACGAAGAGAAATCGTTAGTTCAGATATATACGGCTATAAAGTAGACTGCCACCATAAGCAAGAAAATGCGATGCGATGTCCCTATGTTTCATATTTTATTTTCATCAACATTTTTGTTTTTTGTTTTTCAAAAATTCTTTTATTTTTACCGGAAATTGTTTTCTTAAGAAAACCCCTATAGCCTGAAAAAAAGTGTCCATGGAAAAACAGCCTTATTCATAAACTCATCATTAGAAGTGTTTAATATTATGCACTCCTTAAAATACCTCTAAACGCAAAAACCTTATTCATAAAACTTATACAGCGTTGAATAGAGGTGCCTGTAAATTTTTTGTATTTTACTTTTGTTTATTTCAGTTTATTACAAAAGGGCGCTTTGAGTTTCGCAACTTTAAAAATTATGGGAACTCCGTCTAGCTGTACAACTGAGTTTGACCCAAAACAAAGTTTCTCTACAAAGTGGGCGGATTTTGAAAATGCTTTCAATTTAACTGTAGGTATGTATAAGTAGTCTATGGCAGAGAACTTTTATTGACTAAAACTAAAAATTATTTTAAGAGACATTTAGGCCTAAACCAAGTATAACCAGGTATACAAAAAAGTATATCTAAAGTAAGTCCGTCGATCTATTCGGTTTTAAGTTTGATGCACAGATTGACGGACGGACTGAATCGCCAGATAGATTATTTTGAACTTCTCAATTGTTGTATAACGTTAGGTTTGATTGAAATCTCAAGTTTGAATTTTAGAAGAATTTTATTAGAGGATCAAGCAAAAGAGGGGCTTAGGTTTATTGGTTTATTAATGTATCTGCGAAACAAAATTAAAAACAAAAAAGGGCATGGTATTCATAAGGAGAAATAATCAGTTTACTGGCCACATTGCATTACATAAATTATATGCACGCATTCAGTATTTTTAATGTCCGAACATTTCAAGAGCCAAAATCGATTCGAACCAGGTCCTCAAGCTGAAGAAAGACTATTCTTAACCCTTAAAATTGGAGGTTGCCGCCATCATACAAAAAGCACACACATGAAAGAAAAATACAAATTTTTGGCGTAACAGGCTCGTTGGTACCCAGGGCCGACCTTTCTCACAACCACTCATGTATGCGTGTGTACTTTTTGCACGATGTCTGGACTTCCTATTTTATGCCGACTCCGAACGGCGAAGTTGAGATCAGCTATTCATGACAGTTGATACTACTCGGATAATTTGTCAAATCATCACGAGAATGGTTGGAAGAAAAAGCTAGGCTCTGGGTACTAAAGAGCCTGTTGCGCCAAGAATTAGTTTTTTTTTTTTTTACCATTTTGAGCGGATGGACACCAATACTCCAGCACGAGAAGTTTTCGATTCCAAGACAAATGGTAGAGGCAGGTAGAGGAAAACCTCGCCTTACGGTAAGCGATAACTGAAGAAGTTTAGGGCCAGGTTCACTTTGGACTGTAGCGGCACTTCAGTGTGATTGTCAGCCAGATTAAGTGGGACAATATGAGATGATTACCTTGTGTGGTAAAACATAAGGTGCCACTATCCCCAACAACTTAACGAAAATCTTCCTTCGTAAGTTTCAGAGTAGAAATTTAAAGCTCATTCGAATTCCATTACACCTTTGACACACTAATGGTATCAATACTATAGTTTACCGATGTACCATCTATGTGACATGAAATACCACGCTAATGCTATGCTTGAAACTAGCATTTTCATTGCATTCAACAGATCACAGCGCAATTCTCGCTAAGTAGTACGTTGAAGAACTAAATTTTGTGTTGCCATTTCTGAACTCATACTACATGAAGTGTGTGGCACCACCCAAGGTATTGCAAATACAATGGCACCAATTTTAAGCATTTTTGTCTAGTAGTAAGTTAATATTTTAAGTAAATAAAAAATGATTTTGAAAGTAAAAAAAAAAAACAATGGCACCAATGACACGGTATTTATACCACCAATGTGCCTTTGGCATTAGTGAAACATGACGAATGCATGATTAAATATGTCCGCACTACAATCAACGGATTCAATAAGATTTTGCATGCTAGTTCAAAAAAAAAAGAATGGTTCAAATGGGCCGCCTTGTGTTTTTCTTCTTTTCTAAGTTAATCAAACTTCTGAAACAACCCATAAACCTTGAATTTTCCACACGTGTTTATGCAAATAGCAATTTATCCTGGCAATCTTTGTTTGAAATAAAATTTAATTTGATATCTGCAAACCGATGGTGGTTTAACCATTCCATCAAATAAAATTTTAATCTTCTCACATCCCCAGGCTATATGCCAAACCCAATGCCCTTTAAGATTCTTCGAGTAGACGTTTGCGTCTTGTTTTACTCTCTAAAGACATCAAATAAATTACCCAGATCGGTTTTATCTCAAGTCCTTTTACGTCATGCAGCCTGCGATTTGTACACATCCCCGATGTATTATCTTTTTTGGCGCTAATTTAATTTTTGGAATCCGAACAAAAAAAAAAACAACAATTGCCGACTCAACGTTTCAGAAATAAACAAATTCCACATCCACACATGACGTGAGATAAATATTTATCAGTGCATCAGACAGTTCTTGATTCTCCATTCCTTTTTTTTTTTGCAAAATTTTTTTGTTCCTCTGTTTTATTCCCCAATTTCGTAACACGCTTTGCTTGTCAAGGGGATGATGATAAGAAATGAATTTCTGTCCAGAATTGAATGACGAAAGCTGCCTACCCCCTCCCCCGATGTTCAGCCCATATACCTACCAACGGTTAATCAAAATTTACAAACATAATTATTATGGGCATGTAGGTATATGAGGATACGTATATCTGGTTCCAGGCAACCTTGAGCTCGTATTTACTTACAGCCCCGTCTTCTCACTGTCGATTGGGTTCCTTTGACTTTTGACTGTCTACACGTGTTGCAGTTCTTTTGTGATTGTGTATTATTTACATGCATATATCTGGATTTTTTTTTTTGATTGGGGTGGTGTTTTATTATTTTTTTTCTGGAATTATTTTTATTCGGTGTGTTGGTGTATGAAAAAGGGAAATTACGCAGCCGGATTGAATGCGAGACGACCAAATTATTTTTCGTGAGTAAATCAATTTTAATGCTTCAGAATTGGAGGGAGAATGCTGATATTGTTTGCAAACTGTTTTGGAGGTTATATTTTCAGTTCCTTTCCCGCAGGGAATAATTAGTATTTGTATGGTGGGGAGTAATGGCGGAACACGTTTTGACTGTGAGTTGGTTTGGGGAGCAGGTTAACGTAACAAAACAAATTGCTTTCTGCTAAGGTGAGGGAGATAGGCATGTTTACCTTTGGGCATAAACCATCAATCCAAAGTCGTATATAGTTTGAAATAGGGACTTTGTTATCAATGAAATTACTCGGTGTACCTTCAAGAGTCCTGGTTCACCATCACATGTAGTCATTTTGTAACATTTGGATGGTTATCTGAATTATTTGAGGTTTAAGAACGTAGGTAGGTAGCTACAAGGTACGTGTGTCATTATTGACCAAGTGAATCGTCTACGATTACAACATTTTGGATGACATATATTACACACAATCTCCACAGAAGGAAATTAAATCGCGTTTCGTGTATTGTTTGCTGTCGCATTGATCTTGCTTTATACACTTACAAGGATCAATTGCTGTAGATAAGAATTGAATCCAGACGATAATGTTATGCGCCGTGAATTCGCTGATTGAACAACTAAAGGTCGATCCACATTTTTTTTTTACAGTCAAATTGTGTTCGTCCTTACTAATGGCTAGGCAGACTTGTCCGATTTGGATCGAGGAAAACCCAAAGTGAATTGAGGAAACCTAGCGACGCACTCTTTGTTAGAGATTGTGTTCCAAAAGTTTTCAATAGCATCCAGTACCTACAATTCCATTATCAGCGATTAGTTGCTTCCAAGAAAGTGTGAAAATGGGTGGAGAGACATTTAGTTTTAGGAAGTGCTTGATGACAATTTTATCTTCACTAGTAGACCTAGGCGGTCAGATTACTTTTTTTTTCAAATATTGGCACCAGACTGGGGAAAATCGGGACAGCAAACATTGTTGTGCACTATGGAGCTACCGCTTAATGTGAATCTTTCATCGTGTGATCTAGGGCAAAGAGAAACGCTATTCCGAAAATTTAACGGAGCAGTCCAAGTCCTCGACTGCATCTGGTAATTAAAATCGAATTCATTGTGGTGAAACCTTTGAACAACAAAAAAATCCACGAAGAGATTAACAATTTTCTAGAAGATACCCTATGTGTTCCAGCTTATCTGTTACCTATAAGTCTTTTATTGTTCCGCGTTTTTTGCGTTTGGGTGCGAGAGTAAGAAGTTTTGATCGTTTTACACCTTCAAAAGATGTCGATTTTAACGACATGAAGCAGGATGTCCACTTTAACCTCGATTCACAGTACGACAGCATCAGAAAGATATCAGCGCAGATTTTATGCTGGAAGCCATGAATACGGTTAAGACTTGGTTGTAATAAATGGCTCTGGTGGTCTGGCTTGTGCGAAGGATACATGTGCAAATGATGCTAAAGTAGATGTTTTGGATTATGTAATTTCAACTCCTGTATGGGCCACAAAGATGGGCATTCATCACGCAGCTCTCTTGGGCGAGAAGGATAATGCTAAATCAAACCAATGTGGTTGAGGTTTGTGGAATCTGTCCAGAATCACGTAAATTCTATGGGGTGAACAGGGTCGATTTGAAAGCTGTTGTTCACACCGTGTAGTTGCTAGCATGAAGAATGGAACCGAAACAGAGCTCAAACCTAAGAATGTAGACATTCTGTGGGTGGCCGTCCACGTTATCCCTATATACAAAAGAGATCACCCTATTGGAAGATGCTCTTATTTTTGCAAATGGCCGCCAAAGTCAAATCTGTTTTGACATTTGTGAACTAGACAGATGTAGAATACAAGTGAATGTAGCGCTATACTTTCCAAGAACGCGGAACAATCGCAGTGGACGATTTTTTCGACCAAAATCATAATAAGCGATGAGGCTCATTTCCACCTCAGCGGCTACGTGAACGAGCAATACTATCGCTTCTGAGGCATCGAAAATCCCCACGAGTAATGCACGAAAAGCCATTACACCCGCTCAAAGTAACTGCATGGGGCGCTGTTCACGCTGAAGGAGTCATCGGTCCCTTTTTTTTTAGAACGCCGCTGGCCAAACGACAACATTGGACGGTGGGCGCTATAGGGCCATGTTTCTTTTTGCCGCGATTGTAATAATTAGGACTGGAGGACAAGTGGTTCCAACAGGACGGAACAACGGCACACACTGCGCGAGCCACAACCGATATTCTGAAGGCCAAACAACATCGGATGACCTCTTTTGGCCCACCTTGTATATATTTAATATTTCATCACTGGCGATTATATTTTCAGCTTGGAGACGGAACTATTGGTTGTCGGTGCTGGATACATTAGCCTTAAAAGTACTGGTTTCCTCAATTGACTCGTCTTCGACGCCACCGTTATGGTTCATTCAGTAATCCTACGTGGCTCGCAGATCACAACTTGGAATTTCGTATTGTGACTTAAACCTGAACCCGTTAAAAATTCAGCTGACCCAGGACCGGAAGGTAAACAACCATAGACAACTTGTGTTTGCTGAATGGGCTCTGGAGCGATGAGGACCATTTCTGAATGAATTGGCATGTTAACCAAAACTGTGGTCGAATTTATGACGACACAAATCCACATGAGATCCAGGAGCGTCGTCCAATGCATCCCACAAAAGTCACTGTTTGGTGTGGATTTTGGACTGGCGGTGTCATCGGTCCATATTTCTTTGAGAACAACGTTGAGGGCCATCAACGTCAACGGCGAGCGCATAGGTCGATGATTAACAACTTCGTTTGGCCTGAATTAGATGATATCAAAGAATATGAAACTACAAAGAGTACGCATCAGAGCTAAAAATTTTGTAGCAGTTTCAGACGGGGGCGGTAAGTGTGAATTTCGTCGATCGTATGAGTCGGCTATGCTATTGTTTGATGATGGGGTATCAACATCAGTACCCCCTCTATGTAGTTATACATTCTTTGATGAAATGGACACCAACGACAAGGGGTTTCAACAGAAGGGCACTACGAACCACTCAGCATTGAAAATTCTGCACGAGCAATTCTAGGGCATAGTCATCTAAAAAATACAAATATTTGGCACAACAGGCTCGTAAGTACCCAGGGCGTAGCCTTCTCACAACCATTCATGTGTGCTTGTATACTTTTTACATGGTGGCGGGGCTGCCTGTTTTATGCCGACTCCGAACGGCGAATTCGAGATAAGCTATTGACAATTGATACTACTCGGATGTTTTGCCAAATCATTACGAAAGGAGAATAAGTAAAAAATCATTAAGATGTTGCTACGGCTGGTAGCAACTGAGCCCGTCATCTCACATGGAGGTAATCTTAACTGGACACTGAGATCGTTCGATTTGACCCCTTTGGACTTTTTTAGTAAGCTTTTCTAAAGTCGAAGGTCTATGCGAATAAGCCAAACCCCAGCGGCCAGATAAAACCCATGCCATCGGTCAAATTCAGACTGATTTATGCGCCAATCATGGAAAATTGGGCTCTACGTATGCATTCCACCCGGAGATGTTATATTCCATACTTAAGCATCGATAGGCCTCAAAAACGAACAAAAAACGTCGATGATACCTCACACAAAACTTTGTTTTATTTAAATTTAAAGATATGATCGCTTGATGAAATACCCTTCAAATGGTACCTAGTGAGTTACATAATTTCATGATACGAGTGGTGGTGTAGCCGAAAGCATAACTCTTCCAAAATGTTATATTTTTCGAAGCCCAAGTAAATCCTATTGGGGTGGTCTGTATCAACTTGAGAATAAAAGATTTGTTTACAAAAAACTGGAATGTCCGAAATCAGGACGTAGGTAAATATATATAATACCAAGATAAAGTCCCTAAATTGAACATTATTTACAAAAGAGTCTCTCCTTTTAGAGAAGCTGTAAAAAAAAAACTCAAGTGTGTTGAAAGGGTGTACCTAAAAATAATGCGAGTTTTACGCACATTAAGATAAATAAAACCCATTTTCGAGCTTCAAAATTACATCACTAGTCAGCAGTTTACGACGACTGGTAGTTCCGAAAATCTTTATGGAAGGTTACATACACCATTAGTTTGTCCCTTTTCCCCCAAAGGAAGCAACGGGAGACCATTTACTCTGGATCGGCCCTTTGCATGACTGTGCATAAGCTACATGAAATCTTACGACGAAAATCCCCCGAAACCATGTAACAAAGCATACGTAATCTCAAACGGATTTTATTAATTTTTTCTTTGGTAAAAGTTCATATAAGTCAGCAAAACAAAAAGGAAACTCATAACCATAAAAAAATTATACCACCTCCCATGTGGCTACACGTGTAAATTGGCAATTTTGCAAAATGTGCCCATTGCATTACAATGTATCCCACTAAACTAAATTGCCAAGTAAAACTCGTAGGTACACAACGACCACAATCCAAATATAGGCGCACTCACAACTTACCAACTATGCCGGCCTCGTCGACTGATGATTTTAATGATGGGTATGGGTATAGATAGATAGATATGCCTACACATATGGCGTATACAATTTTTTTTTTATTTATACAAGTATTCCGGAGAAGAGGACCAAAATAAAAACATTGCCAAACGCAACAGTCTTATTTTTGCTTTTTGCTCTAACCATACTTTGGTATACAAAAATGTATCTAGATGTTGTTATGGCCCTCATATATCGTGTATCTACCATTCGCTTTTTATAGCCCTCTTTGGCAGTCTTTTCTGCGGTTATATACCTTGATTATATCTTCCTGCTGGGGTATATAAACATAACAGATACACTCTCTCGAGCAGCTGTCGATGTTTATTCGGTTGTTAAAGACAATTAAAGTTCTGCTGTTTGTTTTGCTTATATAGATAGATAGAGCGTTTAATTTTTTTTTTTTGACTTTTTGGCAATCACCTGCAGTGCAAAACAAGAGGGAAATATGAAATAAAATAAAATAGAAAAAAAAAAATTACTTATGACACCGCGAAACCGCGGGCGACAAAGAAGACGATTGGACGTATAAAACTCGCCGACTTGACTGCACCTTTCAGACAATTTGGCGTGCTGGCTATAAACGTTTTAATGTCGTTCTTGTTTATTTTCTTCGCCTTTCAACCCCACTAGCCCTCTTAACAAAATTAGATGTATGATAGAAGGTTGATTGTAGATACATATCGTATCGGTTGGGAAGAGTACGTGCCATTTAGTGGGTATATGGACAGACCAGCTGAACACACAGGACTATACGTACACTTTTGTAAAGTTATTGTAAACTCAAGTCAAGTGGTTTTGGGGAGAAGAGACCACCTGGTTTGCAAGGCTGGTAAAGTGGCAACAAATCCCCACTGACTGACATTTCTATTTATTGTTCGGATGAGAATATTTGAGCTTTAAAGGTCGTGGGATTAGAGCGGATTCGAAAGTTTTATGACCGCACTTTGTATGTTAATTCTTATGAATTTGGGACAAGTATCCTTTTGTGGGGTTTGTGATCCTTTTGGGGGTAGGCGTGTGGGTATTTTGATTTTAGGGTGACATTGACATTTTGCTGGACAGTCATACGAAAACAAAAATTTGTGGTCCAGTGGAGATTGTACACATTTCGTCAATAAAGGTTTTGCATTAGGCGTGTTCCACTTATGGATTCCTACGATATCTTCGAGATCTCCCGATTTGCGGAGAACACGATTCTTAACTTGGTAAAGCGGCGATTTTCTGCAAAATTCTGAGACTGGATTCGTATTCTCTTCGAAAAATATTCGGTAACGGTTGCGTTGACGGGCTATGAAGATGAAGTTTCAATCACGGACTTTATAGCGACACTCCGAATTGACCCGTTTTTGGTCCGTAAATGTTAAGTGAAGATGGTTGGGAATTGTAGAACGAGGGTAGACTCTGATTGGCTTTAACTAGGCAATGCCCAGTGGTTGTAACTCTATCTACACATCTACTACTACATGCTATGGAGACGAAGATTCGCTCTGCCGCTTGTCGTTCAGTTTGTGGCCTTAGCATAAGCGTAGGGTTCAAATCCCGAAAGCGAAACCACCTATTTTTGTTCACTGCTCCAACTCTTGTAAAAATCTGACAAGTGCAACATTGTCATGAGAAGCCCCTAAAATTTGCGATTCGGATTCAGATTCAAACAGGAAGTCCTCGTTTTTGTGGCAAAAATAAGAACTTCGCACATAAAAATGAAGGAAGAATCCAATTTTGAGATCCTGTATGGGTCCTTTGCCAGATATTGCATTTTATTTTAATGTTATAGTTAAGATGAAGTGTTAGCAAGTGTTTACCAATACACGATTCAGCGTACAAATCACAGCAAACCTTCCAACAAATTCAACCACTAGATGAAACTAATCAGTCCTTGAGCTTTTAAAAGTCCGAAGACTTTTAGCCTTTCGACAATCTTCAGAATCCAGGCAACGCCCAACCTTCCATTGAAAATATTCAACCTTTCCGATAATTTTCAGCATTTCGACGGATCTCGGCCCCAACAACGACCACACTTTAGAAGTTTCGAAGACTTACGATGCTGTGAATGTCGATTTGGTTTGAGACCCTGTAGTATGAACCGTTTATGTCAGATACCAATTTTTTTTTCATGAACGTGTGTGTACTTATTCACAAATAGGGCGACAAATAGCATGCCTAATCCAAACAGTCGATTTGGGATAGACATGTTATAACCATTAGCATTCCAATAAAGTCGGTGACGATGACCGAATATCATAAGCACTCAGCATTCAAAGACAAGCCCTAACATGTTTTATAGAAAAAAAAAAATTCATCATGCGAAGAGGGCGGTAAAACGGTCTACTGCAGAGGGGCTTACAAATATTACCAAAGTGTGAAGAAAGGTCAAACAACGCCTTGTAAGTCTGAATAGAAACATGCAGTTAATTATTTTTGAAATATGATTTCTCCTAACCGTTGATATGAGTCCTTAAACATAAAAGATGACTACGAACCAGCGCCAGCTTCCAAAAGGTCATATATAACAGGTGTGCCAAAGGAAGTCATCCGATTTTGTTTGGCTCTCAATTTTATCGGTTGCGGCTCGCGCAGCGTGTGCCGTTGCTCCGTCCTGTAGGAACCACTTGTCCTCCAGTCCTAATTCGGCGGCAAGAAAAAAAAACGGTTTACATGACCCTATAGCGCCCACCATCCACTGTTGTCGTTTGACGAGCGGCGTTCTCGAAAAAAATGGCCCGAAGACTCCTCTAGCGTGAACAGCGCACCATGCAGTAACTTTGAGCGGGTGTAATGGCTCCTCGTGCATTACTCGTGTATTGTCGGTGCCCCAGAAGCGATAGTTTTGCTTGTTCACGTACCCGCTGAATTAGAAATGATTTTGTTCGAAAAATCGTCCACATCGTCCTCGTGATTGAGGATGGCTTGGGAGTAGGTTATACGCGTTTGGCGGTCGACAGGCAGCAGCTGATGCACGAACTGGACTTTATACGGGAACAAGTCTTTGAGCAAAATTCGCCCTGAGGGACGACAGGCTGATGGCTAATTGCGAGTCACGGCATCTGGTCGATGTTTCTGGCGACAGCTCGACATCCTCGGCAACAGCGGCGACATTCTCGGCACAAAAGGCGCTCGGGGCCGGCCACTCTTGGCAACACTTCAAGGTTGGTGGACGGAGCAGTGATTGCGCACTCGGTGTTGGACGGGCGGGAAATCGGCGGGGGACTTCGCCCTGCGCCAACACTAAAGACTAATTGTTACGCAAAAAAAAAAGACACGATTATTCCGCGTTTTTGGGGAGTGTATCGCTCCATTGCTTGTGCACTTGTATTCTACATCTGTGTAGTCCACAAATGTCAAAATAGATTTGACATTAGCGGCCATTTGCAAAAATAAGAGCACCTTCCAATAGGGTGATCTCTGTTGGCCCACCTTTTATATAGCATGTAGCCTTACATACGAAAAAGGGGCCCAAATGGCACTGATTTGCATGTAGAATATTTGGACCTTTACTGCCCTCGTGCACCCGTATATTCACGAGGGCAGTAAGGGTCTTGACAAACTCGGGTGGTTCAAGATACTGATTCACTATATTTCAGACAAACATGTAGCCAAAGATTTTAAAGTCATACAGATGACACATTCAGAACAAAAAAAAAAACAGTTTCATGTTAAGATCAGGCTCTGTGGCGCGAAACGAGATCCATACATATGGCACTGTTTGGACGGGCTGTGCCAGCACGACCAGCTATAAAAAAATTATGCTTCTATACAGTGCGTCATCTGTATGACTTTATAATCTTTGATGCAGGATACCAGGGCTCATGTAAAGCTATTGAGTAGATTGCATGAAAGGCAGGCGTAATTGCGCTAACGGAGCTTAGAGGCGCAGAGTTAACGAAGAATCATAAGACCAATATAGCGACACCTAGTGAAAACAACTATTAATTGTCAGTTTGAGATGGTAATATCGAATGGACACCAATGTGGGTAGTCCTAGATTCCCAACGAGATGGTCGGCTTAATTGGAAATATTTAACCCACTGGAGCCTGTGTTTATTAGCAACGTATTGTGGTAGGGTAGGTTATCTAAAATTGGGTTAAAACCAGAGCCGCATATTGCCAGCTTCCTTCCAACCCAACGCCTCCGTAAACACAGCTGAGTAGTACCGTGTGATGGCTTCTTCTCTGAGTAACAAAAGGCAATCTGTAGATCTGTTAATCATGAATTACAACAAATCACGTTCAATGTTAGGCTTGATACAAGAATCATATGGGAGGAGACCTCATGCTTAATACTGGCATGATTTTCCTTAAGCTTTGAATCATTAGTACTCGGTCATAAAAGTTTAGCTAAAGCCTAAATGGTGCCAACAAGTCAACCCTACAATCTTCAATGTCACAGATAGGAAGTTCAGTAATGTGAAGACGACGTTACTTCAAAAACCTTATCTCAAGAAAAGCGAGACAAAACTGGCTCAGGACGGGAGATACTTTATGTCGTATGAGGTATTTCTACTCAATAACACCTTGAAAGAGAGGCAGGCCTACAAACCCATGAATCACTCAAAGGAAACAAGACCAACCTTCGTCTTCTTGACGAAATGATTCAAAATCGGGAGCCTCATGCCGATTTTTTTTTTTTTAAGAGCTCGAAATGGCGAACCTGTAATGGACTTAAGTTTAAGTGTAAACAAGCTGTAACTACCCACTTAGCCTATCTGCAACCCATTAATTCCAAAACTCTACATCTTCTTGGTAATAAAAGTTGTTGTTCACGCGGTCTTGTGTGACTTGGCAGAACATCTTTCAGAACTTGTTGTCCCAGGTCTACATCCGCTTAGTAATAAAAGTAAAAAAAAAATTTTTTTTATTCCAAGAACAGTCTCAACACGGCCTAATGAATGATTAGTGCTCATGGTAGTCTTCATTACTTACAAAGCCCGCCTATTAAGTGCAGCTCAAAACACTCCATCACTCCATTCTGTGAAATTCGGATTTGTTTGCAAAGAAGAGAAAGAGATTGTTACACAATCTGCGGATACATACATATTTCTGTATGTATCTGCGATTCTATAGAACATAAAACTGGGAGCTTATATACCAGAGACGACTCGCTCCTGTTCTGTTTTGTTCCATCTCTCTTTTGGCCCATCTTTCTGCCATCTATATACCCTACAAAGTATCGGGTATAGTATCTACAATAATAAACAACAAACATATACAGCGATGCCTGAATACATATGCACAGAGAAAACCATAACCTCTGCTGTGGTGTGAGTGCTTTTTGCGCATCAGGGAAATAATTTTCTCTTCGTTGCGTGTATGCATTGCTGGGGCTCTTGTTTGATGAAGAAGTTCCCGGCGGAGGGTGGTGGTTTTGAGGATGAGAACTGTGTCTGACAGAACCTGCTGTGGAGAAAGACGAAAATCAGAGAATTCCATACCCCCGTGATGGGGAGATTGTCGTCGCACTTGGTGAATGTGTCTGTAACTCTGTACGTATCCTACGTTTGTTACAACGCCAAAGTCGTGCTGTAAGTGGTGGGTTCATTCGGTTAGGGGATATGCCATGGAGACGAAATGATATGAATCTGGGCACGTGTCTTCTCTTTGCTTCTGCAACGTGCTGGCATCCCCGCAACTGGTATCCAGGGATACGAAGATAAAAATACATTCAGCCAGTGCGTTTCTGGGTTTACTTTTCCCATGTAACCAATAGCGACATCTAGTGGTTGAGGGAGGATAACCCTTCAGTTTTGGAGCTGTTGCTGCTAAGGGCTTATAAATAATAGCAAACCGAATGTATGTACTTTGTAGATACATGTTCCCCGAGTGGCTTTATCGATTTTCCGGTGTCTGGTATCCGGTGGTGGTTATGAAAAGCTCTACCTCTTGTCTTGTTTACTATACGCCCTACCCTACGCCACATTTCGTGCCGTTTTTAACCGCTGCACCTACCCTTTTACATAAGCATGGTAATTCCGACATTTTACCAGGGATTTTCGAACGCCAGAGTGCAGTAGTGCTATAGAGGGCCTAACCCCACATGAGGCTTCGTATGCGCACAAGCCTTATACACTGATGACCAAAAAAAAAACTTGAGGTGGGGGGTGGGCACATTGTTATGTCCTAGTAATTACGAAAATCACCTTGGTGCGGTATAAAGTTATGATGCTTCGGGTTCAACGCTCCAAGGTGTACTTTTGTCTATTTTCTCGGATTTTAATGAGGCTTTCAGCTTTCTGTCATAACGTCATGTATGCATGTGTGGGTGTGTGTTTATGTGCTTGCACATATCTCAGAGGCTTTCTAATGGGTGCAACGAATGCAAGAGATGTGAAGGTGAAAAGTGCAGGTTAACTATGAGTGAATAGAGCTAAATGAGATGTGCATAGATTAGGTCTACTTCATTGAGGTTAGAACGGTGGAAGGTGGAGCTGCTGGGGACTACAGATGATGTGGAAGTAGGTGGTTGGTTTAAATGATTTGGAATGGTACTGGAATTCCACTTGGTTTCATTTTATGTAAGAACATGAGTGGATTTCGATTGTTTTCAGAGAGGTATCTACTTGTACCTATATAGCCTGGATGGTAGCTACATTGGGTGCGACTTGTTTAATGAAAAGTCTGCATATATCTTGCTATAGGTCAGTTTTGTAAGAATTTTCTCACAGTCGACATAATAGATGGGATTCCGTAAAGCGTTGGTGCGCGGAGCTGCAGAACAGTAAATATGGGTTTGATTCGCAATCTCAGCAACGCCATTGGGTGATTCTAGTTCGTCTTCGTCTCAACAGGTATAAATTCTCATGAAAAAGGTGATCTCAAGTCATTCATTTCAATTCGGTATAAACGTTTATGTCCAGCCACATCTGCAACCACGCTAAATGAAAAAAGACAACGACGTCATTATCTGCACCTGGAATGTGGGAACAGTACACAGGAGATGTGCAGGCGACCAACTAGCACAAGCCCTAAACTGCTACAAGGCAGATATTACTGACATTCAGGAAATACGATGGCATTGTGAAATCTAGTACAGATCGTGTTATGCCTGAGCATAAACAGCGACTATTCGGATGTGGATTTGTTATGAGTGTCAGACTTAGACAAGAAGTATTATGTATCCAAGACATTCGCGAACGAATTGTAAAAATCAACATCAAGGCCAAATTCGCCGCCATCAGCCTTGTATGTGCTTACGCTCCGACGGAGGAAAAAGATGATGCTCGCATCCAAAAACGAGGCCTACAAGGCTAAGCTGTAGGTGAAGAAGAGAGCTGCTAAAAAGAAGGGAAGAACACCGGCTTTTCAGAAAAAAGAGCAAGAAAAGCGAGTGATCAAGGATATGGAGAAGTGGCATTCCAAAAACGATGTTCGCAAGTTTTACCAAAGTGTAAAACGTCAAAGCCAATGATACAAGGCTCGAATAGAATCCTGTAGAGATGAACAAGGAAATATCTTAGTTGAGATACAGTCGATGCTGAGGATATGGAAGAACAGCTGCAGACTGTTAAACGGCGACGACAATAAAATATCTGCTGTCAGGCAGAGTGAACCATTCAATATTATCGACGACCGCGAAAACTACCAACCACACCACCGAAGGGAAGTGGCGATAGCAGTATCTAAGCTGCAGAGCTGCCGGAAATGATGGCCTTCCCGCCGAGCTTTATAGATCTAACGGAGATGGAATGGTAAGTTACATCAAAGAGTATAGAACTACGTAGAGTGCGCATCTCATACAACGAAAATTTTGTATGTTGGGTACGGATATTGATACTCCAGTGTTTACATTGCAACCCCATCATCATACAACAGCATAGCCGACGCATACGATCGACGAAATTTGCCCTTCGCACTTTCCAGTCGCGTCTGAAACGGCTAGAATTTTTTTTTAGCTGGATACGTACTCTATGTAGTTCTATACTCTTTTATTGACAACTCATAAGAAACATTTGGTCGAAAGAAAATATACCCGAAGAGTGAGACCTCAGCATCATATCGTTCCAAAAGGTAAAAAATTAAAGACCCACTAAACTGCGCCAACCGAAGAGGCATAAGTCTCTTCAACATCTCCTAGAAGATCCTATCTGCCGTAATATGTGAACGCCTGAAAGGATCTACCAATAAGATCGGCCCTTATCAGTGTGGTTTTAGGCCAGAAAAGTCTGATATTTCTGATATTTCGGCAGATATTGGAAAAAAAAACCAACGAAATTCAAACCGATAACCACCATGTCGGTGCCAAAGACGCATTTATAGAGACGAACTATACAGAGCCATGTCTGGGGCCTGTGTGGTTGACTTTGAGAAGACCTTCGACACCGTATGGTTAGAGGGGCTTTTGTACAAGCTGACCAGACTCGCATGTGTAACTCATGCTGATTTATGAAATGCTAATGGGAATGAAGTTCGGGTGTCAAATGTGGCAACGTAACTTCGAGTAGAATCTTTACAACAGGGGGCGGTGAACTCCCCGATATTGTTTAACATTTATGCAAGTGATTTTGCAGGTTTTCTTAGACACGCTATAGCGTACGCAGATGATCTAGTGGTGTACAGATTGGGTGACAAAATCGAGGTCATCAACATACTTTGCAACATGACTTCGATCACATTTAGGGATATTGAGGTTCAATTTTCAAAAAACAGAATTGGACCCCATTGCATGGGCTGCTAGCGATACCAGAAAAAAACTGGAAAAAATTGTGCATCATTGGACAACCGTTGGCGTTGAGAAGTAAAGCATCTGGCTTGACAAGTTTCTGTAGCAAAAATGTGGATGCTTGTTTGGCTAGGGCTAGGTGAGCTTATGCTATGAAAGGGTGAAAGTCATTTGCTACATGGCCCTCATAAGGCCGATAATCACTAACGGTTGTCCAGCCTTCATGGCCGCTGCAACGGCGATGGAAAGCGGCAACAGCCTGATCTTCGTTGCTCATTACTCCCATGACATATACATGGAGAGTACGCTCATATCGGGCTTTATTCCACCAAAGGCATTCATTTATATCGATTCGTTAGGGTAAGTACAGGAACGGTTTCTCGGTTTTATACCACCGCTACCCATATGCAAATCGGGATCAACGGCAATCTTGTTTCGGGCCCATTCACCGAATCTATGGCTTGCTAGTTGACCCTTCGGCTTCAATTCTTGCAAGAGTTCCATAAGGTGGATGGACACAACCACGATGGCGTATAGACTGATTCGGGTCTTCCTCTACGCTATGCTTTGAAGCAGCAATGACTTCTTTTGCATGCACTGTAAGACGTCTCTATGGAAACGTATTATCAATTAGAGTAAACGTGATGCGAAAACGTTCCATACTTAATCGAATTAAGTGCTCTTATGGACGATTATGTTGACCATAAAATTCTGTGCACGATGGCGTATAGACTGATTCGGGTCTTCCTCTACGCTACGCTTCACAGCAGCAATGACTTCTTTTGCATGCACTGTAAGACGTCTCTGTGGAAACGTATTATCAATTAGAGTAAACGTGATGCGAAAACGTTCCATACTTAATCGAATTAAGTGCTCTTATGGACGATTATGTTGACCATAAAATGGACATAATGCGCGATAGGTACGTATTTCGAATAGAACCATGATTTTCAATTCCACAATTTGGAAACATTGCTCAGACGTCAGTCAGTTCATGTTAAAATGCCAAACCAAACTAAAAATAAATCACTTGACAGCTGAAAAAATATCCGCCAGTGAACAAAATCGCTGGCAACTTAAAGTCCTATATCTCTACAAAAAAAAAAAAAAAACACCCGTTACTAGCATACGATATTGACATCGGCAAAAGCAGATTTAGCTGTTAATGATGGTCAGACCAAATATATGCTGTCATTACAAAAGGACACCCAACATTGACGAATTGGACAGAACGTCACCATTGACAAATATAACTATTAGAAGGGGATTTTGACTACCTCGGCTCCCCTATTAATATTGATAACATTTCGCCAGATATTACACGCAGAATTACTCTTGCCGATAGCTGTTTTTTCGGGTTAAAAAGCCAATTTCGTAGTAAAGCCTTTACTCAAACTACAAAGGCTATCCTACACAAGAACCTCATCATCCCAGTCCTGATCTACGCTGAAGCATAGACCTTATCAAAAGTGGATGAGGAAATCAATGCTCGTTTTGATAAACAAAAGTTTTGGAAAATTCTATTCAGTACAGCGACATGCGTCTAGGTAAAAAAAACTTCCAATCTAACGTTTAATTGAGATGGCTAGGACAGGTAGAGCGAATGGTCACTAATACTCCAATTCGCAGAGTATTCGATTCCCAGCTATACCTAAGACGCAGTAGAGGAAGACCCCGACTTCAGTGGCGCGCACAAGTAGAAACTGACCTCAACCAAATTGAGTGCGCAACTGGAAGCTGCTAGCCAAGGGCTGAGCATGGCGGTTGAGGCCGAGGTTTATTTCGGAATGTAGTGTCACTTAAGTAAGTAAGTAACTAAACAACTTCACATCGAAGACATATAGACATTGAGGTTGTCTAAGTATGTAGTACAGACAATTTTTCAAAATTCTTAACCGTTTGGTTAAAGCCAAAGTTTTACAAAAAAGCGCCGTGACACTTATTCTGAATCGTCGGACAGAGTCTATAAAAAAAAAATTTCATCAGTCGAGTTCAAAATTTAAGGCCCGAAAATCGGTGACACACGACCCTACCCTATGCTCTCTCTCTCTCTCCTCTGATTACGATTGAAGTCCATTTTTATTATTTACAAAAGGGTCCAGCCTCCAACGCGGCTATCGCTACTAAAATATTAAAACCATTTTAATCGCCTGTGTAAACCGAACAAGCAATTAAACAAGTGTCAGAATTAAACATTTATTGTGACCCGTATTCACGTCATGTGAGCGCTTATCTTCAGTGTGTACGTAAATAAAGTAATCGCCTGTTGTGCATTGTCAAATACGAACACCCACCCAACAGATATAGAAAAACCTCACAATTCCGTGATAAAAGGAAATTGCCATCTCATTCGACATCTAAGTATGGGGGGACCAGGAATTATAAAATAAAGCCTTTCTTTGTTTAAATAACAAAATGCTTGCTATAAAATTACATTCTAATCTCTATCGTTCCAGATGGAAATTCAATTCCTTATCAAATTGCCAGCGCCACAATAAATTTATTTAAAAAAAAACCTCATAAAAAGTGAAAAATAAATGCACAGCAGATTAATTATACTAGGGGATTTCTTGTTATAATTTTTATTTTATTTTTCAGTTTCAGATAAGACAGCAATTTTCGTGGCTTTTTGTTTATTTATATTTTTTTTATCAGAAATGATGACAACAACTAAATAGAGCCTACGTGACTCCGGGGAACTAATGAAAATGCAAGCAAATGTGTCGTGTGAATGGCGATGGCTGGGTGGTGGTGGTAGCGGGGGCGGAGGAGGGTTACAATTTTTGGTGGATACCTTCTGGTTTGTTTGTTTAGCTTTTTTTCTGTTGTTATTTGTCAATTTGGGGTATTGACGAACCAAGTATAGATGGATAGATACGTGCATGCAATCACACCTTTGTGTGAACACGCTCCCTCAAATAGATGATAGTGATTTTCTTTTTTTTTCTGTTTCGAAGACGAGGTAATGTATGTTTTGGGGGTAGATGTTAACACCGTTATCAGTTGGGAAAATCATGAATCAATACATTGCCATATATTCATCACATCATTTGTTAGATTGTGTGTAAGTATACGTGAAATTAATGGAAAGTTACCCACGATTATGGAATCTAACCGATGGTGGTGTATTATTTCACGGATTACAATTTATGAATAATACACAAATATGGAGTAGAGTTCAATATAGACACAGTTGTACACATATGATGACGATGTGCCATCTGTAATATGTATCAAGGCAGTGCAGTCTTGAAGTCTCGTACTAAGCTTTACTTGAAATTACTTAGGGTCACTTTCAATAACTTTTTTATTCAACTATTCAGTGGTTTGGCTGCTGTAAATACACCAGTAAATCCCAGAGTAGTTGATGAAAAAAGTGAGTACATGTAACTCTAAGAAAAAAATGGGTTACTGCATAAAAAATCCTAAAAAAAAAACATGCTTAAGCTGCAAGTTACCTTCAGCATTGGATAAAATAGTCTACAAAAATTTATTAGGTGAATGAATACCATACATTTCACGAAACAAATTTACTTTAGCTGCAAATCACCTTTTTCACTTTTTTTTCAATCCACTATTTTATTAAACTAAAAATTTAGAAATTATTTAAAATCGTCGTTCACAATTATTTTAAATGTTATAAAACAATCAAAATTCCGAAAATCCCTATGGAAATCAACGATCTTTTGACAGTCCACACATAGCTCAGTGCTAAATAAGAAGAAAAACATTGCAATGCAGCGTTGCCAGATAAAAATTATAAACTACATATTTCACAAAATGTAAAAAGAAAATTCAAGGAATTTTTCAAGTTGAACTCTCCCCAGAAAGAGATATATCTGGGGAGAGTTCAACTTCATAGTTCCGCTCAGAGTTTTTTTTTTTTTTTTGTTAACAGTACTCTGGGTGGACCGCCTTGCGAGAACAAAGGAATTTAACTCTCTTTCTGGGGATAGTGCACGCTCATCCAAACTTCGTTGCATAGCTCAAGGCATGTAAATTCGTCAGGCAGGCGCCTTAGTCAAAAATTATTTTGTTAAAATATTATTATTAAGTAGATTTTTTTTCAACATGGCAATGCTGTGTAAACCGCAGCAGAAAAAACTGTCAAATTACACACAATTTGTATCGAATTATAACCAGAAAAGTGTAATTTTATTTGCTGAAGAACTTTTCAACTAAACACGAGCAACAATTTTTAAAAACATATAAATGATCAGCATGCGGAGACGAATCGACTAATAAAAAAAGTACAAAAAGTTAAAGGCAGCTAAAGTAAATCTATGCCCATTTCACAATCTGGCAGCTGGTTTCAAAATGGGAATACAGGATCTACGGAAAAGCAATACGTGTGTTTTGGTGAGACTTCGCTACCAAGTGAAGAAAGATTTCATATGGAGCACAAATAGGTACACAAATGACTTGGAAATACTTAGGTTGTTATACCAAAGGGGGCGCTAAAAACAATTTTTTTTTATTTTCAGAGTTTGTACGCTTTCTTTAGTTTGACATTTCTTGTATTTCGTTTAAGAAAATGGAAAATGGCGACAGTGGGCCAAATTTTTAATTTCATAATTTGCAAGCTTAAAATCCAAAACTAATTTACTGGATGGGGAAACATTGGAAGCCTCAAAAGCCGAAAGACATTTGAAAAACAGTCGAAAGATTGGACAGGAAGACAAACCTTCATTATTTAATTTTTATTTTTTTTAATTTTCAAAGTTTCGGCCTAAAAATCGAGAAACCTTGTTTTAAAATTATTTTTTTTTTTTGACTTTAAAAAAATGGATAACATCTTGAACAACAATTGTGATCAATTTTTTTTGTTTTATGTTGCAAAATTTTAAGATTTTTTTAATTCTGTTTTTGTCTCAAGTTTTGGCTTTGAGTGGAGTTATAAAGTAAATTGTGAGGCGCAAATTTATAGTCAAACGATGTTAAAGGGTTTAACTCGACACTAGTTAACATATACTTTAAATTAAAAGCTAGCTTTAACTTATTTTCATCAATAGAGACTTTTTAACGTAGCGCTAATTAGTGTATACTTAGGACCATACCTCTAAGAAATCTAAGTCAAACTCACCTAAAAAGTGACAGTTCTGACAATCAAACAAACGCGATTTCAGTGAAAAATCTCAAACACACCTAAAAGTGGCAGTAAAAAAAATACATGAGCTGTTTGTGCGTTTGCCCCGTTGCGTTGCCCGATTTGCAAATGACAGATGACATTACGCTAACTCTGCATTAAATATTTAAAGTGAGGTTTCGGTTACTTTAACTTTAATGCAGAGTGATAACGCTAAAGTACACTTTTTGACGACTTTAATTATCACAACGTGCTATCACGTGATAAACCATTTTTATGAATAAAACACTCAAATTCGCATCAAGTATTCAAAATTGTTATTGTAGACGGTAAATAGGCCTTTGCCATTTACGTTTTAAAGACAACTTCATGTAAATATCGTCGCGGCTCCGTTTCAAATGGTCTATTCGGGAGGTCCAATTTTGCTTCACTTTTTCGAGCATTTCGGCTGGTATTCCACTAATAACGCGTGTTATGTTATCCTGTTAGCCTTCAGTCGTGTTCGGCTTGTCCACATAGACAAACGACTCTACATAAACTCACAAGAAATAATCAAGAGGCGTTAAATCGCATGATCTTGGCAGCCAACTCACAGCGCCATTTCGAGAGGTAAGCTGCTCACCAAATTCATCTTCAACATTTCCGTTGTTTCACGAGATGTGTGGCATGTAGCACCGTCTTGATTAAACCACATGTCAACGAACTTCAACTCAGACAACTGGGACAAAAAAAAGTCGCGTATCACGGCTCGATATCGTTCGCCGTTGACTTTAGCATTTCTTCCACGGTCGTCTTTGAAGAAAAATGGACCGATGATGCCACCAGCCAATAAACAACGCCGAATTGTCGTTTTTTCGGGATGCATCGGTAATTCTTGTATGGCATGTGGCTGTTCATCACTTCAGATATGACAGTTTCGCTTATTTACGTATCCGTTGAGTCAGAAATGAGCCTCATCGCTGAACACAATTTTTCGAAAAAACAGCGGATTTTCACGATTTTCAACGAGCGCGAATTTTGGTAGTAATTTTCAATAATTTGCAAGCGTTGCTCGTTTGGAAGCCTTTCCATGGTTAAATGGCAAAGTATACTGAAAACTTTTCGAATTGACAGATGAAGTTGAACGCCATTACTAACCCGTGCTGCCAACTTGAAAAACTTAACTCTTAAAAAATCACCATTTACAAGGTAATTTAATCTTTGACACTTTTTCAAACATTTACTAAGAAAACCAGTTGCAACTTTTAATGTTTTAGAGAGATTTTATGGAATGCAGCCGATGGGCCCGCTAACACGAGTATGCTTCAACTGTAGTCATTCTGGTTACTTTCCAAACCCACGGGAATATGTTCAACCGCTTGAACGTTGTTTAAAACAAACTTGATATGTATGTATACTGTCCTGGACCTGGTTTGTTTTCAGTTTTGTTTCGTTTTGATTTCAGACATATAACGGGTGATTTTTTAGCTGGTTTGGTTTTGGCAACACTGGTTTTGACAGCTTGTTTGCTTTTTTTATTTAGTTCGATTGACATAGAATTAGCCACAGTATTTTTTTATTAACTATCACAACTGTTAGAAACACATGCATGTGGTGGTAGATAATACCTTTTCAACCACTACATTTTGGATGAAAAATTGTTCTCCAGTTGATATTTTCCCTTTTCCTACCAATATTCTTGGCTTTTTTTTAAATGATTTGTATGTTCTAGTCGTTAGCTTTTTTCTCACTGTTTAACAAAATCTGTCAAAATTAGCTTTTTGCAACAATTTAAACAGTTTTACAGCCTACAAAGTGCCAGCATATGACATTTTCACTCTTTGCATTGTAGACAGTTTTAAAGATCTAGGTGTTAATTTGAAACCTAAAATGGAGTTTAATAAACACACTAACGTTTTCGTCAATGAATCTACCTCTATGTTGGGATTTTTAACCCTAACTCGTTCGTCCTCATTTGGAGTATGCCTCACACGTTTGGACACATTTCTATGCAGTTCACTCAAACAGAATTGAATCAGTCAAACGCAAGTCTATGTAAAAATTTTGTTTTGTTAATAACATCATACAGAGTTGCTGATGGAAGCCGCTACCAAAAAAAATGTAATAACTTTTTCTATTGATCTGTAGGGTTCAGATTGATTTTTAGATTTAACAAAACCGGATAACTGGGACACTGAAACAAGAATTTGGATTGTCCGCCGCTATCACGCTCTGGAGTCCGTACTTTTGGTTCAAAAAGAGTAAAGGCGCACGATTGGCGGCAACCCTCTGAGCAGATGGACCATAATGAGACTTGTTAACAATTTAACCATCGAAACCCTTCAGTTGGGATGAAAGAAAAAATCGCTGCTGTAGCTGCTGCCATAGAAAACAATCTAAGAGCTTCGACAAGAAGCTTATCTGCTCAAATGGGTATAAGCAGACAGTCATTGCAGTCAATTATGCACAATGATTTGGACTTATTCAAATATAAAATTCAAATGGCCAACAAACTGAACGCAGCAGACTTGCTGATTCGCTTCGAATTTTGCCAGAAGATGCTTCAACTGGTGGAAGAGGTCGGAAACATCTTTATGTCTGACGAGGCCAAAAAAAATTGTCGAATATGGAGTCTATGAGACGGAATTGCATCCACTTCGTGTCACAATGTGGTATGTGCAGTTTTATCACCCTGCATTGTCAGGGCCTACTTCTTTGAAGAAAACGGTCGCACCGTTACGCTTACTGGAGACCGTTACTTGAGCATGTTGAGAGAGTTTTTCTATCCAGAATTATGAGAATTATGAGAATTTCTTTCGACTCTATGTGGTTTCAGCAAGTTGGTGCAATTCCTCCCATAGCCCGGCCTGTTATGACAGAATTGCGACGAAAATTTCCCAACAAGCTGATATCCCCACATTCCGTTGGCCCCCAGGTCGCCTGACCTTACTGCACCTGAGTTTTTCTTGTGGGGTTTTTGCAAACAGATAGTCTACAAAGCAAAACCAACAAATTTTCATGCACTAAGGCAATCCATTTGAGAAAAAATTGCGGCTATTCCTGTACCAACTCCCCAAGCAGTAATGAACAACTTTTTGGTAAGATGTCGCACATGCTTCAACGAGCAGGAGGGCATTGAAATTCCATTATTTTTTTAAAACTAATTTAGCTAAATTTAATAAAATTGTATGAGCGGTGCGAACTATTTGACGTCTGTCAAATTCGTCGGTTGGAAATTAATAAAATGTTCTAAATTTGTGAATTTTTAAAAATTTTCCAAAGCTGAAAATACTCTATCAAAAAAAAAAACACATACCAAAAAATTTGTTTTTAAAATGTCGGTTTTTTGAGTCAAAAAAATAGATTTCCGTCGGAGCGGACAATTTTCCGCAACGGAAAATTCTTCGAAAAATCTTCGGTTCCGTTTGACATGAATAAAGGAAAAAAATTAATTCCATACACTGAAAAAAAAAGTTATTTGAGTTTCTTAATGTAGCAAAATTCATCAGAAACCTTGTAGCTAAATTGTTATTTCTTCGTTTATAAATTTTGTTAGTGATGTTAAACTTAATTGAGTTCCATGTAATGTTATGTCCCACTAACAAATGCACTAAATAATGAGCCGGTGGATGCATATTTTATGCTGTGGCAAATCTCTGCTCGTAAATGCTGCTTGTATTAAGCTCACTACGACACAGATCTGATAGGTTAAACATATTCATGTCTTTCACCAAAATTCGAAGCAATTTTCGTCCACTGATGTCAAATTGTGTAAATTTTTGTCTCGTCGATATTTGTGGACTCTGCCGGAAAATCTCGGTCACAGTAGAGAACGAGAAATACGTGGTCGGCCACTTCTTATGACATCGAAAGAACTTCACGCTACACTATAACAACATGCCGCATTCTTCAAGTGTGTACCGCTCTATTAATTCTCCATCTGTCAACAACATAAACGTCAAAACGCAATGCCATGATATTACACATTAACAATACATTTGCTCCACCTTGTACAAACTAATTTAACTTTGAAACCTACTCTCTCTGTGCAATTATGTAAAACGACATGTGTCTACAAAAAAAAAACAAACAATTTCGTTAAAATTTTTACAAAACCATTGATTGCTAGCCAACAAATATCCAAATCCAAAATATCCAATATTATCAGCTTCCAAAAAAAAAATATATATATTTACAAACAAACCCAATTCACCTTGCCTGACTTTGAGGAGTGGTTATACAACAACTCATCGTGCTAAGCTAATATGTATAACAACCTGTTGTTAAAAAAAATCAACAATCATTAATAATACGGCAAAAAAAAAATAAAAGAAGAAAAAATAAATAATTAAAAGAAATACCCTCTCGCAAAGGAGTGACTACGCAAATACCGCCGGAACTGGCCTACGTGACTCTTCAAGAATTTTTATTCGGCTTATTTTACATCCAATTGGCACTACGTATGTTTACACGAAAATTCGCCCAAAAACACCTTTCAGAAACTTTTTTTTTCGTTCAGTTGTTAGTGCCCCAATTGAGACATGCAATGTTGTTTGTATTTCAGATGGAACGTATTTAAACAGAATTTAATCTTTTAATAGACTAAAAGTCGCCCCATGTGCTGCAGGTTCTATCTATAGGCTTTAAGCAGCACGAGATAAAAAGATTCTCTCGATATTTGAAATGCCTACCTGCAGAGTTTTATGGTGATCCTTTTACCATCTTTTTTGTTCGTTAAAAATAAATGCAATTGAATGGATTTTTCCTTCCTTTGAGAGGAAGACAAATTCTGTTGAAAGTCGCTCGGCATGATCCCCAAACGGTAGACATGGTTTCTTTTTTCGTCGTATAAACCTACCTATCGGGGGCACTCACCTCCGCAGAGACACAAAAAATGAGATACAAATAAATTCAGATACAGTGCTCACCGTTCATACTATAGCTCTACAATGCATAGGCATGGGAATAGTTCTGTTGCATTATTTCGGTGGCGGTTTGTCTCATCACTGCCGTAGGTTGACAGGCAGCAATGAGGTGCAGATTGGGGTAAACTATTTTTCCACAGCTTGATCCAGGAAGCACATCAAAAAAATGGCAAAAAATGGAAAACTTTTATCAACAAACTCAACCGCGAAATATCTTTTTCTCTATCGCATAGGGTGTGATAGGTTTCATTTATAGTTTGTAACATGGAAAAATAATAGGGGAGACATTGGTTATATAGATGGGTCGAATCGAAATGGAAAGAAGAGTCTAAATGGACAAGTCTGAGTGAAGGGTAGTCGGTATTTTTTGACAGGTTTCTGAAGTGAAACGAAAATGTGTAACGAAAAAGAAATTAAGAAAAATGTCGGTTCTCGTCTGATCGCCGAAAACAAGCTACATCGGGCGGTTAGTATTTAGATGGAGGACCGCTTAAAAAAACCGAGTGCTGTTGGTTAATTTGTAAGAACATGGGCCTCCGCACAGTAGATGAGTTCAACTGGCACAAAAAACGGTTTTGTAGACCAGGGGAGGGACTGAAGTTTGCAGTAAGCAATAGTTTCAAAGTGCAAATTAATGTTTTTTTTTTCGAACTTTCTGATAAATTTGGCTCAAAAGACCTCAATCGAATGTAATTCTGAAAACAGCATCTATTTCTTCATTTCATCAATGCAAAAAGAAAATCGGAAAATCTAACGGGTGATCCAAGTAGAGATACTTTTTTCAATAGCCTTTTTTGACAGATCACGTGTGAGTCGTGTCATGCTGTCATGTTATTTTTGTTTAGTATTGTTTGGCATTTCATAATGGAAAGACTTACGCGTGAACAACGTTTACAAATTGTTCAACTTTATTATGAAAATTCACGTTCTGTGAGGAATGTGTTTCGTGCACTTTGCTCAACTTATGGTCAACATAATCGGCCTACTGAGTGTACTATTCGCAACACCATCACCCATGTTGAGACCCAGCATCTATTATTGGATAATATTCGACCGAATAGACCACGTCCAGCACGCTGTGAAGAAAATATAGCGGCCGTAGCTGAGAGTGTACACGAAGACCGTAGAGAGTCGATACGCCGCCGTTCGCAGCAACTCGGACTGACGTATTGAACGACTTGTCACATTTTACGTCAAGATCTTAAATTGAAAGCTCGACCTTCCCAAGCGACATCGCTTCGCTCTATGGGCTCTTGAAAAGTTCCAAGAAGATCCGACGTTTTCGAGGCAAATTTTGTTTAGCGATGAGGTCCATTTCTGGCTCAATGGGTATGTAAACAAACAAAGTTGCCGCATTTGGGACGAAGAGCAACCTGAAGAGATTGAAGAACTGCCATTTCATCCAGAAAAAACAACGGTTTGGTGTGCTTTGTGGGCCGGTTGAATCATCGGTCCATATTTCTTTAAAAATTATGCCGGTGCGAACGTAACCGTCAATGGCGACCGTTATCTTGCCATGATAACCGACTATTTGATGCCTGAAATTGAAGCTCGTATTCTCGGCGACATTTGGTTTCAGCAAGACGGCGCCACTTCCCACACATCGCACCAATCAATGGACTTATTGAGAGAACATTTCGGTGAGCACATAATTTCACGTTTTGGGCCGGTCGATTGGCCACCAAGATCGTATGATATCACACCGTTAGACTTTTTCCTGTGGGGATATGTAAAGTCAAAAGCTTATGCCGACAAACCCGCTTCGATTCATGCCTTGGAGGAAAACATCACGCGTGTCATTCGCCAGTTACCAGTCGAAATGCTCGAACGAGTGGTCGAAAATTGGACTCAACGGATGGACCATCTGCGACGTAGCAACGGCCAACATTTGATAGACATAATCTTCAAAAAATAAATGCCAAAGAATGTTCTTTCAAATGATAATAAACATTCTAAAATAAATTTGAATTTTCTGTGTTTTTTTCTTTAAAAAAGTAGGGAACCTCGAAATGGATCCCCCTTTATATGAAACGAAAGGGTCTGATGACTCTCAACAAAAGGTGTGAATACAAACTCTGTGAACAACGAGGAATGTTTTGACCTCACATCAGACCAATCACCTTTACGGCTATCCTGTCTCTAAGTGATAGATTAATAAAAAAGGGAGGAGCCCCCAAGACTAACCAGATATACAATTGACTGGAAGGCCTTTTGAATGCATTGCGAGCAAAATATTATTTCAAGATCTTCTCATCAAAGGCGATTCTAACTTTAAGAAGGAATTGATCAGTACATTTAAGTTGCGCAGAGTGCCGCATGAAAAATTACCCCCAATCAAATGTAATTGGCACCAAAGCCAGAGTTTAAGTATTCAATAGGAAACAGAGTATGTAAGGGATGAACACAGCACAAAACCTGCAGTATTAACCTAATCGATAAGGTCAAAAATCAAATTCGAGATTTAAGGAGTCCGGATACAGCGTCTTTACTTCAAGGACTAGGTGCTGACAGAGATCAAACTAAACTTTGGAAAGCTATAAAAGGCATAAAATACCTCATATGCAGGCAATGCCAATAAAAAACACCAATGGCTAAGAAAAAAATTGAAAAGGCGGAACTATTCCCCGAGCATTTAAAAAAAAAAATCAACGGTCAGATGACAATGTGTTACCAGAGTAATATGTTAAATATGTAC
Source organism: Rhingia rostrata (assembly GCA_949824845.1). Lineage (NCBI taxonomy): Eukaryota > Metazoa > Arthropoda > Insecta > Diptera > Syrphidae > Rhingia > Rhingia rostrata. Next base: position 142,897,748 of record OX463756.1, on the reverse strand, counting down.
ATATCCTGAAAAAAATCCGAAAAACTTTCTCAGGATACTAAAAATCTTAAGAATACAAAGACACCTGGATATGATGGCCCAAAGTCTCTTTCATATGTAAATTAAAAAAAAATATATTCCAAAAAAAACAATCCGTTGTGCGGATCGTAACCTATCCCATCCTTAAAATTAATGTCCCCAAAAATAAGGCGTGACTTAAAACTAAATTGTGAGGGGAGACAAAATGGTTGAAATTCTTCAACCGAGTTTTTGCGGTAGAACAAGTTTGAAAACCAACACAAGAAATTTTTTCACCATATAAAGTCTAAGAATTTGGTTATGTCGTTTGGCTGTCATAAGTGTTTTTTGAGCCGAACAGACAACACAAACATTGTTGCGTATACTCTCACACAAATCTAAGAGCTTTCAAATTGTGAAAAGTGTCAATTTCCATAAAAATATTAAGGCAATGAAAAGGGGTTCATGGAAACAAGTCTTCTGCCGGCACATCCATCTCGTGTGCGCTTGGAGTATGGTATAAAACCGGTCTTATTTCAGAGTTAAACTCATCTCGTGTGCGGAGGCCCAATGGGAATGAAATAAAGAAAATTACATTGTCAACACATCTTGTTCCGATAGTATCTAGATCTTTTTTGGTTCGACAAAAAACGACGTTTTTTTAGGCATAAGCTATTTGATAGGGTATACAAATGGTTTTTGTAAGAAAATGCCCCAAACAGTGGTTTATATTGACGTCATGGAAGTATTTGCATCGATTTTTTTTTAATTCTTTAAAAAAAAGTTTTATTTTATAAAAACGCCCCGAAAAAGTAGGCGTGGCAGAAAACATTGTATGGACGAAACATAAACATTGAGATTGTCTAAATATGCTGTCCAGAGTCTTTTTCAAAATTCCCAAACGTTTGGCCAAAAACATCGTTTTTATAAAAAATGTTTACACTTGTTCTGTAGGCACGGCCAAGGATCCTATGTAAATTTCATTGTTCTTGCTCAAAATTTAAGGCCCAAAAGTCGGTGACGAACAGACAGACTGACGGACGGACAGGACAGACAGACATGTCTAAATCGACTCAGCTAGCGATTCTGAGTCAATCGATCCCTAAACACCGACACGACGACGTTGTACACAGTCAAGCACATCGCGTAGCAGGATTCATCGCATTATAAGGAAATCGGCCTTAGCGAGGTATCCATCGGAGTGGAAAGTTCTCCGATGTTGTACGATTTGGAGGAGTAAAGCTTTGAGGTATTCTTCCGAAAAGCTGTTCGGAATATTTCTCCGACATTTTGTAACGCAACCCGGCAAATTGCGTTGACGTGCTTTTATTTTCGTGCAATTTTTGACAGCTAGGTGCAATTCTTTTTCCGATTTCCTCCGACACAAATTCTTCGCGAAATTTATTTACGAATTGTAGTGAAATGATTTTTCTCCGATGACACATACCTCGAATGGAATGTTAACCTCCGACGAAGTATGAGTTGCGGAAAATTATCCGCTCCGACGGATACCTCGCTAGGGCACAATATCCGCACATATACCCTTACAAGATCCAGTTGGTCCAGCTCAATCCTGGTGACATAGAAAAACGTCTGGAGTACGCAGAACTGTCCTAATATCGCCTAGAATGACGGAGAAGTTTTGGAAAATTTTATGATGACCGACGGACGAGGCACATAATTTTCATCTGAGCGGAAGAAACAAAATTGCAGATTTTGGGGCACACAGAATCCCAAAAATCTTCAAAAACGTCCCTTACACTAACTTTGTGTTTCTGCTTGGTGTGGAGTAACCATATTTCGTTGAAAGCGATGCGGGTGCCGCTACAGAGCACTGCTCTCTTTTTCCACTTGATCGAGCAGACAACACAACGAACTTCCTGAGCGAACAATTTCCAAATCGTATTATCACAAAAAAAAACGGTGAACTTGAATGGCCAAATCTGTCAGCTTCCAACTTTTTTTTACTGGGTTACCTGAAGGATGGGGTTTTCATTGATAAACAACACACTTTATAGGAGCTGAAACTCAACATTCGCGAGGAAATTACTCAAATAACGCCGGCAATACTTCAAAAAGTCATGGAAAGTGTCATCAAAAGAGCCCATGAGTTCATGCAATCTAATGGTAACCACTTAACCGATATGATTTTCCATTCATAATTTAATTTCCACGAAAAAAACTTTTATTTTGTAATTTTTAGTTTTTATCATTTCGTTCAAAAGTTATTTCACATATTCGTAGGAAAACGAATTTTGGACCACCCCGCATATAGGGACAACTCTGCCCATCGTAAGAAGCTTGTCAAACGAATTCTCTAATCCACGTGTCACAAATAATTTATTCATACCATTCTTTCGATTACTCCTTCAAAATCCCGTCCATGTTAGTGCACCCCTTCCTGGTTCATTCTCAGTGAATCAAAAGTTGGTATCTTTGATTCTCCCTCGGAGGTTTTCCCTAGTAGGATAGACAAGTCCTATGCAGACTTTAAAAAAAAAAAACGAAGTGTGTTGCTGACATAGTGTTCATGCGCCAGATCTAGCTGGCAAAATCTACTGCTCACCGTGAATCATAAAAAAGGCTTACTATGTATACAGCATTTTCCGTCGTTTATAAAGCCCTTATCCAAACCATGCCCACTTTTGGGGAAGCTTAATAAATAATCATTTTCTGACAACTTTCAAAGAAATTCAACAACAAATAATCACAATTTTTTTAAAGCAGAATAGGCTCTAAAAAAACTAAAGCCAAGCCCACTTTTTGGAAACCTTAATATGGATTCCCAAAGACTGCATGTAAGTCCTTATATTTTCTCACTGCGTCACTTTTTTTGAAAGCCTGACCAACCTCCAAGAGGATACAACTGCCGTGGCAGGGGCACTTAAATTTGACCCTCAGAATCGGCATTTAAATATAGGTCCCACCCTTTGTGTCAAAAATAAAACATTTTACTCAAGTAGGAATGAAAAACCGACTCAATTGCTATTAAAAATGGGCTAGGGGTATAGGGTAATAGACAATTTGCACATCGATTTCTAGGTAGCCTTCCCATATGTTTTTTATCCGCCATCATTTATACACCCCTCAGTGGCATGAGAAATGTTGTTTTTCCGAAACACTATGCACAAGCTTTTCTGTGGTGTGAATGACCGCACCACCGATCGATTCCAAGTTGTTTTTAGCTTTAGAGTTGGTCGCGGGTTTTTGTATCCATTTTCGTTGGTGTTGTAGCCTGCGTGAAAAATGCTTTTACGCAATCACACCTCCACGAAAAAATAATGTCGACATGGAGGAAAATGCAAAGAAAAGCAGCCTCAGCACATTCTGTGTATCCGTAGTCGTACTCGTCCATAGAGCGAGATTGTTAGATGTGGATATGCCAGCGAAGAGAATGAACATTTAAGGTGTGCTCGGCGGCTTGGATTATTTACTTTGTTGTCGTTATGTAAGGCAAGACTCCGAAGTTCAGCAGGCGGACGGCACAGCGGGTGGCGGCCGATAGAGGGCGGTCTTGTACTTGTACTCCTCTACAGAGAACGACAGTGGTATGCTTTTCTGCGCGTTATGTAATTCGAACAAACATTTATGTACATGAGGAGGTTACTTTTGAATTGGACATACCTATGCGGGGGGAAAAGGATTGTCAAAGGTATATAGACACGTAACCGATATCGAGGGAGAGAACTGACCATGCATACTAAGGATGACCGGAGGGTCGATGATGAGTGTGGATGTAGGCATCGCAACATATTAGGGTTCAGTGCTGCTATCTTGCCCAAGTGGTGACTGGTGAATGAGGTACGACTATGGATTTTAATTATGTATTATCTGCTGGTACTGGCCGAAGGACTCGGACTAATTGGATAAATGCGAAATTGACGATTCGATAGTTTCGATAAGTGCTATCGTGCTATTCGATTGATTTTATGCTTTTGTATGGGCGTGGCTGGACGCCTGCATATTTATGTGCTGTTTTTGAAACGATAATCGGGTTTGCAGCTAGAGGTACTGAGGATGCCAAGCTCAACGAATTGAATGGAGTTATGTAGGGAACGGCAATTGAAATTATATGTTCACTGAAGTAGATGAGAAATTGAGTTGGAAATGTGATGAATTCCATTTGAATTGGAGAAGATAGACGGTGTGCATATCCAAGAAAGACATTTATAAAACGTTTTTGCTTTTAAATCCTCCTTTTACCAAGCATGTACAGGTAAGTTTACTGTTTCAGGTCGATGTTTTTTTTTTTTAATTGATTGAATGTACCCATTGCAAACGAAATAACATCATAACTCTGCGAAATTATGATTCGAAATGTGTTTAAAAGAGCTTGCCATTGCATTACGGCCAGAGGTACGTGCATACATAAGGTTAAGGACGTAGCTGAATCCACCATAGCTTTCCCGCAACCCCCAAAAATATGTCCGTGGTATAATAATATCAAAGTAGCAAGCAAGAGATGACGGAAGAGGAACATATCAAGGCGGTATAACGCAAACAATGGAATACCATTGAACCAGGAAAAGAAATAACTGGGTAGGAACAAATAAAACAGCCTCCCAGTTTAGGTAAATCGACAAGAAGAACATCCGACAATTCTACAAGAAAATCATACCACTAGCAGCTGGCTTCAAACTAGGAATACAGGCTCTACGAAACCTAGTCACTGCCGCACAGGGAGTTGTAGATGTATTCAGACAGCATTGCAGGAGTTGCTTAATGGACATAATTTCGAGAGAGTGAAGAAACCTGCCAACTTCCAGTCAACGAATAGGTAACGCTCCCTTCCAGTATCGAAGAACTTAGAGCAGCCATACAAAAACTGAAGAACAGCGAGGAAGCCGGTTCTGATGGATTAGAAGTGGGCATGCACCAAACCATCAACAAAGTGTGGATGGATGAGAGCATAACCGATGACCGATGACTACATATGTCAAATACAAACATTTGGCGCAACAAGCTCGTTAGTACCCAGAGTAGTTCTTGCACGATGGCAGCACCTCCTGTTTTATGCCGAATGCGAACGGTTAGATAAGCTTTTCTGGACAATTGATACCCCTTGGATGATTTGAAAGATCATCACGAGAGGAGGCCCAGTGAAAAAGCATTTAGGTGTTGCTAAGACTGGAAATCAAACCCAGGCAAGGCTCCTATTATATGGTGAACGATAATCGTGTTAAAACTTACGGAATGAGTACCCAGATCGATGATAAGCAACTGAGTGATATGAAATACACGGCGGCACCACAAGATCGAGCGATTTAACGCCAAAAGATTTCTTCTTAAATCGTAGGTCCATCCACTAAAGCAACCCCGATTTTTGCGACAAAGTCATCGCAAAAATTGATCTCCCGGAGAGGTAGCTACCTTCAAGCATTATAGGAATCTAAGTTTGACGGATTGGAAACCATTACTCACAAAGTGTATCCCTACTGAATTTCTGTTCAGAGGGAGATAGTCTAACAGATCAGGATCAGGATCAGGCACTTTTAAAAGTCGAACCATCTCAAAAAATGAGTAGAGTACCAAATCTGATTACGGACCAATATCACTAATCTCCTGTGACAAATCGCGAAGGACCGAACCAAATTCTTGAAAAGTTGTTATATCTGCTTAAAAAAAAAAAAAAAAACCTCTTCAACCCAAGAGTAAACCAGACATCTAGCATATGCTTTGGAGTTACATTTACTTCTTGTCGGCTTGACTAACCATAGCATTCTTGGTGCCACGGACCTTCTTCATCATGTTTTTGTGTTCCATGGGTCTGCTTGTGGGTCTGCTTTTTCTGTTCGAAGATTCCATGACCAATCGGTTACTGCCGCGCTTCTGCGCGGCAGTTCATCGCGCTAACCATCGTGCCAATGAGCTCATCCTCCAACTTCTGAGGCATGTCACTGCTCAATGTCGGATAAATGATCCTTTCAACGTACGGTACGTCTAAGGCCTTTCTGCAACACACTTTTCAGCACTTACCAGTGTGCTTCCGGACCGGAAGATCGACCATAGACCAAATTTTCACAGCACAGGCAAATTCTTGAAAAAAAAACGAACTTCTAGTCGACGCACACCATCGCCTTCAAGGGCGCGTATGATAGCATCCATCATCCTTTTTAAAGCGATGCAGGAAATCGGGTTACCTTCAAAACTGATTCAGCTAAGTGTCGCCAATGAATGTAGAACTACATAGAGTGCGCATCTCACAAAACGAAAGTTTTCTATGTGGGGTACTGATATTGATACCCCAGTGTTAACACCCCAGCATACCCGACGCATACGATCGACGAAATCTCCCCTTCGCCCAAAATGTTTAGCTGTGATGCGTTCTCGTGTTCGACCCTGGTGAGCCTAATACTGGAGGGCACGCGAAGCAATGTTCAGTTTGGAAACAGCTCATCTGAATTTCTCCAATCATGGATTCTGATAAGGATGCGATTTCTTCAATCTCGTGTTGGAACAGATAGTGCATAGGTCAGGAGTTAATACTGAAGGCACTATCTTCAACAAATCCGTGTAATTTTTGGGGGTACCAGACGATATCGACAGCATTGGTGGCACCCAACATTGTAGAAGCGTTTATGGTAAATGAGGAAGATGCAAACGCGTAGGTCTTTTAGTTACCGAGGGCTAGACCAGGTATATGCTTGCTTTGCCGGACCCTTATCCTACCAGACCTACTTTCGAAAGCCGAGTGCTGGACAATCTAGCGAGGTAATCGTCGGAGCGGACTTCGTCGGAGGTTGAAATTCCATTCGAGGTTTGTGTCATCAGAAAAAAAAATAACTTCACTACAATTCGTAAATAAATTACGCGAAGAATTTGTGTCGGAGGAAATCGTAGGAAGAATTGCGTTTAGCTTTCAAAAATTGCACGAAAAATGCACCTGAACGCACTTCAACGCAATTCGCCGGGATGCGTTACAAAATTTCGGAGAAATTTACCGAAAAGCTTTTCGGAAGGATACCCAACAGCTAAAATCTTCCGAATCGTACAAAATCGGAGAATTTCCCTCTCCGACGTATACCTCGCTAGGGCTGAATAAGCAGGAAAGCAGAGCAAATATCAGGCACTTTTGAAATTTTCGTGTAATCTCGAAATTTATTCGTCGCACTTTTGGCCCTGTAAGCGAGGAAGGCGAATGGAGGAGAAGATACTTTATGAGCTGTACCAAGATGTGGGTCTAGTACAAAAGGTGAAAGTGCGTAGACTAATACACTGACTCGGCCATATCGACCGAATGAACAATAATGCTCCAGCCAAAGAATCATCAAACCCAAATCCCAACTTTCTGGTTTGCGGCGACAAGGAAGATTGGACCTCCGGTTTAAGGATCAAGCGATCGCGGATGCCAGAGCGATTGGGCTGAATAACTTGCACCAATGTGCCGAGAATCGAAGAGGATGAAACGCTGCCTTGTCTCAGGCAGAGACCCTCAACTCGTCCGGATCCCGCCAAGTAAGTGAGTAAGCAGGGACTCCTGATCACCACTGTGACTCAGACCTGCACCTGCACTGCTATCAAACTGAACTAATAAGGAAATGACTGCCCCTTTTCTAAACATTTGTCAGCATTCGTAAGCTTGAAAATACTGACGAATGTCAAGCTTTGGTGAAGCTCATTGAAATATTAAGTCATTGCAATTCAAACAGTAATGACAACGAAGCTAGTTAAGCTAACTGCCGAAACAATAATTCCATGACCCCCATTGTCACAGAAAAGTCCATAAAATATAATTGGCCCTGATAAGATAGCACCATCGCACAAAGACAATGCTAACACACAACAATGTGAGGCAAAGCACTAACATCTAACCCCGTCCCTGCATGAAATTACCATTTGTTATCATTAACAACGTTCGTTACGAGACAACTTGGTCTTTTGCTAATCTCCATCTCTCTTTGCATTGCACAAACGTCGTCGGTCTTTTCGCAGAAATTATTCTCCTCAACCTAGTATCTACCCACCTATACTTACAATCTCGCAAACTGTAGAAATGCAAATTCTACGTTGTGCAAAACTTTACTCCGCCATTAATCAATCGTGTAATCTCGAAATTTATTTTCAAAGCCTTTTCCACTAACTAACGTCATGTGAAAAACTCAATCGAAAAAAAGTATCTAAAATCTTTTCTTCTGGTGCAGTACGTGGGTCTAGTCATAAATTTTAGTATTTTCCAATCGTGGTAAGCTTAACCTGATTCAAGAGTCCTGAGGGGGAATAAATTCAGTCTACCGGAAAACCGATCACCCAATTTGCCTAATTGCTTGGCGTTCATATCAGGAACTTGCCTCTAAAGCTGGAGACTGTGAAAAAGGGTTAGAGGGAGAAAAAAAAAGAAGCAAACTCGACTCCCTGCTTAATGTCCTGGAAATTTCAAGACATTCAACGTACACCATGCAATTGGTGCTGAGAAAAACGATAAAAAAAATGTCGAAAACGAATGCATGCGGTTGTGTTACATTTGTGGAATAAATTTTATAGATTGTTTCATCTTTCTGGTTCATCATAGATTCGTTGCACGTTGAACGTTCTTTCTGTTTCTACGACTGCACCATCATTTCGGGATAAAGAGGGGAGAGCTCGTACCCAGATAACTATTTTTCAGCTTTTTGCTCCAGATACAGTAGGAGCTCGTTGGGATTTTGTCTGTGGGATACATGGTTTTTGTGGATGTAGATGTGGGGGTCACGATTAACCCCCCATAATCATTCAATTTACCTAAAATTGGTTTCTATTTGACTGTCTGTGTGACACAAGAGAGACCCTAATAAAAGCCTTATTAAAAGGGGTCGTAAAACGTTTGATTAGATAATGAAATTTAAATGCGTAGTTGCGCTTTAAAACAGTCAGGTTTTGAAAGACGAGTAATGGGTAATCAGGGAATATGGATAAGATTAGGCTGCAGCAGATAAACCAGGGTCACAACGTACGAGAAAAGCAACTCAAAAGTGGATGAATGTTACGTTATGTGATCATGAGCTATCTTTGTATATATTTACATATTTACTTTACAGTAACAGTTACTGGGAAACGTTAATGTAACATAATTGGACATTTTTTCTTGACTTTGAATGGTTCGGGCGCTCCCCATCAATGAACATATGCGATGGAAAATCATGAAGAGCTGTCGAAAGCTGTTGCCCTGGATATTGCCAAGGGTTTCGATTGGGTTTGACATCGACTTAAATAAGTCGCTCCCGTCGTCCATTTTTGGAAGCATTGGCTGCTATTGAGGAAGAGGCGAATCGCGTTGGTATTGTTGTTATAGATTCCAAGGCATTCGATAAGGTTTGAGATGATATCGATCTAATAAGTCGCTCCAGTCGTGCCGTTTTAGAAGCATTGAATGCTATTGAGGAAGGGCTAATCGGGTTGGTCTTAAGTTATCGAGGACAAGGCTTTCGATTGGGTTTGAAGTGACATCGATTTAATAAGTCGCTCCAGTCGTGCCGTTTTAGAAGCATTGAATGCTATTGAGGAAGAGGCTAATCGGGATGGTCTTGTAATTATCGAGGCCAAGACTTTCGATTGGGTTTGAAGTCACATCGACTTAATAAGTCGCTCCAGTCGTGCCGTTTTAGAAGCATTGACTGCTATTGAGGAAGAGGCGAATCGCGTTGGTCTGGTAGTTATCGAGGAGAAGAAACAGAATTGGACAAAATGTCACAGTTGATAGCAAACATTTTGAGGAAGTTTTGAGAGTTCATCTACCTTGGAGTCAACATCAACCCCAGTGGGTATACAACTAATGGAATCTAAACTCTTAGGCCGAATTTTCAAATCCTTTTGCTACCGGATCTACTACTTTACGTCGCCAAGTGCTGGACAATAAACTGCAAAGCGCTGCAAATATTAGGCACTTTCGAAAGGAAAATGCATAAATTTTTGATCCTGAATGCAAGGAAGGCGAATGGAGGAAGAAATACAACCGTGAACTTTATGAACAGCACCAAGATGTTGATGTAGAGCAAAACGTTAAAACACGTAGACTGCATCGGCTCGCATACATCGAGTGAATGAAGAACAATGCTCCAGCTAAAAGAATCTTCAAATCCCAGGAAGACCGAATCTCCGAACCTTCTAATGAATAACTGACTGCAACTTGCCCATGATAGAAGAAAAGTCTACAACTGATAAAATCTTATCACTTCGGAAAGTCCTGCAAAAAAAACTTAGAAGACAAAATCGATACCTACCACCTATTCATCGATTTCAAAGCCGCATACGACAGCATTTATACAGACGAATTATACCGAGCCATGTCTCGTTTAGGTATACCGCACAAACTCGTTCGTCTGTGCAGGATGACGATGGGAAATTCTGGCTACTACGTCAGGGTCGGAAACGACCTCACTCACACATTTGATACAAAAAAAAAAGGATTTAGGCAAGGCGAAGCACGCACTGTCATATGAATTCTTTAATCTCGTTCTTGAGAGGATTGACGGTCTCAGTAGCGCGATGAACTGCCGCGCAGAACGTCAGAGTTCGTTCCCAGGGGTGGCAACACCTAAATGATTTTCACTGGCCCTCCTCTCGTAATGATCTGACAAATCATCCGAGTAGTATCAATTGTCAAGGAAAGCTTATTTCATATTCGCCGCTGGGAGTTTTAATAAAACTGAAGGTCCCGGTTGTGAGAAAGTTCGGCCTTGGGTTCTAACGAGCTTTTTTTTTTTGAGAGGATTGTGCAGAACTGCAGACCAAATAGCAGAGGCACAATTTTTCATAAATCTGTGCAACTACTAGCGTACCCAGAAGATATTAACATCATTGGTCGGGTCAACGTGATATATATCACTGCGGCGTTTCCGATAAAAATGAGTTTTGCAGTAAATAAGGGTAAGACCAAGTATATTCATTTAACTAGAAGATACTACGGGACTGTATCTACCTCGACTCTGCAACTTACTCTGACAACAACATCTCACCAGAAACTAAACGCAGAATTACACTTGCCAACCGCCGGACATTTCTTCGTTCTTAGCAGGCACTTTAATAGTAAAGCCTTCACTCGAACTACTAAGGAGATCATATACCCTAGTCCTGCTCCAAGGCGCTGAAGCATGGACAGTATCAAAAGTGGATGAAGAAATCCTTGGTCGTCAAAAAACTCCGCATTGGACGTTTAAGGTCATGTAGAGCGAATCGACAGCAATACTCTGGCTTGCCGATTCTTCGATTCCAAGCCGGGCTTATTAGAGACGCATGTTTGTTAAGGCAGGTTCAATTCGGATTATAGCGCCATTTAAGTGAATAAGTAAGACCAGTGGAAGACGCGTAGGCAGCGAGTTGCTACAATTTGGACGAAGCACAATACGACTTGGCTGGAGTTGCTAATAAACGGAATAGTCGCTATTGGGGCACTGAAAACTCTCAACTGATACACCATCAAACACCACTACACCACCCTAGAGTAACTTTATGTTACGCTTTTTGGGCCAGCGGCGTTATTGGGACATATTTCTCTGAGGATGCCAGTTACTGGTGGATGTTGTGACCGCTCTCGGGACATGTTGGGAATCATTCTAGTGCCCGAATTGGATCATTTAGGCGTAAAGAATATGTGGTTCCAACAAGACGGTGCCACATCATACACAGCTCGTGTTACGATGCGAATTTTACTAGAAATGAATCCCGTCCGAATAAAGTCAAAATGTGGTGGTATCGACTGGCCTCCGTGATCCCCTCATTTGACGACTCCCGAATTCTTCTTATGAGGGTACATGAAGGAAAAGGTGTACATGGTATAAATCATAAAACTACATATTCGGACAATATGTTGTCTAGGAATTTCAAGGGTTAGTCAGGCCCCTTGAACGGAGATGGTTTCGGATGAATCGAAAGGCCAACGGCAGCGCTCAATGCTAAGTGAATAAAAATAAGAAAATTTATTTTCCCAACATCCGAAGAAAATTAATGCGATAAAAACGCAAAGCTGAAACTAGGGGAAAAAAAGCGACAAAAAAAAAATACAAATATGAAGTCTTCCAGCTTCTATAGATTTATCATTGTTCTCCGCGTGTCCTGGATACTTCTTGGTATAAATCAAAAGTTGTTTTCGGTATAAATCATAAATCTACCTCAGTGAAGAGGTAGATATGCAAAATGTGCTTAAAAGAGCTCGCCAACAGCACAAAACTCATCCAGTATAAGGTCAGTTCATACTATAATGGTAATTCAGCTTTTAAAAATTCTGCCAACCGATTTTCCATGAGGCCTTAGAAACTTTATATTTTGGTAAGGGAAAAAGCTTGAATAGTATTATTTCATCATAATCGAATACGAAATATTTGGCACACCTCGTAATATGCGTGTGTAAAGAGGCGACACTTCAGGATTAGTTTAAATTTTTTTTCAAAGAAAACTTCTTTTGGGACGTTGTGAATCCTATTTTATGAAACGAAATAGTGTAACGGTACCATCTCCGTAGTGAATTTATCTTATTCTCTTACAAATTAATGAAAATACAGTTTCACTTCTACGTGTGAACTCACAGTGGATATACAAGGTGGCGCAAAAGTAATCCTCCTATCAGAAAATGCTATAAATTTTGCGATTGGCCCCTAATGTCAGTTCTGTTTTGACATTTGTGTAGTAAACACATGCGAAATACACGTTAATAAACAATGTTACGCTACACTGCTCCAGAACGCGGAATATTGGTGAATATTTATTTGAGCAATAATCGGTCGGTGACTTTAGCACAACGTGAATTTCGTCGCAGATTTCCTAGCCGTCCAACGCCTACTGGTGAAACACTGCGACGTTTAGCCGCTCGCCTCGAAGAGACTGGCACAACACGAGATGCTGCCAGGCGTGGCAGACCCCGGAGTAGCCGTTCTGCAGAGAATATTGCTGCTGTAGCCGAAGATGTCATGGAAGCGCCGCCGACATCGACCACGGTCGACGGTCTTTACAGCGAATTTTGGTACAAGATTTGAAGATGTTTCCGTACAAAGTCCAGACGGTGCATCAGCTGTTAGCTGCTGACCGCCAATCGCGTCTAACATACGCTCAAGCCATCCTTAATCACCACCAAGAGGAAGATGATTTTTCATCAAAAATAATCATGAGTGATGAGGCCCATTTCCATCTTAGCGGGTACGTAAATAAGCAAAATTTACGCTTCTGGGGCACTGAAAATCCGCGTGTAAATCCACGAAGAGCCATTACACCCGCTCAAAGTCACTGTATGGTGTGCTGTTTTCGCTGGAGGAGTCATCGGACATATTTTCTTCGAAGACCTCGCGGGCTAAACGGTTACTGTGAATGGGTGAGCGCTACAGAGCAATGATCAACGAGTTCTTTTTGCCGCAACTTCATGAATTGGGATTGGAAAACATGTGGTTCCAACAGGACGGTGCAACGGCACACACTGCACAACCGATATGCTGAAGGATGCATTTCCCGGGCGCCTAATCTCCCGTTTTGGCGATTTGCACTGGCCAGCAAGATCGCCTGATTTGACCGATCCAAACTTCTTTTTGTGGGGCTTTTTGAAGTCGCGGGTTTATGTCAACAAGCCTCAGACTCTTGCAGCTCTTAAAGACAATATCCGTCAAGAATGTGAGGACCTATCGCAGGAAATTTTGGCCAAAGTGATGGAAAATGCCATAAAAAAGGCTCAAATGACAATCAACTGTGGCGGCGGCCATTTACATGACATCATATTCTCGACTTGATGTAAAAAAAATTAAAAGACCAAATAAAAATAATCCACAAGAAGAATCAAAGTTTTTCATTTTTTTTTTTAAATTACAGCCAAAAAACATCGGAAGGTTATTTTTGCGCCACCTTGTATAATGGTAAAACAGCTTTTAAAAATTGTGCCAACCGATTTTCCATGAGGCCTTAGAAACTTAATATTTTGGTAAGGGAAAAAGCTTGAATAGTATTACTTCATCATAATCGAATACGAGATCAAACTTCGAAATATTTGAACTCAGATCATGTAAGATTTTAAAAGTCGAACAGACTTTAAATTTAAACAGCTACACCTAAAATTATATCTTAATCCAACATCGAGGTCGCAATCTTTTTTATCAATATGAACTCGTGTGTAAAGAGGTGACACTTCAGGATTACATTAAATTTTTTTTCAAACAAAACCTCTTTTGGGACGTTGTGAATCCTATTTTATGAAACGAAAAAGTGTAACGGTACCATCTCTCTTATTCTCTTACAAATTAATCAAAATACAGTTTCACTTCTACCACGTGTGAACTCACAGTGGATATATTTTTTCAAGTCTGTCCATTAAAAGTAAAATTTAAATAGACTTACCTTGTGCATGCTTCTGACGCAATTTGTTCAAAATATTTGTAGCATCGAATCCGGCGTTGTCGCACAGCTGACGTGGAATAATTTCCAATGCCTTTGCGATGGCTGAAATCAGCAATTGTTCCTTGCCAGCAATTGTACGGGAATAATCACGTAGAATTTTCGACAATTCCATTTCGATGGCGCCTCCACCTAAAATAAAAGAAAAAAAAATAAGAAAATTTATTTTCCCAACATCCGAAGAAAATTAATGCGATAAAAACGCAAAGCTGAAACTAGGGAAAAAAAGCGACAAAAAAAATACAAATATGAAGTCTTCCAGCTTCTATAGATTTATCATTGTTCTCCGCGTGTCCTGGATACTTCTTGGCATAAATCAAAAGTTGTTTTCGACAGAAATAGACACGAAAAAAGTTTAAAGCGTTTTTCCCTGCCTTGGTGGAAATAAATTAATTTTTTGGCTGTGCAAAGTTTATCTTTTGTAAGTGAAAATTAATAAGTTAAAAGTTAGCCTTTCTGCAGGTTAGGGGAAGGTTTTTTTTTTAATTTGGTCGGCCTTCCGCATAACAGAGAAAAGTTACATCGATGTGTTACAAAAGTTAAATGGCATCGTTACATGTCACAACAAACTGTGGCGATGATGACACACATTTGACAACTAGGCGGTTTTAATTCTCACCAAGAAGGAGAGTTTTAAGGCTGCGACAAGGTCAGACAAATCGTCTGGAAAAAGCAAATCAGCAACGCGGGACGGAACAATAAAGAATTGTACTTAAGAGATGTCAAGGCCGTGTTTACTTAAATTTAATTGTGTGCCTTAATTCGTGGAGGGATATTGTATTTTTTGTCGGTTCAGATTGTATCTGCTAGTTGCGGCTGTGTAGTGTAATGTTCAATTCACGTCGTCGCTAACAATTGGGACACACAAATGAGTTGTAATTAAGATTTCGACAAGCAAAATGCTAATTTGGAGTCGCATGCCGCATATTTGAGTGCCACAAGGAAATGCGCGGTTCTATTTACGTTTCAGAAAGCTAATTAGTTCGGAGATAGGGAGATATTGGTAGTAAGATTGATGACTAACGATGTGATTATGCTTATTATGCATGGTAATTGTTTTGAATTAGTTGGAATAGTCCTAAACATTGGATTCTATTAAATTAAGTCCGAGTGTGAACCAATTTAACTTTGAAGCACTCTTGAACCGTTAGCAGAAACGGATATCATTCTCATTAGTCACGATAAATTGAAAAGGTAGCGAAGCGAATTGCAAAACATAAATTTCATTTGATTTTATTAATTTTATCATCACATTCCGTGTTGTAGAACGAGGGAAGACTCTGATTGGCTTTAACTTGGCAACTCCCAGTGGTTGTAACTCTGACTACACATCAAGTGTTTATTTTTGACGTAACCACCGGGTACTGTTCTCATCCAACCGGATTTGACTTGCTAAACGATAAGTGCGAGTGTTGATAGCACGACGAAAAACAGCAAAACTATAAACAGCCAGGTCAGAATATCACGGAATGAACACCCGGCATGCTGTCCCAGGCGAAACAAGACAATCTGCTTCGACATATTCGGACAATATGTTGTCTAGGAATTTCAAGGGTTAGTCAGGCCCCTTGAACGGAGATGGTTTCGGATGAATCGAAAGGCCAACGGCAGCGCTCAATGGATAAGTGAAGAGGTGCAAGCAAACAACTAGTGAAAGCCCTAAACTGCCACAAAGCAGACATTATTGCCATCAAGGAAATACGATGGGGTGGGCCCGCCAAAAATAGGATGAAAAATGTGACATCTCCTACGAACCGTGTCATAGTGAGTAGAAACAGCGACTATTCGGATTTGTTATAAGTGCCAGACTAAGGCAAGGAGTCTTATGTTTTTAAGACATTAGCAAACGCATTGTAAGAATCCGCATCTAGGCCAAATTCGCCAACATAAGACCCTTAGCTCGATATCTATAAGGGGACATTGCAGTCTCCAGATCAATGAACGGTCAACCAAATTGATCACATTGCAATAGACAAGATACATCCGGTATTTTGGATGTCCGAACATTCCGAGGAGCTAACATCGACTCGGAATACAACCTTGGTGCAGTTAAGGAACAAATGCGGCAATATAACACGCCACAACAATCCAGAAATACTGTGAAAAAATTTTATGTCGAAAGATTGCAATCGGAAAAGACAACCAAGACCTTCGCGAAACGCGTATCCCTTAACCTCTCGATTAACACCATAACACCAGCATCGAATGTCGAAGAACAATGGCAACGATGCCAAAAAGCCATTAGATCAGCCGCAACTGATGTGATTGGTTTCTCGCGCCCACCAACAAGAAACCCTTGGTTTGATAAAGAATCCCGACAGATGCTTGAAGCCAAGAACAAGGCCTACAAGGTAGTAACTTCATTCTACAATCACATGTTTGATTCGTTCGGCTGATATCGAAACATTTAAAAACGATTATCGTCTAGACGATTGAATAAAACGACATTTGGTAATAATTTCTGTCACAGCCATGTTTGACAGTTTTATGCTTTTATAAAGATAACCGGGAAATTAAAAAGCGAAATTGTAAGCACAAATGTCGTCTACACGATTGTTTTAATGCTGTGAAGATGTTGCTGTAGGAGCTGGTTTGACAGTTCCATGAAAAGCCAAATTTGTAATACGAATATCGTCAGGACGATTAAATAAAAGAACGTCGTGAATACATTGTGTTAGGACTCTGATGGAAAGTTTCATAAATTATATTAGACAAACATTTCATCGTCAAAACACATATACGAGTGTCGTGGAAGTGAGTGAGTCGAGTAGATACTTTCAGTACCATATTTGACGAATGTGTTTGACAGCTCTTCGAGGCGTACAAGATAGAAGTTGGATAGATCGTCAAAACGAAACGCGGATGTATTGAATCAGTATTGACAATTTCAAAGGTTTTTTGTCACTCTACTGTTTTGTACACAAATTTGAAAAAAAAAAACAACAATATTGTCTTGACGATTGGTAGGACTATACGATCACACTTAACTGATTTACACTGTTTACAGAACGATGGTAATTCAGTATTTGTGGAGTTTGTGCTCATTTTCTGCATAAAAAGGATACAAATATAGATAAAAGTGTAGAACCATGTGGTAGCCCAGAATATAAATACAAAATTTCGACTACACTCCATGGATCGAAATTTCAACATAAAGGGTTTTTCATTGACATTGATAGTGAGGGCTTCATAATAAAATTGCCTTCTTAGCTAAAATCAGCGGCTGGCAAGAGTATTTCTTCGTTTGATTTAAAGGGTTTTTCAATAAGAGCGCTACAAAAGTTTTTTTTATAAATAAAACAAAAACGGTTTTGGATATCAATGAAATTCTTTATTCCTGTGAAAGTACGTTCGATGCCATTATGTATGGAACTGGATTTCTTTTGCATGGCCACCACGGGCACGCTTGCAGAAGTCCAGACGCTGAACCCAATTTTCGACGGTTTTCAAGCATAAATCGGCCGATACTGCTGCAATTTCACGTTCGATATTCGTACGAAGTTCATCAATCGTCGCTGGCTTGTTGGCATAGACCATAGACTTGACGTAGCCCTACAGGAAATAGTCTAACGGCGTCAAATCGCACGACCGAGGCGGCCAAGCGACTGGACCATTTCTTGAGATAACACGTTCTTCAAACTTGGTTTGCAATAAATTGATTGTGGCATTCGCTGTGTGGCTTGTGGCGCCGTCCTGTTGGAACCACATGTCCTCCAAGTCCATATCATCCAATTGAGGCCAAAAATATTCGGTTATCATTGAACGGTAGCGATTCCCATTAACAGTAACGTGACGGTCTTGATCATCACGGAAGAAGTACGGCCCAATGACGCCGGCGGCCCATAAACCACACCAAACCGTATTTTTTTCGGGATGCAATGATGACTCATGGAGTACGTGTGGATTGCTGCCTAACCAATACCGCATATTTTGTTTATTGACGAAGCCATTCAGCCAGAAATGAGCCTCATCGCAGAAGATTATTTTTCGATGAAAATCCGAATCATTTTCAAGTTGTTGCTCAGCCCAATTCACGAACATACGACGCCTTTGGTGGTCAAGCGGCTTCAGTTCTTGCGTCAATTTAATCTTGTAAGGATGTAGGCCAAGATCTTTTCGCAAAATTCGCCACAACGACGTCACAGAGATGCCCAACGCTTGAGAACGACTGATGAGAGACACATTTGGGCTTTCTTCAACTGAAGCCTCAGCGGTAGCAATATTCTCGACACTACGGGCACTTCTTTGTCTCACGGGCACGGGAACACTTTGTACTGTGCCTGTGGATTCAATTTTTTCCACTAGACTCTCAATTGTTGATCTGCTAGGACGATTATGACGATCATAAATTGGACGTAGCGCTCTTAACGTTGAGGCCACTGACTCCGAATTTCGGTTGTAAATTTTAATAATTTCGACTCGTTGTTGAATCGTATATCTTTCCATGATGAAATGGCAAACCTTACTGAAGAGAAATGTCAAAAGAGCGGCAAGAAATATGGCGTCGTTTGCTGTCCCTGTAACTCAACTTTTGTAGCGTCCCTGTTGAGAAACCCGATAGCAGCAACGTCGATGTTGTGATTGATGTTTACTGGATCGTAATTGTGAACGGATCCCTGGTAAACTGTATAGGCCTGTGGCAACATGAACAAAAAATTGAAGGGCAGGTCTGTAATATTGATGTTGGGAGAGTTTCGTAAACTAGAAAGTCAGTCTTCTAACTCGAGGGAATATACAAGTCTCCCGATCGAAACAGATTAATGTAATTTTTTCTTAAAAAAAAGGTCAACATCTGATCGCTATTTTACGAAAAGTGTCGAAGGACCTCCTTACGGAAGCCAAGAGTATTCAAAATTAAACGGATGTAATGGTGTAGATTAAGTGCAGAGGGCTAGTGTTTTTTGCGTTGAAATTCTAGATCGGGGTCCCTGGATTAAATCTAGAAGTAACAACATGAAATTTGTTTGCGAAACATGGGGAACCGTACCAACTATAATTGATGTCCTCTGTTCCATCTGAATAAAATGAATATGGAAGCTGGGAAACAGGCTGTCGAAAAAGAAAGGCGTCGTAAAAGTCGATAGTTTTTCAACTGTGTTTTGTCCAAATAGAAGCTGAACCGGGTACTCCACAAACATTCAGTATACGCCTAAGGTTGCTGAAAATGCACCTAAAGCTGTCATGGATCTGAAGAATTTACTGGATAGAGTATATCAATCCGAAGTTTGCAGATTCTAGTGCCCCAGGGACATGATGTACACGTTGGATGAGACCCATCCTTGCTGTAAATGTTAATTCATTACGCAGGGTCAATAGAAGAACCGTCCTTTCAAATCTGTTGAGAAATCATCTTCCAAATGCACTTTTGGTCACCAGAGACACAAACCGGGATACAGTAAAAGCCATGAGGTAAGAAGAGACTGACCCAACTTTTCAATAGGGTGGGTTCGCTACTTTGTTTTTTTTTTTTAAATATTTTTCAACACTTAGGACTCAGTCCCTGAAGGTTATAAAACCCAGTGATGGAAAGAAGGA
Organism: Rhingia rostrata; assembly: GCA_949824845.1. Classification (NCBI taxonomy): domain Eukaryota; kingdom Metazoa; phylum Arthropoda; class Insecta; order Diptera; family Syrphidae; genus Rhingia; species Rhingia rostrata. Next base: position 142,877,873 of record OX463756.1, on the reverse strand, counting down.
AAAAGGTTTGCAGGATAGTTAGAGATTGGGAGTAGGTGGGAAAAGAGTGAGGTGACGATGCGCGTTAATTTTGAATCTTTGCAGGTCATCTGGAAATATTGAAGAAGGCAAGCTATTCCATAATCCCGAAGTGTGGTTAGAAAATGATCTTCTTAATTTTACTGTGCGCCCGAAAACAGGCTCTATGCAATATGGGTGTGCCGAAGAAGTCGCACAAGTATTTCTATTAAACAGACGGACAGGCGGGATACAACTATATATTTCGTCGGAACATTTATGGTGAAAGTAGCGGTAAAGAAGCGCAAGGCATCCAACATTCCGCCGGTGTTCGAGATAATAAATTTCACTACAAACGGATTGGTTGTCAATAAGTTTGATAGCATGACGCTGGACTCTGTCAAGTAGGCTCAAGCATGTTGCAGGGGCACCCGCCCAGATGTGCGAGTTATATTCAAGTCTTGGATGAATGTAAGCTTTATAGATATTAGCTAAATCTGATTGAGTGAAAAACCGTTTGCATCGTTTGAGAAATCCTAGGCATTTAGCACCACCTTTAGCAGCATCTATAATTTGCTGGTTCCATCGAAGGTCTGGGCTAATATGCATGCCAAGCATAGACAGGCCATTAGATTCCTCAACTTCAACTCCTTCCATGTTAAGTTTAGCTACATTTGTATCCCGCTTCAGAGATAGGAGACAGCACTGGGTTTTTGACGCATTGAATTCAACCCGGTTGTTGGTACCCCAATTGATAATTGTATCAAGATCAGAGTTGAGTTCAGTTGACATTCGCTGGCGTTGAGACTCCACAATTTGGGGATCTTGTCGCTGAGTCGTTAAGGAGTAAACGAAGTCAAGAGTGCTGTCATCCGCGAATGAATGGATAGGATTACAAGTCAGAGAGAGAAGGTCGTTAATAAAAATTAGAAATAGAGTCGGTGAGATAACTGAGCCTTGGGGTACTCCAGCGTTTGTTGAAAAGGGGGTGGAAGTTGACCCATCTAATACAACTTGTATTGATCGGTTACTTAAAAATCTAGTAATCCAAATTAAAAAAGGATTACCGACACCAAAAGACCTAAGCTTATTAATAAGAGCGCTGTGCCACACTCTATCAAAGGCTTTTGAGATATCCAGAATAATGTTACGCAATGGCTTGCACCATAATATCATATATAGTGGGGAAGTACGTAGGTTCTAGAAGTATGCATCGTTTGCATTTCGGAGAAGAATATTTGTGATGAAGCAACTCAACAAACTCAATTTATAACAAAGCTCGAGACGATTTTTCATTGCCTACAGCCTCTTTCAGCTGAAAGTTATTTCTTTCTGGGTGGTGATCTTGACACTAAGCACGCGGCGTGAAGTAATACAACTGCGACCATCAGAGGTTGACTGCTTCGAACTTGGAGAGATACAAATATGATTGAGTGGAAACTAAAAATTATTATGTGATACAGATGAGGCACTGCATATAAGAAAAATTATTCTAAATAACAACATAAGAGACTAAGTACTGGCACAGCCCGCCATATGTTTGGACCTCGTTTCTCATGTACACCGCCGGCCCGTACCAAGAATCTGGTGAGCAAAAGTTTCTGTTTTTTTTTTTTGTTCTCAATGCGTCATCTGTATGACATAATCTTTGGTAAAAACATAGCTGGTATGAGAAGCACTTATGGACACTAGACTTGAATTGACGAACAACGAACACGTGCAGAACCGTGTGCGAACATTTTAGGACCATAGTGACCACCTTGGACATTCTGCCGTATACAGGATCCCAAACGAGCAAACTCAGCTAAAGGAGATATCAGATCGCCACCGACTTCTGGTCGCTTAATCACAATAAGTTAAGTGTTTCTTTACTTCCTCAGGACTTTGCGGACTTTAAGACTACTAGGCTCGTTGTCTTAAGTGTGTTAACTTGAGGTACAAAGTTTGGGGAGGGGCTTGTTGTCCAGCATATAGGCTGTGTCCCAAGAAGGCTGAACACAAATAAAATAATAATAAAAAATTAATTCAAAAGTAAAAACAAATGAATAAGGAAGTCCTAAAGTACTCGTAATCTTCTCTGGAAATGTATTTTAGACTCTGACCAGTACTCAACTTTACAACCAATCTTAGACCCGATTAGTAGTTAAAAAAAAAACAAATCATTTCCCATCTAATCAGGCATAAACAAAAACAACTTTGTCCGTGTTTCCAATTATCAAACTACATAAACTAGCCACCTGTCCACGAAGTCTACTCGACAGAGGTTCAAAAGCAAAATTGCTGCCAATTCAGAGATTATGTTCCTCCAAAGTGGGCCACCTATACCTACTTGCTAATGAAATACTATTACGGATGAAAAAAAAACACTCAAAGCCATTTCACTTAATAGAGAGCCCATCAGCATAAATCGCTACCAAGTGGACCGCAATTTAAGTAATTATTCCTCACAGACTAGCCTAGCCTACTCAGGGGTATTACATTAAATCGATCCCAATATCCGAGTCCCACTAGAATCGGCAGTTACTCTTCCGAATTGACGTCAGCGACGATTCTCGTGTAATCCTTCCCATAAATCTGTGTAAAGTGTTGTCAAGTGTATTTCACCGTCTTACACTGATGCATGCGACTTTCGTTGAAATAGCACACAGAGGTGAATGTGTAGATACATTTCTTTTTGAACTCAATCTGTAAACAAGACATGAAACAACCATATGTTACTTAAGATCCGACACCCAGACCAATTTATGCCACACAACGCCTGCTGAGGCATATACCCTCCCGAGTATCTGTAACGGTTGGTGTCGCCTCCAGGCATACATGTAGCAATATCAACCTCAAAGATACAACATACAAAAGAAATCAGATACAAAATGTGTAAATTTTCTTTTCTTTCGATTTTTATCGTGTTTATGTCTCACCTTTCCTTCATGCCAAACAGAAAGATGTGATAAAAAAAAATTCAATAATTATACGCGCTGGAGATACAACAAAAAAAAAAAAACAACCGCTGGTACCCGGTAAAAGTATCACTTTTGCGACAGTAACCCGTCGCTGCATCTACGGGTGTAATCTAACCGCAGCGGTGCTACTAATCGACCCAGTCATTAACAAAACACTTGGGACTTGGGAGTAGGAGGGCCTGTCTTCTGGCACGGCAGCATCTCTCTTTCGAAAAGAAGAAGGAAACTGTGCCGCAAAAGTAGCCATAGCCACACGACAGCTACATCCATAAACTAGATAAACACGTTTCATTTGTTTAGCGTGCATCCATCACATCCAGCGGTTGCAGATGAGTTGTTTGGATGCGTGATGAAGCGTCTGGCTGCAGCTAAGGAGATTCAGATACAAAGCGTTGATAAATCGAATGGAATGGAATTAATAGAGAAATGTGTACAAAAAAAATGAAATAAAAATGTGGCGACATAAAACAAAAAGACTCAGAAAATTAATTAATGTTACGCGGACTACCCGACAGCTTAGAGATGGTAATTTCGAAAGTTGTTTCACTGTAGATACAGATACTCATTGGATGCGCTTAGCTGGGGGCAATTTATTGAGTTTAGTGACAAAGCGTTGGCGTTTAATGAAGTTGACACCATAACGTGCAAGTGGAACGGATTTATTTAATGGAGTCAACTTGGGAAGTAATTGTTTGCCCTGCGGAGGGAGGGCGGTGACTTGCGTCAAAGTTATATAGCCAGATGTGGAGACAATTGGAAGTTGCTGCAAGTGGTCATGAGGTGGTGAAATTTCAGAGGCTCCTATTATTGTTGGCGGTGATGAGATGATGGTGAGATAATTCTAGAAAAACATTAATCAGGGGGTTTGGTAGCTCATATTACATATTCACAGATGGTTGTTCGCCTATGAAACCGAACACACGCATCTCTTCTGTGTAAATTGCGAATTGATGTAGACCAATGGCAAACCTTCAAGCTGAAAATGGAATCGTATGCCACATACCTGCAAAAAGTATTGTTGACTAAATTATATGTTACAGCCACGTTTGCTATTATAGAGAGGGAGACGCCAAAAATGGGTGAAGCAGTAAGACAAAGTATATGCTGTCAACACGAAAGGACATACAACATCGACAAATTCGACAGAACGTCACCATTGACAGATATTACTTTGAGGTAGTACGGGACTTTGTCCATCTCGGCTCCGCTATTAACTCTGACAACAACATCTCGTCAGAAATGAAACGAAGAATTACTCTTGTCAGCCGCTGTTTCTTCGGGCTAAGAAGGCAATTCAGTAGTAAAGCCCTCACTTGAACTATTAAGGAGATCCTATATAAGACCCTGATCATCAAAGTCCTGCTCTACGGCGCTGAATCATGGACCGCCTCAAAAGCGGATGAAGAAATTCTTGGTCGATTTGAGAGGCAAATTCTTCGAAAAACCGTTGGTTCGGTAAGCGTTGACGGGCTATGGAGACGAAGATTCAACCAAGAACTATACAAGCTGTACAGCGACATGCCCCTGGCCAAAAAAACTCCGCATTGGACGTTTAAGATGGCTAGGACATGTAGAATGAATGGCCACCAATACTCCAGCTTGCAGAGTCTTCGATTACCAGCCATACGTCGGACACAGTAGAGGAAGACCTCGCCCTAAGTGGAGCGCACAAGTAGAAACCGATCTCAACCAACTTGAAGTGCGCAACTGGAGACAGTTAGCTAAGGACCGGGCTAATTGGAGAGGCGCATGTTGGTTGAGGCCCAGGTTTATTCCGGACTGTAGCGCCACTTAAGTAAGTAGGTGACTAAATATGGCTATCGATTAAGGACTGTATTGACGGTATGACAATTCCTTCAAACGAGAAAAGTTATCCAGTGCTAAGCCTCCACCAGTCAGCTCTGCCGGGGCATTAGAAATTACCAAGTGAAGAGGGCAAATGACAAACCTTTCTCCGCAGTAAAACAGGGCTAGCCTTCGTCGCCGTTGTTACTTTAGTCTAATTGGAAACAAAAGACCGATTAGATCATCTTTGGCGCACTGAATACCAGTTCAGCCTTTAGCAGCCAAACAAAAAGTTATGTACTAGCTCCGTCCTCTCGCGGACCCATATGGGAATTTCACGGACATTGAGAAAAACAGGATACCTAACGATTAGCATGGCATAACGATCCGCATTTGCATTTATGTTCCCATTTTTTGTTGTTTAACTGTTCTCAGTGAGGTGAACCTAAACCTCATGACACAACTATCCACATCTCTCTTTAAGTACCCACTCTTTTTTTTCTCGGGTGAGTACCCACTTTTTTTATTTCTCAGGTGAGGCGAACTTTAAAGCTCCAGGAGCGCCCCTTAAAATAGGGTCTTGCAATAGGAACTTCCGAACTTTGACAGTTGATAGCGAACATATTGTTTCAGCTACATCTGTCAAAATGGTTGGCATTTATTCATTCTGTTTTGCCAAATTACCATGGACGGACATAGCCTTAAACAACTCGTGTAAGTCTTTAAATTGAAGCGTTGAGATTAAGAAGGGGGTAAGTGAGGTTTACGCTGTTTCGAGATATAAGAGTTTAAAGTCTTTTAATGAGAACTTTAAGAGGTTGAAAACTAAGAAGTTTTCATCTGGCACTTCATTCGTGGCGGAAAACAAAAAAATGTCCAAAAATGTCACAAGCCCCCTTCTTCATCCTAACGCTTCAGTTGTTTCATCAAAATGGTTGTCTTGATTTGGCAACTTTCCGAGCGCTTCGCCCATTTTAATGTGGTCCTATCGAGAGGACTATTCGCTGTGCGTTGGATAAATTTCAATCCGCTGGTACAGCAAACGATAAACCTCGATGAAATCCAAATTCTGACGAAATCATCGCCGCCGACACAAAATTCGCCAAGTTTTGATCTGTGAAAGGTGAATTTCTTGAGAGCGACGCGATATCGACCTCATCGGTTTCTCTTGCACACTCTTACAAGAACTCGAAGTTTTGCAGACCATAACTTGGCGAATCTAAATCACATCAAAATTCAACTGACCCACGAGCTAAAGGTAAGCGACCTCGAATTGGATGATATGGTCACCAAAAACATACTACGTGCCCCACAGCTCACGACGCGACGTTTTGGAAATTCTGCACGATTTGAGGGCATGGTCATCTGAAGTGATGGTGATTTGAACTGGCCACCGAGATCGTGCGATTCGATCACGGTGTATTTTTTTTTTTGCGAGGTTTTCTGAAGGCTTATTCCTATTGACCTGCGAATAAGCCAAGAAAACAACACATCGGCCCTCAAAGCCAACATAAACCATGCCCAGAGTCATGTAAAATTTGACATTTCGGATGCGCACAATTCGAAGCCCCGGCCGGGATTATAAATGGCTTGTTGCACGAAGATTTGGATTTGTATTAAGAAAATCGCTATACAGCTTGTAAGGTTGGCGCCTGAATCGTCCGCCTGGTGGTCTTATCGGTGGCTGATCGACTGCATAAGATGATTCAGATATTGCAAATCAAAAACATAAATAGATGGCGCTATCTAACAATGCATTTCTACTGTTCCTACGTACTTCAAGCCTTGTTTTGAGATGATCCATATGTGTACCACGAGACTGCTTGATTTATTGCGACTTTGCAAATTTGATAAAAGTCGTTGATTTAGTTCGTTTAAAATTCAAAAGATGACACCACTTGAAACTAGTTTGACCAATTACCGGAAAACTCCTTGCAGCCATTGCAAACAGAATGAATGTTGAACGATAATGAAATAATCATTGAAGGCTGTGGAACCTCAAACGAATAAGAGCGCACTAAAAACAGGACAGACGGTTTTTTCTTCATATAAACATGAATTTACATCTCCACCTCAAAAACACAGACAAAGTCCCCAAATCGGACAACAATCATCCGTCTTCAAAAACCACCAACCACCTCGTTAAGTCTGCCAGTTTCCCCTTAAACCAAATAGACTTTTACATTGCAAGTTAAGGGATTCTCTTTGCCCGTGTCAAAGTCTCTTTTTGCGCAAACAAAGTCCCCTTTGAGCAAACTTGTGCACAAAATTTAGCAAATCCTTTGAGATCCCTATCCGTAATCCTTATTAATAAAGATGTACCGACTTTCATTATTCTTCCTTTCATCCGTTTTGTAATTTCCAAAACAACAAAAAACTAACGCTTTTAAAATATTGCTCGAAAAAAAGTGGATCCTTTCAAACTCATTAATCAAAGGATTACACAACGACCCGGGGTGGGCATACAATTTTTTTTTTTTTTTAAATTCATTCAAGAATCCTCTTATCCCACCTATTTCGGATTTCAACCGTTACGAAAAAAAAGCGTCCACTCTTATGCCTTTATGTTGACCTTTCATCCGACCCTCATAATTACTTTCGTTATGCAATGTCTTGGTAAGGGTTCATCCACTCGTAGCTAATTGTTTCCTTTTTCCCTTCTAAGTGATTTCCCTCATAAAATTGTATATGTGTGTCCATTGCAAAGTCACACGATGTGAAAGTGACGTCTTCCGAAAAACCTAATACCCATTTGCGTATGGGAAACTTTTATTCCCTTCGCCATAACCATTCATTCCATGTATCTAACACCGAACATAAAAAATATCTAAAAGATGGAGAAAAAAAATATAGACTACCCACGAACATGTAGTCCAGTTGCGGTTGGGTCTTGGAAGAAGTTTTTCCCTATTTGTTGGGAGGAACGTGAGAAAGGACTCTGAGAGGGTTGTTCTTTGTTTCGAAGTTTATTGGGTAGTTTGCGTTTTTGTGTCCTTTAATGTTATGACTCGAGGACATTTTTTCTTACATTGTCGTGTTATTTTTGTGATGTAAGAAATTATGTTCTCAAGGATTTCAATTCCCTTATGATGGTTACGTTTTGATAGTGTTACATGTCGTTAATATTGAAATGGTGGTTCTTTCGCCTTTAGCTTGACGGGTGGGGTATCTAATGGGATGCCTGTGGTGTAACGTATATTTATAAGAGATTCGTGAGAGCGTGTGCAGTGATTTATGAAATTTCAAGGATTGTTTTGGCAGGGACACTATGTTAACAAAGAGTTGTTGCTCAATTTGTTTGAATAAGATATTCAACGGTACGAACCGAATTCTTGGGAATTGAAGGAAGACAGAGGAAAGTTTGTAGCTAGTAGTGCAACTAGCTAGGGTTCCTTAGGACTTGAATTCTTGGGAATTGAAGGAAGACAGAGGAAAGTTTGTAGCTAGTAGTGCAACTAGCTAGGGTTCCTTAGGACTTGAATTCTTGGGAATCGAAGGAAGACAGAGGAAACTTTGTAGCTAGTAGTGCAACAAGCTAGGGTTCCTTAGGAATAGAATTCTTGGGATCGAAGGAAGGCAGAGGAAACTTTGTAGCTAGTAGTGCAACAAGCTAGGGTTCCTTAGGGATGTCCTGTAATGGTAATTTTTAAAAAAAAAGTTTAAAGATGTTGTCATGGGTCAGCGATTTGCTATCAAACGGCTTTCGGGTTAAGTTTATCAATCAGACAAATCAATTGATTTTGGAAGGTGTTATGCCTTTCTAAGTCTTCTTGGTAAACCATTGTTATTAAAGTTCAAATAAAGTGCTCTGGTACGGAAAATCCGAGCAGTATTGCTGGCTGGTAGAAAATCAAGTGATTAAGTGGCCCTAAATTTTGTCAGTAGGTTGCACACATTTGCTCATGCGTGGAGTGTACCAATCTGCTACGATCCAACTGGTCCGCATTGTGATTTTCTACGATTTTATGCGCACTTTTTTTTTTAAAGGAGCTGTTAAATTAAAGCACCAGTTGTAAGAAGCTTATTCCCTTCTTCCAACTTATGATTAAATTTAACAAAATGACATTTTGATGCAAATGTCATCTTTATATGTAGACGCATCTGTAAAAATGTATCTCATGCAACTCAAAACATTGAAAACCCTTTTTTATCCATATGTTAACAATTTGAGAACCGTAAAAAAAAAGTTATTCAGGTTTTTTGCGTTTTCCCAAATTAAGACCAGATGGAATTATTCCATTCTTCCAACTGGTGGTTCAATTGCAGTATTGGTGGGAATACGTCTGCAGTATTGGTGGAAATACGTCTACGGGAAGGTCGTTCCATTGTTTGCTTGTTCTGTTACAAAAAAAATTGATACTCCGATATTCGTGTCGGTTTTAGTTGGACAGTGTGCCATCTTTTCAGAAAGAAGAGAAAGAGCACAAAATGCGTTCGATCGATGGCAGACATAATAGAACGTAGCTGCCACTCCAGGAAAAATTTTCCGAAATTTGTTTCCAAAGTGTGAAACGTCAAAACCAGGGATACTAAGCGCGAGTAGAGTCCTGTCGAGATAAAGAAATAAAGAGACGCAATCGATGCTGAGGATGAAGAACCACTTCTGCATACTATAAAACAGCGATGGCGAACAATCTCCTGAAGTCAGGCAGCACGAAACCTTCATTCAGCAAAAACTACCAACCTCCCGACATAAGTAAATTGAGGATAGCAATATCTAAACTCAATCTTATCAAGTACGCAAATGACAGACTTCCCCCCGAACTTTATAAAGCCGTTTCAGGTGATATGGTAACTAACATTCACCAACTCATACCTATGCAAAATTTTGTTGGATGAGAGAATGCCTGCAGATGGAATCACTGTCTTGTTTGCCCGATACACAAAGAGAAGACTCTCTGAACTGTACCAACTACAGAGGCATATGTCTCACATCGCCTACAAGATCCTATCTGCCGTAATATGCGGACGCTTGAAACCGTTTACCAACATCATTATCGGCCCATATCAGTGTGGTTTTAGGCTAGGAAAGTCCACAACTGATCAAATCTTCACAATTCGGCAGATCCTGAAAAAAAACCCAAGAAGTCAAAATCGATACCCAAAACCACAATCGATTTCGAAGCTACATACGAACTATACAGTGCCATGAACCTGAAAAAAAAAACCCAAGAAGTCAAAATCGATACCCACAACTGTTTATCGATTTCGAAGCTACATACGAACTATACAGTGCCATGTCTTGTTTTAGTATACCGCCTATAATCGTCAGGCTGTGCAGGATTCATCGCGCCAAGCTTTCTCACAACCATTCACGTGTTCATGTATACGTCTTGCGCGATGGCGCGACCAACTGTTTTAAGGCGACTCGGAACGGCTAAGTGGAGATAAGATATCCTGCACAGTTGATACTACTCGGCTGATTTGTCAAATCATTACGAGAGAAGGGTCACTGAAAAATCATTTAGGTGTTGCTACGGCTATGAATCGAGCCCAGACATTCCAGCATCGCACTAACCACCGCGCTACTGAGCAGGACGACGATGGAGAATCTTCGCTGCTCCATTAGGATCAGAAACGACACAGTGTCATGTGACATCTTTAGGCATCATTGGGCAAAACTCTCGAACCAACACCAGAGGCACAATTGGCCAAAATTCGGTGGAACTACAAGCATATCGACAATATTGACATCATTGCCGAGCGCTGTTTCTTCGGGCAAAGGGCAACTTTTGTGGTAAAGCCCACTTTAGAACAACAAGGAGATTCTATACATGACCCTGATCATCTCAGTCCTGCTCTAATGCGCTGAAGCATGGACCCTATCAAAAGCGGATGAAGAAATCCTTAGTCGTTTTGAGCGAGTTTCTTCGAAAAAGTCGTTCAGTTTGCGTTGACGGGCTATGGAGACGAAGATAAAAGCAAGATCTATACGAGCTTTTCAGCGTCATAGACCTGGACGTATGAGATGTTTACGACAAGTAGAGCAAATACGCATCAATACTTCACCTCGCAGAGTCTTTGATTCCCAACCAGACGTCAGACGCAGTAGAGGAACACCATAAGTGGCCGGCGCAAGTACAAGGCGGACCAAAAGAAGTCATCCGATGTTGTTTGGCCTTCAGAATATCGGTTGTGGCTCGCGCATTGTGTGCCGTTGCTCCGTCCTGTTGGAACCACATGCCTCCAGTCCTAATTCGTCCAATTGCGGCAAAAAACTCGGTTAACATGGCCCTATAGCACGCACCGTCCACTGTTGTCGTTTGACCACCGGCGTTCTCGAAAAAAATGGCGCGATGACTCCTCCAGCGTGAACAGCGCACAATGAAGTAACTTCGAGCGGGTGTAATGGCACCTCGTGCATTACTCGTGGATTTTCGGTGTCCCAGAAGGTATAGTTTTGCTTGTTCACGTAACCCGCTGAGGTGGAAATGAGCCTCATCGCTCATTATGATTTTGGTCGAAAAATCGTCGACTTCGATTATTCCGCGTTCTTGGGGAGTGTATCGGTCCGTGGCTTGTCGACTTGTATTCTGCACTTGCCTAGTCCACAAATGTCAAAACAGTTTTGAATAGGGTGATCTCTTTTGGCCCGCCTTGTAGAAACTGACCTCAGCCAACTTGAAGTGCGCAACTGGATTAACTTAGGACCGGGCTAATTGGTTGGGCATGTGGTTGGAATCCCCAGTTACCATTCCGAGCTGTATAGCCACATAATTAAGTCATTAAATGAATCTAAAGGAAACAAAATTTTAAAAAAATTAATTTTCCTCAAAAAATGGAGTCAAATTTTGTCCACTGTGATTTCCTAGTGGGAATTAAACGGAGACACCAATGTATTTAAATTCAAACATTGTCCCCCTCCCGTTGCATACAATCTACATGTCAAATCATAATCGAAAACTCCTTGGGGGTACACTTGCAACTGCATTTCCATCCAAACAAGATCATCACGACTACCCATGCTGGTGCAGCTTCTCATGCCCACCAACAACACCAACCTCAAGCAATCGATTTTGTTTTGCATTCATCTTGAGTAACCAAACCGTACAACCCTGCGGCTAAGTGAATGCAAATTTCTTGAGAAGTTTTCCTTGCGCGCGCGAGATTTCCTTCTGCTTTGACAGAACAAGTGATTTGCATCCTGCAGTGACATTTTTCCAACGAATATAAGCTGTGACAAGTAGCTGTACTTTGCATCCACATACACGCGTAAACTTAAGTTATGTGCATTCATCATCTTCATCATCATCATCATCATCATCATCATATCTGGGGGTGCTCAAGTTTTTCAATTTCGTTATCCTGTGTGTATGGGAGCGCGAGAGATGATGGGACGTCGGTCGGTTTTTGGTCTTCTTATGGCACGTTGCCTGCATACTCGAGTCACGTTTGAGAATATTATTTTCATAAAGAACCTCAAGAATATAACATGGATCGCTATACACACCCACACCCACACACACATCATCATCCTGAATGAAGAGGCATCTTTCAACGCCATCTCATCATCGTTTTCGGTAAGTGGGTGCAATATATAGATCCAGAAATTCCCACTGGGGGTCACTTGGGGGGCTGTTTTCGTCTTCTAACTTCTGCTCCACAGATATAAGGAACAAGGACTTCTCCTTCTTCCTCTCGTATGGGATATTTTTTTCCTCGAATTCAATTAGCTGACTTTTGTATTATATTCCACTTGTGCCTTGTCGACGACGACGACGGGTGGCTTCCACTCCCACCACTTAGGCGAGATTTTGGGTCATGGAGTGAATAATCAACTCTCAGCTTTGCGGAGCCTCTAAAAATAGATTCAATGGATGTGGAACAATTTAATACCATAAAGCAGGATACCATTAGAAAAATGAATCGACGTATAGATATATAGGCATCCGCATCAGTCATTTCATTGTATAGTGTAGGTATGTCCCATCCCGACATTAGGGTGTTATCAATCATGACGAACATAATCTGGTTATTCAAACATAACCCCCTACGAGGAATTGAGGGTTGTGCGCCAGTAAAATCACGTTTTCTTGTAGCATTGAGTCGAAATGTTTTTCCGAGACATTGTGTACACTTTCGAAGAACCTTCAAGAGACTTTGTTTTAATGGCACGTGGAAAGTTCCAAGAAGTTGTACAACTTAGCAATGAACAGCTACTACAGTGGACCGTTTTGAATGGCATAATGTTGCCAATTGAAAGGGAAGACTTGCAACAAATTAAGGGAATGGCAATGGTATAAGGTTGAGATTTTAAATTCTTGTGTACTTTTTCAACAGATGGCAAGGGTTTTAGTTGATCGATTTGGTGCAATTTCGGGATAGGTATTGTGCAACCAGTTGAAGCTGGAAAGCGACTTAAGCATGTGAACAGTGGAGTAATATGTGTGATGAGAATGATATACAATATCGGCAGTGGAACTGTGGATGGTGTATTCCCAGGTTTTGATAACCCTCGTTGATGTTCTTTGTGGGAAGGTATGGAACCCCACTGGAGATCGCCACCGGCGTAATTGGGACTAGCGATGGATTTGGCAAAAAAAATGAAAATGTCTTGAAACTAACCGAAGAAAGTGTCAGTTAAAGTGCAGCCCCTGCATCGGCAGCTTTCATTTTCGCTGAACAGGAAGAGATCGAAACTCCCCAATAGCATCTACATCTACAGATACCAGTAACAAGGAGGTGATTACGAATGAGACAACTCCCAATACAGAACCAAAGTCAGTTGAGGAACCAGCATCAAATATATCTACCACAGAACCGCAAGACTGATGACACTAAACCGTCATCAGTCGTGGAATTTTCTTCATCTCCGAAGGAATTTTGTGTTGAGTCAATCTTTTTCGAATCAGTAAGGTTTCTAACGACACTTGTTATCCACCATCGACATTTGCTGACTGGTACTCAATGGAGACAATTCTTGTTACGTTCACCAATCCTGATTCAAGTCGTCTTCCGTCGGGTACAAACGTAACCTCTGCGCCAACCAAACCCGCTAATACCGTCTACGCTAGCTCTTTTTCCAACCACATTGGCATCTCAGCTCCAAAGGAATTTTGTCTTGAGTTGACCTTTTTCGAAGCAGTTAGGTTTATAACGACACTTCCTGTCCATCATCGACATTCGCTGACTCTTTTTCAATGGAGAAAACCACATTTGCATCACCCATAGACGATGCTGCTACTCAAAATGCGCGAGCCCAAGAGCTAGTCGATATTCGAGGGAATTATATACAAGACCAGGAGGAGCGACGTGAACTAAATCTCCGCAAAGAAAGTTAAAAGCGTGAAACAGGGGCAGAAGGTGCAAAAGCTTCAGGATATGAAGGACCACATGGTAGACCAAGCCGCAAGGCAGCATATCTTACAACAGATATCCAGTGGTCGAGCAAAAATACATCGTTTCTAGTGCAATTCCCACTGCAGAGCATACAACCTCTAACACGGTGAATGCACCAAGCGGCAAGCACTACCATGGCACTACTATGGCACGCATTCGATTCCACATCTTAAATGGCCAGACCCAGACATTCGAAAGCGTTGACACTTTTGGTGCAGTACGGGCCTACGTCAAGGTTGATGTAATCAAGGCTACAGGAATCAAAAATCTTACTCTTGCCAAAACATCCCCCTCGACTTTGCTTTCCCTTGGTATTGGTACCAAACACTGTGAAGCTAGCCATCGCCAAAGCGAGTATTGTCAACGTTGTCAACGTGTTCAACATGATCTTCTGGACCGTATTAGCAAATTTTGGATATCTTCGGAATTTCGTAGTCAAAAATACAAATTTTTGGCGCAACAGGTCAGTACCCAGGGCCGAGCTTTCTCACAACCGTTCATGTGTGCGTGTGTACTTCTTGCATGATGGTGGGACCTCCTGTTTTATGCCGACTCCGAACGACGAATTTGAGATAAGCTTTTCTTGACAATTGATACTACTCGAACGATTTGTCAGATCATCACGAGAGGAGGGCCAGTGAAAAATCATTTAGTTGTTGCTACGGCTGGGAATCGAACCCAGACCTTCTGCGCGGCAGTTCATCGCACTAACCGCCGCGCCACTGAGCCCAGTCGCCAGCAATGATAATGGAGCTGACCCAGCCAATACCGAAGTATTTACAAAAGCGCGCCAGTGAGAAGCGGATCGATGCAAATGATTTGGCAGAGAAACGCAACTTGCGACAGATTTCAACTGACAAAATATGGACTGCCAACATCAAAGGACGCAATGGCAGCGGCCAATCTTAATGGTTTTAGATTGACAGCGTACATAGACAAAGGTCAACTCGAGCTGTTGTCACTGAGGTTAGGCGCGCACATGCGTTTACCGTTGGACGGCTATTAGAAATGGAACACATAACTTTCAATATGAACGAGCGCACCACAACGTTTAAAAGTCTGCAACTTGGCCATGGTTGGGTCTATCGTCGCGTAGGTAGCTCAAATGTTCATCGCCTGTCGGACTCCGATGATGAGAACAACACTTGGAATGGAAATTACACGCAAGAGCAATGAACTCGTGCATCTAGTTCAACCGAATCCAAGTGGCAGCGGAGATTTCGTTTACAATTTTCAGTTCTATCTATATCTTAACAATTGGCTTTTGTGCCTTCCAGGTATGTATATAATACGGCATATGATATAGAAGGGTTATCTTCCACATATACTTCCTACCAATTTGTGTGAAGTAATTTGTTATCAATTGTTCCCAATCAGATTGTAGACACAACGCCTCAAGTGTCTACAAATGTACCTCAATCCAACTGGAAGTGCCCAACCTATTATGCAATTCCCTATTCAATTAGACTTTAAAAAAAAACCCGTTATCCCATTCATTGTATTTCAAATTAAATAAAATTGGAACACAATTTCCGTTGAATTTCAAAATTTGACCTCCAAATTGAAAAGGCGTCAAAACATCTCTCATCTCGCATCCACAAAGAACTCCCAATCGCAATTCAATTCAAATTGATTCAGCATACGAATCGTTTTAAATCTCAAAAAATTCTCTACGCAAACACAGAAAAAAAAGAAAAGAGTCGAGAGGAAATCGGTTCTGTTGTACCAAATGTATCCACACTCACACATGCACACAAATTTCATTTGAATTTTCCATATATCTTCACAATTGCATAAAGGGTCTGCATTAGGTTAGTGTTGACGTCTTTGTTTCGTTTTGTTATGATATCGGTTCACCGAATTTGGGTCAATAGAAAACAACATAAAAAGTAGAAAAAAAGAAAATAGAATGCATGCACTTTGGCTTCGCTTACACTAGTACCGTTCCGGGCTTTCACTATAAAACAAAACAACACAACTAAATGGAACGACAACTAACAAAAAAATCACCATTTTGTTATGCGAAAAATCCTTTTGTCATGCAGACAAATAAAATTGTTTACTACGTCAAAGGAGTAGCTAACTGATGAACAACTACAAAAAAAACAAAAAACGGAGAAAAACAAACGACATAAAAAAAATGTTTTTTGTATCTAGATACAAAAATTAAACAACGAAACAAAGTTCGTGCTCTCTCTTTGTGTGACATGATTGCACATAGGTGAAGCGATTTAGAGATTCTGTTTATTTATTTATTCCACTGGGTGTGTAGAGTGACTCCTTAGGATTGAAGTAGTGTTGAGCGGTAGTAAGTGGAACAAAAAAAAAATATTCTTCGAGACAAATTAGATTTTTAAAATTTTCACAATTTATGCGTAAAATTTACAATGCTTACACAAAAATGTGGTAAATTGGGGAAACATAGGATTTCCTGGAATTCGGAAAAGTTGAAATGTGCAACTAGATAGAGACGACGAAATCGAATAAAACACTCAAATTTGCATCAAATATTCATATATAAATTTTTTTATTGTAATCGGTTAGAAGGGCTTTTCAATTTACGTTTTAATGACTTTATGTAAATGTTGTCCGCGGAAGGTACAGTTTTGCATTAATTTTTCGAGAATTTCGGCCTGTATTCCACGAACTACGGGTGTTATGTTATGTAAGGCTTCAATCGTGTTCGACTTGTCCACATTGACTAACAACTATACATAACCCCGCAAGAAATAACCAAGAGGCGTTAAATCGCATGATCTTGGCGGCCAACTAACAGGGCCATTTCGAGAGATAAGCTGCTCACCAAATTCATCCTTCAACATTTCCATTGTTTCACGAGCTGTGTGGCATGTGGTACCGTCTTGATGAAACCAAAAGTCAACCAAGTTCAACTCAGCCAACTGGGGCAAAAAAAAAATCGCGTACCATGGCTCGATATCGTTCGCCGTTGATGGTAACGTTTCTTCCACGGTCGTCTTTGAAGAGAAATGGACAATCGCAAGAGACCACCAAGACATTCGTATCCCTTAACCCTTGATTAACACCATACCACCAGCACCGAATGTCGAAAAACAACGGCAACGATGCCAACAAGCCATTAGATCAGCCGCAACTGATGTGCTCACATCCAAGAACGGGGCCAACAAGGCTAAGCTGCAGGTGAAGACGAGAGCTGCCCTTAAGCAATATAGCCAGAGAAGAAGGGAAGAACACCGGCTTTTTCAGAAAGAAGAAACACGAGCAAGAAAAGCGAGCGATCGAGGATATAGAGAGGTGCCACTCCAGGAAAGATGTTCGCAAGTTTTACCAAAGTGTAAAACGTCAAAGCCAAGGATACAAGGCTCGAACAGAATACTGTCGAGATGAACAAGGAAATATCGTAGTTGAGACGCAGTCGATGCAGAGGATATGAAAGAACCACTTCTGCAGACTGTTAAACGGCGATGACGAACAACATTCCACTGTCAGGCGGAACGGACCATTCAATATTGGCAACGAAAATTGCCAGCCACCCGACTTGAGTGAGGTGAGGATAGCAATATCTAAACTCAAGATTAATAAGTCTGCCGGAAATAACGGCCTTCCCGCTGAGTTTTATAAAGCCGGCGGGGATTACTTGGTAAGTAACATCCACCAACCCATAAGCCGAATCTGGTCGGAAGAAAGTATGCCTGAAGAATGGAACCTCAGCAGCGCCAGCGGTAGCCTGATCCAACCTCTAAACTGCGCCAACTACAGAGTCATAAGTCTCCTCAACATCGCCTGCAAGATCCTATCTGAAGTAATATGTGAACGCCTGAAACCGTTTACCAACAACCTGACCGGCCCTTATCAGTGTGGTTTTAGGCAAGGAAAGTCCGATAAAATTTTCACACTTTGGCAGATCCTAGAAAGAACCCATAAAGTCCAAATCGATACCCACCACCTATTCATCGATTTCAAAACCGCATACGACAGCATTTGTAGCCATGTCTAGTTTTGGTATACCGCCCAAACTCGCCCATTTGTGTTGGATGACGATGGAGAACTCTTGCTGCTCCATCAGGGTTGGAAACGACCTCACCGACACATTCGATACCAAAAAAAGATGTGCCATCATGTGACTTCTCCAATTTAATTCTTGAGAGGATTGTGCATAACTCCCGAGCCAACACCAGAAGCACAATTTTCCAAAAATCGGTGTAACTACTAGCCGACGATATTGACATCATTGGTAGAACTCAACGTGATATCATAGCCACGTTTGCTAGTATAGAGAAGGAAGCGGCAAAAATGGGTTTAGCAGTAAGTGAGGGCAAGACAAAGTATATGCTGTCAACACGAAAGGACACACAACATCGAAGAATTGGACGGAACGCCACCATTGACATATATAACTTTGATATAGTACGGGCCTTTGTCTATCTCGACTCCGCTATTAACTTTGACAACAACATCTCGTCAGATATTAAACGAAAAATTACTCTTGCCAGCCGCTGTTTCCTCGGGCTAAGAAGAAGGCAATTCAGTAGTAGAGCCCTCACTCGAACTACTAAGGAGATCCTATATAAGACCCTGATCATCCCAGTCCTGCTCTACGGCGCTGAAGCATGGACGGTCTCAAAAGCGGATGAAGAAATCCTTGGTCGATTTGAGAGGCAAATTCTTCGAAAAATCTTCGGTCCCGTTTGCGTTGACGGCCTATGGAGACGAAGATTCAACCAAGAACTATACGAGCTGTACAGCGACATGCCCTTGGTCAAAAAGTCCGCAATAGTCCGTTTGCGTTGACGGCCTATGGAGACGCAGATTCAACCAAGAACTATACGAGCTGTACAGCGACATGCCCTTGGTCAAAAAGTCCGCATTAGACGTTTAAGATGGCTAGGACATGTAGAACGAATGGACACCAATACTCCGGCTCGCCGTCTTCGATTCCCAGCCAGACGTTGAACGCAGTAGTGGAAGACCTCATCTTAAGTGGCGCGCTGAAGAAACCGATTACCTCAACCAACTTGGAGTGCGCAACTGGAGGCAGTTAGCTAAGGACCGGGCTAATTGGAGAGGCATGTTGGTTGATGCCCAGGTTGATTCCGGACTGTAGCGCCACATAAATAAAAAAATCGATCGGCTTAAATGAACTAAGCTTTCTTGAGATTTGATACCTACTGCTCAGATGAGACGACGACGGCCAGTGGAAAAAAATATTTGGGTGTAGCTATAGTTGGAAATCGAACTCTGAAATTCTGCGCTGCAGTTCATCGTACTAACCATCGCGTCGCTTAGCCCGAGGTTGTCATATACCCAAAGATCGTTCAATAATCTCATTAAGTATCTTTCAAAAACTTCTAACTTTAAAAAAAAAATAATACGCGAATTATTTTTATAACCTATCCCACCCTTTAAATAAAAAGCCCCAAAAAGTGGGCATGGATGATGATGAAATATGGAACGTAAAATGTTCACCAAATCTTATTCAGACGAAAACGTTTATCTAAATCTTTTACGGTTCTAAAAAAAAAAACGAAGCGTTATTCTGTGACATGATATATGAGAGGCTATACAAATCGTTGCATTATTTTAGGAAAACGACTTCAAATTTCATAAAAAAAAAAAAACAAAATAAAACAGCTACTGATTGATTTTATTTCTTGATAGGGTTGTCACCTTTCAGCATACCAAGTCAAATAACAATAAGCTTTGCGTCGGCCACCGGTAAGATTGATTCTCATGATTTTACGATTATTAGTTTGGCCTATGTACACAATGAAACCATTGTAAGTCAACAAAATCCCATCAAAACAATTTGATTACTCACATGACAACATTTCTAAAGTGCAGAGAGCCATAAATGTACTCCATCTAGACACACTTCGTATTTCAATTGACAAGAACACTTTTGCTGGCGGTTTTTATTTCAAGAGAATTATATAACAGTAACCAACTGGATGCACTTGCTAACCAAAAAAAAAAATACGACCATTAACTTTATATTACCCTATTAAACGACACGGATTTACATTTACGGTCTACCCATAGGAGAAACGTATATCTCAGCTGACACTGAACTTTGCATTGATCCTAGAACCGCTGTGAAGTTCGCTGATATTTACGGACTGCAATGAGTACAAGACTTTTGATAATTAAAAGTAAAAATAAACTTATTGGATAATGTGAGTTTTACGAGCGAATGTAAATCGGGAACAGAGGTCGTCGTCGAGGGAGGTTCTTTGTTACGTAATCGAGATGAGCTACATCGGCCAAAAGTGGATAAAAACCCAATCGATACTTGGAAACTAAATTGCAGAATTTATTGTTTTTGAGCAGTTCAGGCATTTAAGTTTAAATTGTGGTTTCAGATCGTTGAACCGATAGCCGGGTATAGTCTGCATTCGATAATGTAGCCGTATGTCATTGCAACGGAAGCATGCTGAAGGAATCGCTGCTGTGTGTGAGAGGGTAGGGATAAACAGAGGTAATCAAAATCTCGACCATGGATTTTCTGCGTCTTCAAGAACTTAAGGTAATCGACTAAAGACAATGAAGTGTTTTCGCTGATTTGGGGCTCGGAAGCAGTTGGAAGTTGAATCGCACATTTCGGCTTAAGAAATCTTCCTTAGCGACGTGAACAAGCTCAATTGTCGAAATTGATTCGATAATGAATTACACCAAATGCACCCCGGAAAGACACTGTTTGCTGCGGATTTTAGTCTGGAGGAATATTTTAACTTTTTACAAAAACGAAACTGGGATTGTCATAACCGTCAGCGTGGAGCACTATAGGGTACTCATTCTGTAACTTTCAAAACGATAATCGTTAAGTGACGTACGTCCCGTGTAATTTGGCTACATTTGCATACACACAATAGAAAGTTACACGATATGTACCAAGCAAATACAATTTTTTTGGCGCAACAGGCTCGTTACGTTAGTACCCAGGGCCAAAATTTCTCACAACCATTCATGTGTGCGTGTGTACTTCTTGCGCGATGGCGGGACCTCCTGTTTTATGCTGACCCCGAAGCTTTTCTTGACGATTGATGACGATTGACCAGAGGAGGGCTAGTGAAAATTCATTTAAGTGTTGCTAAGGCCGGGAATCGAGCCCAGGCAAGGCTGCTATAATATTGTCAACGAAAATCTTTCAAAAGTTACAAAATGAGTACCCAGATCGATGATAAGCAACTGAGGCACCACAAGATCGTGCGATTTTACGCCAAAAGATTTATTCTTTTCGGATTTTCTTCAATCGCAGGTCAATTCAGTAGAACCCCGATTTGTGCGACAGTCATCGCAAATTTGATCTCCCGAAGAAAAACCTCCAAGCATTATAGGAATATAAGTTCGACAGAATGGAAACTCACAAAGTCCCAACACAAAGTGTATTCCTACTGATTTTCTGTTCAAATGGAGATAATCTAACAGATCTTGACAGTCATCGCAAATTTGATCTCCCGAAGAAGTACCTTCAAGCATTATATGAATCTAAGTTTGACAGATTGGAAACCACCACTCACAAAGTCACAACACGTCAGTCAGGCACTTCTAAAAAAAAAAACGAGTATAGTTCTAAATCTGAATATGGACCAATATCACTTATCTCCTGTGACAAATCGCGAAGGATCTGAACTGTAACAAAAAAAAAAATACTCCTTCAACCCATGAGTAAAACAGATCTCTAGCATATCCTTTGGAGTTCCATTTACTTCTCGCCACGGACCTTCTTCATCATGATTCTGCGTTCCACACGTTGCTTGCGGGTATGCTTCTTCTGTTCGAAGAGTCCATGAACGGCCAATCGGTGCCTGTTTTCGAATTTCTTAAGAAATTCGAGGCTACGATACCCTCTACTTTTCTCGGATTCAAGGTGAATCCAGTGGAGCAACCACCACCGAAGTTCGTCTTAAAAATTAAAAACAAATCAAACATCTGTGGTCGTTTTGTACGTGCTAGCGAGCTTATCTCGATTGTCACTGTTGTTGACGGATGAGACAGAAGGTTTGCCACAAATTATGAGGAGTATACCAACCAGCACAAAATGTTAAGCTTAGGATATTCTACTATCGGGTTTCTCAACAGGGACGCTACAAAAGTTGAGCGACAGGGACAGCAAACGACGCCATATTTCTTGCCGTTCTTTTGACATTTCTCTTCAGTAAGGTTAGCCATTCCATGATGGAAAGATATACGATCCAACAATGAGTGGAAATTATTAAAATTGACAACCGAAATTCGGAGTCAGTGGCCTCAACGTTAAGAGCGCTACGTCCAGTTTATGATCGTCATAATCGTCCTAGCAGATCAACAATTGAGCGTCTAGTGGAAAAATTTGAATCCAGAGGCACAGTACAAAATGTTCCCGTGTCAGTGAGACAAAGAAGTGCCCGTAGTGTCGAGAATATTGCTGCCGCTGAGGCTTCAGTAGAAGAAAGCCCAAATGTGTCTCTCACACGTCGTTCTCAAGCGTTGGGCATCTCTGTGACGTCGTTGTGGCGAATTTTGCGAAAAGATCTTGGCCTACATCCTTACAAGATTAAATTGACGCAAGAACTGAAGCCGCTTGGCCACCAGAAGCGTCGTGTGTTTGTGAATTGGGCTGAGCAACAACTTGAAAATGATTCGGATTTTCATCGAAAAATCATCTCCAGCGATGAGGCTCATTTCTGGCTGAATGGCTTCGTCAACAAACAAAATATGCGGTATTGGTCAGGCAGAAATCCACACGTACTCCATGAGTCATCATTGGATCCGAAAAAATTACGGTTTGGTGTGGTTTATGGGCCGCCGGCGTCATTTGGCCGTACTTCTTCCGTGATGATCAAGACCGGCACGTTACTGTGAATGGGAATCGCTACCGTTCAATGATAACCGAATATTTTTTGCCCCAATTGGATGATATGGACTTGGAGGTCATGTGGTTCCAACAGGACGGCGCCACAAGCCACACAGCGAATGCCACAATCAATTTTTTGGAAACCAAGTTTGAAGAACGTGTTATCTCACGAAATGGTCCAGTCGCTTGGCCGCCTCGGTCGTGCGATTTGACGCCGTTAGACTATTTCCTGTGCGGCTGCGTCAAGTCTATGGTCTATACCAACAAGCCAGCGACGATTGATGAACTTCGTACGAATATCGAACGTGAAATTCCAGCAGTATCGGCCGATTTATGCTTGAAAACCGTCGAAAATTGGGTTCAGCGTCTGGACTTTTGCAAGCGTGCCCGTGGAGGCCATGCAAAAGAAATCGAGTTCCAGACATAATGGCATCGAACGTACTTTCACAGGATTAAAGGATTTCGTTGATATCCAAAACCGTTTTTGTTTTATTTAAAAAAAACTTTTGGAGCGCTCTTATTGAAAAACCCTTTACTTAGATGGAAGATTATCTTTGGACATAACTCTTGAAGAATCCACATAATGTAACTTAATTGCAGGTATTAAGACGGTTATGGAAGGCATTTTTGTGCACATCGGTGTTACTAACTGTCATGTATACCGCTCACTATTTAATTTTACTTGTTGAGCGTTTCATGAAGTTTCGGTTTGGTATTAACGTGCAACCTTCCATCAAAGATTATAAAGTCATACAGATGACGCATTGAGAACTAAAAACAGAAACTTTTGCTCGTGTTTAAAATACCAACGTCGTATCCTACGACTTTTCGAAAACTGAAAATGTATCTGATAAGTTTTTCACTTCTTATAGACAAAACTCAGTTTTCATTTCGGTTTGAAAACCGTATAAAAAAATGAATGCAACCTTTTTCTTTATATGCTATCCCAAAGTCTGCCTCTTTAAATGTTCCAAAAATGTTTGTCCACCCTGTACATAAAAAAACTGCGAAAAAAGTTGTATTTAACTATCAAGTGAAGTGTTTTTTGTTTTTGCAATAAGTTATCCGTGTTTTATTATTTAATCAACATGAGTTCCAATGGCATTAATAGACACCAGTTAAGTTTGGAAATATCCTCAATTAGAATTGGATTGAGGTTACTAACCCCCGCATAGATAAGCCATGTCAACATTATCAAAAAACCCATCCATTATATTTAATCGCTTACCCAAAATGTTTTTTTTTATTTTTTGTTTTATAAGTTGAATAATTGCTAATAGCACTTACCTGGAAAGATAAAAAAAAATAATGATAAATAATTTTGTTTTATATATTGATAGAAATAATAGTGCTCTTGTGTAGAAAGGGTAGTTATTGATATAATATTAGCAAAGTCATAAATACTCAAACAACGGCTAGGGGTTATTTGCTAATACTCTCCCTACACGCCTAAGTTCAACTTAAAACATTAAGGTCCGTTTGCTGATTCGGAACATAAATACTTTTGTTTCACATAAACCCTTAGGTGACACTTATTGCTTTGCACCAAAAGTAAACTCAAACATAAAAATCTTTAAGTTGAACATAACTTAGGTAGAAGAAATAGTGCTACATAAGATATTTAAGTCAGAAATTTATTTTCGTTTACTATTGTTTTTGACTTATTTTTCATGAGTTGTGAAGATACTGGTACGATAATTTAATTAAAAAGTAAATATAAATGGATTTTGAATTACCGCGCAGGTGGACATTGCTCAGAGGAATGCGTAGTTGACTGCTAAGCCAAACGCTGCGGGTTCAAGCCCCAGCTTCGGCAGCATTTGTTTTCTACGAAAATTGCCAGCTTATCTGAGGCCACCTGTGCGATAATATGAGACAATATAAATCTATGTCTCCTCCTCTGTGCCACTTAGGTTTATGTTATATGTCTTTCCTTCTATGTGTCTATCTGTCTCTCTCTGTTGTATTAATGTCTACATCTGTCCCAGCCGATGGCCTCAGTCGCCAGTGCTGTTATGTGTCTGTAGTTCGATGCATTCATGTGCGAATTACTGTAATGTCAATGAATTACCGGACTTGATCGAAGATGATGTGGAAGTTCTTGAAATTCTAGAAGTAGGAGTTCCACGTCAAATTTACGAGAGGAATGAATATTTTTATTCTTTTGACGAACTTTCCTTTTACAAAAGATTTCGATTAAGAAAGGAAATAACCATAACTATTTTAAACCAAATAGAATACTCTTTGGAATGTCCATCCAACATGTACGTTACGCTTGAACTATATATATTACAGTTAGTTTGTATATATAAAAGTATTTGCCTTCCTAAAGGAATAATTCAATCGCTCCTATTAACCAACTATTGGTTGCGCTACGCTTTTTCGCCACAGGAAGCCATCGGCTAAGTATAGCAGATTTTGGTGGAATGCATGTCTCAACAGCTTCAAGAATAGTTTTGAGAGTTTCAAGAGCAATAGCTAAACTGGGAAATGATTATATAAAATTTCCTGAAACTGCCACCGACATTTCAAAAACCAAGCGTGATTTTTTTGATATAGCGTCGTTTCCAAATGTAGTTGGAGCTATTGACGGCACTCACATCAAAATTCAGTCGACACGTATATTATTACATAAGATTGACTCCAAAAATAATATCTATTGGTACGTTTAGGTGGGCCTGATGGAGAAGTTTTTCGAAACAGGAAAAGTTATTTTTCTATCAACGTTCAAGCGATTTGCAACGCTCAAATGATTTTTACTAATGTGGTGGCTAGATGGCCCGGATCTACTCATGACGCAACAATTTTCAATAATTGTGCAATAAAAAATGCTTTGGAGAGACAGTCAAATGCAAATGTGGAATGCTTTCTCTTGGGTAGGTTTCATATAAATTTGTTAATTTGTAGGTTTTATTTTTTCTATAAAACAGGAGATTCAGCTTATCCTCAAAAAATTTATTTGATGACTCCTATTCTCAATCCAAGAAGTCCACCAGAACAATTGTATAATGAGTCTCAAATTCGTTCTAGAGGTGTAATAGAAAAAGCTTTTGGGATTTTAAAAAGAAGATTTCCCATTTTGGCTCGATCAAAACTGAGTACAGTATTAACAATTATAATTGCTACCTGCACTTTGCACAATATTTTGAGGCATAAGGGTAAATTTGAAGACCCTCCTGAAAGCTTCGATTTCAGTGAAGAAGATCTACAACGTGCTATTACTAATGGACTACAAACTACAAAATTGTTTTTTAAAGCCCTTTGTCAGCACTATTTGTTGTGTAGAACCGGATTCAGTATCAGGCGAAATTTCACCCTAGTATGTCTTCGGCTCTGTGGGCTGGGGCTTTCAACTTCGGGTGAACTTGTTTTTTTAGCATTGAGGGCTTGTAATCACTCCAGTCGTTGTTGGATTTTTCATTCTCGTCGCACTACAAAAGATTTGTAAATATAGTAAACAGTTTATAGTTTCTAAAGTTTATTTAGATGTTACCTTGCCGCCTTCTTGTTGTTCCACAAAGCCGTCACCATCGAATTCGTTTTCCAGACCATAAATTGTTTTCGGATTCATTATTGTAACTCCAGTTCAAAATTAGGGTCAGAAGGTGTGAATGGCTTACCTCCTCCTGTTTGCATAGCAGAACTTTTTTCTTTTGCTCCCTCCTTCCTTATTTCGGCTTTGTGGTTGTTATAAAACCTCTTTAACGATTCGCTGTTCCTAAAGCATGATCCCGAATGGCTGTTAAATTTGTTCTCAATTCGATTCCAAGCATTTTCTTTATCTCTCCACGTTGCGCCATCGGTTTTTTTTATTTTCGATGAATTCTTTTTCATCAAAAGCACAATGAAGAAGAAGCGTTTTTTCATTTTGCGAAAAATTTGGGTTTCTTTTTTTATTTCCAGACATTTTTGAAATCAAAATATGTACCGCAAAATACGTTTGAACAGAAACAAACCAAAACTGACAATAATTTGACGTTTGCAGAAACCGACTTGAAGATAGTTATAATTCAAAAGTGGTCGCTTACTATGTTGAACATATATTTGTTCGTGCAACTCACATACATTTAAGTATCGCATAGAATTTATGTGGAACTCAGCTATGCATAAGATTTATGTTCCGAATCAGCAAACGCGCCTAAGTGACTCATTTTTGGTTGGCAATAAGTATCACTTACGGGTTTAAGTTCAACTGAAGTGTTTAGGGCGAGTATCAGGAAAGGAGCATATATGCACCCATTTGTTAAGTTTAATAAAAAGAAGTAAAACACCATTCAGGGTATTTATGACGGCTGATTTTTTAAGCGTAGTTTTTTTTAAAGTCGAATAAAACACTCAAATTTGCAAGAAATATTCAAAATTTTTATTGTAATCGATAAATAGGCCTTTGGCATTCACGTTTTAAAGACAACTTCATGTAAATGTTGTCCGCGGCTCCGTTTCAAATGGTCCATTTGGAAGGTCCAATTTTGCGCTACTTTTTCGAGCATTTCGCCCTGTATTACACAAATTGCGCGTATTTTGTTATCCTGTACGGCTTCAGTCGTGTCTTTCTAAAGGCTTTACATAACCCCACAAGAAATAATCAGGAGGCGTTAAACCGCATGATCTTGACGGCCAACTCACGGGGCCGTTCCGAGAGATAAGCTGCTCACCAAATTCATCCTTTTAGCGCCGTCTTGATGAATCCACATGTCAACCAAATTCAAATCAGCCAACTGGGACAAAAAAAGTCGCGTATCATGGCTCCATATTTCTTCCACGGTTGTCTTTAAAGAAAAATGGAACGATGATGCCACCAGCCCATAAACCACACCAAAATGTCGTTTTCCGGTTTTTTGCTTATATACGTATCCGTTGAGCCAGAAATGAGATCGTTTATGACGACCATAATATGGTCGTAACAAACGGTGCACAGTTTTTACAGAGCATGAAATTTGATAATAAATTTCAATTATTTGCAATCGTTACTCGTTTGTTAGTATTTCCATTATTAAATGGCATAGTATACTGAAAACTTTTCACTTTGACAGATGATTTTTGTACGACATTACTAACCAGTGCTGCCAACATGAAAAACTTAACTCTTAAAAAATCACTCGTTACAACGTCGATAAGTTGTCAAAAACTGGTAAATGAACTGTCAAAATTGGTTTGTGAAATATTGTACAATAATATCAGACACTTTTTACACACGTTTGTTGTGTAAATCGAGATAGCAAACCTTTTCTGAGACTTAAAGACTGTAAAAATTATATATAAAAAAAAAACACTGCCAACAAAAAAATGACTTCATAAGAAAACCCTCCTAATCGTTGCACTATATTTTGAAGACAGCATTGTTTCAATATTTTGTCGAATTTCGTTGAATATTTTATAAAAATTTTTTTTCTGATTACAAAAAAAAAAAAGAAATTTGGAAGTGGCAATTTGAAAACACATTTTGCCTATCCAAAATGTGTTTACAAATATTTTTTGCATAGTGTTCGAAATTTGTTTATACTCGTGAAATAAATATTATGAAACGAAAATGTGTAACAAAAAATAGTATTCGTCTTTGTTACTGAAATTAAGCAGTGTCGGGCGCAGTAAGTATTACAATGGAGTACCACTTGAGAGCACCGCGTGTTGTGGCCTTTTTTAAATATCCATAATACGCCAAAAGAATTAAGTATTATACTCAAAATAATAATGCACGCAAAACTATATCGATATAAACGTTTAAAAATAAATTTATTGTAAAATTGGTTCGGATGTCTTCCGTGATTTGCAAATTGAACTCTCAGCCAAAGCTTAAACCGATTTGTATGAGCGACCACTTATTACAAAATCATCTAGTTACCGTAAAAAACCATTACTGCAAAACTACATACAATGAGAAATACGTGCCATTTTTTAATGCCATTTTATCCAAAATTATACATATTTCCGTATTTGTCACGTAAAATGTGTTCACAACTCCAGAAAGAGTAGAATTTAAACATCTTTTGGGGCAGCGTGACTTGGATATTATGAAACGAAAAAGCGTAACGAAAAGAGACAACTATGCATTTAAAGAGTTTAGGCTGTGAGAGAATGGAATGGTTCTCTTACAAATGTGAACTCACACTCGAGTTTTGTTATATTATTTATAAAAGTGTTTTCTTTTTTTCCGGTCCCCCGAAAAGGGCAATCACGTTCAAATCGGCAAATGGATTCCTCACATAAGCGGCCTGAGGAGACTTTTCAAATTCCTGAGGCTAAGATTTATTTGATTAATGCCGATTTGTGAAGTTCCACGAAAGTATTTCATCATTACTATGTGGTGGATTGCTGAGAATGTTTGTCCACTCCATCAAAAAAATTTCAGCTTTTGCAGTGGATAAAAATTTCGGATGGATTTCTAAGTGGAACCTGCCTGTTTAAAAATGTCCTTTTATGACACTTTTTCAAATTTCGTTATGGTTTGACAAAACATTAGTACGTCTGCTAGGTTCCATACAGATTTCGTTTTACGATTTTCTTAAAAAAAAAAACGTGCAAATGATAAAATTGTTGACGAAATGCAAGATATGCGAAAAACACCGCCACTGTCCGCGATGGTTAGTGGATTGAACTGCCGCGCAAAAGGTCTGAGTTCGATACCCTTAATGATTTTTTATTGGCCTTCCTCTCGTGATGATCTGACAAATCATCCGAGTAGCATCAATTGTCAAGAAAAGCTTATCTCAAATTCGCCATTCGGAATCGGAATAAAGCAGGAAGTCCAGCCATCCTACAAGTCCACACATGAATGGATGTGAGAAAACTCGGCCCTGGGTACTAACGAGCCTTCTGCGCCAAAAAATTGTACTTTTGACTAGGGCTCACACCCTTACAAAACTCAACTGATCTAGGAGCTGAAGGTAAACGACCATAGACAACGACTTGTGTTCGCTGAATGGGATCTGAATCAGTAAGAAACTGACCCTAATTTTCATAGAAAAATCATCTTCAGCGATGAGGTCCATTTCTGGATGGATTGGTAAATCCACAGACAAAATTGTCGAATTTGTGGCGACACAATTCCACATTAAATCTAATAACGTCCAATACATCTCCCAGAAGTCACTGTTTGGTGTGGATTTTGGACTGGCGGCGTCATCGGTCCATATTTCTTTGAGAACAATGTTGGCCAGGCCATCACCGTCAACAGCGAGCGCTATAGGTCGATGGTTACCAACTTCTTTTGGCTTGAATTGTATGATATGCACACCAACGACATGTGATTCCAACAGGGCCGCGTGTGTTGTGACGCATATCTCATGCCACATTGGAAATTCAAAGACGCCTACTTCCATTGACGTTATTAGTACTTGCCCAGCCTGGTTATAGTTTTTGTACGGAAACACACGAATAAGCATCTTAGAGACTGTCAGTTACGTTTCCTTTGACAAGGATATTCAGATATTTCCACTTGTCATGAAAATTATTTATAAAAGGGCAATTCAATCGACGTCAATTTTACATTATTTCCACTTGTCATTTTGTTAAATACTTTTATTGTCAACTACAAATCGACAAGTGGAAACATATTATTAGAAAGTTTTGACAATCCTTCGAAAATTCTCAGCTCTTAATTATAGATTCTACGAACGACGAATTCGACATGCTGTACAATGACATAGATCTGTTCAACAAACTACGCATTCGAATTAAAAAAAAACATCTAGCTTTCATCCAGAGTGAATGGACTCCATCGGTCCTAGTCTTCGATTCACAGAGGATATAGTGCTTTCGACAGATTTCACATACATCCATTGCAAACTAATCGCCTTTATTGTAATCTCCTCTATCAACATCGAAACTACAAAATGACTGACAGCTGTAAGCATTCGCAGAACCACCCTTGTTGCAAAATGGAAAAGCCATAAATACGCGCTTGTCGACATCGTAGTTTACCTAATTCTCTGGCACTGACACTGCAAGTTAACTCTGGTGGAAAATCCTTTGTCAATCATACCATATCCCCGGGGTGTATGTTTATTTGGACGCAAGTACCCACCCCTTTTTCGCTGGCTATCGATCGATAGAAGCTTCCACCGCAGGATGATTTTATTCACACAGCAAGAGGGTTTTTGGCCAAATCCATCATAGCCTTATGCTTTCCCAGCGGATTTAGCTATAACTGTTTACATGAGCATGTGCCATTTACATTTTTAAAGCGCCTGCTTGGTCTAGATTTCACCTTTTCACCTGCCAACTGTCAGGTGTTTTAAACAAAATAAAAATGGTTCCCAACAAAACACAGAATATTATGCATGCATGCATGCATGCAAGTGTGTGATGGCAGTCCTCCCATTGCAATGTCTTCCTCTTCCTCTTTAAATTTTCTTTAGGTGGCATCGTTCCCAATGAACTGAAATCGATAATAATAGCTAAAAGGTATAAGAACACACTTGCATGTGATGGCGTTTGTATAGAAGAAAAAAAGAGCCGTGTAAGTTCGCGCAATCCACACGGCAAAAGGTTAAAAGTGAGCCTGTAGGGTTGTGTCTGCCACTCGAAATCAGAATCAGAGTCACCGCAGACCGCCACCCAGTATAACAAGTTGTTATCGCTTTTAGTGATTTCTGTTTTTTTTTTTTTATGAAGTTAGAGCCGTCAGCCTAATGCCTCTTGGCATTCTTTCTGGCCATTGCACTTTTACACTTAAAGGCGAGCGAGTATCAAGCGGGCTTCAACGACAACTCTTCGGCTGTCGTCGAGTAATTATGCAAAATTATTGCATCTAAATGTTTGTGTTGTTCCTTTGAAAAAGTGCCATTTTTTTGCAGCTTTGCCTATATATAGAATGTTCACTTCAACAGCCTTTGAGAGTGAGAAAACAGAAAACTCAAGGCGAGCACAAACACAACTGCTGGTACTACTGGTGCTCTACACCACACACCACTACAGTATACTGTGTTGGCTGTTGGGTCAATAAACTTGTCATGGATACACAAACAAATGTTGTTGCACATTGGAACCAAAAACTGCACAACTAACAACGTAGCAGTGACTAGAAACTGTGCGGCAGCAAGTACAGGCACGTGCAAAAGTTTACTCCCAGTATGAAATAATTTAGATTTGAAGATTTTTTTTTGTTATTTACCTTCTTTTAGAATAATGAAGGAAGGGTTATGTGTGGTAAAGGTAGTACCAGCTTTTTCCTCAAAGCAATGTCTTGAGCATTTAACGTAACAAGAGCGAATGTTCTTATTCATCTACATCTATGTTTCTGTTTTCTCAAATGTGATGTTTTGTACATGTACTGTTCTTCCACTCACCGATTCAAGTGTAAAGAGATTTTTTGGTACTTATTCGGTAGATGCGACATGTCCCCACATAGTGTCATTTGGTGAGTTCAAGTGAAACACGATCCTTTACTTGGCAAAGCGGAGATCTTCCAGACTAACTTAGTGTACCCTTCCTTTCCCATAGGGGTATACTCGTGTTGATATTATGTTTGTAACAGAGAAATAATTAAGACAGATGTGTCGTAAAGTATATTGATCCGCTCCGAATCGCTAGATGAGCCGTTCGTCTTTGTGTCACATATTGGTTGGGCCTTGAATTTGAAGTTAGAATGATGAAATTTGGAATATAAACTCTCTGTTCGATGAAGCAGATCAAGTGTGAACATTTTCAAATTTTGAAAATTTTTTCCCAATTTCTGTTGTATTAAATGCGCCACACATTAACAAATATTGGCTTCACACTCGGCTAATTCTTTAGCCCTTTCTAATAAGAGTTGCGATTTCATTGATGTCAATTCGAATATCATATAGATGATCTTTAATGAAATTTAGATACTATCTGCCAAGGCTAACGCATCTGAGAAAATTGAAAAACTATCACCAAGAATGGTTTGAAGGATCAGCTTCACTATGCAAGCATTATCGACAATCTAAGCGATCATCTTGAATTACATTCTTCGAAGACTCAAGTCTTGCGCGATGAATTTGGACCTCAAGATGTCTTCCCCCACATTGTGGAGTGTCTTGTGAAGTGTTTGGATCTATGGCAGACATCTCAACGTAGGCTTTTTCATTCAGGCGTGTCTTTTAGGTCTCCACAATTGCCAAACACAAAATCTTCGGAAGCCTTTGGGATCCGATACACAGTTAGAGTGTCCTTAATGATTTGTCCACAATGTTATATTCCAAACAACAACTATATGCCTTGTACACATTAAATCCTTCACTATAGTTGATCCCAAAATACCCAAGCGGGTGGAACCAAACGTCTAATTCGACGGAGCTTTACCCCGCTCGGAGACCGTTTGCGATCTTGCATTCATATCGTTTGCCTGTGACTCTGGTCGTCTCACAATTGATCGGTCCAACAATGCAACTGTCGAACGCAGCGGTTTTCACCCGCCGCCTCACGTTTCCTCTTGTTATTCTAGTTGGCTTTGTAGCAACCTTTGGTCGCTGTCGATTTCGCCACCGACACGGATGATTTTGTACGTTACTTAGTTGAATTCGGTGGTTTGCTCAAGTCGTTAGTGACCATCGAGACCATCGCCAATTTTATCGAAATCAGCATCGCTGGTGTAGTTCAGAGTAGCCGCAGCTCAATGGCATTCGGATTCTTAGTGTAGACGGGCATCTCTTCCAAGACTAAATTGCATGAATTTAACTTGTTGGGCAGCGCCAACTCAGGCTTATAAGGTCCCTCGAAGGCTTTGATGAGTACAAACTTTTCCATTCAAGTGTTGAAGGAATACGCCATATTCCTTCATAGCTATTTTAGCATCTCCTCTGGGGTATCAACGATCATACATGACAATGGAGTGAATGCTTTCATTTTTGGTCGTATTAGATCTTTTGGTTTTTACGTTTTTATTTCGGACATAATCAGTTCAATTGTTAAATTTGCTTTGCGTTTTCGACTTAAGACTTTATGAGTTAGATGTGACTTTCTGTTCATTTAATAATACAAACGTTTTTGAAGTCATACAGATGACAAGATATTGGTGGTCAATTGACAGAACCATTTTTTTGAGTTTGAACGTTTCCCCCAATAAAACGTCCAGTTGAAACCACAACCACAATATCTTCAATTTTCGGCTTCAGAATATGATTGACAAGTAACTTGCGCACCTACCGAATTTTGAAACAAATACGGTCCGATGACACCGCCTGCTCATAAACCTCACCAACCAGTGCAATTTTAGGATATCATTGGTAGGTGTAGGATTTTGCTTATTCACGCAACAAATTGTTGGCGCAACAGGCTCGTTAGCACCCAGGGCCGAGCTATCTCACAACCATTCATGTGTGAGTGTGCACTTCTTGCAAGATGGCGGGACCCCCTTTTGTTTTACGCTGACTCAAAACGGCGAATTTGAAATAAGCCTTGCTTGACAATTGATACTACTCGGATGATTTGTCAGATCATCACGGGAGAAGGGCCAGTGCCAAATCATTTAAGTGTTGCTACGGCCGGTAATCGAACCCAGGCAATCTGCGCGCCAGTTCATCGCACTAACCATCGTGCCAATGAGCCCGTCACGTAGCCGTTTAATTTTTCGATAAAAACAAAAATGGATGAACTCGAAGCTGTTCCAACGGCCACCAACCGAAGTTGAAACGTAAACTAGAGTCAGTCAGCTTAAATTCTTGAACGAGCCGTATTTTATACGCTTTTAAACCTGGATCGAGCTTTAACATATGCCACCCCGTTCAATAAGATATGTCCAAACTTTTAGAACGGCCTCGTAATGGATCACAGTCTTTCATATAATCTTTGCTAATGCAGCAATAATCTTGCTATTTCGGGCTCTACGCACTCTGGTTGTCGGATAAATGTCCAATAGTGTAATATTGGTTCGAAATTGTGCGTTCAGTTGGAGGAATATGTCTATCGAGCCACTTTAACAGTGCACCGCTTTTGGAAATAAATTTCCTCAATTAGTAAGCGCTGTTCCGTGTAAGCCTACTTACCATGAAATGACAATGGCAATGCATACTAAACACAAACGTCTCAATGGCAAGCCAGTTGACAAATAAAAACAGTAAGACCAACGCTATTGACAAAGTACCTCCTGTTGGTTCAACCTTTCCAAGAATATCCGTCTTCACACATAAATATGACTCTGACTAGGCCTTTTCTAAACTCCTATAATCCATCCTAATCGACCCTATCGTGGTGTTCGTTCGTAGAGTAATTTTCTACGCAACGCAGATCTAGTCGGAGACTGAATTTACGTTCATAGTATCCGTTTTCCGTAGATGCATCAACTCATTCATTTGACATCAGCAAAAATCAGAGCAACCTTTTCTGGTTTCCTCTTGGTTAAATTCCGAGCTTCGTCGGGTTTCTCATGCATCAACTCAACCAAGCGCTCATATTGGTTGGTGCTTGTTTTTTCATTAGAATTTTGCCTAAAACACCAGTTTCCAACAAAAACTTAACTAAATAATTTTATTGCTCACTTAGAAATATTTCTCCGGTATATCGGAGAGCTTATCTCAAATTCGACGCTTGGAGTCGGCATAAAACAGGAGGTTACACCATCGTGCAAGAAGTATACACACAGACACACACATGATTGGTCGTGAAAAAGCTCGGCCCAGGGTACTAAAGAGCTGGTTGCGCCAAAAATTTGTTTTTTTTTTCATATCGGAGAGCTGTCAAAAACAGATGCAAAAAATGCAACCATCGCAATGAAACGTAGACTGCCGAAATACGTTGTGCTTTGTCGGAGAAATGTTCCTTTAAACCATGAAGCAAAATTCTCCGATTCGTATAAAATCTGAGAATTTTTCTTTCGGAACGGATACCGAATAACTTTCCAAACTTTGCTTGCTTTCAAAGTATGACGGTGACTTTTTATCCACACTGTAAAAACGACAGCAACTGCGAAAATATTGAAAATTGCATAAAACGACAAAATTCGAATAAATAACAAATAAGATTGATATTTGTTGCTAAGAGTAGCAGATATAGATACGAGACGAGTGTACTCGTATCTATTCGAATGCACTCAGCGTGTATAGCAGCGTCGTCGGGGTGCATTGAATGAGATTGCAACTTGCAGTAGGTATATGCGCGCTACCGCCTCCTTCAAAATGGCAAACGTGAATCTAATGCTGAAATAGACAAAGTGCAATGCACTGTCTATGATGTCAGTGGATTGTACAAGGTAAAAATAATAATAAACAAACAGACAAAACAACAACAACAACAGGAGTAGTGTTTTCTATGGATAGGTAGGCAGGCAATGGGGGTTGGGCTTTTATATTGATTTAAGCTGGAGGTGTTCGATAGACACCGCCACAGCCGTGGGATATTTATTTTTATCCAGATAGCCTTATCTGAGGCACTTGATTGTCTGTTGTAAATGTTTTTACAAAAGACTGCACATTTTATTAGGCTTGCCTGCAGTATCAGTGGTACTTGAGAATGAAAAGCGGGCGAGGTGACACACTCAGTTCAAATGCAATTTATTTATTTTTTTATTTGTTTTAAAGTCTTTTGAGATATTCAGCCTTTCTGGGGTCTTTGCACTCGATGGTCTTTTAATAGCATGCCATGTAAAATATATGGGTTACATTTTGAACAACTACACCATCAAATGCAGAGAGTCACGCATTACAAAAATGTAAAATGGAAATTTTATGTTAAGTTGCGGAACATCGTTCCACCGACATCAGGCGTTGAAAGGCTCGAACAATCAGTGAAATGAATTCCTGATTGCTGTGTGCCATTTTGTTGACTTCATTCCATGGGGAGGTTATGAATTTTTCTTTGTTCGTAAAAAAATTTTAAAATTTTCACACACTTTATGTTTATTATAAACATTTAGAAAATGTTGTACAAATCGCGGTAGATCTTGAGTTGAATGAGTAGAGGAACGAATTCCGTCATGAAGTTTTGAAAATTTATAGTTGCAAGAGAATTTCATCTTTTGGATTGAAAATCGTTAGAGTGGTACTAAAAATGCTCTGAAAAGCAAGCCGATGCATTAACCATTCAGTATTAGGTTAGGTTAGGTTGGTGGGTAGATGATGTATGTGTGTTGGTGGCTCCTTCATTTGTCACATTGCTGTCCATTGTCGTAAGTTCCTCTCCTGTCTCTTGGAAGGAGTTTGTGGGTTCTGGCTACTCGGCTGTTTTATTGGTTGGGAGGCGACATCCATTCTATTCTGTCCCACCCGTGATTTGAGGTCACATAGTGGCGTTTTAACAGACTGGTCTGCCTGATCAATGCTGGTGGCAGATCCTTTTGTCGCCAGTTCATCAGAAATTTATTGCATTCTATGCCTCTGTGTCCGAGAACCCAGCAGAGTTTAAAATTTTATTGGAAGCCAAGAACCTTCTGTTCTTCACGACAACCGTTCTCAAGCGCGGATTTTTTTTTTCGGCAGCCCAGATTCCTGCAATTGCAGACTTCTTCTTCTGAAGTGGAGCTACAGTCCGGAATGAACCAGGGCCTAAACCAACATGCCTCTCCATTTAACCCGGTCCTTAGCTAACTGCCTCCAGTTGCGCACTTCAAGTTGGTTGAGGTCGGTTTCTAATTGTGCGCGCCACTTAATGCGAGGTCTTCCTCTACTGCGGCCGACGTCTGGCTGGGAATCGAAGACAATGCGAGCCGGAGTATTGGTGTCCATTCGTTCTACATGTTATAAACATTTCAAACGTCCAATGCAGAGTTTTTTTTTTGGCCAGGGGTATGTTCCTGTAAAGCTCGTTTTTGATTGAATCTTCATCTCCATATCCCATCAACGCGAACGGGACCGAAGATTTTTGCTTTCAAAACGACAAAGGACTTCCTCATCCGCTTTTGAGACGGTCCATGCTTCAGCGCCATAGAGCAGGACTTGGATGATCAGGGTCTTAGATAGTACCTCCTTAGTAGTTCGAGTGAGAGCTTTACTACTGAATTGCATTCTTAGCCCGAAGAGTTGTTCTTCGTTTAATTTCTGACGAGATGTTGTTGTCAGAGTTAATAGCGGAGCCGAGATAGACAAGTCCCGTTCTATCTCAAAGTAATATTTGTCAATGGTGGCGTTCCGTCCAATTCGTCGATGTTGTGTGTCCTTTCGTGTTGACAGCATATACTTTGTCTTGCCCTCATTAACTGCTAAACCCATTTTTGCCGCTTCCTTCTCTATACTAGCAAACGTGGCTATGACATCACGTTGAGTTCTACCAATGATGTCAATATCGTCGGCTAGTAGTTACACCGATTTTTGGAAAATTGTGCCGCTGGTGTTCGCTCGGGAGTTATGCACAATCCTCTCAAGAATCAAATTGAAGAAGTCACATCTTGCCTAAATCCTTTTTTGCTATCGAATGTGTCGGTGAGGTCGTTTCCGACCTTGATGGAGCAGCGAGAATTCTCCATCGTCATCCCACTCAAACGGACGAGTTTGGGCGGTGTACCAAAACTAGACATGGCCCTGTATGGTTCGCATCTATAAATGCTGTCGTAAGCGGCTTTAAAATCGATGAATATGTGGCGGGTATCGATTTGGATTTCTTGGGTTTTGTACAGGATCTGCCGGAGCGTGAAAATTTGATAGGTTGCGGACTTTCCTCGCCTAGAACCAAACTGATAAGGGCCGATCAGGTTGTTGGTAAACGATTTCAACAGTTCACATATTACGGCAGATAGGATCCTGTAGGCGATGTTGAGGAGACCTATGCCTCTGCAGTTTAGAGGGTCTCCTCTTTTGATTGCCGTCTGACCATCAATAAAGATTGTGGTATCATCTGGTGGTATAGCCAGAATTGAGGTCGTTTTGACTGCCTCTGATTCTGCCAATATATCAGCCTTGAAAACACTGCTTTGCTTAGGGAGACGAAAATCCTGTTCAGCATTGATATTTCGGACAACACTCCTGCTCTTAAGCCTACGTCAATTTTTTTTACCATCAATACAGATGGATTTATGGTTTCGGTCTCCAGTTCGCTCCTCTCTCACTCGTCTCTACTTGGAAAGATTAGGGAAGAATTGTCTTTGAAAGTCACGGTGAGACAGCATGAAGGCCCAGGTATCTGTTCAGAATTTGAGCGTGTCCTCCTTAGTTCATTTTGCAACAGTTGAGCTTGCTGATTCTTAGTACACTTTTGGTTCCAAATTTTTGCATATAAAAATAGAGCGGTAGCGGATTGAGGATGGTTTCCGTTCCTGCTATTCGTGTGGTTCTCATTGCACTAGTAGTGTCCATTCAAGTTATTCAGTATTAAGTTCATTACGAAAATTTACAAGTTTTGCTTCCCACATCAGACCGGGATTAACCTAAGCGTCACGCAACGTAACTTGCAAGATAACGCGGTCGTTAGCAAACTGTCTCCAGTTGCTCACTTAAAGTTGGTTTACTTGCATGCGGCACCCAAGGATAGATATTTTTTGCTAAAAATAAAAGACTGCGGAACAGAACAGTAGTCGTTTTTTTTACCATGCCTATGTCGCTGTAGAGCTCGTAAAATCTTCGCCTCTTAAAGCCTTCGGCAGAAAAGGTACCTACGATTTTTCAAAGAATTTTACCATCTGACGAGGTGTCATTGCCGGAATTAAATGAGCAGAGCCGTAATACCTCGAACTTATAGCTGTCGACTTTATGATTTTTGTCGAGGTGTCATTGCCGGAATTAAATGAGCAGAACCGTAATACCTCGAACTTATAGCTTTAGATTGCAATGTTCTGCCCAATTCGTCAATTCTGTCTGTACCTTCTCGTTTAGGAAATACATATATTCAGGACTATCGAAGTATTCGTTTGGAAGAAAGTTTTCAAAATTTACAAACCTCCGTAGGAAATTCTCCGTTCACTACTCGATTGAAGATAGATGCGGACACCTACAGCTGCTTTCTAAGGCTCAAATTACGGAGAACAGAATGAGTGTACTCTTGCCCCGTCGACTTCAAGACCCTTGTTATCCTTTCACTACGACAGATTCAGATTATACGGATTTCAAAATCCCCCCCATCGAGCTTTACTAATACCTTCAGAAACTGTCTTAAGAAGATTGTCAATTCTCCCATCGTAATTGGGCTTAAACTAGAAATCTTATGCGTTGCTTCAAAAATGTATGAATATGAAGCTTCGTTTGAGGCCATGTATGGCCCACAAATGCACAACACTTATATTCCTGCGAATAATTTTATTGCATCACTTTAGGATCTCGTTGTAGGTACTCCAAAACCACAATGAACATCTTAGGTGAACCTGGTGAACCATTACAGAAAGCCAATTTGATATGATTACGCGAATGCTCATATTTTAGTGGGACGGGTCAGAGGTTGAACAAATACCGCACGTCCAATCCGTATATTTATGATCTATTTGCTGTGTACTCAACCTAGGATTTTGCAAAATTAGTCTCGTAGTAAAAAGCGATAATCTGACGGTATTAAGTCTCACAAAAATGTTCAACTTCAGGGTGTACGGTAGCGGATTTATGATTTCAAAAGTGAGTAAAACTTAAAATAAAAATAAGAAACGTTTTTTATTGCTTAGTTTGTCATAAACAAAAAGTTTTTTTTTAATTTTTCGCCCAAATGCCAACCATTCAGTTGCCACGGGCTGCAGTAGGCTTAGCTGGATGTCGTGAATTTCAAAGCGGATATTTTCCTCCAGCTCCGTGACAGATTGCAGGTTATTACCATAAACTTTACTCTTAAATCCACATAGAAAAAAAATCCATGGGGATTAAGACCGGTGACGTTAGTGGCCACGGGACGTCCCTAAAGCAGCTGATAAAAATGTTCAAGGAATAAAGTCATAGTTCTGGCAGTTTGTTGGGGCACTCCATCTGGCTGAAACTATGTGTGTGTAAGATGGATGTCCTTGCAAATTGGGTATGAAAAAATCGGTGATCATACTTCTGGCTTGTCCCAATCAACCATAATCACCCAATAAAAAATGAGATATTCGGATATTTTTGAGGAATCATCGATTTGTACACCACCAAACTTTGAATGGCCCTATTTCCTTATCTAAGGCTTCAAACGGAATTCTGAAAAAAAGACCCCGATGATTCCGTTCGTCGATAAAGCGTATCAAACAGTAGCTCTTGGGCAATGTAGGTGTAGGCGTCATTGGTGTTTTAGTCTGTCGCGGATTACGTGTTCGTGTAACCTACTAGCGACAATTTTTAGCCTCGTCTTTCCACAAGAAGCAATTGACAGTCCGAAATCTTTGCATCATTGTTTCACATAACTTTTTGCGATATTCGCCTTTGAAAACATAAATCCATTAACAGGGTGTCGTTCGACTATTTGTGAAATGAGAGAATAAGACGTTTTAACGCCAAAAATAATCTCCAAAGTAGAATCCGTCTTGTCAGAAACCGCTAGAGATGAACAGAGGAGGTGATGGATGCACCGTGTCTCCTTCTTACAAAAAACGATTGTTGACTTAGCCTCTTTTGCATGTAGGCCTTTGTGCATGGTTCTGTTGAGAAACCGAAAACGACACTGATGCAACAATTATATGAAACCTTGACATTTCACCTACCTCACGCCTACCAACTTCGACTTAAAGCCTTCTCGTGTCGAGCGCCAAGTTCATAGTAATTAGACCGTGTATAGAGTTCCAAAATGACTCTGATGGGCGGTCTTTCTACGCTGAGAACGTTTCTGGTAAAAACCCATAACATAAGAAATTCGAGACTTCGCCTTGAAATTTCATTAATTCTATGCGTTATCTCTAGATCCGCAATTATGTTGATTCTACAAAAAACGTAGCAGATGTGAATTCACTCGCAAATAAAAGTACTGATAACCCTGTGCCCTATCAGACCCACTAGGTGCGTCCTTTCCCATCATTTCGAAAACAAAATATAATCATAAAACTCAAAGCAATTTCACATCTGAACTTTCCGCCAAGGTTTTCCCGGGCACCGAAAATGCGCAGATCAGCAACCCTATCAGTCCCAAAATAGCAACACTTCACACGGTATACCTACATCAAAGTATAGCCTCCACGGCAAGTCCTTATCTCAAATCCCTAACCACTATGTAGAGTATCATCGTAAACAACAAAGGTGACTCGTCGAGAGTGTTGTTTTCAGTTTTCGCATCTGAAATTATCAATCCACTCGTATCAACGTAAAACCTCAAAAAGTTCATTTCCACTAAGAGCATCTGAACTTTTAATCTCATTTTCTCTCGCGTCATAGATCACATGCACACAATTTTGAACGGGCTGGTGGAATTTCAATAGAGGGAAACGAGTTGGAAAAAAAAAAAACATCTATTGCTCCTCTCTCTCTCTGTTCTTTGGGATGCGGTAAGACGTACTATTGGATGCATATCTTTGCAGCGATGAATTGCTCCATCAGACAATAAACCATCGTCGCTGGCATCTAGCATCATTGTTGAGGGGCGATAACAATCGAGATATCGATATATCGGTGGCATGCAATAATACCTCTTGTAGTTGTTCCTTGTATCTAGATGATGTTCTATATCGAGTGTGGATGCCGAAGGTACTTGTACTTCTTGCATATACGCTCCAATGGGCCGGAGAAGGCTTTGCTTAGTTTGTACATTCGATACGCTGTGGTATTTAGATTCTCGGAGGGGGTTTACTTTTTTGTTAATGTGTTGCTTAGAAATGTAAACAATTTCAAGTGTCATGAACTGAGAGGGTCTCCGTGAAGGTTTACTTCTTCTTTGGTTGGGTTCTACGAGTATCGTGGTCTTGGAATAGGGAAATTCTACTTAAAGACTGAAGCTCGCCAAGTGTTCTGAGTGCAGTACATGGAACAAGTAGCGACATGAATGCTGTCGTTTCTAAGGAGGATTTGGTGGGCATGCAGCCATGCAGCCATGTAGATGTTGAGATACTTGATAATGGAACCTAATTGTTAAGTGGTACGGCATAAGATCTGGTATTAGGACCGTTCTTAGTGGGCACATGAGAAGCGGAAACAAATTTGACATCAGTATCATGTTGATGGTCACTAGTCAACTGGTATGTTAATCCGCTCTTCCATTTCGCGTGAAGCTTTTACATAGCTTATGTAGAGTTAGGCATCGTTATTGCAATTTTATGAAATGGTGGCGATTAGAAGAACTCTTACAAGATTTCTGGTCAATTATGGTTGTCTTTCTGAACATCTCTATATAATCCTGGAAGGGATAAATTTGCGAATCAAGCCACTAAAATGCTTAAGAGAACCTTGATGGTGGGATTTGCCAAAAAAACAGCATGTTGTCTCATTTGTTGTGTATGGTCCCACATGTCCATTATTGCAGATGATGTTTCTGTATTTTATGTCGGATCATACTTTCTGTAGCTATCCAGTGGCCCTACACATAATCGACGATTGGTGTACTAGCGATGGGTTTGCTATCAATCCGTTGAGTGGTTGTTTTTTACGATGCCTAACAACTCCTTCTCGTGGTGAAGGCTCCAGGTACTTAGACCGTGGATAGGGTTCCAATACATTTGTAATGTTTGTGTCATAAAACTAGGGCAGATGGGTAATTTCCAATACGGCAGCGGAAGAATTGCCACGATGGAATCAACCGTGGCTTATATAGATCCAGTTAGGAAGGATAGATATGTGAAGAACCTTAATGAGCTGCTTCGACATAATCGGACAACTGGTCATCGAAGAATCTCAAGAGGTAGTCAGGCCCCTTGAGCAGAGATTGTGGCGGATGAGCGCTTAATTCCATAGTGGATAATGTGGATAATTTTGAGATAATGGCCCCTGTTCTAGGGGTATGTAATAAATTGGAGCTCCCC
Organism: Rhingia rostrata; assembly: GCA_949824845.1. Classification (NCBI taxonomy): domain Eukaryota; kingdom Metazoa; phylum Arthropoda; class Insecta; order Diptera; family Syrphidae; genus Rhingia; species Rhingia rostrata. The sequence continues at coordinate 142,834,264 of OX463756.1, read as the reverse complement.
CTTCAGGTTGGGTTGCCAACACTTCCTCACCATATACAAAAAAATCTAGTTATGAGAGAGAGCGCCCCTTCAAATAACAAAGACAAAGACATCGACTTACGAGTACGCACCTGGAACGCGTGCATGCTGAACACCCCGGGTGCTACTCAAAAACTTGAATCTGACCCCACGCGGTACTTGTCAGACATCATCGTGATCCTGAAAATTCATTAGACAGCATCAGGAATACACAACCGAAAAACATGCGACATTTATGACAGCTGCCACCCAATCCTCCATATATTATGAAGCGATTGCGAGAGCCGTCTTAGGTCAACAGCAGGAAATCGACTTTCGGCCGGTTAGTGATGGCCTGTTTGTGATCAACTGTATGCAGGCAGCATTTTCAGCAACTGCTTAATGGGCATGACGTCGTGTCATAGTGCAAGAAACCATCAAACCTCCAATCAACGAAGAGGTAACGATCTGTCGCAGTATTGAGGCCATCAAGAAACTGAAGAACAACAGGGCAGCATGTTCCGTTGAATTACCAGCAGAAGAAGCGTGCAAGTGTGCACCAAACCATCAACAAAGTCTGAATGGATGAGAGCGTGACCGATGAATGGAATATCAGCTTCATATGTCCCGTCTATAAAAACGCGTCTTGCATCACCTACCCAGGCATATACTTGCTCAATGTCGCTTGTAAGAACCTATCGAACGTACTGTGTGAACGTCTAAGCCCTTCTGCAACTCCCTTATCGGCACGTACCAGTGTGGCTTCCCGCCCGTCTGATCGATATACCAAATTTCCCACAAACTCAAATTCTGGAAAAGTCTAACGAATTTCGAGTCGAGACATGTCTGCTTTTCATCGACTTCAAGGTCGCGTACGATACCATCCATCGCCTAGAGCTTTTAAAAGGGATGACGGAATTCGTGGTGCCATCAAAGCTAATACAGCTGTGTCGCCAACGATGCAACGTTCAGTTTGGAAACAGCTCATCTGAACTTTTCCAAACATGTTTCGGATTCTGCAAAAAGAGTACGTGCTATCATGCGATTCTTCCAATCTCATTCGGAATAAATAGTGCGAAGGGCAGGAGTAAATGTGGAAGGCGCTTCAACAAATCCGTCTAGCTACTGAGGTACGCAGACGCGATATCGACACTAATGGGCGGGCAATTGATGAAGAGGCGAAATGCGTTGGTCTTGAAGTATACAGGGCAAGACAATGTGTATGCTATCAACAAACAAAGTACTGTCGGCGCACAATCTTGGACAAAATGGCGCTGTTGATAGCAAAAATTTTGAGCGAGTTAGAGAGTTAGACCTAATGAATGACACATATACCTTACCCTTATCTTACCAGTCCTTATTTACGGTCCCGAGAGCTGGACAAAAAGCAGGAAAGCGGAGCAAATAGCAGCGCTTTCGAAAGCTAAATTCTCTGTGAAAATATTGGTCCTGTATGCGAGAAAGGCAAATGGAGGAGAAGATGCTACCTCGAACTTTATGAGCTGTAATAAGATGTGGATGTAGTACTAAAGGTAAAACCTCGTAGACTGCATTGGATTGGCCGCTTCGAGCGAATGGACAATGATGCTCCAGTTATAGGGTCTGAGACGACAAGGAAGACCGAACCTCCGGTTCAATGATCAATTTTACTAAATAAAATATGACATACATACATCAAGTTATCGTACTAGACGCCAAAGCGCTTGGTTTGAATAACTGGCAACAACGTGCCCAGGATCAAAGAGTATCCCAGCCATCAGGTTCGAGGGGAAAAGAAAGACCGAAACTCCGGTTTCATGATCAAGCCATAGCGGATGACATACAAAAATACAAATGTTTGAAGCAACAGGCTCGTTAGTACCCATGGCCGAGCTTTCTCGCTGATGCCATAGCGATTGTATTTAATAACTGACAGCAACGTGCCCAGGACAAATGGAATAGAAGGCTGTCTTGTCTCAGGCAGAGGTCGAGCCATTCAAGTATTGTAAAGATAGGAATCTAAATGATAATCGCCATACTGCCTGCTGGTATCTTTGATTCCATTATTGGTGGCAAAGACGACTGCATAAGGTTGTATACTGCTTTGGTTTTACTGACCTTAACCAAACTGTGGCTTCTTGCTTCTTCAACATATTTATTGGCCCAATGTTCCTTTAGACTCATTATGACAAAGACAGGAGGGTGTAGGATTAGTGGTACAGAGAAGGCATTTTTTAAATGAACAAAAGGTGGCATGCTATATTGACATAAAATATCTTGCGGATCATACAGGGCCTTAAATCTAACTTTTCCCATCATTTGTGTGTGCGAAGTTATTAGTTTTGCCACTGGAGTTTCCCTTCGTGTCTAACACCTATTCCGAATGGCAAGATATACGGCCCTAGCGAGGTATCCGTCGAAAACAAATACAAATTTTTGGCGCAACAGGCTCGTTAGTACCCAGGGCCGAGCTTTCTCACAACCAATCATGCGTGCGTGTGTACTTCTTGCATGTTGGTGGGACCTCCTGTTTTATGCCGACTCCGAACGACGAATTTGAGATAAGCTTTTCTTGACAATTGATACTACTCGGATGATTTGTCAGATCATCACGAGAGGAGGACCAGTGAAAAATCATTTAGGTGTTGCTACGGCTAGGAATCGAACCCAGACCTTCTGCGCGGCAGTTTATCGCACTAGCCATCGCGCCACTAAGCCCGTCCGAGGTATTCGTCGGAGCGGAAAATTCTCCGATTTTGTACGATTCAGAGGAGTTTAGCTTCGAGGTGTTATTCCGAAAAGCTGTTCGGAATATTTCTCCGACATTTTGTAACACACCCCGGCGAAATGCGTTGAAGCGCGTTCAGGTGCATATTTCGTGCAATTTTTGACAGCTAAGTGCAATTCTTGTTCCGATTTCCTCCGACACAAATTCTTCGCGGAATCTATTTGCGAATTGTAGTGAAGTGATTTTTCTCCGATGGCATATACCTCGAATGGAATTTAAGCCTCCGTTGCGAAAAATTATCCGCTCCGACGGATACCTGGCTAGGGCAGATATTTTCTCAGGTTTAATTCTGTTTTGAAAGAAACTATTTCTGGGAGTCATGGTTCATTTTTGTCGAAGATAAATCCCTTCCCTCCTTCAATTGGCAATTTCCTGTATTGACATGTCAAGTAGCATAGGGGCTGCTTTCAGTAAAAACATAACCTCAACACATTTCCTCATTTTTTTTAAATTTCCTAATAAAAAAAAAACAATCATGTTCAGTTAAACGAGAATAAAACTACCAATTGACTAAGTTCTCGTATGTCTTTCCTTTCCCAATACACTGTCTACTCAAGCCTACCATCTGTCGCTCGAATCTACTGCAAAACGCTTCTAGATATCGCTTAGAGATTGTAATTTATACTACGATCTGGATGGCATGGAAAATTGTTTCATGTATTGTCTTTGCCTCTTAAGGAGAATAATACAATCCCTCCCGCCCTCGAGAACTATGCATCCGGCAATAGTATCGCTCCCTCTCAAGTGTTAGCATAGTGCACTGAACTAATGACGAACAGTGAAGGCTAAACACCGAGATAGAAACAAACGACCAAGAGGGACGACGGACGACAAGAGAAGTGGCGACACAATGTAGAAGAGTAAAAAAAAAAACGGAAAGAAGAACAAAACAACATCAAGAGAGTTTAAAAATAAATAATGCACTTCATTTGAAATTATGCAGATACATAGATGCAGATAAGTACTTTGTACGTACGAGTCGATGTGAATGCAATTTTGCTCGAGTAGTTGTATGGAAATAGTTGGGGCAGAATGAATGTGTATATAGATACCCTCGCCTCGGTGGGGGGTGATTGGGAAGGTGCATGCCCCCAAGTTGCCTCCGGGTATAATTCGTAGTTGTACATCATTTGCAAAGCATAAAACATCATCACTATCCGAGAAATACTCGTACAATGCATCGGTGCAATGGTCCTTGGATTTGTATCTCTTTTATGGGCAAATAATGCAAGAAAATTAAATTGGAAATCGTTAATTGCAGCATTCGACGATGATGGATATGACTATGATGGCGGTGGGTATAAGCCTATCGCTAGCTATTGCTACTGGACACGAGAACAATATTTGCAGATACATTTATATCTACAACAGTAGTGCAGCGATTTTCCTCAATGTTTACAAATGTATTTTTTTTTTCTTTTCTCCCTTGTATTTGTTTTGTCATCGTTCCATCGATGGAGGGAATAATAATAATGATTATTCATGATGAGTATAATTTTGCAAAAAAAAAACAAAAAACACAGAGGGACCTACACTATTTGTGTTTCGCATGACTTGCGGTCGTCGGGTCTATGGATGTTTGCTAATTTAATGGATTTCGCAAGAGCTATCTTTGGTGATTGTTTGCACGACCAGTTGGTGTAGTTATGTGACATTTGTTGTAGTAATTAAGAACCAAAGCCAGAGGTAGATCTAGGGGAATTTTGGATAGACAGGTTGGGCAAATCGGGAAAAATTCATATCTATGGAGCAGATATTTGACAGGCTTAATTTGATTGCGTCATTAGTGTGGCATAGATGTTGTTATGGGGGTATTGGTTCACTTTTAAATGACAACCAGGTGCCAGTTCCATTTGGGATAGACGAAAATATTTTTAGTAAAATCATACGGTTTAAGTTCGATTTAATTGCGCAGCTGTTCATCTGAGGATTGATAAGTAATTACTTCTTTGCAGTGCAGGTCTAGTTGAACAAAGTTGTAGCTTAGCTTTAACCTTTGAACCATTGCAATTTAAAACTAAAATTTAGTTTGTAAGTAACGAAAATCCTCAAATAGCTATTCTATGTCAGTGTACCTAACTGACACCAATATAACGCATGCCAGAGTATCTTGTATGAATATTGTAAGATAGTTACTGTAGAGTCGAAGAAAAATGTCTATCCATACAAAGCGTCCAAAGCCTTTAGATGAGAACAAATCCGATACGGACAAAATACTAACGAGAGACAACCAAATATTAGGTCTCTGGTGAGCCCAGTTTAGATAAAGTTGAGAATTATTATATTTAATTTAAGGCGAATACGATGGCCGACTTAATAGGCGGTGTAAACACATGTAAACATATCAAACAAGATGGTCAGTCCACCACTACCGGTGGCTTGGACCTTAATAAATTTAACTTTTTATTCGACCTTCCGTTAGATGTTATCATAAATTAAACTAAAGTTGCCCCAGAGTCACCGCAAACATCAAAGTTTACACAAAAGATGTCGAATGAAATATAGATGTTGATAGTTCTGTACTTATTCCTGTATGGTGTGTACACAGAAGTCGGAGAATAACATATTTAATGTCGTACCAAATATAGTCCACGGTTTGAAGTAGTCTCCTAGGTGGAGTTTTCTTCTGTTGGACACGATCAGAGAAGGTGAGGATTACATTACTCCTCCTCGTCCAACAGCTTTTGCAGAAGTCATTGCTTAAGTGACCTAGTACTTTGCATTCAGGCCTAAGGGGCATTATCCACCAATGATGATACCGAGTTTTGATCTGTTCAGCCTTTTCAAGCAAAGATAACGTTTCTGGTTATAGTTTGGCCAAATTTGTCTAGATGTTAGATACGTTGTACAGTCTATCCCTCTTCAATTTGCTTTCTTGATCACATTTAGTTTTATTGATAATTTATATGTAGCGAGGATATACCTAACATTTCTACCGGTGGTAGCGGGTGGTCAGTCATCGTGCGGAAATTTGTATGGCCTGCTGAAAATTAGCAATTCAGTTATTTTGAGCAACCGCGCCGATGAAAACTTCGTCCATTACCCACTAAGGAAAGCCCTATTTAAATATTTGAAATATTTGGAAGCCTACTCTATAATGTTGTTAAACAATAAAAGATTTTTTTTTTGTTAAGATTATCCGGGCTTATTAAAACAAAAAAACTAAGGTGTGTGTGTGGTTCTTCCACCTTGGCGAGGCCGTCTGTTTTTTGGCGAATACGAACGGCTTACTTGAGAAAAGCTTTTCTTGACAATTGATTGAAGAGGACCGGTAAAAGTACTTGTATATAAATCCCTTACCAAAATGCAATTCCATTGGAATAGATTTCCAATATTATATACGTAAAACCACTTACCTAGAAAGAAAAATTAGAAAATGTTATTTTAGCGATTTCGTTTATAGGTTAACAAAAGTAAATATTAATAAACTTATAAACGGATAGTTTCTGCAATTGAGCAACTCAAAGCTCAAAAGAAGTTCTGCGTAAAAAAATTTATCGAAATCATCTCTAGAGCATGCAAAAACTGCTATTAAAGGGTCTTCCATAAGGCACTCCCTTACTTTGACAGTTGTTGGCAGCCATATTGTTTGACATCTGTCTGAATGGCCGTCATTCATTTAGTCTGTTTTGCTAAATCACATGGACGGACATATTGTGCAACAATATCTATCGGGTTTTTCAACAGGGACGCTACAAAAGTTGAGCGACAGGGACAGCCAATGACGCCATATTTCTTGCCGCACTTTTGACATTTCTCTTCAGTAAGGTTTGTCATTTCACTATGGAAAGATATACGATCCAACAATGCGTCGAAATTATTAAAATTTACAACCGAGATTCGGAGTCAGTGGCCTCAACGTTAAGAGCGCTACTTCTAATTTATGGTCGTCATAATCGTCCTAGCAGATCAACAATTATTGAGAGTCTAGTGGGAAAATTTGAATCCACAGGCACAGTACAAAATGTTCCCGTGCCAGTGAGACAAAGAAGTGACCGTAGTGTCGAGAATATTGCTGCCGTTGAGGCTTCAGTGGAAGAAAGCCCAAATGTGGCTCTCACCAGTCGTTCTCATGCGTTGGGCATCTCTGTAACGTAGTTGTGGCGATCATCCTTACAAGATTAAATTGACGCAAGAACGCAGAAGTTCGTGACTTGGGCTGAGCAACAACTTGAAACTGATTCGGATTTTCAACGAAAAATCATCTTCAGCGATGAGGTTATTTCTGGCTGAGTGGCTTCGTCAATAAACAAAATATGCGGTATTAGTCAGGCAGCAATCCACACGTACTCCATGAGTCATCATTGCATCCCGAAAAAATTACGGTTTGGTGTGGTTTATGGGCCGCCGGAGTCATTGGGCCGTACTTCTTGCGTGATGATCAAGACCGGCACGTTACTGTGAATGGGAATCGCTACCGTTCAATGATAACCGAATATTTTTGGCCCCAATTCGATGATATGGACTTGGAGGACATGTGGTTCCAACAGGACGGCGCCACAAGCCACACAGCGAATGCCACAATCAATTTATTGGAAACCAAGTTTGGAGAACGTGTTATCTCACGAAATGGTCCAGTCGCTTGGCCGCCTCGGTCGTGCTATTTGACGCCATTAGACTTTTTCCTGTGCGGCTACGTCAAGTCTATGGTCTATGCCAACAAGCCAGCGACGATTGATGAACTTCGTACGAATATCGAACGTGAAATTGCAGCAGTATCGGCCGATTTATGCTTGAAAACCGTTGAAAATTGGGTTCAGCGTCTGGACTTCTGCAAGCGTGCCCGTGGTGGCCATGCAAAAGAAATCGAGTTTCATACATAATGGCATCAAACTTACTTTCACAGGAATAAAGAATTTCATTGATATCCAAAACCGTTTTTGTTTTATTTAAAAAAAACTTTTGTAACGCTCTTATTGAAAAACCCTTTACGTGCAAACGATAAAATTGTTTTATCAATATCGGTGTTCTGTTGAGGTAACATTCCGCGGCCTTTGCTTATTTTATGGTCGCCATAATCGTCCAACCGAGAGGACCACTCGCAGTGTAGTAGATATATTTGAGTCCACTGGTTCAGTAAACGATAAACCAGTACCCGTAAAAACATCAGCGTTGTCCGTGAGGGTGTGTAGGAATTCAAGGTACAACAAACAACTTGCGAATTTTGCGTCGTGACTTGAGTCCTCACCCCTACAAATTTCAACTGACCCAGGATCTAAAGGTAAACGACTATAGACAACGATTTATGTTCGCTAAATGGGATCTGAAACAGTTGGAAACTGGCCCTAATTTTTATAGAAAAATGATCTTCAACGATGAGGTCCATTTCTGGATGGATTGCTACGTCAAGAAACAAAATTGTCGAATTTGGGGCGATATCAATCCATATGAGATCCAATAGCGTCACTGTTTGGTGTGGTTTTTGGGCTGGCGGCATAATCGGCCCATATGTTTTTTTTAGAACTATGTTGATCAGCCCATCACCGTCAACGACGAGCGCTATAGGTCGATGATTACCAACTTCGTTTGGCTTGAATTGGACAATATGGGCACCAACGACATAAGGTTTCGACAGGACGACGCTACGTGTCATACAGACATATACTGTGTATTTGGCACTGAGATGGTTCGATTAGACTCCGTTAGACTTTTTCTTGTTTGGTTTTCTAAAGTTACAGGTCTATGCGAATTAGCCACCAACCACAGTGGCCCTCAAAGCCAACATAACTTGTGTCATCGGTCAAAGTCAACATGATTTATGAGCCAGAGTCATCGAAAAATTGACATTTCGGATGAGCGCCTACCAAAGACGTTGGACATCTAAACGATGTTATATTCAATACATTAAGGCGTCGATAAGGTTTTCAAACGAATAAGCAACTTCGATTATACCTCACACTCACTTTGTTTTATTTAAATTTAGAGATATTTTTACCATTTTACCTCGTTTTTACTTAGCATTACGAAATATCCGTGTTTTGTTAAAAATGCGCTCATATCGTTAATGTCATCTATACGAGTTAAAGTGAGTTCAGCTTAAATTCGTAGAGCAATTTTAAATTCAGACATTCCTTGAAAAGGTTTCCGAACATCTCTCGAAAAAAAAATCTCGCGCATTTCGCGCCAAAACATTTGCTATCGAATTTATTATATTGACTGAATTGGCAAAAAATGGGTAAATTACTCCCAAGAAAGTGGGCGTGGGATCAAATGATCTAAAGACGAAATGCTTACATTATCATACCAAATATTTTAAAATTTTAGCGAAAAAAATAGTTTATACTGTATACGCCCTCAAAAAATAGGCGTGTCAAAAAACTTTATTAGAACGAAATAGAGATATTGAGACTGTCTTCATATATTGTTTAAAATTCTTTACGGTTTGGCCGATATGACGGTAGGCGGATTTCAAAAATTTGTACACTTGTTCTGCTGGGACTACCTAATAGTATTCAGGATTGGAGCACTTCCATTGTCTGAGTCGGACCACATGTTAAACAACACTAAAAGCAAGTTGCAAGTCTATTTTGTTTTATTTTAACTCTCACTAAACGAAACAAGAAAACAAAACGTTTTGTTTTGTGTCTTTGTTTCGCTTGGTGTCTGTTCAAACGTTTTTTTAACTATCGAAACAAAAACGTTTTGTGTGATATGGTGTGTTTTCAGCGTAAGTGGCTTAGTAGTAACTACTTTGTGAAGGAAAGCGACTGTCCAAACTTTTAGACTTTTTATTAAATTTGAAGACATAAAAGCAATTGTCGAGGAGACCTTCACCCCTCGAGGTATCCGTTCGGAACAATCTTTGAAACTAAAGTCAGTTACAATCGGAACTTATTTCGCTTTTGAGGTATCCGTTGCGGAACAAAACAAAAAAAGCATACAATCGCGTTAGTTTGATTCTGCAGTGATTCTTTCAATGCATAGCTGTCGAAAAATGTCGACTTAACGCATATCGCCAATGTGCGATCGATCACGTGCGTTAAATTTCGTCGGAAGATATGTCCAAAATGCTAATCGGATCGGATAATTCGGTAGAAAATTCTCCGATTTCGAAAGATTCGGAGAAAAAATTCTTCCGAACGGATACCTCGGTAGGGGTGCTTATATCCGTTTTGTTTATTTTTAGAGTTAAAAGGTGAACAGATATTTTTTTTAAATATATTTGGCACCACATTTTCTGTCAAACTTTCATATAAAAAAAAACGAATGAGATAGCTATTTCGAAAGTTAAGTGTGGGTGGCCGCGGTGTAGTCGTAATGTGTTCGTCTGTTGAGTGGAAGGTTGCGCGTTCAATCCCAACCAAAATCCATTTCACTTTTATTTAAAAGAAATAAAAAGGTCGGTGTAATACCTAAAAGTATGCACACCATCTTGAATTTCTTCAAATTTAACGAACACAAGAAAAAGTGACTCTCCGAAGCTAGTTCGGACACCACCCATGGAGTTTAAAAGCCTCCACTACATCCAAAATCTTTCCTATCCTCTCTTTCTTCCCCTTCTCTAACGCTCGTAATATGATAACATATAAAGGGTATTCATAACCCCTTGAGTACGTGTAAATTATAAAAAAAAAAAAAAAAAAAGCTGAGAGAAAATCTTTTATAGCCGAACTATACAATTTCATTGCATTCGGACATTTACGCACGTGGTCGGACGGAGCGATTCGACTGTTATAGTTCAGCTCTAAGTGTCAACCGACCCCTGGTGTATGGGGTCGAATGTACTTTCAGATCGTTTAAAATTTGATAATTAACTTCGATAAAGTTCCGCACGACTGCTATCACTTTTGTCCATTTCAACCACCACCGCCATACCCAGATTTATTTATTCCAAGTCAACTACGTTAACTTGTAGCTCTTAAAGATCCGTTTCCCACAGCCAAGTAGGGAACCCTTTTTAACACAAATTCGCAACGCAAAAAGCCTCTGTAATTTACCCGCGATAACAATCATCTCATTTACACTATTGCATTACAAGATAAAATATAAAAGGCTATAATTTTAATTTCGCTCCGTGAAATGCGATCCACAAAAGATAATTGTTGTTGTTGTTGTTTTTTTTGTTAAACAAAACCCTAACCACAATGTAGAACCTACTTATGTGTGTGTTTGGTTTGGTTGAGGGGGTATCTGCTTCGATTAGCATATGGAACAATGGGAGTGCATTTTTAAATAATCACGACTACAACTGGCATACGAGTATCGGTCGCAGTTGCAGTGCCATTGTTGTTGCTGGAGAGTGCAAAAAGTCTGCTCTTATATTTATTGCATTCATTTGGTTTTATCTACGCTATCCAGCATATCGGTTAAATGCGCTAACAACTGGTAGATACAATTGCTTTTGATCTTCACCCTTTTAGCTGCACTCGTAGAGTGCTCGTAGAGTGCTCGTAGAGTGACTGAAATAGTTTTTAAAACTCGTTTTGTGTAGCGTTTCCAGTCGAATGGCTTTTTAAAGATGTATTCCCAAGAATTAATTTTTTTCTGTTGAAACACCCACTACATGGTGGTGTGCCAACTATGAATATACACTTCTGCGTGCGTTTGTTACTCTGATCGCGCGTTGCCGATGCCCAATGTGTCCCGGTTTTGCAAAACCTCTGTCCCCCGTGGGGGCATTAATTGAATTCATTTGCAGCATTTTTGTGGACTACAATTATCTTCCCATTGGTGTGGTTGTTGTTGGTATCTGTGACTGTAGTGCTTTGTTTGAATCTTTTCCTCATCGTAGAGTAGGTAGATTTCGTTTTTTGTTTTTTTGTTTTTTATGGTTGCTGTAGTAATTTATTATTTTTAGTTTGCGTAGATACGATGTGTGCATAGTGGTTGGATTCTGTTTTTTTGTAAGCAACTTTCTAAAGTTGATTTGTTTTTTGTTTCTCTGTGGCATGGTTTTACATGCAATTTTAAACAAAAGGGTTTTTTGTGGTAGGGGAGCTAATTGTGTGCTACGATCGATGTAATCGATTCATCATTTTCAAGACCTTTTGCATATTTCAAGCCACTGATGATGCTACTACAATCAATCATACTTGAAAGCGAGATTAAATATTTAAAGTAATCAACAGCGCGATGGGATAGGTAGATGTTTCAGCAGTCTTCAAAGGTTGTAGGTCAAGAAAAGCACCTCTGGGCAATAAAGAGATATCGCCAGTATAAAACAGGTTAGTGAAGACATCAAAACGCTAAAGAACAAGAAAATCTCAGGTTCTAATGGATTACCAGCAAAACTCTTCGAAACGGAGATGCTGCCGAAGCCCCGGTTTTTCAGTTGTTAGTTAGGCCTGAAAATATTTTTCTTGAGATAACATATTAAAGTCATTGGGTTAGCTGGGAATTGAATGGCCCGAAAATTCTGGACCTAAGAAGAGTACATGCACCAAATCATCAACTAACATTGTATAGCCAATAAAGTGTGTTTGCCTTTTTTTCAGTAAATATTTTCGAATAACCATAGAAAGACGAAAAGAAAGAAAGTCCAACTTACAGACCAACTTTTACAAATCGTGGAAATTTATTTCCAAAATTCCAGCTGTGTTCGCCAAACTTATAACGGGTGATCCAAGTAGAGATACTTTTTTCAACAGACTTTTTTGACAAATCACGTGTGAGTCGTGTCATGCTGTCATGTTATTTTTGTTTAGTATGTTTGGCATTTCATAATGGAAAGACTTACGCGTGAACAACGTTTACAAATTGTTCAATTATGAAAATTCACGTTCTGTGAGGAATGTGTTTCGTGCACTTTGCTCAACTTATGGTCAACATAATCGGACTACTGAGCGTACTATTCGCAACACCATCACCCAATTTGAGACCCAGCATTCATTATTGGATAATATTCGACCGAATAGACCACGTCCAGCACGCTGTGAAGAAAATATAGCGGCCGTAGCTGAGAGTGTACACGAAGACCGTAGAGAGTCGATTCGGCGCCGTTCGCAGCAACTCGGACTGACGTATGGAACGACTTGGCGCATTTTACGGCAAGATCTTAAATTGAAAGCGTACAAAATACATCTTGTGCAACAACTGAAGCCGCTCGACCTTCCCAAGCGACATCGCTTCGCTCTATGGGCTCTTGAAAAGTTCCAAGAAGATCCGACGTTTTCGAGGCAAATTTTGTTTAGCGATGAGGCCCATTTCTGGTTCAATGGGTATGTAAACAAACAAAGTTGCCGCATTTGGGACGAAGAGCAACCTGAAGAGATTGAAGAACTGCCATTTCATCCAGAAAAAACAACGGTTTGGTGTGCTTTGTGGGCCGGTGGAATCATCGGTCCATATTTCTTTAACAATTATGCCGGTGCGAACGTAACCGTCAATGGCGACCGTTATCGTGCCATGATAACCGACTATTTGATGCCTCAAATTGAAGCTCGTGATATCGCCGACATTTGGTTTCAGCAAGAAGGCGCCACTTCCCACACATCGCATCAATCAATGGACTTATTGAGAGAACATTTCGGTGAGCACATAATTTCACGTTTTGGGCCGGTCGATTGGCCACCAAGATCGTGTGATATCACACCGTTAGACTTTTTCCTGTGGGGATATGTAAAGTCAAAAGCTTATGCCGACAAACCCGCTTCGATTCAGGCCTTGGAGGAAAACATCACGCGTGTCATTCGCCAGTTACCAGTCGAAATGCTCGAACGAGTGATCGAAAATTGGACTCAACGGATGGACCATCTGCGACATAGCAACGGCCAACATTTGATAGACATAATCTTCAAAAAATAAATGCCAAAGAATGTTCTTTCAAATGATAATAAACATTCTCCATTAAATTTGAATTTTCTGTGTTTTTTTCTTTAAAAAAGTAGGGAACCTCGAAATGGATCACCCTTTAGAGCACTTCGTCAAGTTTGCGGTGCGCATAATCGTCCTCCTAAGCAGCTAATATGCGATACTATGGAACGAATCATGACCACATTTACTCTTTTTGGAATTATTCATGGAAATCGAGTCCGTACCGTACGTACAGAAGAAGCCATCGCCGCTGTTGACGTGAGGGTGACAGACGACCCGAATTTATCGATCCGAATACGGCCGTTCTCAGCAACTCGGTATCTGCCCGTCCACTGCTTGTAAATTTTTGAGGAAAGATCTTGTCCTACATCCATATAAGATCCAAATGGTGCAAGACATATAGCCATCGGACCATCAATCGATCGGTGCAGATTTCATCGTTAAATTATCTTGAGCGAGGTGGTTCATTTCTGACTTGACGGGTATGTAAACAAGCAGAATTGTCGTTATTCGAGTGGGCACAATCCTTATGATACTCTTGAGAATCCATTACATCCCGAAAAAATCACTGTTTGGTGGGGTTGACATGCCGAAGGCGTCATCGGCCCATTTGTGTTTAAATCTGAAACCGGTGCCGACATAACCGTGAATGGCGATTGCTACAGGCAAATGATTCGCGATTTTTTTTTTAATATTTCTCATGTCATTTCAAATCATTAATTTTAGGAAATATGGTTCCAATAAGATGGCGCAACATGCCTTACAGCGCGTACAACCGTGACTCTGTTAAGCCAAACGTTTGGTGCCTGTATTCAAGAAATGGACCTGTGAATTGACCACATCGTTCAATTTGACGACATTGGAATACTTTTTGTGGGGGACGTCAAATTTCCTGTCTATGAGAGATAAATCAGTAATTATTGATCACTTAGAATCCAACATTCGACGCACTGTTGACGAAATAAGACCGACTATGATCGAAAAAGTAGTGCAAAATTGGACCGATTGGCGTTCATAAGGCGCATTCGCGAATGCCATATGCAAGAAATTATTTTTAAACATTAAATTCCATGAACTTATAAAACCCAAATGTTTGTCATTCCATTGAATTTGTTGAGTTTAATTTAAAAAAAAGTCCAAGTCCAACTTCTGGCTTAATAGATCGACCCTTTATCAAAAGACCATTGAATATCAAGCCGGCCAATCCGCCTTATACACGATTTTACCCATACTTTAACTCTAAAACCTTTGGCTCTGCGAAGACTTCTAGCAAGTCCATCTATTAACTACAGGTACCAGGTAGAAGTTCAGAAGAGCTTAGAGAAGTTTTAGAGAAGCCTCGATACATTTCAATGATCTACAGGACAAGCAGTTGCAGCGGAACTGGCGTTGTGCTAACTGGCACAATTGTACTTGATCTTCGTTCCCTTTGCTGGACATACAGAGTACATGGAAATAGCAAAATAACGCCCATGGACGAATTCGAAATGAATGTAAGCTTGATCCAGTTATTTTGCCTAAGGCTGCGCGTACCTTAGTGCGAGGAAGCGATCCGATAGGAGAAGCGATGCGACAACGATTCGAGATGCGATAATTAGATGCGACAAAATTATTTAAAAATTGCACCACACAACACAAGCACTGAAATTACCTGTCTGATTTGTTTTCTTTAAACGTCAAAACAAACACTTCTCGCACAAATCGATTGTAAAAGTTGTCAGAAGAGTTTGTGTGTGAGAAGCATGCGAGAGGTTTGCGAGAAGCTCACATTTGTTGCATAAAAAATAGGTACACTGTGCGCGTATGCATAAGAATACATGCGAACAGTTTTCCCGAACTCAAACGATTCTCGCATCGCATCGCTTTCTCGCACTACTGTACGCGCAGCCTTAGACTGGAAAACAGGTCATGCCTCATTTTGTTTCGAAGCATTTCATCCGATCTTTTCCAAACATGTACCAGATTTGGGCAGAAAGATGCGCTATTGTGCGGCTTCTTTAATCTTGTGGTGGGGCAGACAGCGTGTAAAGCAGGTGCAGACACTGATGGAAATATCTATTTTCCACAAATCTGTCCAGCGCCTGGGATACGAAAACGGTATCGATATCAGTCTCTCTCCACTCATTCCAGTGGACAAGTCGACTCTCCTCAATCCAGACCTCAATGACGGAATTGGTAGGCACACCAGCCTGCGGTTTCAACCTTGGCTAGGGAATATACTTTCAGGAATCAGAACGTTCATAACATAAGCATCACTAGAATATGTCTGATGAGGAGAATTAGTATTATCGGAAATATCTAGATCTCCATCTGTCTGTTTACAAGTTGTTATCGTAAATTTCTAACAGAGGCTGCCTCCATTAACTCAGGTGCATATCGTTGCTGTTCCTCACTTGCACGCTATTTGTTGTAAAGGTCAAAAAATATATTAATTGCCTGACGGACGAGATTCGTTGCGCAACTTGCAAATTGACTTTGATACGATACTATGAAGTTATTTTCCCAACCTCAATAATAGCTCTATAAAGCGAGTTATCTTGCATGTCAATCCACAAGGTATTCACTAGGCTAGGCTACAGTATGCAGGAGACCAGTAACGAATATTGATAGGGTTCTCCAAAATAACTTGTTTTTCGAAACAACTACTTGTACATCGAAGTATGTCACATTCAATTCTTCGAAGCTAAGATCTCTTTGCTTTTTTAAGCCAATATTATCAAGCTACTTAGGTTCAGTTTTTCAGTGTGATATCATACTAGTTTAACTCAGGACTGGAAAACCAGAACTTATTAAATCCGTGATTATGGGCGGTTACTGCTTTTATACAACTTTCAATCTGAAGCGAATGGTTCTACAGTGCTTCTGAGTAACACTTTACCGATACCTATTGAGGTATATTCGAACTTAAGTGTTGTCAAAAATAACGGGTGATTTTTTAAGAGGTTTAGAACTTTTAAAAAAAAAAAAAAACACAAAAAATTCGAAAAAATGAATGAAATATTTATTTGAATCGATAGTTTGAACCTTGCAATTAAATGTTTAAAGATAATTTCATGCAAATGTTGACCGCGGCTGCGTCTCAGGTAGCCCATCCGCTGAGTCCAATTTTGGCATACTCTTTCACACATATCGGCCGGTATCTCACGAATGAATGCATGGATGTTGGCTTCCAGTGCGTCAATCGAAGGGGGCTTGTCCCTATAGACATTAGCCTTGACATACCCTTACAAAAAATAATCTAATGGTGTCAAATCGCACGATCTAGGCGGCCAATTGACCGGCCCGAAATGTGAAATTAACTGTTCACCAAACTCGCCTCGCAATTGCGCCATTGTTTCGCGTGCTGTGTGGCATGTGGCACCGTCTTGTTGAAACCACATATCATGCAAGTCAAGAACTTCCATTTCGGGCAAAAAAAAAGTTTGTTATCATCGCTCGGTAGCGTTCACCATTGACAGTAACGCTGCGATTCGCATCATCTTTGAAGAAATATGGCCCAATAATGCCGCCGGCCCATAAACCGCACCAAACAGTGGCTTTTTCGGGATGCATTGGTAGCTGTTGCAATGCTTCTGGCTGACCTTCACTCCAAATGCGGCAATTTTGCTTATTTACGTACCCATTCAACCAAAAATGAGCCTCATCGCTGAACACAATTTTTCGATAAAAAAGCGGATCCTCGGCCAGCTTTCCAAGAGCCCATTCACCAAAAATTCGGCGTTGTGGTAGGTCGGCTGGCTTTAGTTCTTGCACCAGCTGTATCTTAAAAGGCTTTACGCCCAAATCCTTCTGCAAAATTTTCCACGTAGTGCTGTAACAAAGGCCTAACTGCTGGGAACGGCGCCGAATCGACATTTCGCGGTCTTCTGTCACACTAGCTGATACGGCCGCAATATTTTCTTCACTACGCACAGTACGTAAACGTGTTGGTGGTTTAATGTCCAACAAAGTAAATTTGGTGCGAAATTTGGTCACAATCTTCCGAATAGACAGAAGGTCGAGAATGCCGATCATAAAATGGAAGCAGCGCGCGATGAACATTTCGTACCGAGCACGAATTTTGATAGTAAAATTCAATAATTTGCAAGCGTTGTTCATTTGTAAGACGATCCATGGTTAAATTGCAAACCAAACTGAAGCTGTTTGACAGTGACACAAGGTACTAAACACACGTCAGCTGTCAAAACCAGTGTTGCCAAAACCAAACCAGCTAAAAAATCACCCGTTATTATATCATACATTTTTTCATAAAGCCGTCTTAGATGGGCAACTACCGAAAAGTTTATTGTTTCAACATTCAATCGAATGCTGTTGCTTTCCTAATACTTCGTGGAAAAAGCTCTACCGACAATTTGAAAGATATTTTCGAACTACAGGCATTATAGAAGCTATCACCACACATATATTTGTAAGCTTAGTTGAAACACTGCATGCTATCAAGGTTTATCTTAATTCTATGGATGTGAAAAATCTTAAAAAATCACCTACCGAAGAGATACTCTAAAATCTCCAACTTTAGCGCAGCAGTACATGATACGGAAGCTTTATACAAGTAATTGTCTCAAGAAAATGAACATTTAAATTTGATCGAATGAATTTTTTTTTGTGGTCTTGCAGTAAACGGGGATCTGCCGATTCACAACTTCCGAAAAAATGTTTAATATTAACAACTTTCAGATTTTGTAAGCAGCTAAGCGCGGGATTCCTGGTTCAAATTCAGAAGGTAACACAACCTATGTTTCCATCACTGACCCACCCCTTGCAAAAGTTTGATCAACATCCAACTGTCATGAGAAGCTTTTCAAATCGTGTGTTTAGAATCGGCGTTAAACTGGAGGTCCGAAAATATAACAAAAATAGGGCAAAAATATAACTTCTTAAAACCGGGTCTAAGGACAGAGACTCTGATTCAATTCCTGAATGGCAACTCTGGTTAGGAAAAACCTTGCATTTTAAGTTTAAGGTGGCCTTGACATGACATGACGCAGAGTCCTCGAACCCCAGTCCAAATGGTAGACTAAGCATAGAGGAATACACCGTTTTAAGGACTTCAAGCAACCTAAAGTGATGAATTGCACTCAGTTCATGCCGAACTGGACATGCTGCTTGGGGCTTGATAATTAATCTGTGTGGCATTCAAAAGTTACTTCTATCAAAAATGCCAAGTTGTTGGACAATACACGCTCTGATTTGCTGATATTAAGGACTCTAGGGCCACTTGCACCAACTTAATGTTGGCTAGCTGTCTGAAATTCCCTGGATATTTAAATAAACAAGCTTGGCGGCAAAATCAACCTCAAGGAATGATTTCCACAACATCTCCTGATGAATTTAAACACCAGAACATGCTGAACCGGTTTCTCATTTCCTTGCAAGGAAAAGCTTTAGAAACCTTCTCCTTCATCTCAATAATAGTTCTGATTAAGTGTATTCTACCATGCCTGCAACCGATACCGTTCTCAGGCCACTTGACAAGCCCCAATGGTCCCATTATGTCTACATGATATACCTTTTGCACAGAGGAAAAATCGATTGAAATCCATTCGTTAATTATTCACGCCACTGCATTGGCTGGGTCGTCGTCGTCGTGCCCCATACCAATCTATAAGTGGCGTCATTATAATTCAGTTCATCCTCTTCACATAGGTAGCCTATGTGCTCCGCTCCAACGGAATCTAGAGCACAAACAGAGAGTCTCCTTTAACTAATAACTCAGTCGTCGGGTTTGTTAAATGGACCCCAACCCCCATCACCCATCTGCTTCCTCTCTCTCTCTCTCTCTCTCTCTCTATCGCCCAGGAAGACGGAAGTGATTTCGCCAAAAAGAAATAATTGTCTGCGCCACGCGAATTTATTTTCGCGATTCGCATCCATCGGAATGGGAATTTTTCGTGTGCGTAAAGTGATAGATTGCGGAAGTTAAATGGAGATACACAAGCTTGATTAAACAAGCAGCGCAAACACAATGAGCGGATTATAGTCGATCTTCCGGTGGCAAAACTGCGTGTGTTCCGTTGAGAGGCTATATACAAACATGACAATTAAGATTTGGGATGTTTATACGTACGCACTCTCTCTCTACCGCTGTATGCGTGGCAGAGGTATAGAGTATCCTCCACTCAACGCCAACGCAATTTTCCATTTTTGAAATGAAATTTGTTTCCACTTTATGGTGACATGGAAAATGCGGTGCAGCAATTTATTTCATGCTACAGTAGACCTCAATAAGCTCCTCCAATAAAGCCAAAGCCAGTATGACAGCAGTGACGATGTCGACGACGACTAACTCTCTAACTCTCTATAGAAGGCCAATGGACACAACTGACAAAGTATCTTTAGACGTAGGTAGAGGTAGGTTGGCTATGCTGCAGCGTTTGGTCGAGGCAAAGTGGACAAAGAAGTCAATCGCGATGTGGAAAGGTGACGGTGTAACCGGTCGAGCAACCTTTTCGGGCTTGATCTCTATCGATGACTACAATTATTTTTCATTATTTATAGATTTCGCTTACAGATAAAAACGAGTGAACGAATAAAATCCGTGAGAGATTCATTGGCCAGCCGAGCTTGGAATCAAGGGATTTTCAGATGTAATTTGGAGTTAGTTTCTCATTTCTTTTCTTTTGTGCGGTTCAATTGGCCCGTGGGGGGTTTTTGGTTGCTCAAGTGTCAGTTGGCGGTGGAGAGGTTAATGAAGTGAGCAGCACTGTGGAACACGACTTTTGTAGACAGCGGATAGAGTCATTGTTACGGATCGTTAAAGTCGGATCAATGAGATAGATTTGTTGATGGGTCGGTTTTTTGGGGTTAAGGCACACAAAACATAGACCACAATGGGGGCTTGGCTTTGTGCTGTTCGAAATTATTTGTTTGAGATTAGAATTCGTTTTTTTCGGAAAAGGTTATTTTCGTGACTTTAAATAACCATTTTGTGAAAAAAAAAGTGTTATTGGGAAAAGTAATCAGTGAAGTGTATACTTTTTTGTGATTGGGTTGGGAAGGGATAGCTTCGACTTGAGCAATTTGTTGCTTGATAAGCAATACATGAGGTGAGACTATTTCTGTTCGGATTTACACAGATAGGGTTTGACTATGCTTGCTTACCTTACATGATATGTAGTAAGAGTTATCACATGTTGACGGTGTTGCAATAATTAAAACGCACCAGGAATTGATCAATTTTTATAAAAGCAAACAAATGGCTTATCCTATGTAAAGTTGAAATATGTTTTTGGTCTTTTGTAACTAGGTAATGAAATCGATACAAAAATTTCAAGCAGTAGCTCTAATAGATTGAGTAACAATATTTATGATGGTAGTTGGCTGTTGAGTGGAAGCTTGTATCATAAAAGCCCATGAAACGATTTTTCAATGAAATAAAAAATGTTCAGTTGCAATACGTAAGGACGATTTGTATCCAAATTGGAAAGAGCAATCTACATAGATCAATCGGAAATCAATTTCGGAATAGGCTCTGAAGTTTACTCTTAAAAAACCGGTCCAGCCAAATCTTTAAAATCACCAGATTCATGTAGTGGACTACAAACAGAGATCCTAGTCATACTCGAAACTTGCGCTTGGACCATGGACAGGACATATCGTGTAAATTAACCAACAAGTTGTTTCCAAATAAATGGCTTCGAATCTTAAATGCTTTTACCTCTAAATTGGGCACCCCGATGGCGAAGAGGAGTATCACACACCACACAGCGTCTATGTCAGTGTCCCCCAATAAACAAAAAATATTTGGTTGACCATATTATGAATGATAGACCTATAGCTCAGATCATCCGCTTCTACAAAATATCGGCCCTGTGTGATTGTCTCTTTAGGACCATAATAGCACCCAAGTATCATCTTATAAAGCTACCATAATCCTTTCTTCTTTTCAGGAACTTTTAAGGGGTATCGCTAAGGGCATACGTAAAAACATACAAGCCGGACCTCTTATCTGACGAACCTATCAAACCTTACCAAGGACAAATATTGAAAAAATAAAATACTCTGTGAGTTTATAAAAGAAAACAAAAAACAACGTAATCGTGGTTCCATAATGAGGGAACCACCCATGATGTAAGTCATCAATACACCAAAACACATAGCTTTCCTATTCTTTCCAGGAAACCCTTTCCCAAAGAGCGTGCTTAACCCCATTCAGAACTTTTTAATGGCGCGATGAGAAATGAGTCCTTACTACGGATGTCCAATTGGTGAAATGTAATAAGCAAAGGAAATAATAAGTCAACACTCACAGATGTCAATAGGGTTCATGATTCATGGGCATATGTTCCATGTGGATCTCCAGCAAATAAAGCTGCAAAACTTGCATTTACTTGAAAAAGAAGAAAATCATCAAAAGACCCAAAGTTGCTATTTTCATAACTCTTAAACATAACAATTGGTTAACAAAAAGAGTATCGAAAAAGAAGGACGATTAGCAATGGAAAGCCGGAGTAAATCATGTCCGAAATCAAAAGGGTCTGTAAAAATTGTCCGATTACTTTTGTTCACCACTGTTGTGCTAGAGTTAAGCCAACGGTTAAGTCATACAGATGACGCATTTAGAACAAAAAGCTGCAACTTTTGCTCACCAGCTTCATGGTACATGCGGGCGGTGTGTACGTGAACACACGAGAAACTAGATCCAAACATATGGCGGGCTGTGCCAGTACGACCCGCCATAGAACAATTTTTCTTGTATGCAGTGCGTCATCTGTATGACTTTACAATCTTTGGCTTAGCTTAGCACAACTTGTTATAACTTGAAAAAAATTACCCAATTGAGACGGCTGTAAGTGGTCAAACTGTAGAAAGCTCCAATTCGGCGACCCGAAGAGTGGACATAATTGCTGCTGTAGATGAAATCTGTGCAGATACGACCAAGTGAAGGGAATCTCCCGAATTAATAAAGTAGCCGCGAAAGTAAACTGGTGATTGTCACACTTTTTACACAGTTTGGCAAAGATAATGCTCCCATTATAGGAGTCATCATCAACGGTAGCAATAACCACCCAATTTGTATAGCCGGTGTATTTTGCATGGCACATGATGTATTTACAACGTCGGCAGTAATATCAAATTTATAAGATCTCTCAACGTTGGTGTTTTGGTTAATTTGGTTCCGTCAATGTGTTTCTACCATTAGTTGGTGGATGCGTTGTAGTATTAATGTGTTCACCTGTTGAGTGGATGGTTGTACGTTTCATTCCAGCCAAAATCAAACCCTAATTCAAAGAAATTAAAATAAAAAGTTCGGTAGTAACTCGTCTAAAAAGTCTAAAGCAACTTCAAAATTCTGAGAATTAATAAACCCAAAAAAATTGATGCCCCGAAGCTAGTTCGGACACCTGTGGAGTAAGTTTCCACTACATGCAACATCTTTCCTATCACTCCCTTCCTCTTCTCTAGCAAAGTCTAATTAAACCAGACCCGGTTTATCCAATATCGTCCATTCATGCGCGACTTTCTACAAAACCCATACATACACAGCGCACGCCTTCGCTACGGAGGATCCTTGGGTCCCCCCGGACCGGATTATGTTTCTGAATTTCCATTTGTACCCACGAACATACATATCTTCATCGAATCTTCGAATAGGAATGAAGGTTTCACCTGTCAGAAGCACAGCTTACCAGCTATTCACCCTAAGAACGGTAATTGGGAATGCCTTTGGAATACATCAAACCTGTCTATATTCGATTTTGTGGATTTCGGGAAATCATACAATAGACTCGCCTCAAGAATGAAACCTCAAAAAGGAGACCATCTGAACTGCGCCTCAAAATCGCCTCTTGGAGTGCGCACCTGGAGGCAGTTAGTTAAGGACCGGGCAAATCGGAGAGGCATGTTGGTTGAGGCCCAGGCTCATTCCGAACTGTAGCGCCACTTAGGTAAGTAAGTAAGTAAGAAACTGTCTACCAACAACCTGATCATCACTTATCAGTTTGGTTTTAGGCCAGAAATGTCCACAAAAAGTCCAAATCGATACCGACCACCTATTTATGCCGCACACGACAGCATGTATAAAGACGAACAACACAGAGCCATGTCATGTCAAGCTTTGGTATATCGACCAAACACATACGGGTATGTAGGATGGCGATGGGAAATTCACGCTGCTCCGCCACATTTTATACCAAAAAGGGATTTAGGCAAGGCGACACATGACAGTGACTTCTTCAATCTCAGTCTTCCATAAATCGATGCAACTAACTACTATCATACCCCGACGATATTGACATTATTGGTCGGACTAAACGTGATCTCATAGCTAAGTTTGATATAATGGAAAAGGAATTGGCAAAAATATGTTTAACTGTAAATGAGGGCAAGACCAAATATAGAAAAGGTGAGGAATAGACTCATCCTCTTCCAAAGCAGCTCATAAGCAAGTCATTGCTTAGGAGGCATAGGCTTTGTGCATGTAGACCCATAGAGAAGTGTACTGTAAGGACATCGAAGGAGTTCCAAGTTTGATTCCATGTCGAAGTAACACCTGGCTGTCAATTCGCGATGATCTGACAAACATTCGTGTCATGAAAATGCTTAAAATAACTCAGTCGAGCAAGGGCTAAATATTCAAATGGGAGGTTATGAGCAAAATTTAAGTCGGCGGTCCCAATGATTACGTTTACCCAACAAACTTCCATTTTCTGAGTTAACCAATATGTCGAAGAACTGTACTTTCATGCAGAATAGCTGGCAAACTTATAGAGCCGGACAGTGGGACATGAGATGGTCTACATACTTCATTTCCTTTTCGTCTGCAGTCAGTTGAGTAGTCTCCTAACCTTTAAGCCCTGTATACTTTGATGCAGTGACAGGTAAAAACCCTTACGAACCTCAAAAGGCTTTGATCATTTGTTGTCAATGTTGAGCCATAGACTACGTCACACCCACTACTGGTGCAACATTGGTTAGATAATCTAATCTAGCACCGTGTTGAAGACTGGTTAAAACATATCCATCATCTAGCATTGGGTTACGATTAGAGGAGCATATGGCCTTCTAGTTCGAAGCATCCGAAAACACAACGGCGTGATGATGTAAAGCTCTAAGTACCTACCAGGAGGTAATCCTTAGACCTGTTTATTCTGAATGAAAACCAACAATCTGCAGAAGAGGAGAGCTGAAGCGGAAGCCCTAAGCTGATGCAGAGCATACATTACTGCCATCCAGGAAATACGATGGGATTGGCCGGCCAAAATAAAGATGAAAAACTGTGATATTTACCACGGACCGTGTTATGAGAGATCCTATACAAGACCCAGATCTTCTCAGTCCTGCTCTATGGCGCTGATGCATAGACCGTATGAAGAAATACTTTGTCGTCAGAAAACTCCACATTGGACGTATAAGATGGCTAGGAAATGTAGAGCCAATGGACACCAATACTCCGGCTTTCAGAGTCATCGATTCCTAGTCAGACGTCGGCCGCAGTAGAGAAACACCTCGCTTAAGTGGCGCGCACAGGTTGAAACCGACCTAAGTCAAATTCAACTAACGTGAAGATCCGGGCTAGTTGGAAAGGCATGTTGGTTAAGGACCTGGTTCATCCCGGACCGGAGCGACACTTAAGTAGGTAGTAAGTTTGGGAAAACATTTTTGGGGTAGAATAACATGTGCAGTGTAGTAATCCCCGCGGTAATAAGCCCCAAGGGGGTTATTTCCCAAAAGGACTATTTGTTTTTCGAAATGGAAAACAGCCCCGCCACCACAAAGCATTAACACCCACGGGTGTAATTGCCATTTGGAATTGGAATTCCATTTAGGTTTGGTTTATGCAAAGCTTAAATGAGAGTGGCATGCATGCTGCCCCCTACAACCCCCCCGGCCTGGGCTCACTTTTTAGTTTTGGGATGTGTACGAGTTTATATGCTGCAAAGGAAATAAACCGCACAAGCAAAAGCATTAGCACAGCATGACTTATTTCCATTTCACATATGATATAAGCGCCGTGGGGGCTATTTCCTATTATTAAACTGCACCAGCATTAAGACTGCCAATAGCCCCTGATATTTTAAAGTCGATGAAGAAGAGTTTTAATCCATGGACTGTACATGAAAATAAAGGACAACAATGTTTTAATAAATCGATTCAGCGATAATCTGATGATTCACACGAGTAGTATCAACTGTCACCACCAAAAGCTTTTCTCAGCTTAATTTCAAGTTTGACTAAGACCTTCAGATTCAAAATAAAACTAGAGGTGCTTCCAAATGTGTAAACCCACTCCTGAATAGTTGCTAGGCCTTGAGTTTTAACAAGCCTGTTTGCATTTTTTTTTTCTTAACTAATATTTTAAACGTAGAATGTGGTCCTTAAAACTCAAACTGCCATTTCATACTTAAAAAAAAACAGGATCTCCACTTTCTCAAGACCACCATTAAATGTTCCACTAACTCAACAATTCAGCGCGCATGGCTAATTAATTGCCTTGCACTGAAAATTGTAACACCACAGAATTCCATTACTCCTGATGTACTCGTATTGTAACCAAGTAAAAAAAAAAGAAAACCACAGAAATAAGCAACAAACAAAATGTGGTGACATTCCACAGGATTCCATTCTCTGGCCGTATTTCTTTTTTAAATCGCACACGAATCCAAATGCTCTCTCGACTTTCTTCAGCATGCTCATTTAATTTTTACGAGTTCAGCTTCTTGCGTGCAAAGTAAGTAAAATGCCATCTCCTTTAAGGAAACTTGTTTGCCCATATTTCCTTAAGCAAAAGATAAAATTAAAAAAAAAAACTATAAAACACAAAATACCACATAAATATGGCACGACACCGATTGCGAATTTTCTCGTAATTACTTTTACCAGATGGCAGGCATACTTGCAGCTTGTACTTTATAAGCACTTTTTGCTGTGCTCATTCAAGTCGTGTTGACGTACAGAGTCGTACGTTAAATGCTTTAACAATCGTTTCGACTCGTTGGACCAATCGAGAAAACCCACACGATTAATTATTTTGGACATCGCGCAATAAAACCAACCCGCGATGATGATGGTGGCGGTGGCGGCGCTAGCGATTTGCAAGCAAACGAGTTGGGTTAGATTTTTTGCTCTGCTCGAACGAGTACAAGTATCTAGTATCTATCTTGATTTGAAATGCAATTGAATTAATTTTTAATTAAAGCGCATTGTAATAGGGAGTTGCGATATGTTGCAAGTGTGGGTGAGCAGCTATGACTAAGTTGGAAATTGCATGTGTTGTATGTGAACGAGGTGCAATTGGAGGATGTTAACAAGGAAATGGAATGAAACTATAATTGGAGCGATCCAAGTGGAAGATTCGTAACATTTTGGAATCCAGTTATATAGAGGGCCTTGTATGAAACCAAAAACTCATGGCTCTTTCAATTGATGGAGGTTTTTGGCCTGGCAGCGGTGCAAGGGCTCACTTACCACCATGGAAGTGCTTGATAAGTACCCTAGCAATGTAAATGTAAATGTATCCACAAACATACAAGAGTGTTACTTATAGTATTATTGTTCCATGATTGCAAAAATGTAACTTTCTCTTCGAATACACAAACGATATACAACTCAGAGTTCTAATAGGGTAGCGCTAAGACAAGGTAGAGTTCCTAAAGCTTACCGAAGATCGTGGATATGTATGAGGTTGCAAAATCCGCCAAAATCAATCGATCATATGACAAAGAGTTTAACTTGCAAGGAGCAGTTGCCAGCTTTAGGGCTCATTTATCAAGAAGAATTGTGTGTATCCAGTCATGTGAGCGTATTATACAGAACAAATTAACCCGGATGAGTGCTTTCCCCCGAGAAAAGAAAAATTACACGTTGAACGAATCCCACTGTAGCAAGCAAACGGTTTCCCCACCTTGATATTCATAAGGGGATATGGCGGTCTCCAGATCAACGAACAACGAACGAATCGAATTACGATAAACTAGAGGTACGCACACGGTCTTTTGGATGTCCAAACATTCCGAGGGGTTGACATCGTCTCTGACCACTACCTTGTTGCAACAAACCTAATAATGCGGACATCCACCACGCCAAAACAAATCAGAAATACTGTGAAAAAAAATGTATGTTGCAAGAGACCGACAGGTCCTTCCTTAACCTATCGATTAACACCATATCACCAGCATCCAATGACGAAGAACAATAATTTGCTAGGTTTCTGGCGCCTACCACAAGAAACCCGTGGTTTGATAGGGAATGCCGATAGATGCTCGTTGCCAAGAACGACGCCTACAAGGCAAAGCAGCGGATGAAGACGAGAGCTGCCATTGAGCTTTCTATACAAATCAGAAGGACAGAACACAAGGTTTACAGAAAGAAGAACAAATATATATCTCCTATAGAGGATATAGACAGGTGTCACTTCAGGAATGATGTTAGCAAGTATTACCAAAGAGTAAAACGTCAAACCCGGGGATACAAGGCGCAAACAGGATCCTATCAAAAGCAAAAGCAAATATCGTAGTTGAGACACAATTCGATGCTGAGAATATGGAAGAACCACTTCGTCAGAGATTTTTAAACGGCGATGACGAATAATTCCTTGCTGTCAGGCTGAACGAACAATTCAATATTGGCGGCGACAGCAAAAACTACCAGCCACCCGACCTAAATGAATTGAGGATAGCAAAATCTGAACATAAGCTTTGCAGGGCTGCCGGAAATGAACTTCCAGCCGAGCTTTATAAAATCAGAGGAGGTAATCCGGTAAGTAACATCAAAGAGTATAACACTACAGAGAGTACCCATCACAGCCGTTTCACACGCGGGCGGTAAGTGCGAAGGGGAATTTTCGAAGATCGTATGCGTCGGCAAGGCAGTTGTTTGATGCTGGGGTATCAATATCAGTACCCCACATAGAAAATATTCGTTGTATGAGATGAGCACTCTATGTAGTTCTATACTGTTTGGTAACATCCACTAATTCTTACGCCAAATCCGGTATGCCTGAAGAATGGAACTTCAGCATCGTTTGTCCGATTCACAAAAGAGGGATACCCTCTGAACTGGGCCATTTACAGAGTCACAAATCTCCTCAACATCGCCTGATGTTTACCAACAACCTTATCGGCCATTTTCAGTGTGGTTTTAGGCCAGCAAAGTTCAAAGCTGATCAAATCTTCATACTTCCACAGATCCTGGAAAAACGCAAGAAATCCAAATTGATACCCACCTCCTATTCATCGATTCCAAAAGCTTCGTACGACATATCTGGTATACCACCCAAATAATCCGTCTGTGCAGGATGACGATGGAGAATTCTCCCTGCTCCATCAGGATCTGAAATGACATCAGGGACGCCTTCGATACCAGAAAGTGATTAAGGCAAGGCGATGCGCAGTCGAGCGACTTCTCCAATTTGATTCTTGAGAACATTTTGCAAAGCTCCCGAGCCAACAACAGAGGCCAATCTGCCATAAATCGGTGCAACATCAGTAGTCGGACTCAACGTGATTTTTTAGCCATATTTGCTAGTATAGATAAGGAAGCGTCAAAAATATGCTGCAAATGAGGTTAAGACTAAGTTTATGTTGTCAACACGAAAGGACATACAACATCAATGAATTGGACAGAACGTCACCATTGACAGATATAACTTTGAGTTTGTACGAGAGTTTGCCTACATCATGGCTTTTAGCTCTGACAACAACATCTCGTAAGAAATTAAACGAAGGCTCTTGCCAACCGCTCTTTCTTCGGGCTAAGAAGGCAATCCAGATCATACCAGTCCTGCTCTACGATGCTGAATCATGGACCCTATCACATGCGGATAAAGAAATCCTGTTTTGAGCAAAAAATTCTCTGCAACATCTTCGGTTCCGTTTGCGTTGACATACAAGCTGTACAGCGACACACCCTGAGTCAAAAAAAAACTCCCCATTGGACGGCTAAGATGACTAGGATTTGTAGAGCGAATGGACCCCAATAGTAAGGCTCGCAGAGTCTTCGATTCCCAGCCAGACGTTGGAGGCAGTAGATCAAGAACTCAAAAAACTCAAAAAAAACTCCCCATTGGACGGCTAAGATGACTAGAATTTGTAGAGCGAATGGACCCCAATAGTAAGGCTCGCAGAGTCTTCGATTCCCAGCCAGACGTTGAAGGCAGTAGATCAAGAACTCGTCTTAAGTGGCGCGCATAAGTAGAAACCGACCTCAACCAACTTAAAGTTCGGAACTGGTGACAGTAAGATAAGGACCTTGCTAATTCGAGAGGAATGTTGGTTGACCCCCAGGTTCATTCCAATTTCCAAACATTTGGAAATTTTAAAAACCTACCACCGCATCTCGTGAGTTGATGGTCTTAACTTATTAAAGGGCGTTTTCTCAATTTGCTGTCTTAATAATCGCCCTACAGGAGAAGTTGAAGGGGTCATAGTGGACAAACTTAAGGAAACACATTCACTTCATATTGAATGTTCCTGAGTTAGTAAATCTGTCGAATCAGTACTGAAACCTGGGTAAAATTGTAACTTACTACTTGTTCTATAGACAAAAACATTCATAAGCCATTCAGTCATTTCTCTTCTCTTGGGTCTTTGCGCCATTGCCTGAAAGATCGCTTTACCACTTGTTCGCATTGTTAATTATACCGTGGCTGCGACAATTTTAAACACCAAAGATGTCAATCCGCAGCAATTTCTATTGTAATTCACAATCTCTTCATAGATTTTCTAGTCGTATGCTATGAACACATCGAACAACTTTCGATTCCAATCGAATGTCAGAATAGTGCTGATTAAACATTCACCTCCATATCCCCCCCTTTCACTCGTTCCAGACTTTCAAAGGCATCATCCCATTCAATCCAACAATTAATTACCGCCTCTTGTATTCACATCCGTGAATTGGTCGAAAACATTGAATGACCCGAATCCCAATAATTAAACTCTCGACTAACAAGTGTCATTTGGCAATCAGGTGTGTAATTAACACACCTGATTGCCAAATTCATCCGCAAAGCAACGGCTGCAATTGTTTCTCTCGTTCAAGTTCATAACCAGTAACTTTCGAAAAAAAAAAAATGGAAACCCACCACATGTGCATTGTCATTTGGGACGCTGCTTGTCCGAGCACACAATCCAAATCCATTTGAGGAAGAAATTCGCGCAGCGAGTTACCCAATAATTGAAACATCAAGCCCATTTCCAGTTGTGGTAATTGCTTGTGCCAAAAGTAGCGTGCAGCAAATTACTCGAAATAGAAATAAAATTGCTAACAATTAATTGTTAGTTGGAAACCTCAGTTGCGAGGAGTGTGTTCCTCATCAAGTGCGCCGCGCGGTAGCAACACCAGAAACCATTGAGTTCATGGCAGTTTGTGTTCATTAGCACGCACGCAGTTGTATCTGCGAATTCACACATGAACAACAACCAGGGGGATTGAGTATAACCAGCGAGCGCTTAAGCCGGTGGCATAGAGCTGTCGAGGCCTTCGACAGATTTGCAAAATCGTTGTATGAAACTGAGAAGACAGAGACTTACGCCTTGGGTTTTCCATTTGGCTGATCATTCGTTTGAATGGGATCGCGTAAAGCACTTTAATGAGTCATCAAACTGTGTGACTACTGTGTGCCTGTGTGAGTGGTGTTTTAAGTGGCTGACGGTTTCCGCATCGCAGGTCTGCGTCATTAATCTCAACTGATTTTCTATTTGAACAACTTTTTGAAAAAAAAAAACATTTTTTTCTCATTTTTGACTGCGGCTCAAGAGCGAGTAATGTCGCGTGAAAATTGTAGACTCGCTTTGAGGTGACGGTCGGTAAGCGTAAAACGAGGTGACAGAAGTTGTCATCGTTTGCGGTTGTCTTCGCAAGCATGCTCGCCTTGACTTTGTACTAGAATTATAATTTATTTCGATAGAGCTGATAATTAGCGGACAGAGGAATAATATGCGTTACCTTCCAAGATACACAATAATGCGCAACGTTTTGGGACGCCTTCTGTTTGTTTGTGCCTCATACACGTCACCTTTCCATTGGTAATCGACATGTTTATGGATTCCATTTGCGCGTTTAATTAAAATTCCATTTGCAATCGGCGATTCAATTGACGTGAGCTCTTGCCTCAGAGATCAGTCAAAGTGTGAACGCAATGTTCTAGAAATATGGACTGCGGCAAGAGAATTTCATTCGTTCTTGCATCAGAGTGAGGTAATATCTAGCGGGGGTCTAGAATGATCTTTAACGCCAGCGCCTAGAAGTATGTTGCGCACTAAACGCATTCGTGCATGGGCATCCGGTTGTCAGAAAAACATGTTCAGCTTGAAATGCTGCTACGATTTGCACTACCTTGAGGAGATTAACGTTCTAGAACCATGTGGCACTGAACTAATCACTTGAATTAGCATAGAATGAGCTTAACGTGTAGCAACACATTAATTATAGTTCACGTGCCGTCGTTGTTCCGACCAGAATATTCAATTTGTTCACTTGCTCGTGGACGTTGTTTTTTTTTTTGGGAGAACGACGCCAGCGTGGGTGAGGCAATAATTTTTATTCCAAACATGGGGTCACAGGTGTGTGTGCGACATTGGCCGAAAACATTTTTTTTTTTTTTTGAGAAGCACAAGCTTAAATAGATTTTTTTCCTAATGGCAGCTATGAGGTCAATGAAAAGTGATAAGAAGAAAACGCAAGTCACTCGGCTGAGGTTTCATTTCTAAGTGCGAAGAACTTGATCATCAATTGGTTGATTTTTCATCTTATTTGGGAATGTGTTCTTTCACTAAGACACGTCTTCCTTTTTTTCAGAAGAAGAATTTACTAGATGGAACCAAAATTGTTTTGCTTGCGATAGTTTTGTTTGTTCACGTACCCGCTGAGGTGGAAATGAACCTCATCGCTCATTATGATTTTGGTCGAAAAATCGTCCACTTTGCCCTCGAGATTTAGGGCAGGCAGCAGCGCTGATGCGTGGACTGGACTTTGTACGGGAACATGCGCAAGTCTTTGACCAAATTTCGCCTTAGGCTGGTGGCTAATTGCGAGGCACAGCGTCTGGTCGATGTTTCCGGCGACAGGTCGACATCCTCGGCAACAGCGGCGATATTCTCGGCACAACGGGCGCTACGGGCCGGCCACTCTTGACAACGTCTCGTGTGGTTCCATACTGTCCAAGGTTTGCGCAGTGTCAATGTCAACAGCACCGCTGAATCCCATATTACCTACTGAGGGTGAGCAATCAACATGTTAGCCTTCGTTTAGTCCTGAGATTAGCAATATGAAACAAGCCCTCTTGGGTGAGGGTTGTGCCATCAGGAATACTGTCTTACCACGTAGGTAAAGCATTATGAAAATAAAGTTTCAACAGCTCGGAGTGGCGGGTGTCTCATAAAACAACAAACAGATTGTCAACGTCAATAGATTGGAAATTGTCATGCTAGAAGCAATGATGGATAGGCTCATGAATGCATATAAGGAGAGTATCCGACACTCACTGCGTTGATCATGAGAATTCGACTAAGCGGGTCAAAAAATTACTTTACAGTTGTCCACATCAGAGCCATGATATTATGTAACGTAAGACTAACAAGTAAACCGCCCGACCAATGAGTATGAAGAGGCAAATGGAAAATTTATCATATAATCCACTGGATGCAGTGGCCTAGTGGTTAGTGCGTTGGACTACTAAGCACAGTGTCCTTGGATCAAATCCCTATTTCATTGCTCCAATCCTTTCGAAAGGGTAACACTGTCATGAAGAGTTTCTCAAATTTGCCATTCGGATTCGGCATTAAACAGGCGGTCCTCTTCTTTTTTTCAAAAATAATACCAAATGAAGGAAGAAGCTGGGTTTGGAGGACGGTATAGGCCGTTAATGCCAGTGCATATTCGGAGAGGATGTTAACATCGTACAGGAGGAGACTCCAACCCTAAAATCAATTAAAATTGTGGAATTGGTTGGAAAGTACGGCCATCACCATAAGTATAGAACGTTTCAAATCGCTATGCGAAGAGTCTCTTTTCAATTGGTAGCACACAAGCCCAATGTAGGTTAGCTTAGGTCTGGCACACTTAGACCAGAAGAAGTCGAAGTGGTTCTGTCGACTTTTCTTGATATTCGTTTGCCTAATTGAACCTATTCGAGGTAATTATGAAGCGGAGGAGTGACTGACTTAAAAGATTCGATTAAATCGTGAATGAAATGGACAAGTTCAGATGGTTTGTACGCATCCGTTCCCTCTATGTAAGCGTTCTGTACTCTATGCCATTCCCGTAGTTATTTACCCACAAGGCCTACTTCTAGAGCTGATGCTATCTGATCGCAACCCAGCACATCTTTTGAAATCACTTGAAGGTAGTCAACTGCTACCTGACTCACTATTTTCAAACTAGCCGCAGGTTTGATAAGACAGATGACTAGAGTCCCTCGGCCTATCAGATTAACTGGGAATATTGAGATTTTTAATCTTTTGAACCCCACGAATTGCACTTATGGCACATTTGGTCCCAACAGAATGTAACAACGGCTGAAAACTTTAGGAAATCGATAGCTGTTTTGAGGAAATAATTACCAGAGCGCCTCACCTCAAAGATGCAATATGAAGCGCTCATCCCGATCCCCAATTTGGTCCCTTGCATTTTATTGTATTTTTGAAAAAGAAGGTGTTGTTGCCGCATGACGTAACGTACTATAACATACCATACCCCACCTCCGACTATTTGCTCATGGCAGCTTGATTGAGAACTCTACCATACAACGAAAAGAATCGACGAATGGTAAGTTAGACGCCTAGAGACTTCGAAAAACAAAAGAATCCGCTTAGACCATAAAGGTCCGCTGTGGTACCACTTGGATCTGTCGTATTGCCCATATTCGTTCGCCTTATTGAACCATTTCGAGCTAACTATGTATGTAGCGTAGGAGGTTTCTGACATTGATGTTAGCCAGCTCACTTAGATTGTCGAAAAAGTAGTCTCCCTCCTCCAATTCTTTGTTCAAGCTTAGGCCTCTTCAGAAGAAGTCTTTGCGTGTACGCCTATAGGACATTGATGTTAGCCAGCTCACTTAGATTGTCGAAAAAGTAGTCTCCCTCCTCCACTTCTTTGTTCAAGCTTAGGCCTCTCCAGAAGAAGTCTTTATGCGTGTACGCCTATAGGACGTAATTCCCTGGTATGTCTCTATGGCCCGGCACCCATTGATATTTACCAGCTCAACTAGATTGTCGAAGAAGTATTCTCACAGATGAAACTTCCATTTTCCTGAGAGAGCTGCACAAGAGCAGAGAAGGTGAGTAATGCTTTCCTTCTCTTCTTTGTCCAAGCTTAGGCCTCTTCAGAAGAAGTCTTTATGAGTGTACGCCTATAGGACAGTGTCCTCTAATTACGCCAATTGTGATGCTGATGTTTGATCAGCTTATCATTGTCAAGCAAATGGAGCGCTTTTGGTCAAAGTTTGGCCAGAGTTACCTGGATATATGGCAGGTTGTGCCGTTTATTCATCTTCGGTTTACTTTCTTCATCGCATTTAGTGTGATCTCTGATTAACATGTAGCGAGGGGCATACCAAACATATCTACTTGCGGTAGAATATCAAGTCTGCCAAACTCTTCTGTCTTGTAATTCCCTGATTTGTCTCTATGGCCCGGCACCCATTGCTATTTACCAGCTCAACTACATTGTCGAAGAAGTATTCTCACAGATGAAACTTCCATTTTCCTGAGAGAGCTGCACAAGAGCATAGAAGGTGAGTAATGCTTTCCTTCTCTTCATTGTCCAAGCTTAGGCCTCTTCAGAAGAAGTCTTTATGAGTGTACGCCTATAGGACATTGTCCTGTAAGGACGCCAATTGTGATGCTGATGTTTGATCTGCTTATCATTGTCAAGCAAATGGAGCGCTTCTGGTCAAAGTTTGGCCAGAGTTACCTGGATATATGGCAGGTTGTGCCGTTTATTCATCTTCGGTTTACTTTCTTCATCTCATTTAGTGTGATCTCTGATTAACATGTAGCGAGGGGCATACCAAACATATCTACTTGCGGTAGAATATCAAGTCTGCCAAACTCTTCTGTCTTGTAATTCCCTGATTTGTCTCTATGGCCCGGCACCCATTGATATTTACCAGCTCAACTAGATTGTCGAAGAAGTATTCCCCCAGATGAAACTTCCATTTTCCTGAGAGAGCTGCACAAGAGCATACAAGGTGAGTAATAATTTCCTCCTCTTGGTTGTCCAAGCTTAGGAATCTTCAGTGTCCTGTAGGTGAATGTTAAAATGCCCAGCCATCTCAATAACAGATAGTCGGCATTCGTGTGCTAATTTCGAATTGAACGAGATGGCTTCTTTGAATGACATGATTTCAGCCTGGAAAACGCTACAATGATGGGGAAGGCGAAAGGAGATGCTTAGGTAAAGCATCTCCGATAAAACACCTCCACCCACTCCAGATTCTGTTTTAGACCCAAAATTTGAAAATGTGAATCGAGTTATTGGTTCCGATCCATCCAACACCCATTCAAGTCGACTGGGAATGGTTGTCCTGAAGTCAACAAGGCATTGTTTGCAAAAAATCGAAAAGTTAAGGGAGGTAGGCCTTATGACTCTTAAATCACACAAACTCATCCGTTTAGAATTGTATCGCCTGCAGGTGAAGAAGTACTCTGAAATCGTTAGTCCTAACGATAGTTTTCGATATTCAACTGTCTAGTTCAAGCGCCGGTAAGTGATGAAGCAATTCACTCCTACCGAGATATTCGTTCGGAATAAAAATTTTCTAGCAAGGTATCCGTCACGATTAGAATTTCGAGCAGACGATATGTATCGCACATGCATCGGGTACGCATTAAGTCAACAATTTTAGATAGCCACGCGTTGAATTTCTTCCAAAGTTGTCCGACGAAGAATTGCTTCGAATTCAAACGAACGCGATTGTATGCTGATTATATTTTGTTCCGGAACGGATACATTGACAGCAAACTGAATTCCGATTGGAACCCTTTCAGAAATTTATCCCAAGGGATACCTCGATTGGATGGATTTACAAACTGACGTTTTGGTGTAAGTGAGCAGGGACAAAATATATACACAACTGATGTGGTGGCACACAAGAATCGCATACCCCCTACTTTGAAGAAAAAGACAGAATGAATCTCGCATCCAAAAATGAGGACTACAACTGTCTGCAGCAGTCTACAAGACAAGAAGTTAGTATTGATCTTTATGGGCAAAGAATCCCGACGGAACGAAAAAGTCATAAAGTCGCTGTCGTTTCTGAGAATACGGAAGAAATAAAAAAGTCAACACACACGTGATAACAACCCAAGTTGTCCATTGGTACCCAACACATAATTGTCGATTGTAAGGAGCATACGATATCGAGAGGACGAACTACATACACCCAAGTCTAGATGTAGAATTCTCGATTCTCTAACAAGCTCGACAAGAACCTCACCAACAGTTTCGATACCAAAAGAGGATTCCAACATTGAGGCGCATTGTCATGCAATTTCTTCAATTTCCTGAGGCGATATTGACATTATTGGTCGAAATAATCATCCTGCCGAGATGACTATACGCAGTGTGGTGGATAAATTTGAGTCCACTGGTTTAGTAAACGATAAACCAACACCCGCACGTGGAAGAAACGTAAGATCTCTCGAAAACATCGCAGCTGTCCTTGAGTGTATAGGGAATTCCGACGGTGTCGATTTCGAGTCGGTCACACGAATTCGGCCTTTCGCAGAACACAACTTGACAAACTTTGCATCGTGACATGCAAAATTCAACTGACCCAGAAGCTGATGGTAGACGACCATAGACAACGACGTGTGTTTGCTGAATGGGCTCTGGAGCAGTTGGAAACTGTACCTAATTTTCCTCCAAACATCATCTTCAGCGATATAGCCTATTTCTGGATGAATGATTACGCCAACAAACAAAATTTTCCAATTTGGGACGATACCAATCCACATGAGATCGAAGAGTGTCCAGTGCGGCAATGCATCACTGTTTGGTGTAGATTTTGGGCTGACTTCGTCAACGGTCCATATTTCTTTGAGAACGATGTTGGCCAGGCCATCACCGTCAACGGCGATCGATATAGGTCGATGATAACCAACTTCTTTGAGCCTTTAAGCCAGCGAAATGTGGTTTCAACATTAATGCCGCACGGCTCAAGTAACATTGGAAATGATGCAAGAGCAATTCGAGGGCATGGTCATCTTCCGTGGAGGTGATGTGAACTTTCCAGCGAGATCGTGCGATTTGACCCCGCTAGACTTTTTTTTGTGAGGTTTTCTGGAAATCGCAGGTCTAAGCAAATGAGTCACAACTCACAGCTACCCCCAAAGCCAACAAAACAAATGTTATCGGTGAAATTCAGCCTGTTTTATGTGCCAAAGTATTGGCAAATTGGACATGTCGGATGCGCGCAACACAGAGAAGCCGCCTCGGACATCTGGACGATGTTATATTCCATACATAACGGCATTAATAGGCCTTTCCACTGAATAAATAATTCCGATGATAACTCACACATACTTTGTTTTATTTAAATTTATGACAAGACAAACAACTAGATGCTGCCAACGAGAGTACACATACAACATCGACAATTAGGAGAGGATTACGACGAGGAACATTCGAAAACGTTACAACTTTAAGGAAATCCAGAACTTAATCTACCTTGGCTCTGCCAAGAAGGCTAAAAAGCCAAAAACTCTTACACACTGTTCTCCTTTATAGAGCTGATAATGGACTGTCAATAGAGGCGAATCCTCTGGCTGGTGGTGTTGGTGCCCTATCAGATGCGTCCTCGGGTAGTTGGTTGAGGAAGCCGCAGTAAGGCTATGTTTTTTTTCATAGGGCCACTAAGGGCCGGTAAGTCTGGGCGATCACGTTAAGCATGCTTTACATTACCTGTTCGTTTGTGTTAATAGACTACGAAGATAAAGCAACTCCGCATTGGATCTTAAAGTTGGCTAGGACATGTAGAGCTAATGCGCACCAAGACTCCGGCCCAAAGTCTTTGATTTTGTGAAAAATGGTAAAAGTTGTAGAGGTATACCTAGACAAATGTGGAAGTAGAAATCGACCCAACGAAGAAGCAGTTAGCTAAGGTCCAGATTATTTGGAGAAGTGTGTACACAACAGAAGTATGCCCATAGGCTCGTTAAGACCCAAGGTATGCCATTTTTTTGTTTACATAAATCAATTTGTGGGTACGTAGTTCTTGTACGACCGACTTCGCGGTTTATAATTTTATCCTGAATCCAAACTGCTGCATTCACATGTGGGAGATTTATCTTGTCGTGGGGAATTAAACACCAATGCAGACCATGGTATTGTGCACCACAGAATTCCCATGGGTGGGTGCACAGTAAACATGTAATTTAGCAAAAGTTCGTGTCGAATATTTCATTTGGGTATTTGAACAAATTGAAGGACACACGACACAAAACATCGTTGCTTGACGAGGGTCACTTCGCCAGTAAGGTATTTTTATGCTTGTGAACCAGGACACAACAGACCGAATCCAGTCGAAGTTGCGCTGGCGAACCACTTCCAAGCACATTAACCATGGATCCATGACAATTTGGGAGGTAAAAACATGATAAAGTCATGGGCTTTCCTAAATCTTGATTGTGGAAATTTTTTTTTGAGCAGTAATTCTCAAGTAGTTGCAGTCTCGACAACGGGTTTCATATCCAAACACCGAACAATAGAACACCATTTTGTACTACTCATGCAAGAGTGTGCACCTAGTGGACACATGTATGAAGATCAGCCCCACGACCGACACGTAAGACAAATGCATCGGCACACCCTAGGGAATGCAGCCATGCAGAACAATGAATGCAAATTGACGAATAGTCAGATGAACACGAAGTTTCGAGTGCCTAAACTGGTATTTGAAAAGCAAGATGTTAGTTCAGTCAATGGCCACATCCAATTGGAATTGGAAAACTTGTTTCCGGTGCAGAAGGAACGGTAAAGTGACAGATGGTAACAAAATTCAATGAGTCTGTTTGCCCACAACAATGACGTCATTTTTGTGGTTTAAGGAATGAAAGAGAAAAAAACCTTTGCCACGCTAAGGACAAACTATCAAGCTATGTCCACTTTCAGTACGTTCCTAGACCTTGCGATGTTTTGGCATTTTTTGCAGGAGCATGACAAGCAATCAGAGGTGGTTGATAATGGTGAATGCGATGCTTCGAAAGTGAGGCATCAGTTAACCACGGTGGAGCTGTAGATAAAAGGTGACGGCAATCATAAGACTCAAATTATTTTAGCTGACTGCGATAAGCTCAAGTTCCATACTTAAACGACTACAAGTGTAAAGATGTGTAAGATGTTGGCGTGTTATCTGTTCCTATCTATTATGGTTACACGATTCCCAACCGGATAAGAGGATAAAAAACATTCTGTTCTATGAAACGATGTCGACAACTCAAGTTAAGATGTGTCCATGTCCTAGCCTAATCTATCAAAATCAAAGTTTTTCGCTAGTTACGATGTTCTTAGAAGTCGATTGCCTATTTCTTTAATAAAAAAGCAAACCTCCCCGGAACGGACTTTCCCTCAACTATCATGATTCCATAAATCACCCTAAAAGTACAAAACCCGTTAACAGTTCACGCTAACTTCCGTAACCCACTTACTTGCTAGAAAACAAAAAAAAAATCAACTCACCAGCAACAACAGAGTCGTTCTTGATAGTCCTGCGAACAATCATAATGGCGTCATGCAGAGACCTCTCAGTCTCCTCTAGGAACTGCTCAGCACCACCACGCAAAATGAGGGTGCACGTCTTTGCGTTGGGGCATCCTGCAAAGCGCACATAAAATGATTAATCGAACACTAACTTCCCATACCAAGTGAAACCCACCTTGGAAAATGTTGAAACGATCTCCGCCGACCTGCCTTTCATCGAACAGATCACAATGACCCAACACCTTGGCGCCAATATCATTGGCAGTGGTCATAACCGCACCACCACAAGCCTTCAGAGTACGTTTCAAGTCCTCTTCAGGAACACGACCGGCGCAGAACATATCACGATCAGCGAACCACTGAGTAGCGACATCACCAATTGGCAACTTGGAGAGCACCACATTGGCTCCGGAATCGGCAATCTTCTGCAGTTTGTTGTACAGAATCTGCCATTCAGCGTCGACGACCTTCTGGTATTCCTTTACGTTGTCAACACGAATTTCGGCGTTGTCGCGCTCAGCCTTCAGCTCCAGCTCAATGTTCAACAAAGCGATCTTGCAGTTCTTGTACGTCTTTGGCTGCATTTCAAACCCAGCATAGGAGAAGGTCTTCTTAAAAGCCACACCCGACACAATTGTGCTCTCCTCCAACGAACCGCCGGACACCTTCTTAATACCGATCATGTTAAGCGGAAGCATCTCATCCAAAGCAAGCACAGCATCGACCACCATCTTCGAGAAGAAGTCCTTCTGTTGATGGATCAACTTTGAGCTCATAGCAGTGGCGGCGCATTTCTCCAACAGCTCACGTTGTTCTTCTTTTGATTTCTTTTCGATGCGTACGGCCATCTGGTTGATTTTCTCAATACACAGGGTCAAGGCCTTGCGGATAGCTTTGATGATGATACGTGGGTGTACACCCTCCTCGACGAAGGGCTTAATTTGTTTTAGGAACTCGCCGGCGAGTAGAACAACACTGGTGGTGCCGTCACCAACCTATTACGATAACAAAATAAACGAACGTGCAACACGCAGGGGCTAACAAACGAACTTACCTCAGCGTCCTGTGATTTGGCGATGTCAACCAAAGTCTTCGCTGCTGGATGGACAATGTCCAACAACTTCATGATAGTAGCTCCATCATTGGAAATGGTAGCCTTGCCGCCATTCACAATTAGCTTGTCCATACCACGAGGACCGAGTGTGGTGCGGACAGCATCAACAATCGATTGGCATGCATTGATGTTGGAGATCAACTGTGGTTTGCCCTGGGAGGTGTCGGTACCTTCCTTCAAGAGAACAATTTGTGGTTGCTGCAATAATAACGAAAAAAAAATTAATTTTCAATAAAATTTCAAGCAAACGCCGGTGCATGAGTAATACTCCTGACAGAGGGGCGCTGTCAGGCGACAACCAGAAGGTTCCACACGCAGTTTACATTTCGAGGTTAGGTTGAGTTGGTTTTTTGTTTGAAAATTTTGTTTGTTCGACATATTTCACAACGCAGTTTATCAATTAGATTGGATATTTCCAGAATTACTTCATTTTAGGGTGATTTCAAATATTTTTGTTAACAGAAGCACTAGCATCCCACTCATCACTGAATCACTGGCAGACATGCGATATGTTTTATGGCACTTTGAATAGATTTTCTCCAGATTTAACCGCGTACAATTACAATTTATCTTAGTGCTTACCATTTTGTTTTGTTTTTGGGGAAAATCTTATTAAATTATCACAAAAATTGATAAAAAATTGAAACAGCGGTTGATGGCTTCACGAGGAAATTCAATCAAAAAACGGTGTGCCGTCGAAAACTGACTTTTCGCGAATGAAAGAGATGGATGGTGTCTGTCACACATGTGACAGTCGGGCATGTGTTCGACTGGACGATGATTTGGGGTGTGTTCGGATGGTTGAGTGTTTTTTGTGGCTTGTGCTTGATTCCGGAAGGTGGCAGCCGTATTTTTCGTCAAGAATTCGAATAATGGATGAAATGAATATCTTCTTAATAAAATTGATTTGATTTCAGATATGTGTTTCGTGTTACGGTTGTCTATTGGAGAACGATAAGCGATGTTGAATATTGGTAAGGGAGGATTAACAATTACAATAATTGGGATATCACTAAAGTTGAAACATAGCCTGATTAAGCTAGCAATGTTGTTTGAACTTGAAGATGTTTCACAGGTTTACTTCTTTTCGGTGATCATTGTAGAACTTCTTAAGTGCTTATGTAATAATCCAAGATGGACGGCTGAGTTGTCTCTTTGATATTCCAACGTAAGTCGTTACTAACACACATACCTAGCATGGAAAGTTTTTCGGTTCCTTCGACGTAAGTGCCATTCATGGATAATGGCTCTAGACTTTGGTTTCGCTTTTATGACAGAAGACAGCTTTGCGTTTTGGAAGCATTGAATTCTACTCTGCTAAATTTACCCCATTTGATGATGCTGTCAAGGTCGAAATTCAATGAGCTTAACATATGTTGGCGTTTAGATTCCACGTTCGAAGATGAGGGACGTGGACCTGAAAACGAATATGAGAAGCTGAGAGTACTGTCATCAGCGAAGGTGTGAATTGGATTAGTAGTTGCAAACAGAAGTTCATTGATGAAAATGAGAAAGACAGTTGGAGGCAAAACTGAGCTTTGAGGGACACCAGCATTTATTTGGTGAGTTACAGACTTGAAACTATCCAAAACAACTTAAATTGAACGTTTCGAAAGATATGGTCTAATCCATAGAAGAAGTTTTTCATCGATTCCTAATGCACGCTGTCCAAACCCTGTCAAATGCCTTTGGAATATCAAGTGCAACAATATTACTTTCTCCACCGAGGTGGATTGATTGGTTCCACTTTTCGGTGAGATATGGCATCAAATCAACAATGGACCTGTTGCTGCGAAAACCATACTGCCGGCCATTAAGAAGTTTTCGTGTTTCGAGATATTTCATAAGCTGACGATTTATCAGCGTTTCCATTACCTTGGAAAGAAGGGACGTAAGTGCAATTGGTCGGTAGTTGCAGACAGAAGAAGATTCGCCTTTTTTTGGTACAGGCTGGACAAATGCAGTTTTCCATCTACTCGGAAAGAGACCTGATGAGTAGGATAGATAGACAAGCTTAGGCAGTGGTTTTGCTAGCGTAGAAGAAAACCTCTTCAGAATAATGGGGGAAATACCATCTGGACCAGCGGACTTGTGAATGTCAAAATCAAATAAAACTCTTGCAACAGTACGAGTACGAAAGTGAACTTGTCCCATAGAATGATTAACGTTCTCAAGTACAGGAGGACACTGGTCACAATCTGGCGATGTAGAACTGGCTGCGAAAAGCACAGCAAGCAGAATGGCTTTGTCTGAAGAGCTGACAGCTATAATTTCATTGTGAATTAGCGTCGGAACTGATGATGAAGCCAAATTCTTTATATTTTTGACAAATGACCAAACGTTTTTACTACCTCTGCGACAAAAGGAATTCGGGGAGTACGGACTCAAAAAATTGCCTCGGCCATAGTCCAAGACTTTTTGCGTAGTTTAGCTTGAACAAGAAATTGTTGGTGCATCGTACTGGCCTTTATTGGTCC
The DNA here is from genome assembly GCA_949824845.1 of Rhingia rostrata. Lineage (NCBI taxonomy): Eukaryota > Metazoa > Arthropoda > Insecta > Diptera > Syrphidae > Rhingia > Rhingia rostrata. Next base: position 142,790,517 of record OX463756.1, on the reverse strand, counting down.
AGGGGGATAAATTCGCGGGCGGGGTTATGATCAGCGAAACGCGAATTTGTAAAAGTGCGATTTAGATGAACTTGGATGTCTGGCGAAGTCAGAAGATTTAAGACATTTAGTCAAGAGGCAAGAGAGTACCCCACTTTAGTCTGTACCATTGAAGGTGCCCTGCGACAACAATACCATTACTGCAATATTCTGGATATTGAAGCCAGTTATACCGTGCACCATTCGGGTGAATTAGTTAAGTTTTGTTTTTTTTTTCCTGGATCGATTCACATACTGGATTGCAAACACATTGTTATGGTATCGCCTGATAATGTCACCAGGATTAATTAAATGAAACGATCAACTTGGTGGTGATGAACCTTTTTTGAATTTAAAATAGAAAGCGCTAATGATGGATTTTTATCTGCTTTTCTAGCCTCAACAGTATAAAGTCACTGATCCTGAGTTTAGGTTGCCCCCACCGATAGAACTGGGTGACGGATAAATGTGTGTATCCCACCATATGAGTTCGTGCCGTACCATTCTATAATGTTACCGAATCTAGGTACTAATTGGCGGCAATCGAAGCAAACAGCGTATCATCAAGAACTAGTTCACCATCATGTTGGCTTCTGCTATCTTCATAAGTTTTTCACTTTCAAGTCAAGAGCCCGTGTGGGCTGTATTCGGATTTTCTCACGAATATTGTTCAAAATTGCCCTAATAAGACTGTGAACCTGGGGAACTTGTCCGGTACCCAACTGCTGATAGTCGTTTTTAAATTTACATGTATGGATTCACTGGAGCTTGAATTTCAAAAGTCTTTGGTGACATTGTCGACAATGAGAAGCCAAAATCACTGTTGTAAACTTACATACGGACCAAGAGCGAATGTTTTCTCAGAACATCTCTATTTCCATAAATTAAATTATACTCGTCAGGAGCAAGTTTATTTTAAATAATTTCCCTAGTTTCCTTAAGTTTTAAAGGAGTTATGTTCATAAAATCGATTAATGGCATCTTCCTGCAAAGCGGTAACATCTTTGTGACCTTTTCCATCAATCAGTGGCAAGGTTATGCCCAACTAACAATTACGCTTCGATAAAGCACTATCAAAGCTATTTCCCCATTAGCAATAGTACCTGTATAAAGTCTTTTGGAAAAAAATTTGGCTTAAGGAAGCTATTTACTCTTATAAGACTTCTTTAAATACTTTTATTAAGGCTTCAAAAAAATGTTTGCCTATAAAGGCCTTAGAGAAGCAAAATGTAGGCTTCGCAAAAAGTCTTTCCGGCTGTACCTACTCTGGAACATCAAAGAGCCGTAAGTACAACGAAGTACTTGAATCGTGTTGACTCATTCTACGGTAGGTTCCCGACCATTTCGCCTTTTCCCGATCTTTTAACGGTGACTTTTTTAAACCTTCATCCGTAAGCCCTATACATGCTATGCTTTGGATTAAATAACACAATAAAAACACACATCTCCGAAAGCTTGAAAACAACCTTAGAGAGGTCATACCATCATAACTTCGGTTATGCTTATGAATTTTCCTGCATGAAGTCATAAACAGACGTTTACCCAAACAATGAACTGCAAAAATGCTCAACCTCCGCTCACAAGTACTATATAAGGCCTACAGAAATAATTGCTTGTGGAAATTAAATTGTATTGGCTTATAATTGTTAGTTGGAGACGGTAATCCATTATAAGATTCCTGGATACTGCAACCGAGTTGTAAAATCCTTGAGTACCACTTTCACTTCCTGCAGAATAGAGAGACCACTCTAGAACAAACTAAGAAGAAATTCATTGAGACTTCTGCCGAAGGATTCCAGGTAACAGTGATCTAGGAAAATTATACATCTGACGGCCAGGACTAGCTCTGATTACTATTTGATGAGACTCGTACTTATGTTATCTTCGTGCTAATACCAATCTATAGAATAGCTCTCAATTATCCAGGATGGTATAACAGGAGTACCTGTAGAAAGGCAGTGGAAGCTTCATATGGTATCATATGGACCTGACTTGTCCAAATGAGCATCTTTCTAGTGCACATTGCCACCAGCCCAGTAAACAGAAAAACTGAGAGGCCTATTATATTTTATTCCATAGTCACCAAGCTGTTTAAATTCAATGAAGCATTAGGTAGGAGAACCAATTTAACTATAATAACCCATCATAACGACAAAATGTCATTTGTTATGAGAACAGCCCTCTACAATGAAAAACCTGTTGAAAGCTTATTCAAGCCGTTTCGTTCAAGGGTGAGTATCTTGCTACAACCAAAAATCACTGCGTTAATACCACCTCGTTCCCTCAGAAGAATTGGGTCTGAGCCACTACCACAAGGAGGTCGGTCTGTCAAATCCGAATAATTCCTACGGTACTAGGGGAAAATAAAAAAGTCCTGGGATCCCTAATAAAAACGCGTGTGCTTATGGACTTGATAATTGGTTTTTACGAGGTTCCATTTGTGAGTGTGTAATAAGTTAACCCTAGTCAGCTAATGTCAACAGAAATAGGTGGAACACCCATCTTACAAAAACTTAGATATACAGGAGCGGCATCGCATAACAGAAATACCGATGGGAAGTAACTTTTAATCTTTAATAGCCAACGTTTTTTTTTTTTAAAACACCAAACAGAAGATCTCAGTCCCCTTTAAAATAAGAACAGATTATCATATGTTCTGTTTTTCCCCCGAAGGCTGTTGTCTGAAACCTATAAGCAAATGCATAATGTATATCGATAATATTTCATGAGGCAATCCGCTTAGCAATTTGTCATCGCTTCGGCTAGACGAAGCATATAAATCTGCATGCTAACATCACTGGCGCACATTTCTCTCTTCGGCTGAGCTATTTTTATGAACAAAAAAAATGCTTTACGCGGTTCGAAAACGCATAACACATCTGTTTACAAACGTTAAGCTCTTGCAATCCCCCTATCAGCTCTAAAGCCATTGACAACAAGTTCTTTCCAAATTCAAAACACATGATGAGCATTAGGGAATCTCATAATTTCTTAAAAGGGGGGGCTGTTGGTTTTAGTTTTCTTCCTTAAAGCAGCCTTGAGTGACAGAAATAGAGTACAGACGTTGTTGTGTTGACTGTGCTAGGTGGCATTAGCATCGTGATAAATGAGTATTCAGAGGACCTTTCTGGTAGGTCTCAGATAAAGGCCTTTATGAGAATTTATACTTGCTCGTCGGATGGCCAAGCAGTTTGTCTTTTCTAGAACCAGAGGATATATAACTTAATTTCAGTCACAATCGTTTTTCATTTCATTCCAGGCCCGGTTTTTACGTGCGACATCGTCCTGGTTTCGAGTTTAAATTCGAGTTAACTCGAGAAACTTGTTTTACAGTCAATTTTAATTCAGAATTAAACTCGAGTTAACCCAGCAAGATTGATGAGCTAGCCCTTGAATAAATGATCATCTGCTTTGACAGATGATAAAATAGCTAATGAACAGTTATTCTCAATTCTATTTATTTGAAAATTTTATTCAAATTTTAAGAAAACGAATATGTGTACGATAAATTCTAACTCAGATCCTAGCGACTAAAAATTGTTTGAAATATCGAGTTGACTAGTTTTAAGATGAAAATATCTCCATCAAACCATTTCAACTGACCTCCTGCAGATTCGATACATTTTGATAACCCTTTGACTAAAAATCGATAAATCATCAGTGTTACCATATTGAATCAAAACTCAAGGACTCCAACTTATTCCTGCACTTAAAAACTTCTTTATGATTTAACTCTTGATTCAATTTAATCCAGGGGTAGTGGACACTAGCTCAACTCTGACTAAAATCAGCACTAAAATACCTTGCCTTAGTGCCATCCGAGTAGTGTCAGCTGTCAAGAAAAGCTTATCTAAAATTCGCCGTTCGAAGTCGGAATAAAACAGCAGGTCCCATTACCGTGCAAGAAGTACACACGTACTCATGAATGGTTGTGAGAAAGCTCGGCCCTGGGTACTAACGAGTCTGTGCCAAAAATTTGTATTCTGTATTTGACCGAAAATCCATTTCTATAACTGAATTTTCTGTATGGGCTGAACAATTTCACTTTTTAATGCTTGAAATACAGTGATACCGCAATATTAGCAGCACAATTTTGTATAGCCGTTGTATTTTGTATAAAATATCACACATTGACAACGTCGGATGCAACAGCAAATTGAGGACAATTCCTCACGTTGCTGCTGCGATGTTCATTGTGTTTCTGGCGTAAATAATTCTTTTTGGTAAAAATCGTCATTTGATTGGAATTCGCCAAATAAACACCTCAATATCGATACCAGAGACAAAAAACTTTAAGTAAGTACATAAGTTTATCCAGAACCTCTTCGGAGTATTCCATTTATATGTAGCGTTCGACAACCTATGGACTTGAAACCGAAGTTTTTTCATATTCAACTCGGCTTCATCTCTGCTAATCTTACAATTGATTTAATTTTCCGCATAATTAGCCCTCTTTTTTAAAAACACGAGAAGGACTTTTTTTTTGAAAACAATTAGTCTGATTCAGTTGACCACAAACTAAGTTCTTTGGGCGTGTGTCAATTGCGTTAACATTTTAGCCAGTGGATAATTTTTGACATTAGAAAGGCTTATAGAGACTTCAATATTTTAACCTGCTCAACAGCTCGCTAAAATTTATCCAGTGGTTAATTTTTGACATTTGGAACACAGCTACTCAGGAGTGACAGAGATGGGAAGCCGCTAATGGATTATTCCTCGTAACCAGTGTTCACATGTGGCGGGAAAATAATATATCATTCAGATTATTAAATAGAAAGCAAAGAACATGTAAAGGGTCTTTCAATAAGAGCGCTACAAAAGTTTTTTTTTAAATAAAACAAAAACGGATTTGGATATCAATGAAATTCTTTATTCCTGTGAAAGTACGTTTGATGCCACTATGTATGAAACTCGTTTTTTTTTGCATGGCCAACACGGGCACGCTTGCAGAAGTCCAGACGCTGAACCCAATTTTCAACGGTTTTCAAGCATAAATCGGCCGATACTGCTGCAATTTCACGTTCGATATTCGTACGAAGTTCAACAATCGTCGCTGGCTTGTTGAAATAGACCATAGACTTGACGTAGCCCAACAGGAAATAGTCGAACGGCGTCAAATCGCACGACCGAGGCGGACTATTTCGTGAGATAACACGTTCTCCAAACTTGGTTACAAATAAATTGATTGTGGCATTCGCTGTGTGGCTTGTGGCGCCGTCCTGTTGGAACCACATGTCCTCCAAGTCCATATCATCCAATTGGGGCCAAAAATATTCGGTTATCATTGAACGGTAGCGATTCCCATTCATAGTAACGTGCCGGTCTTGATCATCACCGAAGAAGTACGGCCCAATGATGCCGCCGGCTCATCAACCACACCAAACCGTAATTTTTTCGGGATGCAATGATGACTCATGGAGTACGTATGGATTGCTGCCTGACCAATACCACATATTTTGTTTGTTGACGAAGCCATTCAGCCAGAAATGAGCCTCATCGCTGAAGACGATTTTTCGATGAAAATCCGAATCATTTTCAAGTTGTTGCTCTGCTCAGCCCAATTCACGAACATACGACGCTTCTGGTGGTCAAGCGGCTTCAGTACTTGCGTTAATTTAATCTTGTTAGGATCTTTTCGCAAAATTCGCCACAACGACGTCACAGAGATGCCCAACGCTTGAGAACGACGTGTTAGAGACACATTTGGGCTTTCTTCAACTGAAGCCTCAGCGGCAACTTATTCTCGACACTACGAGAATTACTTTTTTAAACTATATTTTCTAGTGATTCATATAATTATTGTTTTATAATTTATTTATAGAACAATAATCGATTCGTTAGGGTTAGTACAAGACAGGAACGGTATCCCGGTTTTATACCACCGCTATCGTGACGCGCGGGACAAACGGTTAATCCGCGACGGGTACGTCGACAATGCTCCGGAGCTCCTCCGCTTTAGCACGGCGGTATCGGATCGCGATAGCATCGATGCTGCAAAACAGCGCACTGAATTCTGGTGGCTATATGGGGAAGACGATTCTGCACTTCCTCAGGACTTTGCGGACTTTTAGTCCAACTCCATAGGTAAGATTTTAAATTAGGAACAAGGTCTGGGGCGGGGCTTGTGCACCATATTGGCGTACAATATGGTTGAACGCAGGCTGCCGTGGGACCGAAAGATGCAATCAGGATGGCGACCCCTCGGGGCATGCGCAACGAGGGCTCGCCACCCCGATTATAATTAAGTTAGGTTTAAGTAGTTAAGTAGTCTTAAGTTAGGTTTAAGTAGTCTTAAGTTAGGCTTAAGTAGTTTAAGTAGTCTTAAGTTATATATAATCTAGAATAAGCTTTTATATAAAACCAAAAAAAGTCACTAAACAAAGTTGTCAATTTTTTCTTTGTAAATTAAAATTAAATATAAAACAAAAAAAACGACAAATCTAAGCCTAAAGGCAAAATAAAACAGCTAAATATAAGCTTACAGCGCCCATAAGTTAGATTAAGCCGATAAGTTAGATTAAGTAAACCAGTTATTGATAAGTTAGATTTAAGCATTTTTGTTAGTAGTAAGTTAATATTTTAAGTAAATAAAAAATGAGTTTAAAAGTAAAAAAAAAAAAGTTCATAGTCTGCTTTGTCTGCTTTTACACGTTGACTCTTGAGTAACGACTTTTTTCGAAGTTCTCTTCGTTAATTTTTTTTTTCGTGAGTCTCGCGCTTCTACAATGCGACTTTTTGTCTTGACTCAAATTTGACATTCCTTTTTTATTCAGCTGTATACACTGTGACTTTTTTTTTCTAGAATCTACGTGCAAAAGTAGACGTAGCGAAATCGACTCCCAGAGCAATCATATGAAGACATAACGATAAAAAGAAGTAAGAGCAACGAAAACGTCAAAAAGATTCGCTGAAAATTTTACCCACGTTTAAACAGGAAAAAAATATTTTCCCTCTCAACTTTTCGACATTTCTTCCTCTTTTGCACTCATGTGGGTCTAGACTCAAGAGTCAACGTGTTAAAGCAGACATATACAATAAGTCATTGATACACGTACTTAAAATGAGACAATCATCTCCCGATTGTGAAAATTTAACAGTTTTTATTTTACTTGTCAATTATATTTTGACACATTTAACGGGTTTTCAATAATTTTCTCACAAATGCTTTCTTTTTTTAAGTGGTTGGCAATGCTGTAGTAGTTCAACCGGTGATGGTGGCGAGTGGTTGTTAATCTGTTTTCTGCGGGTAAAATTATTCTAATGGATGAATTATTGCGAATTCTTAACCGAATGCGGTGTTATTTTGTTTCTAGAAATTTTAGCTTTATTTTCGTTCTATTTTGAAAGTCGTCCGTCGTCTATTTAATTCGGAGAGTGTAAAAACAATTTCTTGCCAAAGCATTCGTTCCATTTTGTTCCATTTTGACAGATGACAAAAATTGTGTTTGCGTTAAATTTTATTCGAGTGCAATGTGTTCTTCTTCGCGAAGTTATTGGAAGTACATATTTAATAAAAAAGTGTTTCTAGATGTTGAACTGAGAATTTTGATATTCAATTTCCTAGTCAATAAATTTAACGCTTCTGTGTGTGACAATTTGTCAAGGAACGATTGCAAAGTAGCATGTGTACGGCGGGCAGTGCTGCCATATTGGTGTTGGAATCAAATGTGCTACTAACTATGTTCCTGGTTCTTAGCTTCAGCTTTGATAAGATGGTTGATTTGAATGTGTATGTAAGTATCCTTTGACCTCTACTACAATCACATTCATTTAAATTCAGAGCTAAATTTTAATTAACGCTGCTAACCCTGGGACTAAATGATCAGATGTTTTTGACAGATGATAAAATACCAAACAAAAAATTGTTTTCAATTCCATTTGTGTGGAAATTTTATAAAATCTTTAGAAACGAATTACATATACAATATGTTCATATGGCCTCGCAACTGTTTTAAATATTGAGTTTTACTGTTTTAAGAAGGAAAAGACTTATAAGATCGCGACAAAAGCATTTTCATTTGTTTGGGGAAAATTCTGCTATTGGACTGAAAAATCAAATCACCAGTCCGGAATGAACCTGCGCCTCAACCAATATGCCTCACCAATTAACCCGATCCTTAGTTAACTGCCTCCAGTTGCGCACTCCAAGTTAGTTGAGTTCGGTTTCTATTTGTGCACGCCACTTAGGCGAGTTCTTCCTCTACTGCGTCCGACGCCTGGCTGGGAATCGAAGACTTTGCGAGCCGGAGTATTGGTGTCCGTTCGTTCAATATGTCCTAGCCAACTTAAACGTCAAATGCGGAACTTTTTTTTCACCAAAGGCATGTCGCTGTACAGCTTGTATAGTTTTTGGTTGAATCTTTTTTTCCATAGCCCGTCAACGCGAACGGGACCGAAGAAATTTCCTCCCGAATCGACCAAGAATTTCTTCATCCGCTTCTGAGACGGTATCAAATCACCACACTTGGAATCAAATTTACTTCCGCACTGAAAAACTGCTTTATGAGTTAACTCTAGATTAAATAAATTCTGGTAAAATATAAGGTGGGAAAATATTAGGATAGTCAGGTTTGGATATATGAGCTGTTGACGGCTAGGTGAGTCGTGATACTTGTCAAGCACGCAAGCCTACTTGAGCTAGTAGCGAAACCCTTTCAATTTATTTAAATAGCTGAGTCACTCAGGAAATTCCATCCTTTTCGAAGTGGTACATTCCCGCGATACAGAGTTTTAGATCCTTGAAGTTGAATTCACGTATATTAAGTGCCTTCGGGTAGACCTATCTTATATCGCGGGGAATTGACAAAGAAAATGTGAGACGTCTTCTTCGATGTTGAGTGGCGTCATTTCCTACAAAGTTAGATGGTGGAATCCTGACAGTTGTTATACACTCTCACCGCTATTGAAATGTATGGTCTATTCAGAGATATTATCTTGTTTTACTACTCTCGTTTGTACTGTAGGTGGCTACCTACTTTAGACTTCTTTGTGCATGTGCTCCGTTATGACCCGTTTTTAATAAATTAGTGGAGATTGTACCATGCTACCGTTTACCTAGATCTCAGGATCGTCAATTTTGTTGTTTCCCACAATGTCCTGGCACCTAGGAAGTTGGAATTTTGTTGTGGTTACACAGATCCTTTAGCTCTGCGTAGCATCCTGCAACTACCCGTGATGTTGGCTATCCGTCAAGTGGCCAATTAAGTGAAGACATCCTCTTTTGATATTCATTGTGATATGTCCTTGCCTATTCTGCAGCTTTGGATATGGCTAGAGTATGGAAAAAAATCCTTTCTTGAAATATATTGGAAGAGTTTGGTAACATTATAGAGATTTAGCCCCTCCAATTAGTCCGGACTTTAGCTAACTGCTACAGTTGCGCACTTCGAGTTGGTTTTTGTCGTTTTCCACTTATGCGTGCCACCTCGTCTATACCAAAAGCTAGGTCTTCCTCTATAACGTCCAACGTCTGACTGGGATTCAAGACAATCAAATGCTTTAGTGCCATATAGCAAGGCTGGGAGTTAATAGCGGAGTCGAAGTAGACAAAGTCCTCAAAGTTATATCTGTCAATGGTGGCGTTCTGTCCAAATCGTCGATGCTGTGTCTCCTTTCGAGTTGACAACATAAACCCACAGCTAAATCGCTTTTTGGCGCTTTCTTATATATACTAGCAAACGTAGCTATGATATCACGTACACAATCCTCTCAAGAATCAGATTAAAGACGTAATATGACAGTTCATCGCCTTGCTCTCTTATTGATATCAATTGTGTCGGTGAGGTCTTTTCCCACCCTGATGGTTCAGCGAGAATCCTCCATCGTCATCCTGCACAGACGGATGAGTTTAAACGGTATACCAAAACTGGACATGGCTCTACATAGTTCATCTTTATAAATACTGTCGGATGAAATTTTGAAATAGTGGTGGGTATCGATTTGGACTTCTTGGGTTTTTCCAGGATCAGCCGAAGTGAGAAGATTTTATCAGGCCTAAAACCACTCTCGTAAGGGTTGATTAGGTTGTAAACGGTTTCAGGCATTCACATATTATGGCAGATATGATCCGGTAGGCGATGTTGAGGAGACTTACACCTCTGTAGTTGGCGCATTTCAGAGGGTCTCCTTTTTTGTGGATCGGGCAGAGACGAACTATACTTAGTATACCACCGACAAGGATACAGACAGGAATGTGACGTCCCATTATATTTGCAATATTCGCAAAGCTAAAATACTGGCTTTGAACTTTTGCCAATTGCATTATGAACGCCATTTTTCGATTCAGATGCCACCACACCCCTTCATATTGAGGAAGGTGTATGCAGGAATAGTGGCACTTCCGCAAAGTCAATGAACCTCAGTCTATTCCCAACTGATTTCAGCTACAAAAATAGTTTTCAAAAATATGAATGTAGACAATCCCTTCACTCTATGTTTCAAAAATCCACCTCAACGCAAATAAGAACAGCTTCCCCAATTCCGAGGAAGTTCCGCCTGCATGGCACCAAGACATTCCTAACGCCAATCACCCAACGCATTCCCCCGTTATGAGGCAATCTATTCGCCAGTAATTTGTCATCGCTACAGGCGACATCGAATGTAAATTTGCATGCCACCTTCGTTGGCGCAAAAATACTTCCTCTCTCATCCCACAACCCGCGCTATTTTTAACCCTCAAATGTTTTATGTTTTCTTACACGCTTTAACGCTTTCGCATCTGTTTACATATCTTAAGCTCATCATACTAGATGTCTAATCCCATTAAGAACACTATTTCTCCCGAAAAAAACAATGACAACAACTTTTCCCTATTTTCCAACACAAAGCCTGATCAAGTCTAAAAACAAAACAGACACCAAGACGTTTCGAAAATATGCAAGACTAACTTTTTTTTTTTTTGTTAAAACCATAACACAACTCTCTCACACGCTCTTCTCCAACCTGACACAGTGGGTTTTAATCTGGGACGATATCATCGCCTCATTGGCCATTAGGCCATTAGCATTAAAATGCTTGGCAACTTGGAGAGCCCAACAAAAAAAAAAAAAAAAACCGCCGCTCCGCACCAAATTACAAAAAGACAAACAACGATTTATGCTTCAAAATTAAATTTAGAACTTTTTTTCTAATATAGCTGCCCGCAGAGTTCTTAGCTTCGGTTTCCAAAACAGAATTTCTCTGTGCATCGCAGTGGCTGCACATCGGTCCACTATTTTTAGCGCGAAAAGTCCGAGAATCAGAAACCAACAAAACCAACAGTCGAGAACCGACCCTTTTTGTCATCACACACCAAAACGAGGGAAAATCAAGTCGGGAATGCGTCTCTCCACCTAGGAATGGCCAATATCGCAGCCGATAAGAATTCAGTAGCTCGGTACAACTGCAACAATGCAGAGCAAACAAAAAAAGAAAAGAAAAAACCGTTTAATTAAAACCAAAAAGCAAAAGGAATTTCTTGCAAGTTAATTGTGTAAAAAATTTTCTATTTTGTGTTTCGTTTTTTTTTTTGTTGAAAATTCCATTTCAGTGCGGTAGAAAAAAAAAACCGCACGCGTAAATTCAATCACTTTCTGGTTTTGTGCAATTTAGTAACGATAAAACCAACGAAGAGATAACAAATCAGGAATTAGAAAAAAATATTTTTTTTTGTTTTAAATAAAAGTAAAAATAAAATAAGTAAAAAAAATTAAATAGAATTTTAAAAAATTAAGTAACGAGTAATCGATCTATTGAGAGTGTGAAAAGTGCCATTATCGGAGGAGTATATTGCAAAGAAGTAGTGTTCAGAAAAAAGTGCATTTAGGACTGATCAAGTGAATTTGTGAAAGTGACAATTTTTTTTATATAAAAGTGTGTGTTTTTTGTACATGAAATGAAATGAAAAGGAATATTTGAGGTTGGGGAGTTTTTATACATGCGAAATATTAATTTTTTTTAAGAAACGGTAAGTTTTTGTTTTATTTTCCTTTGGTGTTAAGAAAATTTCTTATATAACCTAACTTTGTAAAAAAAAAATAATCAAGATAGTTGCTACATTTGAATAATTATTTAGAAAAAAAAACATGGAATGCTTATGTAACGACTACCTACCTATTCCTGACCTGTTTTTTTTCAACATAAGCGCCATCTTGACATTTTGACAAATCTCGCCACTTAAGAGAAACCATAAAAACACACAATTATACCTAATTTGTCGAAATGTCATCCTGACACGCTTGTCAAATGCTCTCTTAATCAGAGCATTGTTGCTATTCCCTTTGATAGGACTGATGGTATTTTTAAAAATATGATGCAAATACTATTTGGTATTAAAAAATAACATCGGCAATCCCGTTACACAGAAAAACTAGGTTAGTTCGATTTATTACCGTGTCGAGCAATTAGGAAGTAAAATACACAACAAAACTGCAGTGTGTGTGTGGTCTTATTTTTTATTTCGAAACATGCCGGATCTTCTCAAGGGTGTTTGGGCCATTTGTTTTGTTTTATTTTATGTCTGCTTTTACGAAATATTTTTGTTTGGAATTGTCTGTTGAAAGATTGCCTACTCAAATGCGAAAGTGAAACGAATAAACATATTTTTGACAGGCTAGCTAAGCTCGAAAATAGTGTTGGAAGGAGATGGTCACCACTACCACCGTGTATGACACATTTATTAGTATTAGTATATGTAGTATGTAAGGACATTTCATGTATTTCTTTTTCGTTTTTATATTCATTCCTTTTTCTACCTTTGAAGTGTAAAGCCGTTATTTTCTATTTAATGAAAAAAAGTTTATCAAACAAATAGTATTCGCAACAAACGTACCCCACCCCATGAACAGATTTCTTAAAATTCTTACGTGGAATGCCAATGGCCTTTGTCAAAAAACTTGGAGAACTTGAATTGTATATGCGAGAAAAAGATATCGAAATCTGTATAATATCCGAAACTCACCCAAAGAGTAATTCGAACTTACGGATTAATGGTTACCTTAGCTATCATGCACTACATCTATCGAATAAGGCCAGAAATGGAGCCTCACTATGTATAAAAGAGTATCGAACATTTGATTAAACTTGAATTAGAAATCGAAACAATGCAAGTTAGCTCTTTACAAGTCAGAAATAGCCAATCCTTTCTGAAGATATCTTCTGTTTACTGCCCACCACGATGTAAGATTGAGAAAATCGACTTTGAAAACTTGCCTAATTCCCTTGTACAGCGTTTTGTCATCGGAGGAAACATTTAAAGCATTTGATGGTCCAGAAAATATTAATTTATTCGAGACTACGACCGATAATAATATAGTTAGATACTCAAGTATTGCAGAGCTTTAACGGGAAATACAGAAACTAAAGCCTAAAGCCTTAGACCTGATTACAGTAGAACTTCTTAAAATGTTGCCTCAGAAATCATTAACTAAACATACATTGTAACTAAATGCAGCAATTAAATCAGAATAGATACCAAGACAGTGGAAAGTCGCAGAAGTGATTATGATTCTCAAACCAGACCTATTTCACTTCTTCCAATAATTTCCAAAGTTTTTGAAAGGATATTACTCGGTCGCTTACACCCCATTATTGATCAGAAACGCCTTTTACCTGCCAATCAATTTGGGTTTAGAAGTAAACATTCGACTGTGGACCAAGTTCATCGAATTACTGATGTGATTGAGAAAGCTTTCGAAGAAAAGAAAATTTGCTCAGCAGTATTTCCTGACGTGTCGCAAGCTTTTGACAAAGTTTGGCATAGAGGCCTTCAATGCAAGCTAAGACAAGTTCTGCATGAAAAATTATATAAAATCCTCGTGTCGTATCTTGAGCGTAGACTCTTCCGTGTGAAACTTGGAAACGAATATTCGGATTTCAAAGATATATTGGCAGGAGTAAGGAAGCGGCTTTGGACCACTCTTGTACCTCCTATACGTGATCTCCCACAAACAAACGATACAATAGTTGCCACGTTTGCTGACGATACAGCTATACTAGCAGTTGGCACAACAATAGAGGAAACAAATATAAAATTACAAAACGCCTTTAACAAGGTTAATGAATGGACAAAATCCTGACGGAATGCACAAAAAATGTTAAGATCATTCGTCAATACGCCGTTTTATGTAAGGATGGAAGATCTAAGCAGACATTGAAAACGTTTATTGGGACACGTTAGCACAACGGTCCCACAAACTCTTAACGAAACAAATTTATTGCGGCTTCTTCAAAGAACTAAGCCTTTAGATTTGGCCCGAAAGTTACCTGCCAAACATTCATGCTAGATAAGTCGCATTTTAGTTGCAATACAAATACAAAAAGATTTAGACCAGCCCACGGGGAAGAAAAATGCGAACTGAAAATTTCATCAGTGTAAGGATTTGTGATTTCATTACTGACAAAGTACGCCAAAAATTGGTGTAAAGGTGGTCTCATTTCATTGATAACTTTAAACTTTCAGTGCAAAACCCCTACAGAGACACACGGTGTGTTTAGCTGATTCTTCGTCCTCTTTGCATAATCTGCAAGTGTTGTCTTGAGTTATGCCCATAGACATGAGGTGTCTTTTGACTTGACAATGCCCAAAAATGAACCCTGTGACAGTTCGAATCTGACTCCTAGTTAGATGTAGGAGTTGTTGCGTTCTTGTGTGGGAAGTGTTTGGCATGAATATTTTATCTTGTCTGTTACCTTCAGTATTAGTCCAGTATCGGGCCTGTTTGTAGCCATGTAGAGGTATTGAACTTTCAATTGAAATAAAACACAAGAAAATCGTTTTAATGTCCATCTAAAGGGTTTTTCAATAAGAGCGCTACAAAAGTTTTTCTTAAATAAAACAAAAACGGATTTGGATATCAATGAAATTCTTTATTCTTGCGAAAGTACGTTTGATGTCATTATGT